>CM054141.1:16179822-16197322 GCA_028751875.1 Rapana venosa | reverse complement strand
TATTATTGTATGCAGTTTTGTAAAATTTTTCATCTGTTCCAACAATGGCCTACTCTTCTGAAAAATCTGAACAGCTTTTAACATGTGTGCGCAAGCTGTTCTGTGTGCGTTCACACACGGGGCCTCGGTTTATAGTTGTCTCATCCGAAGGACTTTCGGGGGGAGTGGAGTCGGCATTGATGTCAACTCCAGAGAGAAACCATCCCCTTGAACGGGTGTCTCGGTGGAGGCTCGAACCCGGGCTCAAACTCGGGTCATCAGATCACGAGGGCAATGCTCTAACCACTAAGGCTATCCCGTGCCTGGGAGATAGAGATACAGAAGAGCCATTCAGAAGACACACAGAAGGACAGAGAGAGAGAGACAACAAAACAGACAGAAAGACAGTCACAGACAGACAGACAGAGATAGACAGACAACATGACAGACAGACACAGACAGACAGACAGGCACAGGGAAAAAGACAGACAAAAACACAGACGCTCACAGACAGATAGACAGAGAGGCATACAAAAGGAAAGACACATAGACAGATGAACATAGACAGACGAACAGAAGAAAAGACAGACAAACATACACAGACAGACTGAGACAGTCGGACAGACAGACTGACACAAACAAATACAGACACACAAAAAGACAAACAGACAAAGCGACAGACAGACAAAAGACAACAAGACAGACACAGACAGACAAACACACACAGACAGACAGACCGTCACACAGACAGACAGACAGACAGACAGACAAACCCCCCAGAACTCATACATACAGACAGTAAGACAGACAGACACAGACAGGCAGCCAGACAGACAAAAAGACAAAAAGACAGACAGACAGACAGAACTCATACATACAGAATCTGTGAGTGCCAGAAATATGGTCAGCCTCATTTCTGCATGCCCTGTGGATCATAAATCTCCCTGTGATCCGACACAAATGAACAGGCCTTTAAAAAATGGCGATTGGTTATTTATGCATCTGTCATGCAATGGAAAGCTCCGCTTTAATCAGAACATCTTCAATTTAGTGCCAAATCAAACTGAGATATCAATCTTAAGCATGCATGGCAAATAGTTATATCGATCAATGTGCAATTTCGAAATTATTTAAACAGACGACCCATAAGCTATAAGGGCATGTGTTTGTGTGTGTGTGTGTGTGTGTGTGTTTGTGTGTGTGTGTGTGTGTGTGTGTGTGTGTGTTTGTTTGTGTGTGTTTGTGTGTATATGTGTGTCTTTGTGTCTGTCTGTACCTGTCCGTTTGTCTAATATCACAACTTGTCTTTTTGTCTTGTTATCTGTCTGTCTGTGTCGGTTTGTCTGTGTCTGTGCGTGTCTGTCTCTCTGTCTCTATGTGTGAGTGTGTGTGTGTGTGTATTTGTGTGTGTTTGTGTGTGTGTGTGTGTGTGTGTGTGTGTGTGTGTGTGTGTGTGTTTATACAATAAAATGCAATTAATACAAAACAACGAAATAAAATAAAATACAAAAAATCACAATAGTACGCCACAACTATAACAAGAACATAGAAACCACAAAATTCCACTGTTTCCAGTTTAAAACACACAAGAAAAGTGTAATCAACAAACATCGTTTTCTACATTTAAACCAAGCTGCTATATTAAAGAACGTTTGTGTGTGAAATACTTCACGTGCGTACAGTTTTCAGGAAAGAAATGTGTGGACTTATTTGTTTTTGACTCATAATGTATACCTTTTTCTTTCTTTGTAGTGCTTATGTTGTACGAAATGTTTCCAATTCTGAAATTGTGCTTCAGGCTAGACGCTTTGGCGCAGTGGTTAGCGCCTTGGGTTACGGACTGGAAGGTCGCGGGTTCGATTACTATAAGAGCCATATGGATTTTTTCATAGAGTTGACATTGTACGAAATATTTCCAGTTCTGAAATTTTGTTCTGTACAAGACGCCTTGACGCAGTGTTTAGCACCTTGGGTTAAGGACTGGAGGGTCGATGGTTTGGATCCCATAAGAGTCATAGGGATTTTTCGGACTGTGGCCGGCTCCTACCCAGAGTGAGTAGGCTGTGGGCTCAGTGGGAAGACTGGGACCACACAGCCGAGCTTCATCCACTTTATGGATGCGAGTTTAAGAGTGTTGCTCAAATTACATGACCAGCACTGCAGGTGTCTGTATCTCTCGGCCCTTGTTGATACCGGGATATATTATGATAGTAAGCGTAGAGTACAACCCTGTCAAAGTAGTCTCAAAACATATGCACTTCCACAGCAGCATCATTTCGTCATTCTCATTAGCATTGCTCATCATGCAATTATAAAAAGTCTATGATTCGGTGGTCCCAGTTGCTCTGGTCTCATGGTGACCTCAGATTCTGTTTCCCCATACACTTCTGTGCCTGTAGTGAGTTTCTGTCAAAGCCCTTGAGGTTGGAGGTTCGTGGGGGATGGTCATTGAGGGACGTTGTGGTGGTCGCCACCTTGAGAGGGCAACTCACTCAATCTGGCTCCGCGGATGAACTAATACTGTCGTTAGTAGGGGGCTTAGTAGGTGGTGTCCTGCGTATGTTAGCTCAGAACAGGCACCACTGAACATCACTGACGTGGTCCGGTAGTAGTGCAGGGCCCCTCTGGCTGGTGGCCCCTCGGAGGCCTGATATTGATGGACTCCCTGTGGACTTCCAACCCTGATTATGCGACATAACAAATCTGGGTATGGCTGTGGCGGGGAGATTGAAATGAGCGGCGTGGGAACAGCAGGACGGGAACGTTACAGAACATGAGGCGGCAAAAAATAAGAAAGAATAGGAAATGTTGTTACATCACTTTACATTGTTTTTGTCCTCTTGGGAAAATTGATAGCATACGGACTGTAGCAAAATAAAATTGGGCTGGCATATAATCCAATTTGCGTTTTCTCTGGTTGAGTTCAATTCAAAAGCAAGCGAACAAACCTTGGCATAAAAATAATAAAGCATTATTATAATTCAATCAGACAGCTGAATGTTTTCTTTGCAAAAGCAAAATACAGGATCTGCTAAGTTTCTTGTATTTAACTTGGTAAGTGATGCAATATTAAATTTTGCGCGATTTGAAGCCATTTGTTGAATTGACAGTGCAAACTTGACGTGTTTCCAAATTGCATTGCCCAGTTATATAGCAAGAAAGTTCAATATTTTCTGTGGAGCTTTTATGGTGTGTTTGGTCAGTCTTGAAATTCTGTTACGGGATTAAAAAAAAATATTTTGTTTGTTTAGCTTTGTTTCATAGCAACCCCTTCCCCATTTTTAAATTAAAGCTAATCAGAGGAATTTTGAAGGTTTTTTTTTCATGTTTCTCTCCAAATGAGAGAGAGCACTAGTGTGTGTGTGTGTGTGTGTGTGTGTGTGTGTGTGAAAATCAAAGTCAAAGTCAAACTTTTATTTCCAGATGGTTCATGATACATGTTCATGTGTGTCTCCCCCCCCCCCCTCTGTGTGTGTGCACGGTTGCGTGTATGTGTGTTTGTGTATGTGTGTGTGTGTGACTTACCATAACACGAAGCAAGAAATACAGTATAATTACAATACAATGCAATAGAATACAACACATTAGCTACAACACAGTACACAAACATTACAATGAGTAAGAAACAATAGAACTGCACTATTTCAAAAACCTTTTTTTCTATGTATATTAAAAAAATGACCAATCCTTTTTCTGCATTCAAATCAATCTGCTGTTATAACAATAGTATGTACATTATTTTGCATGCATTTAGTTTTCATTAAGAGATTATGCACAGCTTTACTTCATCAACCCTGATTTATAATGCATCATTATCATCCTGGGTTCATCATATTTGGCATGCATTTAGTTTTCCAGAAAAAAAAATCATAACTACATTTAACTCTGACTTATAAGGCATCATCCTTATCTTTAATTCATGATACAGACCTGTTTAAGTGTTTATATCGTACAAAATGCTTTCAGTTTCGAAATTCTGATACACTACTTCACAATGTTGTATTGTTTCGTGGAAAAAAAAAGATTACATACAGATTACAGCAAGATGCTAGGCTAGCACGTGACATTCCCTCCAGTATAATATATCCACAATGCAAAATCAAACATAAAAAGTCTCAAATACTCAGCACATTACATTTTGTCCAGTATAATGTTTATTTTTTTATACTTTTTAGAATGTTTTATACCACTTTAAGTCACGAGATTTCTCTGCGTGAAATTTGGGCTGCTCTTCCCGGGAAGAGGGCATCGCCACAAGAGCAGCGCCACCCTTTTTGGGGGGGTCCGCGACTGTATGTTTCCCTATCAAAGTGACTTTTTTCTAAGAATTTTGTCAGGGACAATTCTGCCGTGGGTTCTTTTACGTGCGCTGAAAATTTTGTGTAACACACGGGACTTCGGTTTATCGTCTCATCCGAAATACTAACAGCCAGACCACCACTCGTGGTCTAATGGATGGGGGGAAAAGTTTCGGACCCAAACGGGATTCGAACCACCGCACACTTCCGACCCGGACTTTCCGCATTCTAGACAGGCGCGTTACCTTTAGACCACCGAACCACCTCTAAAATGTAATGTGTACTGTATCTAAAATACAAAAACAAACTAGAAAGTCCCAAACAATGTTAATATCAACATTTTAATCTAATCAGATAGCTTTAATGCTTTGCCCAAGCAAAACATTGTCTCGTCTCTGCTGGTTGATCCTATTAAGAAAGGCAAATTGTGCAACATGAAAATAATTTATTGTCTGGAGCAATTTGTCGAGTTAGTTGTGTAAACCTGACATGTTCCCAAATTGCATGGCCCTGTTAATGTTATTGCAAGGGAGTTCCGTATTTTTTGCTGTGGATTCTTGGGTTGTTTAGTGGATCGACCAGTCTTGAGTTCTGTTATGTGATGTGCTTTTAATGGTTTTTTGTTTTTGGTTTTGATGTTGTTTCTTTAGATATTATGTTGTTTACTCTCTTTTCTTCCAATTTTCAAAAAGCGTATGGTTTTATTTCAGTGAGGTCTTTTGTATGTGTGTTTCCATACGAGAGAGAGAGAGAGGAGGGGGGGGGGGGGGGGGGGAGAGGAGGAGGCAGGGACGAGGACAGAGGGACAGACTGAAGAGAGTGAGGCGACAGACAGACAGAAAGATGAGCAGACAGGAGAGGAGAGGAGAGAGAGAGAGAGAGAGAGGAGAGAGAGAGAGAGAGAGAGAGAGAGAGAGAGAGAGAGAGAGAGAGAGAGAGGAGAGAGAGAGAGAGAAGAAGAAGAAGAGAGAAGAAGACAGAAGACAGAAGACAGAAACAGAAGACAAAGGACAGAGAGAACAGACAGGACAGATAAGACAGAAGACAGACGAGACCAGAAGACAAAAAGAGTGAGAGACAGACAGAAAGAGAGACAGAGAGACAGAGAGACGGAAACAGACAGACAGAAACAGAGACAAAGACAGACTAGCAGAACCTATGGTTGCTTTGGAAATTTTCGAAGCTATATGCCTGGATAAGAATGTTGATATTTCCCCGAATTCGGAATGCGGCTACCTTAAATGGTGGGCAAAATCGTTCGCATACGCAAAAATCTCACCATTGGTGAACCTCGGGGCTGTAGCCGAGGAACACACCTGGGTTCGATTCCCGTTCAAGGGGATATTTTCCCCTGGAGTTAACATCAGTGCAGGCTCCACTCTCCATAAAAGTCCTTCGGATGAGACTATAAACCGAGGCCCCGTATGCGAACGCACGCAGAACATCTTGCGCACACGTTAAATCTTGTTCGGCTTTTCGTAAGAGTAGGCCATTGTGTGCCGGTGGGAACAGATGACAGAATTTACAAATCCGCATTCACACGGGGACTGGCTTTAAATAAAGCACATAAGTGCTTATCCCATTATCCTCGATATAAAAGAATAAATAAATAAATGCATACAAATAAACACACAGACACACACATACACACAGACATACACACAGACACACACACATACACACACAGGCACACACACATACACACACACAGACACACACAGACACACACGTACACACAGACACACACACAGACACACAGACTCAGGCACACACACAGGCACACACACAGGTACACACACAGACACATGCACAGACACACACAGACACACACACAGACACACACAGACACAAACGTACACACACACCACACACACACACACAGACACACACAGACACACACAGACACACACAGACACACACACACAGACACATACATACACCTCCCCCCCCCCCCCCCACACACACACAATAGCAACGATTTGCTTTGTGAATCAAACATACAAACTATACATCATGATCAATGATGAATCAAGCTATACATCTGTGTCTTCCTAATAAAAAGAAAAGAAAAAATCATCAACAACAGCAACAGCAACAACAAACGGCGAATAGAACAGTGGTGGTATGATGTAATGATGTGCATGCATTTGCTTTTCTCCAAAGAAAGTGCTGATGAGTGGCTGTTTCCATCGTTGATTTATTATGCATTATTTATTTTCGATTCCTAATGCGATCCCTTCTCAACACCATCAAAGACAACTCAAATTTCTCGGCCATATAATCAGGGCTGACGGACTAGAGAAACTGTTATGCAGTGGCAGAATCTGTGGAAACCAGAGCAGAGGAAGACAACGCACAAAATTCACAGACAGCTTAAACAAATTCGCAACAAATAAAGAGGGCACCAACAATGAGCTCATGAGAGGGACCGAGAACAGGGAAGAATGGAGAGCCATGATCGTCGATGTCTGCAGGACCAGACCGGACACTTGAAGAAGGAGAAGAAGAATGCGATCGGGTTTTTTTCTACGTGCATAAACGTTGTTCGAAGTATGTTCAAGTTCTGTGTTTGTGCTATCTTACTTCAAAATGGTTTTTTTTGTCTGAAAAAGAAAGTGACTGTTTACAGACTTTCAGAGAGAAGCATATTTCAGCTGCATCTTTTGTAATTAAATTTGATTTAAAACTTACCATCCAACCAACCAACCAACCAGCCAACCGCCAAGCATAATATCTATCTATCTATCTATCTATCTATCTATCTATCTATCTATCTATCTATCTATCTATCTATCTATCTATCTATCTATCTATCTATCTATCTATCTATCTATCTATCTACCTATCTACCTACCTACCTATCAATCTATCAATCTATTATCTATCTATTATCTATCTATCTATCTATCTATCTAACTAAATAACTAGCAAACTAGCTAACTAACTAATTAACTAACTAAGTAGCTAACTAACAAACTAACTAACTGAAAGACAGACAGATAAACAACAAACAAACAAACGAACACTCAAACACTGGCATAAATATCCACATTCTAATCCAATCAGATTGCTTCAACATATAGCTAACTAACTGACTGACAGACAGAAAGATAAACAACAAACAAACAAACGAACACTCAAACACTGGCATACATATCCACATTTTAATCCAATCAGATTGCTTCAACATATTTTTGCCCGTGCAAATATTGTTTCTGCGGATTTATCGTATTAAGAATGATGAATAATGCAACATCAAATAACTGTTGTCTTCTGCAATTTGTCGAGTTAGTGGTGTAAACTTGACAATCATGTTCCCAAATTGCATTGCCCTGTTGTTGCAAGAAAGCTCAATTTTTGCTGTGGTGGTGGTGATGGTGGCGGCGGTGGTGATGGTGGTGGTAGTGTCGGTGGTGGTGGGGGTGGTAGTGGCGGTGGTTGTAGTGATGGTGGTGGCAACTATGACAGTATAGAACTCTTCCTTTCGTCAGGAAAAAAAGCCATCATGTTTATGTGATTGTTGTTGTTGTTGTTGTTGTTGTTGTTGTTGTTGTTGTTGTTGTTTGTTCTTCTTCTTCTTCTTCTTCTTCTTCTTCTTCTTCTTCTTCTTCTCTCTCTTCTCCTCTTCTTCCTCCTCCTTCCTCCTCCCCTTCTTCTCTCCTCCTCCTCCCCCCCTCCTCCTCCTCCTCCTCCTCCTCTAATCCTCCTCCTCCTCCTTCTTTTTCTCCTCCTCCTCCTCCCCCTCCCTCCTCCTCCTCCTCCTTTCCTCTCCTCCTCCTCCTTCTTCTTCTTCTATCCTTCTCTTCTCCTTCTTCTCCTCCTCCTCCCTTATCCTCCTCCTCCTTCTTTCTCCTCCTCCTCCCTCCTCTCCACTCCTTCTCTCCCCTCCTCTTTCTTCTTTTGCTTCTTCTTCTCCACCTCCTCCAACTCCTTCTCCTCATTCTTCTTCTTCATTTGACTACAACGATTTAACAACTTTTTTCTGTTGTCCTCAGGAAAAAAGGCAGACCTGACCTCCGAGCTAGAGAAGGGGAGACCACTTCAACAAACCCAGCAACCGCTCTCCACTACTTCCCTCTCCACCCCTCTCCCCTCAACCTCCTCCTCCCTACCCCCCCCCCCCCCCTCCCCAACAACGGAACATCATCGGCCCATAGCGATGATCAAACACGGGGAGCCACATGAAGAGGTTAAGGCTAATCTGTCTAAGTAAGTGTAAAGTGTATGCGTACATAATACTGAATTGTTGGCCGTCGCTCTTTCTTTGTTTCTGGTCCAGTGATCTGGAATGACCTCCCTCTCTCCCTTCACCCAAAAGCCCACTTATGACACTTTTAAAATCCAGCCTCAAGACATATTTATTCCAAATCTGACTTCCCCCCTCTTGTTTCATCTCAAATCTATCCCTGCCTAAAACAGCCCCAAATCCCATCACCCTGCCAAAGTGTATAACGTGTGTGTGTGTGTGTGTGTGTGTGTGTGTGTGTGTGTGTGTGTGTGTGTTATGTACATTTGAATTTGTTAACTCTGTTAATTGTTAATGGTTGTATATGTAGGGGTGTGTTGAATGCAAGCGCTTTGATTTCTTTTGGCAAGTTATAGCGCTATATAAATTCCATTTATTATTATTATTGTTATTATTATTATTATTATTATTATTATCATTAATATTATCATTATTATTATTATCATTATTATTATTATTATTATTATTATTTTTTATATTATTATTATTATTAGAATTATTAGTATTATTAGTATTAGTATTATTAGTATTAGTATTAGTATTATTAGTATTAGTATATTACTTAATATCAGTGCATCGGTGGTCTAGAGGTAACGCGCCTGCCTAGAACACGAAAAAGTCCGGGTCGGAAGTGTTGCGGTGGTTCGATCCCCATTTTGGACCCGAAACTTATCCACCCGTCACGAGTGGTGGTCTGGGTGCTAGTCTTTCGGCTGAGACGGTAAACCGAGTGTCCCGTGTTTTATACATAATTAGTTAGCGCACTTTAAAGAGCCTACGGTAACGTGAGAGTTGTTCCTGGCAAAATTCTGCAGAAAAAAGCTACTCTGATATGGAAACAAATACAGTTGCTGCAGACAAGAACAAAAAATAATGGGTGGCGCTGCTTTTATGGCGACGCGCTTTTCCCGAGGAGAGCAGCCCGAATTTCTTGCAGGTAAATCTTCCGTTTATTTTATTTATTCATTTTATTTTGTTCTTTTAGATCGAAGATAATGGAATAAGCACTTCTGTGTTTTTTTACATCGAGTCCCCGTGTGTATGCGGTTTTGTAAATTCTGTCCTCTATTCCCACCAGCACACAATGGCCTACTCTTACGAAAAACGGAACAGGGTTTAACGTGTGCGCAAGATGTTCTGCGTGCGTTCGCACACTGGGTATCGGTTTATAGTCTCATCCGAAGGACTTTTGGGGAGAGTGGGGTCTGCACTGATGTTAACTCCAGGGGAAAATATCCCCCTTGAACGGGAATCGAACCCGGGTCGTCAGATTTGCGAGCGCAATGTTCTAACCACTAGGTTATCCCGTCCGAGACTTAAAGTGGTATTAAAAATACATAAAATAATTATATACACTCAATATGTGTCCTCTCTGTGTGTCTGTATAGTTAAACTTATCGGTTTACCCTCCGTGGGAATGCCGGGATGTCCTGACAGTATAAACAGCATCCCCACCTTTCTAAAAAATTCTGTGCCGGGAATTCCCTCTTTTCTATCCCTCTCTTTGTTTATGACTTGGTGTCTTTTCTTCCTGTACACCCGCATTGTCTATTTCCTGCTTTCTTGATCCATTCTTCTGCCTTTTTTATTTTAATTTTATTTTAATGAATTCCATAAAGACTTATAAAACAACAATTCTCTCCCTTGCCGAAGTCGGATGCGCTGGGCCTGACTTGTCAGGCGCTTAACGGCAGCGTGACGCATTTTCGCTCCATGACAGATGATAGTTGCTGTCTGAGATTTCGACGATTAAGAAGTTTTCACACACATATACACACACACACACGGATGCACGCGCACGCACGCAGACGCACGCGCGCATACACACACACAGAGTTTAAACGCTTTGGCAGGGTGATGGGATATCGGCTGTTGAAGGTAAGGACAATTCTGAGATAAACAGAAAGGAAAAATCTTAGGTTTGAATTAAATAGATGTCTTGATGCATTTATCCTTGATATAAAAGAAATACCTGAGACATTTATCCTCCGTATAAAAGAAATACCCGAGACATTTATCCTTGATATACAAGAAATACCTGAGACATTTATCCTTGATATAAAATAAATACCTGAGACATTTATCCTCGATATAAAAGAAATACCTGTGGCATTTATCCTTGATATACAAGAAATACCTGAGGCATTTATCATTGATATAAAAGGAAAACCCGAGATATTTATCCTCCATAATTATAAAAGAAATACCTGAGACATTTATCCTTGATATAAAAGGAAAACCCGAGATATTTATCCTTACTTGGATGTGTGCGAGTCAGTGTGTGTTTTTGCTTTCTAATCAAATGTCTGTCTTTTTTCTGTTGCAGGGAAAAGATGGATATTTTGCTAGAAAAGAAAACCAGCCAAAATTGCAAACCGCCAATGTAAGTGAGACTTGCGAATGGAAAAAAAAAATTGACGTTCTAGTGGTGTGTGTGTGTGTGTGTGTGTGTGTGTGTGTGTGTCTGTGTCTGTGTCTCTGTGTGTGTCTGTGTGTATGTACGTGTGTGTCTGAGAGAGAGAGAGAGGAGGAGGAGTAGAGAGAGAAAGAGACAGAGAGAGAGAGAGAGAGAGAGAGAGGAGAGAGAGAAGAGAGAGAGAGAGAGTCAGACACACAGTCAGTCATTCAGTCAGACAGACAGACAGATAGAGACAAAGAGATAGAGACAAAGACAGAGATAGAGACAGAGACAAAGAGGCAGACAGACAGGAAAAAAGATAAACATAGAGAGAGACAGAGAGACAGAGACAGAGACAGAAACAGAGACAGAGACAGAGACAGACAGACAAACGGAGACAGAGTATATATATATATATCTTTACATAATATGTAAAGTGTCTGCCTATTATAAGCTTTTTTCCCCGAATTATTGCCAAATTATCAACGCTGCACCCTGTGTTTGTTTGGCCGGATGCGTGTTATAATAATGATAATAATGATAATAATAATAATAACAATAATAATAATAATATTAATAATAAAATAATAATAATAATAATAATAAAATAATAATAATGATAATGATGTATGGAATTCATATAGCGCTGAATCTTGTAAAGCAACAAATCAAAGCGCTCAGATGATTTTTTCCCCCCGAGGACAATGGAATAAGCACTCATGTGCTTTTTTTCTTTACATCCAGTCCCCGTGTGTATGCGGTTTTGTAAATTTTGCCATCTGTTCCCACCGGCACACAATGGCCTACTCTTTCAAAAAGCGGAACAGGATTTAAGATGTTCTGCATGCGTTTCGCACACGGGGCCTCGGTTTATAGTCTCCTCCGAAGGATGTTATATACCAATTAAACTGTGCGTTTTTATATCTTTCATATTGGATGTCATTTCTTACAGTTCCCAGCAAGTACAACCTAACACGTCACCAAAGCTAGACAGCAACAGCAGTAGCAGCAGCAGCAGCAGCAGTAGCAGTAGCAGTAGCAGTAGCAGCAGCAGCAGTAGTTCCAGTTCAGAGGCATCCCACTCATCGCAACATCGCTCAGATTCTACAGAGAGCGAGACAGACAGCTCTTCCTCTTCCACCTCATCGTCCAGATCCTCATCGTCCTCATCCTCATCGTTGTCATCGCTGGCTCACCCTGACGGAAAGGCCATGAGTGAAATGAGTTCTTCCCGGAAGCGGAAACGGAAGCGGAAGCGGAGGAAAAAGTTACAGGAAGTGACAGATTCGTTGAAAGAAGCTGCGTGATTTTTGATTGGTTGTGTGTTGTGTGATGGGTGGTTGGTGGTGAGATTTCATTGGTGCTTTTGTTAGGTTTTTTTTTTTGGGTAGTGTGGCGTAGAATGTATGAATGTGTGTGTTTGGGTGATAGGTGGGTGGACATGTTTATGCTGATTGCTATTGTACCTTAATGTGTGTGTGTGTGTGTGTGTGTGTGTTTGGGTGATATGTGGATGGGCATGTTATGCTGAATGCTATTGTAGATTAATCTCTCTTTGTGTGTTACTCTTTGTGTGTGACTCTGTGTGTGTATGTATGTGTGTGTGTGTGTGCTTCGGTGATAGGTGGATGGGCATGTTTATGCTGAATGCTATTGTGGGTTAATCTCATGTGTGTGTGTCTGTATGTAAATCTGTGTCTGTGTTTGAGTGTGTGTGTGTGTGTGTGTGTGTGTGTGTGTGTGTGTGTGCGTGTGTGTGTGTGTGTTTGTGTGTGTATGTGTTTGGGTGATAGGTAGGCAGGCATGTTTATGCTGAGTGCTATTGTACATTTATCTCTCTTTGTGTGTGTGTGTATGTGTGCGCGCGCGCGGTGCACACATTCAGGATTTAGGTGATAGGTGGGTGGGCATGTTTATGCTAAATACTATTGTACCTTAATCTGTATGTGTGCATGTGTGTGCGTGTGCGTGCGTGTGTGCGTGCGTGGTTTAGGAAAGAGACAAGTATGGCTTTGGGGGGGGGGGGGGGGGGAGGGGAGGGAGGTGGTGAAGGGGAGGGCTAAACGAAGAAAATATTCATATCACTTGTTGTTTTGTCCTTCGCTTTCATTCTCATAAGCTGTTGTTGCAATATGTTCCAGAGAGAAGTGTTTCTCTCAAATAAGTAGAGTTGAGGTCAAGAAATTTATTCGCAAGTGCAGAACGTAACTATTGAAGCAGACACTCAATGAAAATAAGGCACTGGAGGAAGTTTGCCAATACACACAGATTGACAAAACCCCATCAGCTTCTATCACTCTTTCACTCGGGGACGGGATAGATCAGTGGTCAGAGCACTCGCTTTCCCCCAGCTAAGCTTAAGCAGCATCGAGCGTGGTTACCACTTGGATGGGTGACCGTTTGCGCGCCTTGGCTTCAGTACAGTTCCCCCAGTTCACCCAACTGTATAAATGGGTACCTGCCCTCTTTAGGGTCAGGGAAGGTAAAGCAGCAAGGGAGAGGAGATGGGCGCCACCCTCAATATGCTGGCCCCTAGAGAAGTTGAGGTCTCTGACGCCTCGCTCCCCTACGACCTCATAGGTTATGGAACACCTTTACTGTTACCTTTTCACTCTTGCCTTATGACTCTTTACATGTGTACGTGGGTTTCATATCATAGTTAGGTTTAGTTTGTGGGGCTTGATAACGCATTCTAGGTTTGTTTTGCTTTTTCCTCCCTTTGATTGAATTTTCCTCTGATTACTTAGTAATATTTCTTTGTTAGGTTTGAGTTTTGGTTTTTGCTCTTTGATTATTTTGCCTGAATAAAGTTGTTAACAATTAAGCATAAGTTTTTCAGCCTTATTATCTACGTAGCGCGCGCACGCACGCACTCACACACACACACACACACACACACACATCATTCTAAAAAGAAAGCAAATGCACTGCTTATTCAATATACCATCTGAAAATAAAAGTTTGACTTTGACTTTGACTTTGACTTTGACTTACCTGAAATCGGAATGTGTTGGCTGAGGCCAGCAGGCAGACTTCCTAACAGAAGAGAAAGGAAGAGGAGAGGAGAGCTTCTTCTTCTTCATGTGCCAGGTCTGTTGCAGACATCGGCGATCATGGCCTGCCATTCCTCTCTGTTGTCAGTTCTCCTGATGTGTTCATTGTTGGGAGATTCTTTCCTCGTTGCGTAGCTATTCAGACTGTCTGTGTATTTTGTGCGTTGTCTTCCTCTGTCTTTGGTACCACAAATCTTTCCGCACAACATTTGCTTTTCTATTCCATCAGCTCTGTTTATGTGCCCCAAAAATTGTAGTTGTCTTTTTCTGATGGTTTTGAGTAGGGATCTTTTGTACCCGGCCATTTCCATTACTTCTTCGTTTGACTTCTTTTCAGTCCATGATATTCTCATAATTCTTCTGATATACCACATTTCTGCTGCTTCAAGTCTTCTTTCGAGGTCTTTTGTCAGCGTCCAGCATTCACATCCGTACAGAAGGATGGACCATATGTAGGCTTTCAGAGTGTTGATTTTGGTGCTGAGTCTTATATTTCTGTTGGTAAAGAGGAGAGCATGTGACGAAAAAAGCAAATGCATTGCTTATTCAATGTACCATCTGGAAATTAAAAAAAAAGACTTGACTTCATGTGTCACACACACGAAGACACACACACACATACACACACACACAGACACACACACATACACACACATACAGACACACACACACACACACAGACACACACACAGACACACACACGACACACACATACACACACACACAGACACACACAGACACACACATCACACACACACACACACACACACAACTACACACATACACACACACAGACACATACACACACACAACACACACACACACACACACACACACACACACACAACACACACACACACACACACACACCCGACCACATACACACACACAACACACACACACACACACACACACACATACACACACACACATACACACACACACAACACACCACACACACACACACACACACACACACACACACACATGTTCTCCTCTCCTCTTCCCTTCTCTTCTGTAAGAAAGTCTGCCCGCTATCTCATCCAGCACATTCCGATTACAGATAATGATGATGATTATATTCAAAATGCAAAAAAATGCTGCTACATTTTCGTTTCAAACAGAATTATTCTGCTACAGACAGTATACTTTATTTTTATTTATTTTAAATCTTATTCATTCTTTTATATCGAGGATAATGCAATAAGCACTCATGTGTTGTTGTTTTTTTTACATCCAGTCCCCGTGTGTAGGCGGTTTTTTTGTAAATTTTGTCATCATGTTTCCACCGGCACACAATGGCCTGCTCTTTCGAAAAGCGGAACAGGATTTAACGTGTGCGCAAGATGTTCTGCATGCGTTCGAACACGGGGCCTCGGTTTATAGTCTCATCCAAAGGATGTATACAGCTTCTTTAGCTAGAAAAAACCACACATACACCTAAAGCAACGTCAACAACGATTCTTTGCCTGAGCGTGTGCGAGAGAAAGTTATTCTTGTTTCAAATGTAGGCTGAACGCAGTAATATAAAGGTTGTATCTACGATCATAACCTTGTCTTCAGATAAGGTCAGACGTAGACAGTATACAATAATATCAAGTTTGTACCGACTCTGTGTGTGTGTATGTGTGTGTGTGTGGTGTGTGTGTGTGTGTGTGTGTGTGTGTGTGTGTGTGTGTGTGTGTGTGTGTGTGACGCTCTCTTAAGAAGATCAATAGCAGTGCAGTGTAGTTCTTGTCAGTCAATACAAGAAGAAAGTACCTCACTACTTGAGTAATAATTATGATATTAATGATAATGATAAAATAATAATAATAATAATGAAAATAATAATAATTATTATAATAATGATGATAACAACAACAACAATAATAATAATAATAATGATAATGATAATAATAATAATAATAATAATAATAATGATAAAAATACATGAAATTTATATAGTACTATATCTTGCAAAAAAACCCCAAAAAAACCAAAGCACTTTCATTCATCTTACTCATTCACATGCAGCCAGTTACAATTAATAGGTGGTTTTTTTTTTTAAAGTTCACATGTATACACACACGCTCGTACGCACGCACGCACACGCATGGACACTCACACACACATATAAAGGTTATACACTCGGGCAGGGTGATGGGGTTTGGGCTGTTAAAGGCAGGGACAAAACTGAAATGGAACAAGAGGGGAGAATCTTAGGTTTGAAATAAATGTCTTGAGGCCGGATTTAAAAGCGTCTTAAGAAGGCTTTTGGCGAAGGGAGAGAGGGAGGTCATTCCAGATCGATGGACCAGAAACAGAGAAAGGGCGACGGTCAACGGTGGAATGGCTGAATCTAGGTATTCTTAAGCACGAGGTATCTGCAGCAGAGCGAAGAGAACGAGAAAGTGTGTACAGATGAAGACATTCACAGAGGTAGGAAGATGCTGTTCTATGGAGGCATTTGTAACAGAGGGTACTGATCTTATAGTTTACCCTCTGTGGCACAGGCAACCAGTGCAGAGTTCGCAAGAGAGGAGTAATGTGCTCAGATTTTTTCTTTCTGAGGACTAGGCGAGCTGCAGAGTTTTGTATACGTTGCAGGGAGTGGATAGATGATGCTGGCGGACCAGCCAGAAGAGAATTGCAATAATCCAGACGTGAGAGAATGAGAGATGTGACAGTTTGGATGTTGCATCAGTGGACAGGTACTTTCGAATGGCACTAATACACCGTAATTGATAGTAGCATGACTGGCAGGTTTGGGTGATGAATTTTTGCATAGAGAGTGTGTTGTCGATAACAACACCTAGATACTTCACAGCAGTGGATAGAGGGACAGACATATTGCCCAATTCTATTGAAGCTGTTGTGATGGATCAGAGTTTGTGTTTGGTCCCTACAAGCATGGCTTCGGTTTTATCTGAATTTATCTTTAACTTGTTCTGTATCATCCAATTTTGGATATCTTGAAGGCAGTAGGACATAGTAATCAAAAGAGAAGGCAGATCTTCAGGGGTATCACTGCTGAGAATCTGAAAGTCATCTGCATACAAATGATGGTTGATCTGATGATGATTTATTATGTGTGAAAGAGGAGCAGTGTAGAGAGTGAAAAGAACTGGGCCGAAAACTGATCCCTGTGGGACTCCACATTCCAGTTTGGCAGGTGTAGATTGAATCTTGTTTACTGCAACTGTGTGGAATCGGTTTGTAAGGTATGGACTGAACCAGGTGAGGGCTGTGTCCTTAATACCCAAAGTTTTTTTGAGACGGGAGAGAAGAATTGAGTGGTATATAGTGTCGAAGGCTGCCGATAAGTCGAGAAGAGTGAGAAGGGAAATTTTTCCTGAGTCAGACGCGTGTAGAAGCGTGTTTAAGGTGTGGACTAGGGTGGATAAGGTGATGTGGTTGGCGCGATAGGCAGACTGAAAAGGGGGAAGGAGACTGTTTGAATAAAGATGGCTGTTGAGTTGTATCAGACCAACTTTTTCAAGGACTTTAGAGATAAACGGTAGGTTGGATACAGGTCTACATTCTT
>CM054141.1:16169822-16174822 GCA_028751875.1 Rapana venosa | reverse complement strand
CGTGCATGTGTATGTGTGTGTGTGTGTGTGTGCATTGATTTGTTGGCCCATCCTGGGTTTAACAATAGTCTTTTTTTTTTTTTAAAAGAAGGGAAACTATTTCGGCAAATTAAAGCAACCGAACTACTAACTATGGTTGTTTCCCTTGGATTGTAACTGAATGCATTAATTATTGTTTTAATTCCATCCTCTCCTCTTGTTTTGTTCCTGTTATGTAATTGATAGTTTTACACACACACACACACACACACACACACACACACACACACGCACGCACGCACGCACGCACGCACGCACGCCCCCCCCCCCGCCCCCCCCCACGCCCCCCCCCCCTCCACGGACACAATATAATAATAATAATAATAATAATAATAATAATAATGATGATGATGATGATGATAATAATAATAATAATAATAATAATAATAATAATAATAATAATAATAATAATAATAATAATAATAATAATAATAATAATGTATGGAATATTTATATAGCGATCACACTACATTTCTTCGCATAACTTTTCCCCCCTAGTCTTTTCATCACGACAGTCACATTTAAATTTCATCCCATCAATACACCCAGAACTCAAAGTCTTCTTGCAGCAATCCACGTGAGGCTGCCTTGAGGTCACTGACTAGAACTAGCCCTGCCCGGCTCCTGGATCACTTCACTTCAGTGGTATTTGGTGGTGGTTCCAGATCTGATCGAATACTTATTGCAAGCCACCAACCTACCAGGTTTCTGACTAAGGCTTCGTGTCATTTCGGACTGTCTTTAGCTCCACACAGACCAGAAAGGCCATAATTATCAGGACTATCACCTTGTTTAAACCTAGTAAATGGTACGCGCACACCTTTTATTTATTTATTTTTAAACGTTATTCTTTTATTTTATTCTTGTATTTCGAGGACAATGGAATAAGTACTCACGTGCTTTAAAAAAAAAAAATCCAGTCCCCGTATGTATGAAATTTTGTACATTTTGTCATCCGTTCCCACCAGCACACAATGGCTTACTCGTCCGAAAAGCGGGACAGGTTTTAACGTGTGCGCAAGATGTTCTGCGTACGTTCGCACACGGGGCCTCGGTTTATAGTCTCATCCGAAGGACTTTTGGGGGGTGGGGGTGGAGTCTGCACTGATGTTAACTCCAGAGGAAAAATCCTCTTGAACGAGAATCGAAACCGGGTCAGCAGATCATGAATACATCCCTCTAACCACCGGTGGTCTAGAGTTAGCACGCCTGCCTAGAAAGCAAAAAGTCCGGGTTGGAATTGTGGGGTGGTTTAATCCCTGGGAAAAATCTGTACAAATAAAACCACTCTGATAGGGAAACAAATATAGGAAAAAAGAAAAAAAATAGTGGGTGGCGCTGCTCTTGTGGCGACGTGCTCTTCCCGGAAGTGAGCAGCCCGAATTTCACACAGAGAAATCTGCCGTGACTTAAAGTGGTATACATGAAATGAAATGGTATCACTGGAAGTTTATAAACTGTTTCCAAGCCCGACAAAAATGTTTGTTTTCATCCGTTTATAGTTGAAAGGTTTCAGGCTAAAATGTAATCGTTCGAGAAGTGACAAACCAATGATATGACCTCTGCGATCGGCAAGGCTATAAACACCATGGTTAAAATGGATCAGATTTCTTCTTCTTCATCGAACGCTCAGACAGCAACTATTGTTATCTGTCATATGAGCAAAAATGCGTTGCGCTGCCGTTAAGCGCCTAACAAGTCAGGCCCAGCACATCCGACTTCGGCATGGGAGAGAAAATCTGAAGTCTTTCTGAGAAAAAAAAGGCAGGAGAATTTACCAAGCAGGCAGACAAAAAATAGACAAGAAGGAGAAGACAAGACGAAAAGGAACAAGGCAGAAACAAAAAGAGAGGGATAGAAAAGAGGGAAATCCTAGCACAGAATTTCCAGAAGGTGGGGATGCTATTTATTCTGACAGGACCCCGGCATTCTCATAGATAAAGGATCAGATTTGAAAGCTGGCATCTGCAATGCTGTGATTATATCATATAAAGACAATATTGAAGTCAGGCGAAACGTGACCAAAAAACCCCCCAAACCCATGCAAATTTGGTCGGTAGTTTCACAATGTTAATTATCAGAGATCAAGGCAAGGCGTATAATCATAATGCAAGCAAGTGCTTTTACCTCAGCAGATTGACCATCCTTTCATCTCACGTCAGGAGGTTTTACGACTTGATTGTCTTCTGCTGTTAACTGCATTGAATGACAAGTGGTGTGCGCTTTTAACCGTAGCTAAAATTGATTGAAGGAAGTGTGTGTGTGTGTGTGTGTGTGTGTGTGTGTGTGTGTGTGTGTGTGTGTGTGTGTGTGTGTGTGTGTGTGTGTGTGTGTGTGTGTATGTGTGTGTGTGTGTGTGTGTGTTGTGTGTGTATGTGTGTGTGTGTGTGTGCGCCCATTTCTTCATTTTTATTTTATTTTGTTTTATTTTATTCTTGTATTTCGAGGATAATAGAATAAGTACTCACGTGTTTGTTTTTTTAACCTCCAGTCCCCGTGTGTGTGCAGTTTTGTACATTTTGTCATCGGTTCCCACCGGCACACAATGGCCTACTCTTCCGAAGAGCGGAACGGGCTTTTAACATGGGCGCATGATGTGCGTGCGTTCGCACACGGGGCCTCGGTTTATAGTCTCATCCGAAGGAATGATTGTGTGTGTGTGTGTGTGTGTGTGTGTGTGTGCATTTCTTCATTTTTAGTTTATTTTGTTTATTTATTTTTTTTGATTTCAAGGATAATTGAATAAGCATTCATGTGCTTCTTTGTTTTACCTCCAGTCCCCGTGTGTATGCAATTTTGTACATTTTGTCATCCGATCCCACCGGCACACAATGGCCTACTCTTCCGAAAAGCGAAACGGGCTTTTAACATGCGACGCATGATGTTGTGCGTGCGTTCGCACACGGGACCTCTGTTTCTAGTCTCACTCGAAGGATCATAGATCAAGGCGTATGATTATAGTGAAAGCAAGTGCTTTTACCTCAGCAGATTGAACATCCTGTCACCTCACGTCATTAGTTTTTACGGCTTGATTGTCTTCTGCTGTTAACTGGATTGAATGAAGTGTGGTCTGGGCTCTTAACCGTAGTCAGAATTGATTGACGTGATGACGTTTTTAACCGTAGCGAAAATGTATTGACGTGATGACGCTTTTAACCGTGGCGAAAATGGATTGACGTGATGACGGTTGTAACCGTAGCGACAATGGATTGACGTGATGACGCTTTTAACCGTAGCGAAAATTAATTAAAGGAAGTGTCACTTTCACCAACTTCATGGTTTGTTTGTCTGTTTGGGGGTTTTCTGCTTTATTTATTTATTTTCTGAACTCAGGGTGAAATTGTGAACGAAGAGAACTCTGTGTGCATGTGAAAGACTAGCACCCAGACCACTGTCTAGTGGAGGGGAGGGGGGGAGGGGTGAGTTTCGGGCACAAACAGGGGATCGAACCACCACCACACGATTCGAATCCGGACTGGTCGCTTTCTAGGCAGGTATGTTACCTCTAGACCACCGATCCACATGACGATCATGCTGGTCATGGGACTGCTGATGCTGATATTTGATGCTGATGCTGATGTTGATGTTGATGCTGATATAGATGTTGATGTTGATATTGATGCTGATGCTGATATTGATGGTGATATAGATGTTGATGTTGATATTGATGCTGATGCTGATATTGATGGTGATATTGATGCTGATGTGATGTTGATGTGATGTTGATGCGTTAGCTGATGTATGTTGATGTGTTGCTGATATTGATGATGTAGTTGATGCTGATGCTGATATTGGTACTGATACTGATGTTAATACTGATGCTGATGTTGATTTTGATGCTGATGCTGGTATTGATGCTGATGCTGATATTGATGCTGATGCTAATATTGATGCTGATGTTGATGCTGATACTGATGGTCATGCTGATGTTGATATTGATGCTTATATTGATGCTGATGCTGATATTGATGCTGATGCTGATGTTGCTGCTGATATTGATGCTTATATTGATGCTGATGTTGATGCCGATGCTGATATTGAAGCTGATGCTGATATTGATGTTGATGATGATATTGATGCTGATACCGATATTGATACTGACATTGATTCTGATGCTGATATTTGATGCTGATATTGATGCTGATATCGATATTGATGCTGATGCAGATATTGATGCTGATGCTGATATTGATGCTGATGCTGATATTGATGCTGTCGCTGATGCTGATGCTGATGTTGATGCTGATATTGATGTTTATATTGATGCTGATATTGATGCTGTTATTAAAACTGATGCTATTATTATTGTTGATGCTGACATTGATGCTGATGCGGATGCTGATATTGATGCTGTTGCTGCTGCTGCTGCTGCTGATGTTGAAGCTGATGCTAATGGAAACATGGGAAGCCTGTGGCAGCCTGTTCTTTCCAGAACGTTTATGGAGATGAAGAGCATAGCACTGCAGTGACAGAAGCATCGCTTCACATTGCACTGATTTCATTGCCTTTTCGCTATTAGCTTGATTGGAAGAAAAAGTGTCGCGCATTTTGAAATGTCATAAAATCTGATTGTGATTTTTTTTTAAATTTCCGATTTAGTGCTCTAGGTTATCTCTGAGGTTTAGGGGGGGGGGGGCGCGTTGTGACAGAAATGATTATTTTGATTGGATAAAAGTGTGTGTGTGTGTACATGTGCATGCGTGCGTGCGCGCGTGTGTGTTGTGTTGTGTGTGTGCTGTGTGATTTGTGTGCGTGTGTACGTGTGTGCATGCGTGCATGCGTGCGTGTGTGTGCGTGCAAGGGTGTGCGTGCGTGTGTGTTGTATAACTGGCGTTGATACCTTTGCTTCTTTCCTGATTTCTTACCCACCGCTCCTTTGAATTCATTGTTTTTCTCTCTCACAGCTGTGGTGAGGTTTGTGGAGATATATTCGAGCTTTACAAATGATGTACTAGATTATA
>CM054141.1:16162322-16164822 GCA_028751875.1 Rapana venosa | reverse complement strand
TACACATTCAGGAAGACTAATTACAATAGCTGACATAGGATGTGTACTACAAAAAAAATACCTAAACCTAATTTGATAATGACAAATCTCACATAAGCCCTCAAGAAAAATAAATCACAGAAATGCTAAACATGCTGAAGTTACAATGTCATAAAAAAGCAAAGAAATCACCCAGAACAAGGGGTAGATAACAGCATCTGTGTGTTAGGTTGACAAGGTGGATGGTGGGGGGGGGGGGGGGGGGGGAAGGGGGACTGCCTGGCCAGATGACAGCAGAGCATCAGCACTGTGTGTGTGTGTGTGTGTGTGTGCTGTTGTTGTTGTTGTTGACTTCAATGTTACGTTTGTTCACTTCTAGTAATAAATAATAATGTATGGAATTCATATAGCGCTGAATCTTGTAAAGCAACAAATCAAAGCACTCAGATAACTTAAAAAAAATTAATGCTTGTGTATGCGGTTTTGAAAAATTTTGTCAACTGTTCCCACCGGCACACAATGGCCTACTCTTTCGAACAGCAGAACAGGATTTAACGTGTGCGCAAGATATTCTGCATGCATTTGCACACGGGGCCTCGGTTTATAGTCTCATCCGAAGGACTAGTGATATTAGATCGTGTGTGTGTGTGTGTGTGTGTGTGTGTGTGTGTGTGTGTGTGTGTGTGTGTGTGTGTGTGTTGATTACAGGGGGAATGAACCTCAGCCCAACATGGTGGCTGGTTTTTTTCTTCCTGTGGTTGACTGCATTCTGCTATCGGCTTGATTGAAATGTGTTGTCTGCTCTGAACCTTGACTCTGCTTCATGGACAGAAAAGAAGAGGGGTGGCAATAAAGGGCATCAGGGAACAGTAAAGCAGATGTTTTTGAACAAGTATGTGTGTGTGTGTGTTGTTTTGTGTTGTGTAGTGTGTGTGTGTTAGAGTGTGTATGTGTGTGTGCATGCATGCAAACATAATTATGAGCTGATTTATTCTATTTCTATTTCATTTTGGGATTCTACCAAGAGGTCAAAGAAATATTCCCGATTAGCGTATTGATGTATCTTCTAGTGTGGACTTGATAGTATTGGGTTTGCCAGTCTTCTACATTGTAATAGCCTGTCATGTAATGCATTAAAAAAAATATTTTGATTGTACCCAGGTTCATACAATGCCTTATCAAAACTAATGAATAAAAAACAAGTATTCCTAGAAAATTGGAATGCACAGACAAACTAACGCTTTTGCTTTGTGTTGTAATCACTGTATTCTTATAGTATAACATGGTTTTTTTAATCCCTGATTATTCTCTAGTTTATAGAAAAAAACCCAGAGGTTTTTTCACAGATCCCCGCCCCCTCCTGCCCCCTCTCTCTCTCTTTTAACTATGAATGACTATTTTGGTAGAGAAAAGTACCCTTTTCCTAAATGAAAAACAAATCTGCAAAGCTTATATATATATATATATATATATATATTTATAT
Source organism: Rapana venosa (assembly GCA_028751875.1). NCBI lineage: Eukaryota > Metazoa > Mollusca > Gastropoda > Neogastropoda > Muricidae > Rapana > Rapana venosa. Next base: position 16,163,360 of record CM054141.1, on the reverse strand, counting down.
ATATATATATATATATATATATATATATATATATATATATATATATATAGATAGATAGATAGATAGATAGATATAGATATATATAGATATAGATATAGGTATAGATATACTCTAAGTCACAGAAGATTTCTCTGCATGAAAATCAGGGCTGCTCTCCCCTGGGGGGGGGGGGGGGGGGGGGGGGGAGAGACCGCATCACCACAAGAGCAGCGCCACCCATTTTGACCACAACCATACTTTTGACACGAACGATCCGCCATAACGGAAGCGCTTCTGAAAATAAAATCAGAAAGATTCATTAAAAAGAAAAAAAATAGAAAGGATTGCAAGAGAGAGAGAGGAACAATCAGGACCAGAAGAAAATAATGATGGCTGTAGTTCCAATGTGTAGTCATTGGTGCGGAACCCAGTGAAGTCAAACGGCTTGGAGGCACGAAACAACCTGATTGTTTTCTAGTTTTCTGATTAAAGGGAAGAGATGAGGAAGGGGGGTGGGTGAGGGGGAGGGGGAAGGGTGGGTGGTGGGTGTGAGGGGAGGGAGTGGGTGGGGGAGGGGGGAGGGGGAGGAGAGGGAGGAGAAGGTGGTGGTGGTGATGGGAAGATAATCGGGTCATGGAATTATATGTTTCCTTGTTGTTTGTTGTTTGTTTGTTTTGTTTTTCTTCTTCTGTTATCTGTTTGTTGGTTGGCTACGTCGCTCTCGGACTGTGTCGTTTTGTATCTGTGTCTTTCAGTCTGCCTCTCTGTCTTTCTGTCTGTGTGTCTCTGCCTTTCTGTCTGTTTCAATTCATCTTCTTCTTCAATTTAACGTCTGTTCACTCTTAGTGATATTAGGTGTGTTTGTCTGTCTCTCTGTCTCTGTCTTTCAGTCTGCCTCTCTATCTGTCTCTGTCTGTCTCTGTCTGTCTCTCTCTATCTCTCTCTCCCTCTCTCCCTCTCTCTCTCTCTCTCTCTCTCTCTCTTTCTCTCTCTCTCTCTCTCTCTCTCCTTATATCATCCTCGAAATAAAAGAATAAATAACAATCTAAACACTCTCGT
>CM054141.1:16149822-16152322 GCA_028751875.1 Rapana venosa | reverse complement strand
AAAGTAGCAGACCAAAATTCCACACACAGAGACATCTGCAATCTTTGGAAGTGGTATACAAATGCAAAATAAAATGATTTATGACAATACCCTCAAATACAATATACATTACGTCATATAGGATACATTACACTACAGTACAGACAATACATTGAACTACACTACACCACACAATAGGACACTAAAGGACACAACACGATTTGACACCACACCTCACTACACTACACTACACTACACTACACTATACCACACTACACTTCACTAAACTAAAACTACACTGCACTACACTACACTACACTAACTGACACATTACACTTCACTACACTAAACTACACTCATTACTACCTCACCACATTACACTACACTACACTACACTACACTACACCTACACAACACAACACTCACTTCACTACACTACACTACACTACACTACACTACACTACACTACACTACACTACACTACACACACTACACTTCACTTCACTACACACACTACACTACACTAACTACACTACACTATACTACACTACACTAAAATAACAATAAAGCACTCACACTCAATCCTACATTGATCCATACATACATACATTATAGTAATACACAGACTAACACATAAAACATATACACTCCACCAACCAAACACAAACAGCACAACACTATAGAGAAAGCAGACACACAACACACACACAACACACACACCACACACACACACACACACAGAGAGAGAGAGAGAGAGAGAGAGAGAGAGAGAGAGAGAGAGAGAGAGAGAGAGAGAGAGAGAGAGAGAGAGAGAGAAGAGAAGAGACGAGAGACATAGAGAGAAAGACACACACACACACACACCAGCACGCATGCACCACACACACACCACACACACACTCACACACTTCAGCCTTGTTAGCATCAAAGGGCAGACAAATCTCTTGTCAGTTCACACCGACAAGTGACCTCCCTTTGAGTTTTGGCCTCCACCGCCCCATCAGCGGCAATCGGTGTTGTGAAGAGTTGCGCTTGACTGAGACAAGCGTGCTGTGTGCAGAAGGGTTGCTGCCTTGCCTGCTGACTGTATGCACTCTGCTGTGCTGTGCATTGTGTGTGGTTAGGGTATGTGTTGTGCTGTGTTTGCTTTGTGATGTGTGTTGTGTGTTCTTGTTCTCTTTTATCTCTGTTGTTCTTCCTTGTGTGTGTGTGTGTGTGTGTGATGTGTGTGTTGTTTTATCTCTCTCTCTTTCTCTCTTCTCTCTCCTTTCTCTCTCTCCACTCTCTCGTCTCTCCTCTGTTGTGTTGTGTGGTGGTGGTGGTGTAGTGTGTGTGTGTATGTTGTGATGTATGTGTTTCTATCTTTCTCTTTCTCTTCCTCTTTTTCTCTCTGTCTCTCTCTGTCTCTCTCTGTTTGTGTTGTGTGTGGTGGTGGTGGTGGTGGTGGTGGTGGTGTGTGTGTGTATGTTGTGATGTGTGTGTTTCTATCTTTCTCTTTTTCTCCCTTCCTCTCTGTCTGTCTGTCTCTCTCTGTCTCTCTCTGTTGTGTTGGGGGTTGTGTGGTGGGGTGTGGTGGTGGTGGTGGTGTGTGTGTGTATGTTGTGATGTGTGTGTTTCTATCTTTCTCTTTTCTCCCTTCCTCTCTCTCTCTCTCTGTTGTGTTGTGTTGGGGTGGTGGTGGTGGTGGTGGTGGTGGTGGTGGTGGTGTGTGTGTGTGTGTGTGTGTGTGTGTGTGTGTGTGTGTGTGTGTGTGGTGTGAGTGTTGTGTTGTGTGTTGTGTTGTGTTTGTGATGGTGGTGGTGTGTATGTGTGTTTTGTGGTGTGTGTGTGTGTGTGTGTCTCTCTCTCTCTCTCTCTCTCTCTCTCTCTCTCTCTCTCTTCTCTCTCTCCTTTCACTGTGTGTGTGTTGTGCTGTGTGGTGTGGTGTGGTGTGGTGTGGTGTGATATGTGTGTTTCTCTCTGTGTGTTGTGTTGTGAGTGGTGTTGTGTGGTGGTGGTGATGGTAGTGGCGGTGTGTTGTGTGTGTGTCTCATGCACGCGCGCGTGTGTGTGTGTTCATGCATGCACACTTGCTTGCTTGCTTTACATGTTCCCACTTTCCCTTCTTTTGCGCATCCTTGTCTTTTTCATCTCCTTTTTCTAACATTTCATTTCACTAATTGTCTTCCCCCAATTATTTTCACTTTATCCCTCTTTCTCTTCCTTTTCCTCTTCCTTCATTCTTATTTGAATCCGACTTTAAAGAAATCCAAATCAAGCTTTACACAATCAGTTGCACTTCATTTAAAAATCGCGCCAATGAAATTCAAAACTCAACGCAAAATACTCAATTCAACAGAATTATGTTCAAATATCGGAATGTATACCCTGACTCGGCTCAAAACGTTATAAACCGCTTTCCCAAGTCAAGTCAACGCAAAGTCAAGTCAAAAACACTTTATGAACAATTACAATACTGACAGACACATCGATACGAAAGACAAAGCCAAAGCTTCGTACATAACGTGTTGTAAAAATCTAA
>CM054141.1:16139822-16142322 GCA_028751875.1 Rapana venosa | reverse complement strand
TTGTCATTGTCATTGTCATTGTCACACACTCTCTCTCTCTCTCTCTCTCTCTCTCTCTCTCTCTCTCTCTCTCTCTTCTCTCTCTTCCCTCTGTCTCTTTTCCCCCCTTCTAATCTGTATTTCTCTGTCTGTTTCTCCGTCTCTGTCTTTCTGTGTACCTGTGTCTGTCTGTCTATCTGTCTGTCTGAGTCTCTGTCTCTGTCTGCATGTCTCTGAGTGCCTCTTTCTTTCACCGTCTGCATCTCTCTGTGTCTCTGTCTCCGCCTCTGTCTAATTTGCTCTCTGTCTCTCTATGTCTCTCTGTCTCTCTCTCTATATCTCTGTCTCTGTGTGTCTCTCTGTTTGTCTCTCTTCCTCCCTCTATCCCCTTCTCTTCCCCGCCGCTCTCTCTGTCTGTCCCTCTATCTCTGCCTCTGTCTTTCTTTCTGTCTCTGTCTGTCTCTCTGTTTGACTATCTTTCTGTCTCTCTGTCTGTCTCTCTGTCTGTCTCCCTTTCTGTTTCTGTCTCTCTGTCTCTCTCTGTCTGTCTTTTTGTCTGTCTGTCAGTCAGTCTCTCTCTAATTTTCTCTTCCTCCCTCCCTCCCTCTCTCTCTGTCTTCCTCCCTCCCTCCCTCCTCTCCCCCCCTCTCTCTCTCTCTTGTAGATGTATCACTCATTTTTGATGTATTGACTGTGGCCTAAGGTCGATGTACAATTGAATTATTTCAAAGTTCAAAGTTTAAAGTTATCTCTTTCTTTCTCTTCTTTCTTTCTTTCTTTCCTTTTTTCTTTCTTTCTTTTTTTCTTTCTTTCTTTCCTTCTTTTGTTCTTTCGTTCTTTCGTTTTGTCTCTGTCTCTCTGTCTCTCTCTGAATCCTTTTCTGTCTGTCTCCGTCTCTATCTGTCTCTCTGTCTTTGTCTCTGTCTCTATCTGTCTCTCTGTCTGTTTCTGTCTCTAGCTGTCTCTCTGTCTGTCTCTGTCTTTATCTGTCTCTCTCTCTGTCTGTCTGTCTATCTGTATCTCTGTCTGTCTGTCTGTCTCTCTGTTTGTCTCTGTCTCTCTCTGTGCATCCTTCTCTGTCTGTCTCTGTCTCTTTCTGTCTCACTATGTTCCTCTTTTTCTTCCCCTATATTACCTTTCCCCTTTCTCTGTGTCTTTCTCTATCTTTCAGTCTGTCTTTCTGTCTGTCTTTCTGTTTGTCTGTCTATCTCTCTCGTTTTCTTTTACCTTTCAAAAAACTCCGATATTAATATTTTGTTTCATTTTCTGGTACAATAGGTTTTCTTTCCTGAAGTGGTAAAATTCTGAGGTTTTGTGTGGATTCTAAGCCTCTATGGCAATGCTGTTGAATATGAAAAGTACAATATATTAATTGCGTTTGCATGCACGCACATGCACTCGCACGCACGCACATCTACACACATACACTTACACAGATAATATCCTTTTGGATTCATATGACAGAATCAAAACCAGACTCTTATAATAGAATAGTATACGATTATTTGTATCAAAATAATACATACGATAAATGGATAAACACAGTGAAAAATATTCTGTACACAATTGGATTCAAACATGTCTGGAAGAACCAAAGCACTCTTAATGTTCATCGGTTGAGTTATGCTGTTAGAAGAAAACTTGAGGACATGTATAAAACATTTTGGATCTCCCAAAAGAAAGAGTTTGCAAAACTAAAATTTTATGATTTTGCTACCAAAGAATACAGATTGGAACCATACTTAGTAAACTATGAAAACAAAACTCATAAGAAGACATATTGTAAATTTCGCACAAGCTGTCACAATTTAATGATAGAGAAAGGGAGACACCAAAATATATCCAGAGAGGACAGAAAATGTAGACACTGTAACAAAATTGAAGATGAATTTCATTTACTTGATGAATGCATTTTATATGATGAACTCAGAAATAATTTGTTATTAAAATCAAAACGAAAGACAAAGAACGCAAAAACTGTTGTACATAAATTAAGTGACATAATCACAGTTGATATATATCAAGCAGATATCATCAGATATGTGTATGAGTGTTTTGAAAAGAGAGAAAAAGAGAAGTAAAATACAACATGTTTTTAGTGTACATCACTTTTAGCCAAAATAGATAATAATTATAGTTGATGTTTTTGTTGTGTCAAATAAGTCTACATGATTTAAATGGCAATAAAATATTCTGAATCTGAATCTGAAATTCTGAATCTGAATCTGAATCTGAATCTACACACACAACAACACAATCCAACACAAAACACACCACATAACACAAAACACACTTACACACTGAGACTACGCACATACACACACTACACACATACACACACCACACCACAACACAACACACACACCACAACGCAACACATTACAACACAAAACACATAACACAAACACACACACAGACTAATCACACACACACACGTACACACACACACACACACACACACACACAACACCACACACCACACACCACACAACACAACACAACACTCTCAGCACACACACAC
>CM054141.1:16127322-16129822 GCA_028751875.1 Rapana venosa | reverse complement strand
GACAGAGACCTCTTCAGCCAGAGACAGAGAGCTCTTCAGCCAGAGACAGAGACCTCTTCAGCCAGACAGAGACAGAGACCTCTTCAGCCAGAGAGCTCTTCAGCCAGAGACAGACAGACACCTCTTCAGCCAGAGACAGACAGAGACCTCTTCAGAGATAGACAGAGACCTCTTCAGAGACAGAGACAGAGACCTCCTCAGAGACAGACAGAGACCTCTTCAGCCAGAGACAGACAGACAGAGACCTCTTCAGCCAGAGAAAGACAGAGACCTCTTCAGCCAGACAGAGACAGACAGAGACCTCTTCAGCCAGAGACAGAGACCTCTTCAGCCAGAGACAGACAGAGACCTCTTCAGCCAGAGACAGAGACCTCTTCAGCCAGAGACAGACCTCTTCAGCCAGAGACAGACAGAGACCTCTTCAGTCAGAGACAGACAGAGACCTCTTCAGCCAGAGACAGAGACGGACAGAGACCTTTTCAGCCAGACAGAGACAGACCTCTTCAACCAGAGACAGACAGAGACCTCTTCAACCAGAGACAGACATAGACCTCTTCAGCCAGACAGAGACCTCTTCAGCCAGAGACAGACAGAGACCTCTTCAGTCCGAGACAGACAGAGACCTCTTCAGAGACAGACAGAGACCTCTTCAGAGACAGAGACAGACAGAGACCTCTTCAGCCAGAGACAGAGACATCTTCAGCCAGACAGAGACAGACAGAGACCTCTTCAGCCAGAGACAGACAGAGACCTCTTCAGCCAGAGACAGACAGAGACCTCTTCAGCCAGAGACAGACAGAGACCTCTTCAGCCAGAGACAGACAGAGACCTCTTCAGTCCGAGACAGACAGAGACCTCTTCAGAGACAGACAGAGACCTCTTCAGAGACAGAGACAGAGACCTTTTCAGCCATACAGAGACAGACAGAGAGCTTTTCAGCCATACAGAGACAGACAGAGACCTCTTCAGCCAGACAGAGACAGACAGAGATCTCTGTCCCCCTTTCTGACTGTCTATCCTGAAAAGCTCCTGTGTTTGCTGACTTAGGTCTGAAAGCAGGGACAGGGATGGAGCAGCAGATGCTGAATAGAGAAGAGAGGGGTTTGTCTGGAATAGGGAGATTTATGTGTTGGATTAGAAGGGGGATTTTGTTCAGGGAAAAAATGAAAGAAGAAAGGAGGTATGGTTTTAATGGATGTGCAGTGTGTGTGTGTGTGTGAGTGTGTGTGTGTGTGTTGTTGTTGTTGTCTTCAATTTAACGTCTGTTCACACTCAGTGATATTAGACGAGGGATGTGGAAAATGTAGTGGAACTAGAAGGGAATGGATAGAGAAAAGACTGATTAGGTAACAAGTGTGTTGGAATTTTCATGCAATCAAAAAGGGGGGGAGGGGGGGAGGGAATCTTAAACATGAGCAAAAAAGTGTGTTGTGTGTGTGTGTGTGTGTGTGTGTGTGTGTGTGTGTGTGTGTGTGTGTGTTCAATTTTACATCTGTTCACTTAAAGTGATAGTAGACGAGTTGTGTGGTGTGTGTGTGTGTGTGTGTGTGTGTGTGTGTGTGTGTGTGTGTGTGTGTGTGTGTGTGTGTATGTATGAGTGTGTGTTTGTGTTTGTGTGCGTGTGTGTGTGTGGTTGGGTGTATTTGGGTTTTGTGTGGTTGTGTGTGTTTGTGTTCAATTTTACGTTGTTCTTAAAAGTGATGTGGGAAGTTTTTTGTGTTGTTTGTGGGTGTGTGTTGTGTGTGTGTTGTGTGGGGGTGTGTGTTTTTTGTGGTTTGTGTGTGTGTGTGTGTGTTTTGTTGTGGGGTTTTGTTTGGGTGGTGTTATGTGAATGAGTGGTGTGAGTGTGTGATGTCTGTTGGTTTATTGTCAGCGTTTTTTGAAGGGAGAATTTTGTGCACTTTTTAAAATTGTTTTTAAATTTTGGCATTGAAAACTTTCTATACGTCTCTCCCACCCCCAAAAAAACACACATACATACAGAATACACACAAACACACCAGACACCCCAAACAATGCCACATGCATATAGACATACACACACGACCCGTCTAATATCATGAAGTAAACAGACTTAAAATTTAAAGAAAAAACACACATAAAATTTGAACAAAATCAGACATAACAAAAAACCACACAGCACCAAAAAAGGCAACATGCTCGACATACCACACGATCGTCTAATAAACTTATAGTAAACAGCTTTAAAAATACAAGAAAAACACAATACAAATGCACAACATACGCTACACACAAACACACCAGACACAACACAAAGCAACATGCATACAGCAAAACCCACACGCAATCTAATTCATTTATAGTAAACAGACTTAAATACAGAACAAACACACATGCAAAATCCCCCCAACATACATACAGACATAAACAAAAAACCCACAGACACCACAAAATGCACAGTCTCGAACACACACAAAAACCCACAATCCGTCAAATATAAATTTATAACAGACTTAAATCAGAACAACCACATAAAAAA
>CM054141.1:16119822-16122322 GCA_028751875.1 Rapana venosa | reverse complement strand
TGTGTGTATGTGTGTGTGTAAGTGTGTGTGTGTGTGTGTGTCTGTGTGTGTGTAAGTGTGTGTGTGTAAGTGTGTGTGTGTAAGTGTGTGTGTGTGTGTCTGTGTGTGTGTAAGTGTGTGTGTGTGTGTGTCTGTGTGTGTGTAAGTGTGTGTGTGTGTAAGTGTGTGTGTGTGTGTCTGTGTGTGTGTAAGTGTGTGTGTGTGTGTCTGTGTGTGTCTGTGTGTGTGTAAGTGTGTGTGTAAGTGTGTGTGTGTAAGTGTGTGTGTGTGTATGTGTAAGTGTGTGTGTGTAGGGGGGGGGGGGGGGGGGGCTTGTTACTGAATCTCTATTTTGTCTGTCTGGCTGGCTGGCTGTTAGTCAGTCTGTCTCTGTCTCTCTTTTGTATAAATATATAGACAGATGTATATATATATATATATATAATATATATATATATATATATATATATATATATAGATAGATAGATAGATAGATAGATAGATAGACAGACAGACAGACAGACAGACAAATAGATAGGAAAATAGGTAGACAGACAGACAAACAGATAGATAGATAGATAGACAGACAAATAGATAGATAGATAGGTAGACAGACAGACAAATAGATAAAAAGATATGTAGACAGACAGACAGACAGATAGATAGATAGATAGATAGATAGATAGATAGATAGATAGATAGATAAATAGACAGAGAGAGCGAGATAGAGAGAGAGAGAGAGAGAGAGAGAGGAGAGAGAGAGAGAGAGAGAGAGAGAGAGAGAGAGAGAGAGAGAGAGAGAGAAGAGAGAGAGAGAGAGAGAGAGAGAGAGAGAGAGAGAGAGAGAGAGAGAGAGAGAGAGAGAGAGAGAGAGAGAGAGAGAGAGAGAGAGAGAGAGAGAGAGGAAAAGAAGGGAGGGTGGAGGCAGAAGGAGGAAGGGAGGAGGAGGATGGAGTGGGGGGGGGGGGGAGGGGGAGGAGGGGAGGAGAAGGCAGAAGGACAAGGGATAATTCCTTGAAATTACTCGTGGCTGAAACTTTCTTTTTTACAAGCTTCCAACGTTTTTAAAAAGGTCAGTGCCAAGTACCCATCTACCTTAAAAGTGTTGTTGTGTGGGGACAGGATAGCTCAGTGGTCGGAGCACTCGCTTTCCCCTAGTCAAGTTAAGCAGCGTCGAGCGTGGTTACCAGTTGGATGGGTGACCGTTTGCGCAACGCCTTGGCTTCAGTACAGTTCCCCCAGTTCACCCAGCTGTAAATGGGTACGTGCCCTCTTTAGGGTCAGGGAAGGTAAAGCAGCGAGGGAGAGGAGATGGGCGCCACCCTCAATATGCTGGCCCTAGAGAAGTGAGGTCTCTGACGCCTCGCCCCCCCTACGACCTTATAGGTTATGGGACTCCTTTACCTTTACCTCCTATGTGTATCGGTGGTCTAGAGGTAGCGCACTTGCCTAGAAAGCGAAATGTCCGGGTTGGAAATGTGCAGTGGTTTGATTTAGGCCGGAAACTCTCCCCCCCCCCTCTCCGTCCATTAGACCATGAGTGGTGGTCTGGGTGTTAGTCTTTCGGATGAGACAATAAACCGAGGTCCCGTGTGTTACACACAATTAATCAGCACACGTAAAAGAACCCATGGCAAGAAGAGAGTTGTCCCTTGCAAAATTCTGTAGAAAAAAGCCACTCTGATAGGGGACACAAATATACATGCAGACGAGAAAAAAATAAACACTTTTTGAGTGATGTTTCTCTTGTGGTAACGCGCTCTCCCCCGGGAGAGCAGCCTGAATTTCACGCAGAGAAATCTGCCGTGATTTAAAGTGCTATACAATACAATACAAAACAAAACAATCCAATATATTGCAACACAATACAATACAATTACAATATACTACAGTACACTACAGTACACTACAGTACACTACAGTACACTACAGTACACTACAGTACACTACACCGCACTACACTACACTACACTACACTACACTACACTACAATACAACACACTACACTACACCATAATACAACATACTGCACTAAACTACACTACAGTACAATGCACCACACTACACCACACCAAACAACACTAAATCACACTACACCACACTACACTACCTCACACCACACTCCACTCCACTCCACTCCAATTCATTAAAAAGACACAAATAATCACAATAAACTATAACCCCAAACTTAGCCATTTTAGCTCACAGGGCTTGTTTATAGACAAAATTCTCTATCCTGTGACAAGAAAACTAAAACAGGAGATGAAACCTGCATTGTGTTTCTCTGTATCTCCCACACAAAGAGACAAGAAAGGATAGCTTGCAGATAAGATTGAAGGTCAATCTTGTCGAACGCTCAGACAGCAACTATTGTTGTCATATGAATCATATGAACAAAAATGCGTTGCGCTTCCGTTAAGCGCCTGACAAATCAGTGTCCAAGCGCATTCTCCGATTTCGGCGTTAGATTCGGGATGCTTATGGATGAATCTGTCTGGTATTGGCATTATGAACAAACGCA
>CM054141.1:16089822-16109822 GCA_028751875.1 Rapana venosa | reverse complement strand
GGGTGAGAGCGAGAGGGAGGGAGGGAGGGGAGAGGAGAGAGGGGGTTAGAGAGAGGGAGAGAGAGGAGAGAGGACAGAGAGAGAGGGGGGAGATAGAGGAGAGGGGGAGGGGAGAGAGAGAGGGGGTAGAGAGGAGAGAGAGAGAGAGGGGGTAGGAGGAGAGAGAGAGAGGTGGTAGAGAGGAGAGAGAGAGAGAGGGGGGAGAGAGGAGAGAGGGAGAGGGGGGAAAGAGGAGAGAGAGAGGGAGGAGAGAGGAGGGGGAGAGAGAGGGAGATGAGAGAGATGGGGAGAGAGAGATGGGAGAGAGAGAGTGGGAGAGAGGAGAGGGGGAGAGGAGAGAGAGAGAGAGAGAGAGGAGAGGAGAGAGAGAGAGAGAGAGAGGAGAGAGAGGAGGTGGAGAGGGGGTGAAAGAGAGAGGGGAGAGGAGAGAGAGAGAGAGAGGATATGAGAGGGGGCGAGAGGGGGAAGGAGAGAGAGAGGGGGGGGAGGGAGAAAGAACTGAAATAACAATAACCAGAAAAAAACGAAAGAAGAAAAAAGCCGATATGTCTTACCTAACTATGTCGATGACTTGGTTGTTGAGTCATGGTCTGAAAGAAAACGTAGAAGATGTGTGTTGTTTTTGTTTTTGTTTTTTTGTTTCTGTGGGTGTTGTATTTGTGTTTTTGTTTGTTTTGTTTTGTTTTGTGTGTGTGTTTTGTCTGGAATCCTTTGTTTTGTTTTTATTGTTTTTTGTTTTTTTTACTGACGGTGTGTGTGTGCGTGTGTGTTGTGGCGTGTGCGTGTGCGTGTGTTTGTGTGTATGCGTCGTGTGTGCGTACATGTGCGTGTGTGTGTGCTGTTCATGGTTTCTTTGTGTGTGTTGTGTGTGTTCCTTTCCCCTCTGTCTTTTTTCCTCTTTCTCTTTCTCCTCTTTTTCACTCTTTCCTCCCGATCTCTCTCACCCCCTGCCCCCCCTCTCCTTTCTCATCTCTCTATCTTTTTGTTTTTTTTTGTCTCTGTCTCTGTCTCCTCTTTCTTGTTTTGTCTCTCTGTCTCTCTGTGTGTCTCTCTCTGTCTACTCCTCTGTCGTTTCTGATCTGTCTCTGTCTCTGTTCTCCTTATTTGTCTGTTTTTCTCTTTGCCCAGTTGTCTGTTTGTTTTTGTCTGTGTGCCTGTCTGTCTCTGTGAAGCGCGTGCGTGCTGTAGTTGTACTTTGGGTGTGTCTGTGTATGTTGGTGTGTGTGTGCGCGCGCGTGCATGTGTGTATGTATGTATGGGTCTGTCTGTCTGTACGTCTTTGTGTCTGTGTGTGTGTCTGTGTGAGTGTAAATACGGACAACTAATACTTATAGCAACACCAGTCACTAAATACATCCCCAGACTTCTCTTTTTTAGAACCTAAAAGAACCCTTAAAATAAGCATTATTATGAGCAAGAAGAACAACCCTTTAAGCTCTGCCTAGTACAGACTATATTTGCAGCAAAAAAGATGGAACTATATATAGCTACTAAAAACATCTCTGGCAAAAGGTTACAGAGAGAAAGACCACCCTCTAGTATTCACATAATTATACCAGTGGCACTTGAGCAAATGATGTAAAAAAAGAAAAGAAGATTACAGGCACAAGCACTCTGCGGTGGCGAGTAGTCCAAATGCCACTTAGAGAAGTGCTTGATTACTTATACACTTTATCAGTAACCTGCATGAGTGCTGTAGTATGATGCAAACAAAGCTCATGGCTTAAAAGTATTGTTTTCATACTGAAATCATTAGGGTACAGGTAAACAAAAGGTACAAGAAGAAGAAGACAAAGACGAAAAGGATGATGATGATGATGATGATGATGATGATGGTGATGATGAGTGATGAAGAAGAAGAAGAAGAAGATGATGATGTATGATGATGATGATGATGGTAATGATGATGATGATGATGATGGTGTGGTGGTGATGATGATGATGAGGAGGAGGAGGCGAAGAAGAAGAAAAAGAATTGCGAAGAAGAACGTCGTCATCGTCTTCGTCATCATCATCATCATCATCATCATCATCATCATCATCATCATCATCATCATCATCATCATCATCATCATCATCATCATCATCATCATCACATCACCATCACCATCATCATCACAGCAGCAGCAGCAACAACAACAACAACATCATCAACAAAAACGACAGCACACACCACCACCACCACCACCCCTCCATCACCACCACCGCCACCATCTGCATCATCATTCTCATGCAACCATGTGTGTATGTGTGTGTGTGTGTGCGTGCGTGCGTGTGTGTGAGTGTGTGTGAGTGCGTGTGTGTGTACGTGTGTGTGGTGGTGCGTGTGTGTGTGTGTGCGTGTGTGTGGTGCGCGTGTGTGTGTGTGTGTGTGTGTGTTGCGTGCGTGCGTGTGTGTGGTGTGTTGGTGTGTATGCTGTGTGTGTGGTGTGTGTGTGTGGTGTGTGTCGTGCTGCGTGTGTGTGTGTGTGCGTGCGTGCGTGTATGTGTGTGTGTGTGTGTTGCGTGCGTGCGTGGTGTGTGTGTGGTGTGCGTGTGTGTGTATGTGTGTGTGTGCGTGTGTGCGCGCTGTGGTGTGTTTGTGTGTGTTTGTGTGTAACAATAACAATAACAATAATAATTTAATTCAGTTTTTGCAGGCCATATGGCCCATAGGAACAACAGTTAATCATATACTTTCATGTAAGGTGAACATCCTTACTTCTGATATCTAAACATTTAGTAAGAAATAATCCAACTTTAAACATCAAACTAGGTTTAGTGTGTGAGTGTGTGTAGTGTGCGTGTGTGTGTGTGTGTGTGTGTGTGTGTGTGTGTGTGTGTGTGTGTGTGTGTGTGTTTGTGTGTGTACATTGCAGAGGTGGACAGACAGGTAGATGTCTGTGTATCGTGATGTGCGTGAGTCCATCTTTATCCTGTCCACGTGACCTTTAGCTAACCTCACGCTCTCTCTCTGTCTGTCTGACTGCTTGTTTGTATGTTTGTTTGTCTGTCTGTCTGCCTGGTTTTTGTCTGGCTGTCTGGCTGTCTGGCTGTCTATCTGCTGTCTGGCTATATGTTTGTATGTTTGCTCGTCTGTCTGTCTGTTTGTCTGTCTTGATGTTCGTCGGAATTGCTTCTGTAATGTCACTGGGTATTGTTTTTCTCTTTTTTGATCATACGTAACACGCTCGTCTCTCTTTGTCTCTGTCTGTCTTTCTGTCTCTGTCTGTCTCTCTCCTCGAGCGATGGATGTAAAAAAAAGTCTTGTATTTATTCTATTATCCTCAGAAAATAAATGTTCGTGTTATATATATTTATATATATATATATATATATATATATATATATATATATATATATATATATATGTATACCCATCTCTCTCTCTATCTATCTATCTATCTATCTATCTATCTATCTATCTATCTATCTATCTATCTATCTATCTATCTATCTATCTATCTATCTATCTATCTATCTGTCTGTCTGTCTGACAGTCTGTCTGTCCATCTACCTATCTACCTATCTATCTATCTATTTATCGGTCTGTCTATCCGTCTGTCCGTCTATCTATCTAACTATCTATCTATCTATCTATCTATCTATCTATCTATCTATCTATCTATCTATCTATCTATCTATCTCTCTGTCTATCTCTCTGTCTATCTATCTGTCTATGATAATAATAATACATGGAATTTATATAGCGCTGAATCTTGTAAAAAACAAACAAATCGAAGCGCTTGCACTCAATCATTTACAGGCATGCAACTCTCCTTAAACATAATGAACAACATATTTCAAATCCATGCGCGCGCACGTATGCACGCATGCACGCAACACAACGCACGCACGCACACACACACACACAACACACACACACACACACACACACACACACACACACACACACACACACACACACACACACACACCACACACACAACACACTCACACGGAACAACACTTAGAAGGTGAAAGATGCTGTTGAAAATTAGGGACAGATATGTGGGGGGAAAGTCCCAGGTCAAGTCAAGTCAAGTCAAGTCAAGTCAAAATTTTATTTTCAGATGGTACATTGAATAAGCAATGCATTTGCTTTTTTTCATCAAGCCATCTATCTAAGAACAAATTTCGTAATGATTATACTAAGACACTACATTATTGCATCATTTACCATTTAATTAAACCAGTAAAAAAAAATAAAGGAAAAAATCGATAAGGAAATACATTGAAAATACAAATTACCACATATACATATACACGCACACACATACTCATGCACACCTGAGCGCGTGCGCTCTCTCCACACACACATTTAAATAAAAATGTTTTAAGAATTAAAAAAAGAAAATCATAAAACGTCAGGACAAACAAATTACTTCACTTACTGTTTCATCCATTTTTTCACGTTTATACTTTAGATATTAAAAAGGTACAGGAATAAAACGTTAGAAAATACTAGGCATTCGTCATTACTGATAATATTACCTTCAATGACCTCCCTCCTCTCCTCCTCCACCCAGCAAACGTGTGCTTTTTATGCGCTCATACTTTTCAAATAGCGCTTTTTAAAAAATGACATATTCACACAATAACTATCAAAGCAAGAGAAGTCAAATAAGATTACAATAATGATTATTATAATAGAGATACAATTATAACAACAATCACCCATCACCATGAGACAACAATATAACAGGTAGGAAATAAGTGTGTTTTGAGGCTGGATTTGAAGGTATCAAGTGAAGGTTTTTGGCGAAGTGAAAGAGGGAGGTCATTCCAGGTGGATGGACCAGAAACAGAGAAGGAGCGACGGCCAACAGTGGTTTGTCTGAATCTGGGTGTTCGATAGCACAAAGTATCTGCGACTGAACGAAGGTAACGGGATGGAGTGTACAGGTGAAGACAGTTACAGAGATAAGAGGGTGCATATTTGTGGAGACATTTGAAACAGAGGGTATTGATTTTATACTCCAGTCTTTGTGAGACAGGCAACCAGTGAAGAGATCGCAGAAGAGGAGTGATGTGTTCAGATTTTTCTTTCTTAGGACCAGTCGAGTTGCAGAGTTTTGTATGCGTTGAAGAGAGTGGATAGATGATGCTGGTAGGCCAGTCAAAAGAGAATTACAGTAGTCTAAACGTGAAAGAATGAGAGATGTGACAATCTTGGAAGTTGCATCGGTGAACAGATACTTGCGAATCGCGCTTATGCGCCGTAATTGATAGTAGCAAGACTGGCAGGTCTGGGTGATGAATTTTTTCATAAAGAGTGTGTTGTCAAGAACTACTCCAAAATACTTCACAGAGTTGGACAAAGGAATTGACGTATTGCCGAATTCTATTGAAGATTTTGCGATAGAGGAAAGTTTATGTTGGGTCCCTATGAGCATGGCTTCGGTTTTATCGGGATTAGGTTGTAACTTGTTCTGAGTCATCCAGTTTTGAATGTCTTGAAGGCAGTAGGACATATTTGTCAGGAGGGAAGGCAAGTTTTCAACAGTATCAATGCACTGAAGCTGAGTGTCATCGGCATAGAAATGATGATCAATATGGTGGTTGTTTATTATATGTGAGAGTGGAGCAGTGTAGAGAGTAAAGAGAACAGGGCCCAGGACTGATCCTTGCGGGACTCCACATTCCATTTTGACAGGTTTTGATTGAATTTTGTTTACAATAACTTTCTGGAACCGGTCTGTGAGGTATGAAGTAAACCAGGTGAGGGCTGTGCCGTTAATACCAAACGCATTTTGGAGGCGAGAAAGAAGAATTGAGTGATCTATGGTATCAAAGGCTGCAGATAAGTCAAGAAGAGTGAGGAGGGAGATTTTTTCTGCATCAGAAGCAAGTAGAAGTGTATCTAAAGTGTGGACTAGGGTGGTTTCGAAGCTGTGGTTGGGGCGATAGGCAGACTGAAAAGTAAAAATCTATCCGTCTGTCTGTCTGTCTATCTATCTATATATCTAGCTATCTGTCTATCTATCTGTCTATCCGTCTGTCTGTCTGTCTGTCTGTCTGTCTATCTATCTATCTATCTATCTATCTATCTATCTATCTATCTATTTATCTATCTATCTGTCTGTCTGTCTGTCTGACAGTCTGTCTGTCCATCTACCTTCTACCTATCTATCTACCTATTTATCTGTCTATATCTGTCGTCTGTCTGTCTGTCTGTCTATCTATCTTTATTTTCTATCTATCTATTATCTATCTATCTATCTATCTATATCTATCTATCTATTTGATTTCCGTTTAAACATTTCATTCATTCATGCGTTTTTCTACTTTTTCCTTCGTTAATTATTTTTTGTGCCATCACTTTGTTTCTATATTTTGTTTGTTGCTTTATTTATTTATTTTTTATTTTACTTTATACGCTTTTCGCTTTTGTTAAAATCTTTTTTGTTGATACTTTCTCTTCTTGCTATTTCCTTTCTAATTCTTTTTTCCTTCACATTTCTTCAGCTTCATTATTCTATTTCTTTATATAATTATACCTCTTTATGTCTACATTTGCACCTCTCCAACTATGTTCAAATGTTCGCTTTTCATTTTATTTTTCGTGTCTTTCCGATTTCTTTTTATTCACTACGTTATTGCATTCAAAAAAATCTTTAACGGGTATTTTTATCCGTTTGTTGAATAACACAAGTGCATATGAAGCGTCGCATAGGCTTCGGACGAGACTATAAACTGAGGCTCCGTGTGCCAACGCACGCAGAAAATCTTGCGCACACGTTAAATCCTGTTCCGCTTTTCGTAAGAGTAGGCCATTGGGTGCCGGTGGGAACAGATGACAGAATTTACAAAACCGCACACACACGGGGACTGGATGTCAAAAAGCACATAAGTGCCTATTTCATTATCCTCGATATAAAAGAATAAAATAAAATAAAAAATAAACATAAAATCAAACATCCAATCAATCATTCGATCTATCAATCAATCAATCAATCAAAGACTCACTCACTCACTCGCTCACTCACTTACTCTGTCTCTCTCTATCTCTGTATTTCTTTCTCTGTGTCTGTCTGTCTGTCTGTTTGCCTGTCTGTCTGTCTGTCCATCTCTCCTCCTCTGTGCCTATGTATGTGCACATATGCGCACACGGGCACATGCGTGTGTATGTTTGCGTGCACGCGTGAGTTTAACCCTCTTGTTCCCAAACGCCTGGAGCTTGAAAGAAAAAAAATCAACATCTTCACCATCGGTTTTTAATCAAGCTGTCAATTTGATGAGTCAGTGTAGCGTTCCATAAGACTCCTCACCGGAGATGTCCCTGCATCGTCAATCAGATTACGTTTTATTTGTGACCATGTTAATGTGTTCTTAATTGCTCGTTTATAATGTGTGTGTATGTGAGTGTTGTGTGTGTGTATGTGTGTGTATGTGTGTGTTGTGTGTGTTGTGTGGGTGTGGGGTGTAGGGTGTGGGGTGTGTGTGTGTGTGTGGGTGTGTGTGTGTGTGTGTGTGTGTGGTGTTGTGTCATGTTGTGTTGTGTTTTGTGTGTCTGTGTATGTGGTTGTGCGTGCGTGTGTGTTTTGTGTGTACGTGTGTGTGTGTGTGTGGGGGGGGGGAATGTAGATGTTGGTTGTGTGTGTGTTTGTGTGGTGTGTGCATGTGTGCGTGCGTGTGTGTTTTGTTTGTGCGTGTGTGTGTGTGGGGGGGGATGTAGATGTTGGTTGTGTGTGTGTGTGTGTGTGTGTGTCTGTTGTGTATGTGCGTGCCTAAGACTGTGTTGTGTGTGTGTGTGTGGGGGGGGGGGTGTAGGTGTGGGTTGTGTGTGTGTGTGTTGTGGTGTGTGTGTGTGTGTGGTGTGGTGTGTCATGTTGTGTTGTGTTGTGGTGTGTGTGTGTGTGTGTGTGTGTGTGTGTGCGCATGTGCGTGCGTGTGTGTGTTTTGTGTGTGCGTGTGTGGGGGTGGGTGTGGGATGTAGGTGTGTGTTGGGTGTGTGTGTGTTGTATGTGCGCGTGTGTATGAGGGTGTTTTGTGTATGTGTGTGTGTGGTGGGATGGGGGGGGGGGGTTGTAGGTGTGGGTTGTGTGTGTGTGTGTTGTGTTATGTTGTGTTTTGTTGTGTTTTTGTTTCGTGTAGGTGTGATTAGGGGTATGTGTGTATGTTCGACTTCAATTGAAGTATCTTAACCAAATGGGATATTAGACGGATGAAGGGTGGGAGGGTGCAGGGGGGGGGGGGGGGGGGAGGTCTGGATTAGTGTGTGTGTGGGTGCGTGTGTGTGTGTGCGCGAATGTGTGTGTGTGTGTGTGTGTTTGTTCATGTGCCTTTACCCCTTCCTATTTCTATGTATCATTGTTTTATGTTTTATATTTATCAGATGTAGAGAGAGAGACACACACACACACTGACACAAAGATACCGATATACACACATCAACAAACAAACTTAGATACAGACACAGATACACACACACACCCACTCCCCCAAAAAAAACCCGCACATCCACAAACCGACCCACACATACATTCCCCACTCCACACCCACACACCCACACCCACACCCACACACACACTTCCCCTCCACACACACACACACACACACACACACACACACACACACACACACACACACACACACACACACCACACACACACACACACACACACACACACACACACACACACACACACACACACACTCCCCCCCTCCACACACATACATACACACACACACACGTACACACACATGTACACACACACACACACACACACACACACACACACACACATACCCCTCCTCCCACCACACAGGCACACAGGCACACACACATACTTCAATATATTGCTCAATTCTCTTCAAACGCAGTTACATGAGAAGCAGTGCACATCTCATATGAATAAAATATTGAAGGACACCCTTGATGTTCGTCGGAATTGCTTCTGTAATGTCATTGGGTTTTTTCTCCTTTTGATCATGCGTAATATGCTTCTCTCTCTCTCTCTGTCTCTCTCTGTCTCTCTCGATCTCTTTGTCTGTCTGTCTGCCTCTCTCGATATGTTGTCTGTCTGTTTATTTATCTATCTGTCTGTCTGTCTCTCTGTTTACATATGTGTGTATGTATGTATGTCTGCATGTGTGCATGCATCTATCTATCTATGTAGCTATGTATGTATGTATGTATGTATGTATGTATGTATGTATGTATGTATGTATGTATGTATGTATATATCTATATATCTCTCTCTATCTCTCTCTCTATCTCTCTCTCTTTCTATCTATCTATCTATCTATCTATCTATCTATTTGTCTGTCTGTCTGTCTGTCTGTCTGTCTGTCTGTCTGTCTATCTATCTATCTATCTGTCTATCTATCAATCGATCGATAGATAGATCGATCTGTCTATCCTTCTATTCATCCATCCATCCATCTATTCATCTATCCATCTATCTATCTATCTATCTATCCCTCTATCTATCTATCTATCTATCTATCTATCTATCTATCTATCTATCTATCTATCTATCTATCTATCTATCTATCTATCTATCTATCTGTCTGTCTGTCTGTCTGTCTGTCTACCTACCTATTAATCTTTCTGTCTGTCTGTCTGTTTGTCCCCCCGTGTTTATGTCTCTTTTTTAATCTGTATGTCTGACTGGCTGTCTGTCTATCCGTCCACTCTTCGATCATTTCATCCATCCATCTGTCTGTCTGTCTGTCTACCAGTCCATCCTTCCGTTGACCCATCACTCCATCCATCCATCCACATAATTTGTTATTGCGTTTTGTCCTGCACTATAACCGTATAGCCGGGATAGCCTAGTGCTTAGAACATTGCGCTCGCAATCTGACGACGCGGGTTCGATTCCCGTTCAAGGGGATACTTCCCCCTGGAGTTAACATCAGTGCAGACTCCACTCTCCCCAAAAGTCCTTCGGATAAGACTATAAACCGAGGCCCCGTGTGCCAACGCACGCAGAACATCTTGCGCACACGTTAAATCCTGTTCCGCTTTTCGTAAGAGTAGGCCATTGTGTGTCGGCGGGAACAGATGACAGAATTTATAAAATCGCGCACACATGGGGACTGGATGTAAAAAAGCACATAAGTGCTTATTCCATTATCCTCGATATAAAAGAGTAAAACAAAAAAAGAGATAGCATTGCGTTGTATGCTATGCTGAAGAAGAAAAACCCACTTTCTTATTTCTGGATTGTTTGATGGGCTGTTTTGTTGACTGACCTGTTAGTTGGTTGATTGATTGTTTGGCTGGTTCATTGATTGGTTGGTTGATTCATTGACTGATTGGTTGGTTGGTTTATTGACTGGCTGGTTGGTTGGTTTATTGACTGGCTGGTTGGTTGGTTGATTCATTGACTGATTGGTTGGTTGATTCATTGACTGATTGGTTGGTTTGTGTACTGACAGGTTGTTTTGTTGATTTAGTGACTGGTTGGTTGGTTGGTTTACTGACAGGCTGGTTGGTTGATTCATTGACTGGTTGGTTGGTTGGTTTACTGACAGGTTTATTGGTTGATTCATTGACTGGTTGGTTGGTTGGCTTATTGACAGGTTGGTTGGTTGATTCATTGACTGGTTGATTGGTTGGTTTATTGACTGGTTGGTTGGTTGGTTTACTGAAAGGTTGGTTGGTTGATTCATTGACTGGTTGGCTGGTTGGTTTACTGACAGGTTGATTGGTTGATTTATTGACTGGTTGGTTGGTTTACTGACAGGTTGGATGGTTGATTCATTGACTGGTTGGTTGGTTTACTGACAGGTTGGTTGGTTGGTTCATTGACTGGTTGGTTGGTTGGTTTACTGACAGGTTGGTTGGTTGATTCATTGACTGATTGGTTGGTTGGTTTACTGACAGGTTGGTAGGCTGATTAATTGTTTAACTGGCCATTTTTGTAATTTGGTCAGTAAGCTGGTTCAGGTAAAGTTTTTAAAAAGTTTGTTCGTAGTTTTGATTGTTGTTTTATATATGATGATAGTTTGCGTACAATTCCTTCATTGTTTTCGTTATTTGAATAGAAACCTGAGTTTGCCTACCGTTTGAATCATTTTTTGTGCGTATTGTTTTCTTGACTTTTTGTTTATTTATTCCTTTTATATTTATTTCATCATTTACTCTTATTTATTTGTATGTCTGCTTCTTAGATTTACACACACACACACATTCAAACACACACACACACACACACACACACACACACACACACACACACCACACACACACACACACACACACACACACACACACACACACACAACTCACACATACACGCACACTCTCTCTCTTTATCTCTCTTTCTCTCTCTTTCTTTCTCTTTTTCTTTCTTTCTTTCTTTCTTTCTTTCGTTCTTTCTTTCTTTCTTTCTTTCTCCCCCCCCCTCTCTCTCTCTTTCTTTCTCTCTCTCTCTTTCTTTCTTTCATTCTTTTTGCTTGCTTGCTTGATATGTTTTGCTTCCTTGTATTTCGGGGTTAGCCAGTTGTCTATGCAAGTCACGATTTCCTTATCAGGTAATCAAATTTTGGAAGGAAGAGCGTGGGAGAGAACAGAAAAGGAAGCGACAGCAAGATTAGTTTTGCACCCTTTCTAGCATCTGTTTGTCTATCATTTTTCCATCTCTCTCTCTCTCTCTCTCTCTCTCTCTCTCTCTCTCTCTCTCTCTCTCTCTCTCTTCTCTCTCTCTCTCTCTCTCTCTCTCTCTCTCTCTCTGTGTGTCTCTCTCTCTCTTTCTCTCTCTTTCTGTCTCTCTCCTGATTTTGTGGAATTTGTTTTCCATTCTCTCCATTCATCTCTTTCACCATTATCGTTTGAAACTGATTTTTCTCCCCCCGTATACTTGCCCACAAGTAAAAGAGAAGCCATCTTGAAGGCTATAGTTAACTGAGACAAAACTGGAGTTTCGTCGTAGCATTTTGCCACCTTGGGGACACCAGGAGCGTGTCAGTATAAATAGCATCCCCACCTTCTTCCAATTCTGTGCTAGACATTTCCTCTGTTCTATCACTCTATTAGTTTCTGCCTCGTTCCTTTTCTTCCTGTCACCTCCTTCTTGTCTATTTTCTACCTTCTTGGTCCATTCTCCAGCCTTTTTTTCCCCCCCAGAAAGAACTTAAAAGGCAACAATTCTCTCTTATGCCGAAGTCCGATGCGCTGGGCCTGACTTGTAAGGCGCTTAACGGCAGCGTGACGCATTTTTGCTCATATAACGGACAATAATAGTTGGTGTCTGAGTGTTCGACGTCGAAGAAGAAGTCATAACATTTTTCTAAAGCTGCTCACATCCATGACATACAATATATTACATCACAGCTTAGTACAGTTTAAAACAGTTCTGGTAAACAGCTCAATATATATCCATAAGTACACAAAGACCGTAGGGCCGCTATACATAAATGACTTACCCAATCAGAACTCTTCATCTGTCTCTGTCGTCTGCCTCTCGCAATGCTTCATCACTCAGCCTTAGGCCAGTCCAGTTTGAGATGTTATTATCCTTCCACCCATCTCTTTCTCTGTCTTCCTCTCATCCTCCCTCCTAGCATTGTGCCTTGCAGGACTGTCTTAACAAACATGTTTTTGATCCCGAGACATGCCCATAACACACCACAGCTCATTTCGTTACTGTTGTCAAGAGCTTTTTCAAAAGGGCCCAGTAGCTTGCCTAAGCCTGTAGCTCACATCTAAGATGTTGATAATATGATCTTTGTAGAAGGTGCCGAGGAGTTTTCTCGATAGCATCTCACCCCATGGCCTAGGTACATACTCTCTAGGTCTAGTGTCAACGTTGAAGACTCCGAGGCAGACCAAAATATTGTGATAAGGAAGGTATGCATCATTAGTCTGATCTTTTAGCTGAGTGTGATGTTTCTTTTTTTCAGTCTGATATTCATTCAGCTTTGTAGGGTCTGTTATGGTCTGTGTTATCTTGCAGAGAATGTAAAGATTTTGATCTCTGGTTGGTCACAATTGCTTCCAGAGGTAATGGAAAGATCTGTAACTCTTCTGAAGTAGCAATACAAGCCACTCGGATAGGAAAACGAATAAGGATATAGATAGAAAAAGAACACAAATAAATAATAATGGGTGCTCTTGTGGTGACACACTCTTCCCTGGGGAGAGAGAGCAGCTTCAATTTCCCGCAGAAAACTCTCCTGCAAATATAAGATGGTATAATACAATAACAATTAGTTTGATTTTCATTTTAATCAATTAGTTTATTTTTCATAAGTCTGGGAAGGAAACAACCCCTAACAACAACAAAAGCAAACATACAAGCCAACAAGCAAATGAACAACATGCTAGCACAATAAAGCGATCAAACAAGCAAGCAAGCTAGTAAACTAAAAGCAAAACAAACAAATGATCATCAAGTGTTGTTGATTGTTGAGAAAAAAGCAAATAAAGAATATATATGTACTGCAAAATGTAAGGGTTCACATAACAGACAGACCTACAGATTACCGTCTGCTATTCACACTGGCATTCCACTCTCTACACATACCAGTTTCTTTGGATCCAATTTTTTCATCCTGTCTGTCCTCTTCTCTCTCTCTCTCTCACCCTCACTCTTCTATTCAATGTCATTTTTCAATCACAACCCCCAGTGGCAGAAAAAACCCAACTGCATCCCAAAGGCTGACTAACGAAGTGAAGGTGACAGGACAGGGAGCCCTGCTGACCCCACACATTCAGCAGCACGTGACTGAGGTGTGACAGCACAAAGGACACCTGCACAGTCACCAAGAGGAGAAAGAATGTTGTACACTGAGGTGTAGACAGTACAAAGGACAAAGGACACCTGCACAGTCACCCAGAGGAGAAAGAATATTGGCAAGTGAATGAGTTTGGGGTTTCTGTTTACTGGCTTTGTGTGTTTGTTTCCGTGCTTGCCTTTTGTTTGTTTTTCGTAAACAACATTATATGTCGAAGCATATCATATATCTCCCTTATTCCTGGTATATAAATGATATATCATAGAATTAAAAAGCCTATAGTAGATTTGAGTAGTTCATTTTAGGTTGATCTTTTCATGAATGTAAACATCTATTTTCTTTGTTGTCAAATTTAGACTTCGAATATTTTTATATAGCTCTGTAGAATTCAGCTTGCTTAAAATCTTGTTCAAACACAAACTAAAAGCAAACAAAAGACTACAACCAATTCCCAAAACAAAACCATATTAAAAGAAAGCTTTTTATTGCACTTGGTTGTTGAGACAGAGACAAATGAAACATGCAGAGGAAGTAAAGAT
This sequence comes from Rapana venosa, assembly GCA_028751875.1. Classification (NCBI taxonomy): domain Eukaryota; kingdom Metazoa; phylum Mollusca; class Gastropoda; order Neogastropoda; family Muricidae; genus Rapana; species Rapana venosa. The sequence goes on along the minus strand of CM054141.1, from coordinate 16,095,615 downwards.
CGACAAGAAAAACAGATAGACACTCTGTTTGTCACAACGACATTCGACTCTCTATAGCTCCTAGTTTCTGTGTCCTCCTTCTCTTTGTATCCTGTCTTCCATCCTCTTCTCTTTCACCCTCACTCCTCCTTTCAATGTCATTAAAAAATACACCCAACAGCTGCTACTCACTCTGGCATTCTACTTTCTATAGAGACCCCTTTTCTTGTTCTCCATCTCTTTGCATTCTGTCTTCCCTCCTCTTCTTTTGTAACCCTCACTCCTCTTTTCATTGTCATTTTTTCAATCACAACCCCCAGCAGCAGCAGAAAGAAGCCAACTGTGTCCCAAAGGCTGACTAACAAAGTGAAGTAGTGGACGGGATAGCCTGGTGGTTAGAGTGATGTATTCTGATCTGCTGACCTGGGTTCAATTTTCGTTCAAGAGGATTTTTTCCTCTGGAGTTAACATCAGTGCCGACTACACTCCCCCCAAAAGTCCTTCGAAGGAGACTATAAACCGAGGTCTCATGTGCGAACGCATGCAGAACATCTTGCGCACATGTTAAAACCTGTTCCACTCTTCTGAAGAGTAGACCATTGTGTGCTGGTGAGAATGGATGACAAAATGTACAAAAATGCATACACAGGGGGGCTGGATGAAAAAAAAAAGCACATGAGTGCTTATCCCATTATCCTTGATATAAAAGAATAAGCTAAAATAAAAATAAAGGTGGCACGACAGGGAACCCTGCTGCCCCCACACATTCAGCAGTACCTGCACTGAGGTGTAGACAGCACACAGGACACCTGCACAGTCACCCAGAGAAGAAAGAATGTTGGCAAGTGAATGAGTTGGGATTTCTGTTTACTGGCTTTCTGTGTTTGTTTCCGTGCTGTTTTTTGTTTGTTTTTCGTAAACAGCATTATGTGTCGAAGCATATCTTATATCTCCCTTATTCCTGGTATATAAATGATATATCATAGAATTGAAAAGCCTATAGTAGATTTGAGTAGTTTATTTTAGGTTGATCTTTTCAAGAATGTAAAAATATTTATTGTTTGTTGTCAAATTTAGACTTTAAATATTTTTGTATAGCTCTGTAGAATTCAGCTTGCTTAAAATCTTGTTCAAACACAAACTAAAAGCAAACAAAAGACTACAACCAATTCCCAAAACAAAACCAAATTAAAAAGAAAGCTTTTTTATTGCTCTTGGTTGTTGAGACAGAGACAAATGAAACATGCAGATGAAGTAAAGATCAACAAGAAAAACAGATAGACACTCTGTTTGTCACAATGACATTCCATTCTCTATAGCTCCTAGTTTCTGTGTCCTCCATCTCTTTCGATCCTGTCTTCCCACCCCTCCTCTTTCACCCTCACTCCTCTTTTCAATGTCTTAAAAAGCAAACCCAGCAACTGCTGCTCACTCTGGTATTCCACTTTCTATAGAAACCCCTTTTCTTGTCCTCCATCTCTTTGCATTCTGTCTTCCCTCCTCTTCTCTGTAACCCTCACTCCTTATTTCAATGTCATTTTTTTCAATCACAACCCCCAGCAGGAGAAAGAAGCCAACTGCATCCCAAAGGCTGACTAACAAAGGGGTGGGGGAAAAGGATAGCCTGGTGGTTAGAGCAATGTATTCTGATCTGCTGACCTGGGTTCGATTTTCGTTCAAGAGTTTTCCTCTAGAGTTAACATAAGTGCTGACTCCACTCCCCCCCCCCCCCCCCCCCCCCCCCCCCCCCAAGTCCTTCGAAGGAGACTATAAACCGAGATCTCGTGTGCGAACGCATGCAGAACATCTTGCGCACACGTTAAAACATGTTCCACTTTTCTGAAGAGTAGGCCATTGTGTGCTGGTGAGAATGGATGACAAAATGTACAATAATGCATACACACCAGGGCTGGATGTAAAAAAAAGCGCATGAGTGCTTATTCGATTATCCTCGATATAAAAGAATAAACTAAAATAAAAATAAAGGTGACATGGCAGGGGACCCTGCTGCCCCCCCCACATTGGGCAGCACGTGCACTGAGGTGTAGACAGCACACAGGACACCTGCACAGTCACCCAGAGAAGAAAGAATGTTGGCAAGGGAATGAGTTGGAGGGCGGAGGGGTTGTTTGTATGAGTTTTTCTTTGGTCTGTTTGCTCTGTGTTTGTTTTGAGCAAATTTTATCAGCTTGTGTTTCCTGTCTGTCTGTTTGTCTGTCTGTATATCTCTATCTCTGACTCCCTCTGTCTGTCTGTCTGCCTGTCTGCCTTTCTCTTTATCTCTCTATTTCTCTATCTCTTTCTGTTTTGTTTTGTAGTGTATCTAATAGATAGTAGATTTACAAACCCATTTCAAAATGACCAAATCAAAACATAAAATATTTCTTTCCCTAAGTTTTTTAAATTTTTATGCTAAATGTCTTTGAATGAATTTGCATAATTTCTATTTTGCTTTTTGGATGCTCAAACTTTGTGAATAAAACCAACCAACCAACTAACAGACAAACAAGTAAGTAAGCAGGCAAATTCCCAACCAACAATTAAACCCCCCCAAAGTGATAACCATGTTCACAACAACAACTTAAACCTGAAAAACCCATAAATTATGAATATCCTCGCGACATTGAATCCACCCAGATTATGAAGAAAAACGATGACAGGTTTCTCAAGGTTGAAAAACACCCTCAAAAGTTTGCATCTTAGATCATGAGATGAGTATCCTTGAGATCACTCAGAACTGTTTGAACAGGAAAACTCTGGACTGTTTTTTGTTGTCATTCTAAATCTGTTAAAACTAGATGATTTTCCTCAAAGCCTCCTTTAGTTTGTTTGTAACATTTTCCACCCTGTTTTGTTTAAAATTGTGTATGTTTCTAGGGGGAGGAGATACCTCAATGGTCAGAGTACCCACTTCCTCCCTGCCAAGCAGCATCTAGCATGGTTACCAAGTGGATGGGTGACTGTTTGCGCGCCTTGGCTTCGGTATAGTCCCCATGTTCACCCAGCTGTAAATGGGTACCTGCCTCTTTAGGGTCAGGGAAGGTAAAGCAGTGAGAAGGAGGAGGAGATGAGCTCCACTCTCAATATGCCGGCCCCTGGAAAAGCTGAGGTCTCTGATGCCTCGCTCCCCTGTGGCGAAATAGGTTATTGGACACCTTTACCTTTTACCTTGAACAAACAACCAAACAGGTAAATAAGTTGAAGTTGTCTATCCGTCTTTGTCTCGCACTGTCTTTGTTTGTCTCGTCACCTTTCTGCCTCTCAGAATGTTTATTTACCTATCCATCCGTATGTTCTTGTATTAGGCTTTATTCTGTAGAAGACTAGATTGTATCAGATTCTATATAAGATTTTGTTGTACATTATATCGAAGAAATGACACGTGTGAATTTCTTTATGTGTTGGCTACTTGATTGGTTTGTTTGAAGGGAGAAGGGGTGTGGGGCTAGTTTTTTTGTTTGTTTTATTCTTGTTTGCTTTCAGCGCATAGGCTTTATCACAGTTCTTGATTAAATCATTGATGCTGGGGGCAATAGCGAAACGAGAGCCTGTGTAATCAATGGCTTTCCCACTCATGGAATTCCACTTTACAGCTTAGTGATTGACTATGACTCTCTGACTAGGAGGCTTGACTTGCACAATCCTGTTGTGCTGCAGCCCTGGGGGCTAGTTGGCCTTTGGAGAACACCCCCAACGCTGACTGTCCTCACGCCCACTTGGCCGAGAGAGTGGGGATGTACTGTGGGCAAGGCATCATCTCCACTATAATCAAATTTCTGCCCAGTTTCCAAAACAGCAGCTGCCTCCTCTGCTGTTTTGGAGGTCATCGTCAAACAGGAGGGACAAACACATAATTATTCTTGTTTTGTTATTCAGATAGTTGACTTCGTTTTGTCGTTTTGACTGGTTTGAGTGTGTTAGCATTTTCATTTGTTTTGTGTTTTGGTTTTTGTCTAGCATCTCATTGTTTAGCTTATTTCTTTGCGTGTACAATTAATCCCAGTGTCATCTTTGCTTGTTTGTTTGCTTTCTTGATGCTTTGTTGCTTCGGCCCTTTTTATATTTTTGTCTGTCAATATTTTTCTCTTTTTTTTTCCTGTTTTCAGAAGTTGGCCAATTTCTATGCAAGTCATGATTTGGCCAACATGTAATGAAATCTTGGAAGTCAATTCTGAAAGAATAGGGAAAAGGGAGGGGGCAGAAAGAGCTACCCCTTTTCTTTTTTAGATTTCTTTTATCTTCTTTCTCAACATTGCTCTTTTCCTTCCTTTTCTCTCGACATTCTTTACCATCCTCCCTTTTTTGACATGGATTTTTTTAATGTTAGTAATTCAGACACAGAGATGGAATAGCTCAGTGGTCAGAGCACTCGCTTTCCCAATGCTAAGGTTAAGCAGCATCAAGCGTGGTTATCAAGTGCTTGGGTGACCGTTTGCACGCCTTGGCTTCAGTACAGTTCCCCCAGTTCACCCAGTTGATGGATTGGGGGAGGGAGGGGAGTTTCGAGGTCCAAACAGGGATCAAACCACTGCACATTTCCAACCCGAACTTTTCGCTTTCTAGGTAGGTGGCTTACCTCTAGACCACCGATCCACCGATTTTGAAGTGGCTGTGTAACCTAGTTATTTCAGAAAAGATAAAAGAGTATTTGGAACATGTTTCTTTTAGACATTGATCAATGTACATGATGATACAAGTTTATTTCTTTTGGCATATTAATGTAGCTCAACCCCCAACCCCACCCAACCACACACACACACAAGGCTGAAATGATGTGATTCATGTAGCAGAAACGAATCTGCCTGCCTGGTTGTGTGTCTATTTGTCTGTATCTTTGCCCTTCTGACTGTTCTCTGTCTCTGTCTGTCTGTCGGGCTGTCTGTCTGTCTCTCTTTCTTTGTATCCCTCTTTGATACACACTCGCGCGCGCACACACACATCACCTTTATTCCTTTATCCAAGAAATAGACGAATAAATAAATAAACAATTTACTTAACAAATTCACTCAACGGCTCCCCACACCAGCACAGCCATGTGTGTGTGTGTGTTGTGTGTGTGTGTACATATAAGTGTGTGTGTACGTATAAGTGCGTGTAAGTTGTACCCAAATTTGGAGGTGTACATGGAAAACCCAAACTGTGTTTTGCCTTATCTGATCACTGTGAAAGTTTGTTTGTTGTAACTCATTCAATCTAGTTTTATTTTTCTTCGAAAAAATCCCACTCTATTCTACTTCTTGTTTTTTTTTTCGTTTTTTAAGTTTATCTTTTTCTACTGCATTTTATTTTATTTTGTTTTGTACTTTTTTTGCTTTGTTTTACTGCATTTTGATCTCTCTCATTTCCCCGATTTCTATTTTAACACCATTGTCAGAAGGAGCTGTCACCAGGGAGGGTGGTGTGATGTGATAGTCTGAGAAATCCCTGTCGAGATGAGGGGATGGGGAATTTCAAGGCAGGGGGTGGATGGAGTGGGTTTTCACAGGCCAGCAACTTTATTTATTTATTTATTTATTCTTTTATATCGAGGATTATAGAATAAGCCCTCATGTGCTTTTTTACAACTAGTCCCCGTGTGTATGCGGTTTTGTAATTTTTTTCATGTTTCCACTGGCACACAATGGCCTACTCTTCCGAAAAGCGGAACAGGATTTAACGTGTGCACAAGATGTTCTGCATGCGTTTGAACACGGGCCTCAGCTTATAGTCTCATCGGAAGGACTTTGTTTGCTCTGCGTGTGTGTGTATGTGTGAGAGAGAGAAGCAGAGAGAGAGAGAGAGAGAGAGAGAGAGAGAGAGAGAGAGAGAGAGAGA
>CM054141.1:16052322-16082322 GCA_028751875.1 Rapana venosa | reverse complement strand
GCGAGAGGAGAGAGAGAGAGAAGAGAGAGGAGAGAGAGAGAGAGAGAGAGAGAGAGAGAGAGAGAGAGAGAGAGAGAGAGAGAGAGAAGGAGAGCAAGAGAGTGAGAGAGAAGAGGAAGGGAGTTGAGGGTGAAGTTGGTGACACACGTGTGTGTGGTGTGTGCATGTGTGTGTGTGTGTGTTTGTTCATGCTTGTGTGTGCGGCTTGGGTGCACGTGTGTGTATGTGTGTGCGTGCGTGTGGGTATGTGCTTGCGTACATTGTGTGTGTGTGTGTTTGTGGGTGGGTGGGGGTGTGTGTATGTATATTTAGCCACTCAATGAGTGAAAATGGAAAATAATACTTATGTTTATTTACTCTGTGTGTGTGTCTGTGTGAGTGTAGTGTAAGTATGTATACGTTTCACCCACATTTGTATGTGTAAATGGAAAACCCAAACTGTATTGCCTTATCTGATCATGCTGAAAGTGTGTATGTTGTAACTCATTCGATCTAACTTTTAAAAAAACAACAACTCCATTCTACATATTTTTCTTGTTTATTTTATCTTTAGCGACTGCAATTTATTTTATTTTGTTTTTACTTCAATCGCTTCACTTTACTGTATTTTTATCTTTCTTTATTTCCTGGATTTCTATTTCAACATCATTGTCGAAAGGGGCTGTCACCAGGGAGGGTGGCGTGGTGTGATAGTCGGAGAAATCCCTGGGGAGAGAATTTCAAGGCTTGGGGGTGGAGTGGGTTTTCCCAGGACAGCACTTTTCTTTGCCATTGTGTGTGTGTGTGTGTGTGAGAGAGGAGAGAGGAAGAGAGAGAGAGAGAGAGAGAGGAGAGAGAGAGAGAGAGAGAGAGAGGAGTGAGAGTTGAGGGTAACAGCTCCGCCACATGTGTTGTGTGGGATAGATGTGAAGGGTGAGAAGAGAGAGAGAGAGAGAGAGGGAGTAGTGAGAGAGAATGGGGAGAGAATTTCAGAGCTTGGGGTGGAGTGGGTGTTGTCACGGACAGCACTTTTGTTTGCATTGTGTGTGTGTGTGTGTGTGTGAGGAGAGAGAGAGAGAGGAGAGGAGAGAGAGAGAGAAGAGAGAGATAAAGAGAGAGAGAGAGAGAGTTGAGGGTAAAAAGCACACAGGAGGAGTGAGAGAGAGAGAGAGAGAGAGAGAGAGGGGGTGAGAGAGAGGGAGAGGGAGAGGAGAGAGAGAGAGAGAGTGTTGAGGGTGAAAGCTCCGCATACACACATACCTTGTAGTGATTGTGGTGTGTGTGTGTGTGTGGTGAAGTCAAGTCAAGTCAAGTCATTTTTTTAAAATATATTTCCAGATGGTACATTGAATAAGCAATGCATTTTTTTGAAATTATCAAGCCATCTATCTAGGAAGGAAAAAACAACTGATCAATATTATCTAACTGCATTGTGTGTGTGTTGTTGTTGTTGTTGTTGTTGTTGTCGTCTTCGATTTAACGTCTGTTTACTCTCAGTGATATTAGACGATTGTGTGTGTGTGTGTGTGTGTGTGCGTGTGTGTGTGTGTGTGTGTGTGTGTGTGTGTGTGTGTGTGTGTGTATTTAGCCACTCTGTGTGGGTAAATATGGAAAACAATACTTGTGTTTATTTACTCTGTGTGTGTATGTGTGTATGTTTGTTTGCTTGTGTGTAAGTGTGTGTAGGTTTTACCCAAATTTGTGGGTGTAGATGGAAAACCCAAACTGTGTTTTGCCTTCTCTGATCACTGTGAAAGCTTGTTTGTTGTAACTCATTCAATCTAGTTTTTGTTTAACTCCATTCTACACATTTTTCTTCCTTATTTTATCTTTTCCGACTACATTTTGTTTTATTGTTTGCTTCACTTTACTGTATTTTTATCTTTCTCATTTCCTCGATTTCTATCTTAACATCATTGTCGGAATGGGTTGTCACCAGGGTAGTGGCCTGGTGTGATAGTCTGAGAAATTCCAGTGAAGAGAGGGTGATGGGGAATTTCAAGGGGGGGGGGGGGGGGGGGCGGAGTGGAGTGGGTTTTCATGGGACAGCAATTTTGTGTTGTGCTGTGTGTGTGCATGTGCGCGCGCGCGTGTGTCTGTCTGTCTTTTGTCTGTGTGTGATGAGGGTGGGGATGGGGGTGAAAGCTGCACAGGCACAGTGTGTGTGTGTGTGTGTGTGTGTGTGTGTGTGTCTGTGTCTGTGTTCAAGCACTGTGTACAGGTGAAGATGGAAAACCGCAATTGTATTTATTTATTTTATTCATTATGGCATTTCATATTCGATTTAACAGATGTCTTTTAACAGTTTATTTTATATTTTCTTGTCTCATATTTTTTCTTGATTTTGTTGTTTAGTTTTCATCTTATTTCACACCATTTAAAAAAAAATACTTTTATTGATTATCTTTTTCCTCATGTTACTTTATCTCTTTTTATTTGATGGTATTCTATTTCATCCTATCTAATTTTGCTTAATTTCATTAGATCATACTTTATTCATTTCATTTTTTAAAATTCCTCTGCTGGAGGTCTGATGATTACTACCGGCAATGTTTTTGTGCATGCAACCGTTTTCTTTCCACCCCTCCATTAGCTGCATTATGACTTTGGGAATGACTTCTAAATATGACATCAGTGAGCATGACTTTTTCATATTTTTTTCATCCATTGCTACCAGCATGATAGGCCTGCTTTTCCTAAACGCAGAATTTGGTTTTGATGTATGCACAAGACAATCTACATTTGTTTGCTCAAGAAGCCTTGGTTTACAGTCTGATCCAAACAATTTTCTGGGATGGTGGAGATAATACTGATACTGAAAGGTAAAATGGTACAGGTTTCCCCTAACCATGCGGTTTTGGAGAGCGAGGCATGAGAGACCTCAGCTTCTCTAGGAGCCAGCATATTTAGAGCAGTGCTCATCTTCTCTCCTTCACTGCTTTACCTTCCCTGACCCTAAAGAGGGCACATTCCCATTTACAGCTGGGTGAAATTGGGAACTGTACTGAAGCCAAGGTGAGGAAACGGTCACCCATCCACTTTGTAACCACGCTTGATGCTGCTTAACCTTTGCTGGGGGGAAAGCGAGTGCTCTGAACAATGAGTTGTCCTGTCCCCATTGATATTAACTGACGGGGAAAGATTCCCTTCAACAGGCAGCTCACTGGTGGCTGAAACCTGGGATTGATCTTAAGTTGTCAAAACCGCAACCATAATGCTCTACAACCATAAAATCTTGTCCCCTCTTATTTCATTAGGACTTTTCCTGTCTTTGATTCTTACCTTAACATTGTTGTGGGCATGAAGCTATCAGCAGGGACATAAGTGTAATGTGATAGTCTGTGACAGAACAAGGCTGCAGGCAGAATAGGAAGAGAAATCCCTGGGGTGAGGGGTGGTGGGGAATTTCGAGGCGGCAGAGTGGGTTTTTGCTGTGATAAACAATCCTGTTGTGTTTGAGTGTGGGATGGAGAGGTGGGGGTGTTGTTGAGGGTAGGGGTGTAGGGGGGGGTGTGTGTGTGTGTGTGTGAGTGTGTGTGTGTGTGTGTGTGTGTGTGTGCGTATTTGACCTATTGGTATAGGTGAAAATAAAAAGAAATCTCAACTGTACTCATTTTCCTTAAATTTCTTTAATTATTTAATTTCCACGTTAACTTACCTTTCTACATATAACTTTACAATTTTTTGTTTGTTTTTATTGCAAACTATCTTACTTTTTATATTTATTGTGCATTTTGTATTTTAACTTGTTTCATTTCATTTCTATTCCCTTTATTCCTTCCTTTTTTTAAAATTGTTTTTCGTGTTCCTGATTTCTAGTTGCCCCTCATTGTGGAACTGCAGTGTCAGCAGGGACAGAGGTGTGATGTGATAGTCTGTGACAGAACAGGGCTGCAGGCAGAATAGGAAGAGAAATCCCTGGGGTGCGGGGGTGGTGGGGAATTTCAAAGCAGCAGAGTGGGTTTTCACTGGATAGCAACTTTGTGGTGGAAGGGGGGGGGGGGAGGTGTGTACAAGGGTTAGAGGGGGGGAATGGGACGTATGTGTGTAAGTGTGTGTGTGTGTGTGTGAGGAAACATGTTTAAAATGTTTGTATGTGTTTGAGTGTTTGTGTGTGTGTGTGCTAATGTTAGTGTTAGTGTGTGTGTTTTGTGTGTGTGGGGTGTGTGTGTGTGTTGTGTGTGTGTGTGTGTGTGTGTGTTAGTGTGTGTGTGTGTGTGTGTGTGTGTTTGACTGATTGATATGGGTGAACATAGAAAACCACAAGGGCATCCAATTTAATGAATTTTTTTATATGTAGTTTCATTCGCAATCATTGTTTTTATCTATAACATTACCTTATGTTACCTTATTCAATTTATTCAATCACAATTTAGTTTTTTTAATGTGAGTGTTTTTATTTCTTGTTTTATCTTATCTCATTGCATTGCTGTTTACTTGTTTTAGCTCATTTTTTTCTTTCCCTGATTGATAGTTTAACGCCTTCTCTTGGGTGTTGAAGTATATGTTGAAGAAATCGCCTTAAAGAAAAAGAAATTTAGAAACAAATGTTTTTAGTTTAACATCGTTATCAGAAGGTACTGTCAGCAGGGACAGCAGTGTGATGTGGTGTGATGTGATGTGGTGTGGTGTGATATGGTGTGATGTGGTGTGATGTGGTGTGATGTGGTGTGACCTACCTTGCTACAGACAAACACAGTCCTGCAGGCTTCTAAATCGCCTTTATGTATTACTAAATGTTTGGCGTGTTAATACGTCAAATAATTCAACGGATCTTTACGATATTATTAGGAATTGGACACAAACTTGTGTATGCAGTTATGGCCTGTATTTTCCTGGTTCAAGTTAAGAATTTCCCCTTTTTTCTCTGGTGTTAACAGCTGGCTCCAACGAGGTTAATACAACTGACAACATTGTCAGGATGATTATTTTATTTTATCCCCCCCCCCATCCATGGGGATGCAGGGAACCTGTCAGTATAAATAGCATCCCCACCTTTTGAATATTCTTTTCCAGAGCATCATCAAAAAAGTCCCACATGGGGAACCCAGGAGGACGTAAAGCCCAACCGACTGAATATTCTGTGCTAGGAATTCCCCCTCTGTTTTGTTTCTTTCTTGCTTCTTCTCTTCCTGTCACCCTTTTCTTGTCTATTTTCTGCCTTCTTGGTCTGTTCTACTGCCTTAACAAAGGCTTTAAAGATAACAATTCTCTCCCACACCAAAGTGGGATGCGCAGGGCCTGACTTTGTCAACAGCCACTTAAAGGCAGCACAGCTCATTTTTTTCCGCTCAAAATAACTAACAGACAACAATAGCTGCTGTTTGAGCGTTTGACAGATGAAGAACTTTGTTGTGTGTATAATGTGATTAGCGGTTTCACACTCCATGTCTAAACAGTAATTTATGATGTGTTACCTTTTTAAAAGAGAGAGAGGGAGAGAGGGAGAAAGAGGGAGAGGGGAGAGAGAGAGAGAGAGGAGAGAGGGAGAAAGAGAGAGAGAGAGAGAGAGAGAGAGAGAGAGAGAGAGAGAGGGAGAGAGAGAGAGAGACAGACAGACAGACAGACAGACAGACAGATACAGAGAGACAGACAGACAGAGAGATGATAGACATATTCGCCTGTTGTGTGAAAAGTCACAGCATGGTGCTAGGATGTGGTTATCCCCGAAATGCTGGAGGCCTGAAGTGCTAGAGTCCTGAAGTGCCAGAGTCCTGAAGTGTCAGAGACCAGGTCTATTGTTTCATTTACATCTGATGTCTGCAGCTGTTATGCTATCACCATGTCTGATAACAATGAAACCCTTTAGTGAGTAAAAATATTGGTGAAGGATAAGGAAAGGGGTATGGTGTGTTTGTCTGTGTTCTGGTTTGTATTCCATCCATGAGATGAGGAGAGAGAGAGAGAGAGAGAGAGAGAGAGAGAGAGAGAGAGAGAGAGAGAGAGAGAGAGAGAGAGAGGAGAGAGAGAGAGAGAGAGAGAGAGAGAGAGAGAGAGAGAGTGAAGGAGTGAGTAAGTTTCGGCTGTGTTTCTTAATTTTAGCCTTTCATTCCCTTCTGTCTGCCTGTGTCTGTCAGTCTGTGTTTATCTATCTGCATGTCCCTCTCTGTTTCTTCTTCTTCCTCTATTTCATCATCATCATCATCATCATCGTCGTCATTGTCGTCATCATCAATATCATCATCATCACCATCATTATCATCATCATCGTGGTCGTTGTCGCCGTTATCATCATCAGCTTCAACATCAGCACCATCAGCAATATGAACAACATCAACAACAGCAGCAACAACAACATCGTCAACAACAACCAACTGACCAACCAACTAAAAAAAATCCAGCTCTTGGTTAACCCAGCAACTCTTATGATATTGACAACGAAAAAGCTTTGAAAGATTGTCCAAGTTTCCAAATAAATCCATAATTTTTTATTTTATTTTATTTTTTTTTGCTGCCTCATCTTCTGTGACGTCCCCCGTCCTGCTGTTCCCACGCCGCTCATTTCAATCTCCCTGCCACAGCCATACCCAGATTTGTTATGTCTCATCCTCAGGGTCGGAGGCTCACAGGGAGCCCATCACTATCAGGCCGCCGCGGGGCCACCAGCCAGAGGGGCCCTGCACTGCTGCTGGGTCACTTTGGCGGTGTTCAGTGGTGTCTGTTCTGAGCTAACATACGCAGGACACCACCTACTAAGCCCCCTACTAACGACAGTATTAGCTCAGTCGCGGAGCCAGACTGAGTGAGTTGCCCACCCGAGGTGGCAACCACCACAACGTCCCTCCAACGACCGTCCCCCGCGAACCTCCAACCCCAAAGGCTTTGACACAAACTCACCACAGGCACAGAAGTGTATGGGTAAACCGAATCTGAGGTCACCATGAGACCAGAGAAACTGGGACCACCGAATCAGAGGCAATTTTTTAAATTGCATGATGATCAATGACAATGAGGATGACGTAATTATACTGCTGTGGAAGTGCATATGCTTTGAGACTACTTGACAGGGTTGTACTCTACGCTTACTATCATAATATATCCCGGCGTCAACGGGCCCGAGAGATACAGACACCTGCAGTGTTGGTCAGGTAATTTGAGCAACACTCTCAAACTCGCATCCGTTGAGTGGATGAAGCTCGACTGTGTGGTCCCAGTCTTCCCACTGAGCCCACAGCACACTCACTCTGGGTGGGAGCCGGCCGGAGTCCGAAAAATCCCTATGACTCTTATGGGATTCGAACCCGCGACCTTCCAGTCTGTAACCCAAGGCGCTAGCCACTGGGCCATGGCGGCTGGTTAAAATAAATCCATAATAACCTGGTAAGGCCAAAGTGTAATAACGTCTTTCAGCAAGTGATATTGCCTACCATTCACCCCTCTGTGTCCAAACACGTTTAAAATATCTCACAAATCAGCCAGTCCATTTTCATAACTGGATCAGAAATGTACCCCCTTGTCCCAGTTTGGGTGTTTGGCAGAAATGCAAATTGACTCTCGAGTTTGCCCTCATTTGCATAATTCAATTTCAGCAAGCCTTTATTCCCTCCCCTCCCTCCCTCTTTCTGATAATCAAAACTTTGTACAAGTGTGGGGGAAAAAACCCACACACCAGCAAGTTGCTAAAAGTAGCATGTGGGTAAAGGATTGTATGTTTTCTAAATACTTTACATATTTTTGTAATGTGATCTGCAAGGTTTTAAAATTAAAAAAAAAATACATACCACTTTAAGTCATGGCAAATTTCTCTACGTGAAATTCGGGCTGCTCCCCCTCCCCCTTCCCCCCCCCAGGAAGAGCACGTGGCCCACAAGAGCAACACCACCCATTATCTTTTTCTTGTTTTCCTGTCTGCAACATCATAAAAAGAGCAATGAACTTCATAGTGGATGGAAAGAGACCAAAGGGAAGACCTAGCAAAACCTGGGCTGCCTGTGTTGCAGATGATCTTAGAGAAAGGAGCATAAATAAGGAGGAAGCTCAAAACAGAGAGAGATGGAGAAGGCTCATCAATGTCAAACCTCCCCTGGGAGAAACATGACAAAAAAGGAAGATGAAGAAGAAGAAGAAGAAGAAGAAGAGAAGAAGAAGAAGAAGGAGAAGAACTGTATTTGTTTTTATATCAGAGTGGCTGTTTTTCTACCGAATAATTTTGCCATAGACAACTCTCTCATTGCTGTTGGCTATTTTAACGTGGGCAAAATTAGTTATGTGTAACAACACACGGGACCACTGTATATAGACTCATCAGAAAGACTAGCACCCAGACCACCACTCATGGTCTAAAACATGGGTGAAAAATTTCAGGCCCAAATGTGGATCAAACCTCAGCACACTTCCAGCCTGGATTTTTGGCTTTTTAGGCATGTGCATTACCTCTAGACCACTGACTTTCTCTCTCTCTCTCTCTCTCTCTCTCTCTCTCTCTCTCTCTCTCTCTCTCTCTCTCTCTCTCTCTCTCTCTCTCTGTCTGTCTGTCTGTCTGTCTGTAGTAATGCACTGCTGAAGATGGATTTGTCTACAGAATTTTTAAAGGATGTCATCAATTTTTGGAAACATCATAATTGCTGAAAGGTATATGATAATTTAAAGGCCAGCATTTGTTGTTGTTAATATTATTATTACTATTACTATTACTATTATCATCATTATCAATACTTGGTTAGACCTCCGAGGGTCACCAATTGCAAGAGTGTGTGTATGTGACTGGTTTATTTTCCCTCCGTGAAGGTAGCCGCATTCCGACTTTGGGCATGTAGGTTAGCTCTATTTGTGTTTCTGTAATCCACTAAACGCTGATATGAATTATGGGATCTTTGCCGCGCATATTTGATCTTTTGCATACGAATATGCACGAAGGGAATTAAGGCACTGGCAGGTCTGCATTTGAAGTTGACCTGAGCTGAGAGATCGTAAAAAAAAAATCCCCACCCTTAATTCATCACACGGCGCTGAGATTTGAACCCACAACTTCATGGATTCGTAAGATTGAAGTGTGTGTGTGTGTGTGTGTGTGTGTGTGTGTGTGTGTGTGTGTGTGTGTGTGTGTGTGTGTGTGTGTCTGTCTGTCTGTCTGTCTGTTTGTTAAATAATCATTGTATGTGGAGACATAAAAAGGCTGACTATTTTTTGTTTTATGGTATTCTATTTTTCATTTACCTTATAACTCACTTTTTCATGATTTTATTTTGATTATTTCGTTTCATTAAATGTTCTGTACTTACTCCATTTTTTGTATTATCCATTTGTCATATCTTCCATTTTTTGAGTGTGATGGTATTTCTTACTTTCATCATCACATTCTGTTTTATCACTCTTTTTTTTAATCAAAAAACACAAAAATTCACTCCACTTTGCTCTCTCTATCACTGATTCCAAATTTAACATTATTGTGGAACTGCAGTGTCAGCAGGGACAGAGGTGTGATGTGATAGTCTGTGACAGAACAGGGCTGCAAGCAGAATAGGAAGACAAATCCCTGGGGTGCGGGGGTGGTGGGGAATTTCAAGGGGGCGAGTGGGTTTTCACTGGATAGCAACTTTGTGGCGTGTGTGTGTGTGTGTGTGTGTGTTGGGTGGGGTGGGAGTAGGGGTGGTGTGGAGGTGGTAAGTTTGTGGGGGTTGGAGGGTGTTAGGAGGTGGAACGGGTATGTGTGTAAGGGGGTAGGAGGAGGCTGTGTGTGTCTTCAGTTTTATGTGTGTTCACTGTTCACTGTTCACTGTGTGTGTTCGTATGTATGTGTGCATGTGTGTCTGTATGTGTGTGTGTGTGTTCCTGACTCTCTCCATTTTCTCACCATCTAAACCTAAATCCTGAAATACTCCTTCCCCTTACCTCCTCCCCGTAAGAAATCGCAGATAGGCAGAAACTTTGTGGACATGCCCAATCCCTCTTTGTTTTTACTTGCCCTGCCCAAGGCATTTATACTGCCACACATACACGCACACTCTCGAACCCTCCTGCAGAAAAGCTGTATGTTCTTACTCCTCTTCAGCCATGGGTGTTGTCACAGTGCAAAGGAGTCTTCTTCTTTATTATGGCAAGCAGCCCCACAACTTGACTTACTTGACTTATGCCTCTTGGTTCCTTGGGGAACATATGGCTGCAACAACACCCCTCCAACGAACTCGGTTTTGGGAGATCCTCTTCAGCTCGG
This sequence comes from Rapana venosa, assembly GCA_028751875.1. Lineage (NCBI taxonomy): Eukaryota > Metazoa > Mollusca > Gastropoda > Neogastropoda > Muricidae > Rapana > Rapana venosa. The sequence goes on along the minus strand of CM054141.1, from coordinate 16,072,190 downwards.
CCCATGTCATTCCGGCTGCCTTCGTTTCTTCGTCAATACTTCTGAGCCAGGTCTGCTTTGGTCGACCAACTTTCCGCTTCCCTTGTGGATTCCAGTCAAGGGCCTGTCTGGTGACATTTGACGCAGGCTTGCGGAGTGTGAGGCCGATCCATCCCCACTTCCTTTGTTTAATGATGGACTCGTTTGGGGTTTGTCTGGTCCTGTCCCACAGTTGTTTGTTGGATATGACTTCCGGCTACCTGATGTTGAGGATGTACCTGAGGCATTTGTTGGTAAAAGACTGGAGTTTGTGGGTGTTGGTTTTTGTTACCCGCCAGGTTTCTGAGCCATAAAGTAGGACCGATTTGACATTGGTGCACAGATCAAATCGCCACAATGCGCTGTCATATGCCTTCTGATGCCCCACAACAGCTATTGTTTATTTCGCCTTGTCAGTGCAATGTTTACAAGAAGAACCCGCAGTCCATCCAGCCACCCTTTTCTATCTCATGGACAGAGAGTATGGGGATAAAGTATACACGCCTTTTCAAAATCGTGTGTGCTTTTTTTTTCACACTCGCTTTTACTGTTGTGAGTGGCAGTATGGATGTAGCCTAATATCTTCATTGTTAGTTTGTTTCTCTTGTCAAGTCAAGTCAAAGTCAAGCAAAAAAGGCACACCTTTAATCACCCCATGAAGGGCAATTACAATACTGACAGGCACATTGGTAGGAATAAGGAATCTCTTGGCGTGAGGTGTGATGACACATCACACAAATCAAAGCCCATGTCTTAGGACCTAGTCCGTAATTTTACACAGTCTCCCCTAATACAGTTAAGACACCCTTGTGTCTTCATTTCCGTAATGTTTTTTCCCCAGTTCTCTTCTTGCTTTTCAAGCAAAATCTCACCATTGGTGAACCTCAGAGCTCTAGCCAAGCATGGTTTAAACAAATTCAGATAACATTTATTATGGAACCAAAATGTTCACGACTTCCTTTACTGTAATGATGAGAAGTCCACAGAAGTTTTTAAAAGTAAGAACTTGATAGTCAAAAAGGTTATAAGATATTTCAGCGACTGGCAAACGGGATAGAAAAAGTTGAAGTAGCAACTCTCCTTCAGATGAGACCTTAAACCAATACCCCTTGTACATCTTGGCACCGGGTAAATTCGGTTCTGTCTTTATGCCATCAGTGCTGGTGGCAATGGACGACAGAATTTTACAAAACTGCATATACACGGGAACTAGATGTAAAAAAAAGCGCATGAGTGCTTATTCCATTATCCTCGAAATAATAGAATAATGATTAGGGTTGTCCCTAAAGGCATTGAAAGGTTTGTCAAAGTCTTCCAAAGTCAACAGCTTTGTACCCAAAGAGCAATAACACTGCCAGCGAGTGATATTGCATGCTATTCATTCCCTCATTTCCCTACTGTGTTCTGTTCAAAAACACATTTAAGATATTTTCACAAATCAAGAGTCCATTTTCAAAACTGGGTCAAGAAATGTGCTCTTTCTCCCAACTTTGGAGTTTTCAAGTGCAAATTTGTTCTCCCAGGTTTGGCCTTCATTGGCATGATTCAGTTATGGAAATTCTTTTGTTCTGATATTTTCAACTTTTCAGTGGATGTAAGAAATTATAGTGACCCGCTTTTGGAAAACTGTAATTTGAAGGATTCAGTTCACTGCTTTACCATTTGCTTCATACAGTTTATAGATTCTTTTATGGAATTGGAAAGATGGTAAGATATCGAAGTGGGTTTGCAGAAACAGTCTCAAGGGAATGTCATCTTTACAGAGTTGGGGTCATGGGGTTGGGGGAGGGCGTAGGATACTATGAAGCTTGTAAAACGTTCAGATCTGTTTTTCTCAATTCTTTACGAGGATAATGGAACAAGCACTCATGTGCTTTTTGACATCCAGTCCCCGTGTGTATACAGATTTGGCAATTTTGTTATCCGTTCCCACCAGCACACACAGACCTACTCTTCCAAAAAGCGGAGCAGGTTTTAACAAATACACAAGATGTTCTACGTGCGTTAGCACACGGGACCTCGGTTTATAGCCTCATCAACGAAGGACTTTTCGAAAGGAGTGGAGTCAGCACTGACGTTAACTCCAGAGAAAAAAATCCCCACAAACGAGTTTCAAACTTGGGTCAGCAGATCACGAGCGCAGTGCACATCACTCTAACCACCAGCTATCCCGTCGTCTCCCCCCCCTATCCTTGAAAGTGGAATCATCCTGTGAACGATAAAGGTAAAAAGGTAAAGGAGTCCCATAACCTATAAGGTCGTAGGGGAGCGAGGCGTCAGAGACCTCACTTCTCTGGGGCCAGCATATTGAGGCTGGCGCCCATCTCCTCTCCCTCGCTTCTTTACCTTCCCTGACCCTAAAAGAGGGCAGGTACCCATTTACAGCTGGGTGAACTGGGGGAACTTTACTGAAGCCAAGGCGCGCAAACGGTCACCCATCCAAGTGTTAACCACGCTCGAGGCTGCTTAACTTGGCTGGGGGAAAGCGAGTGCTCCGACCACTGAGCTGTCCCGTCCCCCGTCCCCGTGAACGATAACAAGAAAAAAGAAATGTGTCCAGTAGCCAGCATCTCTCAGAGAGTTCTTTGCCAGAGTTCAGAGAGGTCTGCAGCAGAAGCTGCAAAGAAAAAACAGGAATTTGCCGTGAAGGTCAAAGGGTATAATGGCATCTTGTAACAGACTAACATTGCTTGTCTGTCTGCCGTTCTTCCTTTCCCTCTCTGGCTAGTTATTCTAACGTCGTTAAAGATATCTCACACGTTGGAGGCCATTTCCATAACTAGATCAGAAATACACACACAACATCACACAAAACACACACGACACAGACACAGACACACACCACACACACACACACACACACACACACACACACAACACACCACACACACACACACACACACACACACACACACACACACACACACACACACATACACACACTATCTCTCTGTGTGTCTATGTTTCTGAATATCTGTGTCTGAATGTCTGTGTGTGTGTGTGTGTGTCTGTCTGCCTGTCCGTCTGTCTGTCTGTTCGTCTCTCTCTCTCTCCATCCCCTTCTTTCCCCCTCTCTGTGTGTATCTCTGTCTATCTGTCTGCTCTCTGTCTCTCTGTGTCTCTGTCCTTGTCTCTGTCTGTCTGACTATCTGTCTGTCTCTCTGTCTCTCCGTCTGTCTGCCTGTCTATCTGCCTGTCTGCCTGCCTGTCTGCCTGTCTGTCTCTCTTTCTCTTTCATGTGTGTGTGTGTGCATGCGCACACACGCGCGCGCGCGCGTGTGTGTGGGTGCGTGCGTGCGTGCGTGCGTATGTGTGCATGTGTAAAAATGCAAAATTTTACCAGAGTTTGCCTTCATTTGCATGACTTCAATGATTCTTTTCTTCTTCTACTGGTGTTCCAATTTCGTAACGGATGTAAAACATAATTCTACTGGGAAGTTTCTGCATGTGGCATTTGGATGACAGGGTTTGGCGCTCTTGTTCTTCGTGTTTTTCTGGTTCTTCTTCTTCTTGTTCTTGTTGTCTTCTTCTTCCTCTTCTTTCTTCTTTCTTTTTCTTCTTCTTCTTCTTCTTCTTCTTCTTCTTCTTTTCTTCTTCTTCTTCTTCTTCTTGTTTCTTCTTCTTCTTCTTCTTCTTTCTAGTTCTTCTTGTTCTTTTTCTTCTTCTTCTTCTTCTTTCTTCTTCTTCTTCTTCTTCTTCTTCTTCTTCTTCTTCTTCTTCTTCTTCTTCTTCTTGTTCTTCTTGTTCTTCTGTTCTTTTTCTTCTTCTTCTTCTCTTCTTCTTTCTTGTTATTCTTCTTCTTCTTCTTCTTCTTCTTCTTCTTCTTCTTCTTCTTCTTCTTCTCTTCTTCTTCTTCTTCTTCTTCTTCTTCTTTTATTGTTCTTCTTCTTCGCGATTCTTCTCTTCTTCGCGATTCTTTCTTCTTCTTCTTCTTCTTCTTCTTTTCTTCTTCTTCTTCTTCTTCTTCTTCTTCTTTCTTCTTCTTCTTCTTCTTCTTCTTCTTCTTCTTTCTTCTTTCTTTCTTCTTCGTGGTCGTGGTCGACCGCTTAGACAGCAGCTGATGTCTGTCATTTGAGCAAAAATGTTTCGCGCTACATTCTGTTCGTTATTCTGATTTTTTTGGACAATTTTCTTATAGAAAGAAGGAACCACCGGCATTTTTTGTGTTGTATTGTGATGTGTTGTGCTGTATTGCAATGCATTGTATTGTGTTGTTTTGTGTCGTGTCGTATTATATTGTATTGTATTGTATACCACTTTAAGTCACGGCAGATTTTCTACGTGAAATTCCGGAACCTGTAACACACGGGACCTCGGATTATCGTCTCATCCAAAAGCCTAGCACCCAGACCACCACTCACAGTCTAGTAGAGGGGGGAGGGAAGTTTCGAGCCCAATCGGGAATCGAACCACCACACACTCTGAACCCAGGCTTTTCGTTTTCTAGGCAAGTGCGTTACCTCTAGACCACCGATCCGATGAGGACTACTGCTAACACGATACACACAACGCTAAGAACAAATCATTCTTGGATCTTCAAGCAGTGTCCAGATCTGAGTTTAAAAAACACAAAAAACACAGATCGGTGTTCGTTTCTTAACTGTAATTAATCTAATAGTTTTCAATGACAAAAGCAACCTGTTCGTGTTATTGAGAAACCCCAGAGGAGAGTTAGAAGGAAAAAAACGAATTAGAAAGCACCTATGCTGTGCAAAATTACATTAGGAGAAGTTCGTTCATTCTTCATTTTTCTTCCCATTCTTTCTTTCTTTCATCCATACTTCCTCTTTCGTTCTTTTTTTCTTCTTTCTCGATGTTTTAACTTCTAATTGATGACATGTTTACATTAACTGATCCGCTCTTCTTCTTCTTCTTCTTCTTCTTCTTCTTCTTCTTCTTCTTCTTCTTCTTCTTCTTCTTCTTCTTCTTCTTCTTCTTCTTCGTCGTCGTCGTCGTCGTAGAACGCCCAGAGAGCGACTAGTGTTGTCTGCTATATGAGCAAAAATACGTCAAGCTGCTGTTAAGTGCCTGACAAAGCAGGCCCAGCGCATCCGACTTGGGCATCAAAGAGAATTGTTATCTTTTAAGTCTTTCTGAAAAAAAGCAGGAGAACGGTCCAAGAGGGCACAAAATAGACAAGAAGGAGGTGACAGAATAGTAATAGCAAAAACACTCAAAAAATGGAATTTCGTAGCATGTCTTTTAAGGTCTGGAAAGAATCACTAAAAACACAGCTCTCTTGTATAAACAAGGAGCAAGCAATCCTCATCCTAAGAAAGAGAAGTTAAGGGTTTTTTAAGAGTGCAGAAAAAATAACAAAAACACAGAGAGAGTGAGAGAGTCTTTTGGAACAAAAAATCTCACCATTTGTGAACCTTGGAGCTCTAGCCGAGGAACAACAACAACAAAAACAACAAACAACAACAAACAACAAAATCAACGACAACAACAGCAATAAGATTTGGAGGAAATGAGCTCACCCCATGAATATCATCTTTACAAATCTTTCTCAATGGTTGAAAATAGTGGCCAAAGGAAAGTCTTAGGCATGCACAAGAGGAAATCACGTGACAACTTCACACACACACACACACACACACACACACACACCACATCAGAAACACGAACACACTCACACACACACACACACACACACAAACACAAACATACTCACACACACAGAGGCGAGGATAACAATAAAACACAAGCTAACAACAGCATAAAGACAGAGACAACTTTGGGAAAAACAACAACAAATAAACAGTTGTAGAAGATCCCGAGTGGTTGCCTCTGTCTGAATCCATTTCCTCAGTGTAATTAATCCAATATTTTCTATCAAAGACCTTGACTACGTGCCTGGGCATGTCGACAGCTTGATTGGAGAAAACCTGCAAAGAAAACAAGTGTATTGTCCTTTGCCTTAGAAATCTAATTAAAGAAGAATGTGTAAATGTAATTGTATCGTCTTTGTCTTGAAAAATTGGAATTTTGCGTGATTTTTTTTCAACGTGTAGGAAGAGTTGCTTAAAAACACAGTTATCTGTGTAAACAAGGAGAAAGCAACCTTTGTCTTAATACATGACATTTTAAGGGGTTTAAGGATCCAGAAAAATAGCAAAAACACAGCGTTCTGTTATAAACAAGGAGCAAGCAATATTTGTTTTAAAAATAGCATTTAAGGGGGTTTTAAGGGTCCGGACAGAAAAGCAAAAACAAAGGTTTTGAAAAATGGAATTTCGTGGCATTTTTTCAAGGTCTAGAAAGAATCGTTAAGAACACAGTCTCTGTTTTAAACAAGGAGAAAGCAATACTTGTCTTAAAAATAGAATTTACCTGGGGAGGGGGGTAGGTGGTGTTGCAGGGTCCAGAAATAATAGCAAAAACAAAGGTCTTAAAAATTGGAATTTTGTGGGATTAAGAATCGCTAAAAACACAGCTTTCTGTTAAAAAGACCAAGCCAAGGAGCAAGCAATCCTTGTCTTAAAAAAGAGAATTTAAGGATTTTATTAGGATCCAGAAAGAATAATAAAAATACAGCTGTCTGTTTTAAGATCAGGGGTCTGGAGGTACCGTGCCTGCCTAGAAAGCAAACAGTCTGGGTTAGAAGTGTGTGGTGGTTTAATCCCCGTTTGGGCCAAAATCTTTTCCCCCATCCACTAGTCCTGAGTGGTGATCTAGGTGCTAGTCTTTCAAATGAGATGATAAACCGAGGTCCCACGTGTTACATAAATTATTTAGCGCACGTAAAATAAACCACGGCAACAAGAGAGTTGTCCCTGGCAAAAATCGGTAGAAAAAAGCCATTCTAATAGGAAAACACAGTTGCAGACAGGAAAACTTAATGAGAACGGGTGGCTCTGCTCTTGTGGCGACATGCTCTCCCCAGGAAGAGAAGCCCGAATTTCACACAGAGAAATTTGCCATGACTTAAAGTGGTATGAAAACTGAAAAAACCCCTGAAAAAATGAAATGATGCAGCAAAAGCAGGAGTGAGTTAAAAGTAAAGGTGTCCCATTACCTATAAGGGCATAGGGGAGCGAGACATCACAGATCTCACTTCTTTCTCTAGGAGCCAGCATATTGAGGGCTGCGCCCATCTCCTCTCCCTCGCTGCTTTACCTTCCCTGTCCCTAAAGCAGACAGGTACCCATTTACAGCAGGGTGAAATGGGGGGCTGTACTGAAACCAAGGCGCGCAATTGGTCACCCGTCCACTTGGTAAGGGTGCTGTGCTCGACAGCAGCAGCAGCAGCAGTGCAACAATAATAATGGTTTTTGCTGCAGCATTGATAGTAGTAGTGGTTAGAGTAGTAGGAGGAGGAGGGGGAGAAGGGCAGTCAGAGAGACAGAGACAGAGAGACAGAGAGAAAGAGACAGAGACAGACAGAGAGAGATACACAGAGAGACAGAGAGAGAGGAGAGGAGTGAGTGAGGAGAAGGGGGTGAAGAGAAGGAAAGAGAGAGAGAGGGAGAGAGAGAGAAGAGAGACTGAGAAGGGAGAAGAGAGAGGAGAGAGAGAGAGGGAGAGAGTCAGAGACAGAGAGACAGAGAGGGTGAGTATGAGAGAGAGAGGATTCAAGAAAAAGAAAATGTGATTAAGCTATGGTCACCAGTATGGTCCAAATAAGTCACGAGCCAAAGTGACCTTGGGATCACCCTCACCCTTCACCCAGTCACTAACACAATGAAAGTGCCATTGGCAAAGAACAGTTTAGGGATTGGTGTGTGTGGGGGGCGGAGGTGTGTGTGTGTGTTTGTGTGTGTGTGTGTGTGTGTGTGTGCGTGTGTGTGTGGATGGGGGTGGGGTCTTTCTCCCAGAGGGATTGTGAGTCTGAGTCCATTTCCTTTGCATAATTGATTTATGATTTGGGGTCCTCAGACTAGGATGACGTGTTGGTGAATTTAAGAGGCCATAGTGGGCAACACAGGGTTCAATTACTGTGTCCCGTAAATTTAGAAAGAGTTAGTAGGGTGGAAGGCCTAGCAGTTCTGGGGTCAGATACAGTGGGAAGGATAGTGGAAAATTGAAGTTTCCCTTTTGTGTGTGCATGTGTAGTGTAGTGTGTGTATTGTGTGTGAAGTGGGAGTATAGTGTGTGTGTGTAGTGTGTGTGGTGTGTGTAGTGCGTGAAGTGCGGGTATAGTGTGTGTAATGTAGTGTGTATATAGTGTGGTGTAGTGTGTGGAATTCGCAAAGAAGCACAAACTAACTCTGGCAAACACACTCCATCCTCACAAGCAATCTAGAACATCAACTTGGCACTCACCAAATGGTCTGATTTACAATCAAATTGACTACATTCTGTCACCCCAAAGATTCAAATCCAGCATAAACAAGGCAAACACAAGAACATTCCAGGAGCTGACATTGGCAGTGACCACGACCTTGTACTTACCACCATCAAGCTGAAACTGAAAGCAAAACAACAGCCAAAAAACCCACGCATAAGATTTGATCTGGAAAACCTCAAAGACCCAACAGTGGTTGAGATCTTCCAAGCTAATATTGGAGGAAAGTTCGCCGCACTCACAGCCATCAACAATGATGTGGACACACTAGCCAACAACATCAAAGAAGTGCTAATGACAGCAGCAGAAGAAACATTAGGAAGAAGCAGAACAAAGAAACAACCCTGGGTGATAAATGAGGTTCTTGACCTCTGCGACAAAAGAAGAGAGCTTAAGAAACAAAAGTTCACAAGTCAAGAAGACAACAACAAATACAGGAATAGCCACAGAGAAATGAGGAAAAAGATGAGAGAAGCCAAAGAAGCGTGGATAGAAGAACAATGCCACAGCATCGAAGTTGAAATGGCCAAGGGAAACAGCAAAACAGCTTACGACACTCTGAAATCACTAACTAAAGCCACACAGCCTAAAGCCTCGTTAAATTTAAGAAAAAAAAGGAAATTTTTTTAATGGGAAAGCAAAGCCATCCTCCAACCCCTGGGGCGGAATACGGGGAGGGGTTTTATAACTACCCAATACGCCAGATACAACATAATTTCTTGAAAAAAAACCCTGAACACTAAGATAAAGATCACCATACTAAGGTGTGAAGTTAGACCAGCTATTAAACAATTTGAAGAAGGGAAAGTCCCTGGATAGAAAAACATCCGCTGAACTCATAAAATGGGGGAATGAAACAGCAAGGCGAATTCACAGACTTGTCAGAGATTCACGACACCAAGATGACCAGAAGAATGTACACAGTTCTTTGTAAACCTACAAAGAAAGGAAACTCAAGCAATGCAGAAACTACAGAACATAGTTCATAAGCCATCCTAGCAAGATCATGCTGCGGGTTAGTCCTCAAAGATGAAAAACCAAGCGGAAAAACTCCAGCAGAAGAACAAGTGGCTTTTGACAAACGCTAGCACAATGAACACATTTCAATTGAATTCTGATAGAGAAACATTCCAACACGAAAAGACTTGTATACAATTCATAGATTCAAAAAGGCTTTGAAAGGTATGGCATGCGGCTCTGGCAAGTACTCAGGCATTCAACATTGACAACTGCTCATTGAAGTCATCAAGGCACTGTACGAAAACGCAAAGAAGTGCAGTTTTCATGAAACAATCACATGGGCGAGTTCTTCAAGACCACGGTTGGGGTCCGTCAGGGTGCCTTCTCTTCCTGTAATTTTTAACCTCTTCCTCGAAAACATCATGACAGAGACACTGCAAAACCACCACACTTCCCATCTCATTGGTGGAAGATCCTTTGCAAACCTCAGATTTGCAGATGATATTGACCTATGGGCGACAGCAAACAAGAATTGCAAAACCTCACAGATAGCTATCAGATCGAGCGAGCGCATACGGCATGGAGGTCAGTACAGAAAAACCAAAAGATCATGGTCAACAGCGCAAGTAATGTATGACAGCGGAAATAAGATGAATGGAGAAATACTGGAAGGGTGAGCCAATTCAAATACTTAAACTCCATCCTAACAAAAGATGGACATCAAACAATGAAGTGAAACTCGCATTGCAACAGCAACATCTGCTCTAGCCAGACTCGAGAGGATCATCAGAAAGCAAACAACATCAGCTTCTGCACCAATATCACCTCTACAAATCCTCGTGATAATCTATCCTCCTATATGGCTGTGAATCATGGACCCTGTCAGCAGAGCTAGAAGGAGAATCAAGCATTCGAGAACAAGTGCCACGAAGACTCCTCAAAATATCATACAAAGAACACAAGACCAAAACTATGTAAAAGAAGAAATCAAAAAGAGTGTGGGCCCCAAAACCTCTGCTCTCCACCATAAAGAGGAAGAAAATGATGTGGTTTGGTCACACCACAAAACAAACCTTAGCGAAAACCATCTTGCAGGGAACGGTTGAAGGCAAGAGAAGAAGAGGCCGCCAAAAGAAATCATGGGTTGACAACATCAAAGACTGGACCGCCCAACCCCTGCAACACCTTCTACGAGCCACAAGGATCGTGAAGCATGGAAAAAGATCTCTGTTGCGTCTTCTCTCATGTCCCCTCTACGTCCTTTGGGACATGGGACTGAGTGAGTGAGTGAGTGTGTGTATAGTGTGTGTGTAGTGTCGTATGTGTAGTGAGTGTGTTACATACAGTTTTCATGTGTATGCAATTTGTAAATTTAATAATTCGTTCCCACTGGCACACAATAATCTACTCTTCCGGAAAGCAAAACATATTTTAACGTGAATATGACAGTGTCTGTGAGCTGAAAGTCCTCTGGAATAGCAAAAACATTGCCACCAGCTTCAAGATCAGACTAATCATTCCATGGTCATGTCCATATTTTCTGTATGCATGTGAAACGTGAACCATAACAGCAGTCATTGAAAGACATACAGGAAATGGAGATCAGATGCTTTTGCAAACTTATTGGTATATGATATAAAGATCATATAAATAATGAGAAAGTGGAAACTGTATTTGAAACGTCATAGGGTCATATGATGAACTCCTGACTTCAGTGAAAATTTGCAAACTGAAATGGTATGGGCACGTCCCATGAACATCTGAACTGACCAAGACTGTCCTACAGGGAACAGTACGAGGGAGACGTGGAAGAGGCAGACAGAGAAAACAATGGGACGACAACATCAGAGAGTGGACTGGTAGCCTTGAGTGGAACAACTTCCTACAGAAAGCTGAAAATCATGGAGAATGGAGGAAGCTGGTTGAACAATCTTCAGTGATGCCCCAACAGCTTACTAGATAATGGGATAGGAAAAGCTGAAGGTGAACATTCACTTAAGAGGCTACTACTCAAGGCTGATGGAAGAATGATGAGACGCACTAATTGATTTGAGCAACCAGTCAGGCAACCATGTCATCCCAAAGGCATCTTTCTCAAGGACAGCTTGACATGGTTTATGCCCCTTGAGAAATTTATGGGTTTTAAGTCCATTTTCTTTGCATATTCAAGTAAGTAGCTCATTTTTACAGGTTTGGATAAGATGTTGGCAATTCTAGACAGCTAAGAATCCAAAGATGTAAAAAAGGCCATGCTGTTGGCATTAGTGATTTATGAGTTTGAACCTAATGAAGGAATTTCTGTCAAAATTTGTAAGCTTTTTGTATGTTAATTGTTTGTTTGTAAGCTGTAAATGGGTACCTGCGTCTTTAGGGTTAGAGAAAGAAAAGCAGCAAGGGAGAGGAAATGGATTTATTTATTTATTTAGCTATTTATTTATACCTCTTTAAGTCACGAAATTTCTCTGCATGAAATTCAGGCTGCTCTCCCCGGGAAGAGTGTGCTACCACAAGAGCAGCGCCACCTTTTTTTTGTTGGTCTGCAACTGTATTTGTTTCCCTATCAGAGTGGCTTTTTCTAAGAAATTTGCCATGGACAACTCTCTTGTTGCCATGCTGTTTTTTTTACGTGCGCTGAATAATTATGTGTAACACACGGGACCTCGGTTTATCGTCTCATCCGAAAGACTAGCGCCCAGACCACCACTCATGGTCTAATGGATGGGGGAAAAGTTTCGGGCCCAAACGGGATTCGAACCACCGCAGATTTCCGACCCGGATTTTTCGCTTTCTAGACAGGCGCGTTACCTCCAGACCACAGATCCACCTGTGCTGCCTTTAGAAAAGTTGAGGTCCTAGACACCTTGCTACCCTACAACTACTTAGGTTATAAGGCACCTGGACCTTTTACCTGTTTGCTTGTCCATCCTTTTCAAAATGTTAATTTGATGCAATGCATATATGTGTAAATTCCCGAAATCGGAAAGTGGCTACTTTCATGGTGGGTTAAAAACGGTCACATAATCATGCGAAATGACATCATTGGTGAACCTCAGAGCTCTAACTTGGGGAATGAAATAAAGTGTGTATATGTTTTACTTATAGATGCTCTACAAAGCAAGCAACACTGTTAATATGCTTAAAAGGTGTCCCATAACCTACGTGGTCATAGGCGAGTGAGGCACCAGAGACCTCAGCTTCTCTAGGGGTCAGCATATTGAGCACAATGATGCCCATCTCCTCTCCTTCACTGCTTTACCTTTCCTGACCCTAAAGAGGCAGGTACCCATTTACAGCTGGGTGAAGTGGGAGACTGTACTAAAGCAAAAGCACACAAGTTTTCACCCATGTACTTGGTAACCACAATTGATGCTGCTTAACATTGGCTTGGGTGCTCTGACCACTGAGTTATTCCATCCCCCAATATGCTTACAAATACTTAAAAAAAACAAAGAAGTTACGGGGTGTATAGATGCAATGCAGTATAAGCTTACAGGCTCAAAAAAGACATATAATAATGATAAAGCCTATCATTCAACAATATCCTTTCCATCTACTTCATCCAAAATTCCTCAAGACAGGGCCAGGCATGTTCTCCCAAGACAAACGGCCTATCTCACTTGTGTTCAGAAAGGGGACCTGTGCATGCCTTTGGGGCCTTCATTTGCATAATTCTATTTCAGAACTGACCCCACCCACAGCTCCAGAGTGATTGAAAGAGAGACAGACAGACAGAGACAGAAAAACAGACAGACAGATACAGAGAGAGAGAGAGAGAGAAGAGAGAGAGATGAGAGAGGAGAGAGAGAGAGAGAGAGAAACAAAACAGAGAGAGAATGTGTTAACATTGGAGAGAGGAGAGAGAGAATAGAGAGATGAGAGAGAGAGAGAGAGAGAGACAAACAGACAGAGAGACAAGAGAGACAGAGAGAGAGAGAAACAGAGAGAGAATGTGTAACCATTGGCAGAGAGAGAGAGACAGAGACAGACAAGACAAACAGACAGACAGACAACACGAGAGACAGGGAGAGAGAAAGAGAGAGAGAGAGAAACAGAGAGAGAATGTGTTAACCATTGGCGAGAGAGAGAGAGAGAGAGAGAGAGAGAGAGAGAGAGAGAGAGAGAGAGAGAGGAGAGAGAGAGAAAGACAGAGACAGAGACAGATACAGACAGAAAGACAGAGACAGACAGACAGACAGACAAACAGTCAGACAGACAGAGACAGGGAAGACGGAGGAGAGAGACAGAAAGAGAGACAGAGAGAGAAACAGAGAGAAAATGCGTTAACCATTGGCAGAGAATGAGAGAGGAGAGAGAGAGAGAGAGAGAGAGAGGAAGAGAGAGAGAGAGAGAGAGAAGACAGACCAACAGACAGACAGACAAACAGACAGAGAGAAACCAGACAGAGACAAAGTGTGGCAACAAAAATTCTTCCTATGTTTTGGACATTGAAGAATAGAGCTTGGTTTGCGCTGCTGGTGAGAAAATTTGATTTATGATGTCTACACAGAGTGAAAGAGACATTAGCTGGAGGAGGGAGTGGGGGTAGGGGGGGGGAGGCACAGGTGAGTAAGTTGCCTCCATGTACAAGAAGAGGCTTTTAATTTGGCCTTGAGAGTATCAAGCAAGCATTACAACAAAATGGAAGCAGAAATGGTTTGCGAGGTTTAAAAAAAACATTTTGAAGTGAGAACCTCAACTATTTCCTGGTAGTAATTGAATCCTTGTTTTTTCTTCAGCGACAAACAAATCATTAACACAACTTGAAATATCTATATACCTCATAAGTTCGATACTGGGAGAAAAAATCCATCCTGGCTGTGCATAATGTCTCATCATGTGCAAGGAAAAAATGTGTTTTGTATTTTACTTGAAAATACACTCTAATAGGCAAGCAACGCCGTTAATATGCTTACAAATTCTTTTTTTTTAACCCCAAAGAAGTTACAGGTCTGTACAGATGCACCAATGCAAAACCTAACAGGCCAAGAAAATAATAATAATAATAATAACAATAAAACAAATAATAACAATAATAATGATAAGCCTTTCGCTCAAGATATCCTTTTCATCCATTTCATCCAAATACCTCAAGACAGGGGAGGCCAGGCGTGACCTCCCAAGAAAAACAGCTTTTCTCACTTGTGTTCACAAAGGGGATGTGTGCATGCCTTTGGGGCCTTCAATTACATAATTACATTTCAGAACTGACCCCAACCCACAGCTCCGGGGTGATTGAAAGAGAGAGAGAGAGAGAGAGAGAGGAGAGAGAGAGAGAGAATATGTCATGTGTGTGGTTAAATATTAGTGAAAGAGAGAGAGAGAGAGAGAGAGAGAGGAGAGAGAGAGAGTATGTGTGTGTATGTTTAATATTTAGCAAAGAGAGAGAGAACTATATATATGTGTGTGTGTGTTAAAATTGAAAAGGGAGAAGAGAGAGAGAGGAGAGAGAGAGAGAGGAGAGAGAGAGAGAGAAGAGAGAGAGAAGAGAGAAGAATATGTGTGTGTGTGTGTTAAATATTGGCAAGAGAAAGAGAGAGAGTATTATGTGTGTGCGTGTTAAATATTAACAAAGAGAGAGAAATTATGTGCTGCTAAATACTGGCAAGAGAGAGGAGAGAGAGAGAGAGAGAAGAGAGGAGAGAGAGAGAAGAGAGAGAGAGAGAGAGACAGACAGAGAGACAGAGACAGAGAGACAGACAGAGACAGAGACAGTGTGTGTGCGTGTGCTAACATTTGGCAAGAAATTTATCCCAAGTTTTGGACATTGTAGAATAGTGCCCCAGTGCTCGTGGGGAGAAAATTCCTTTTATGATGTGCTACTCAGAGTCCAGAGGTTTGGGGGTGGGGAGTGGGGTGTGGGGTGGGGGGCATAGGGGAAGGGAGTGGATGGAGTTACCTCTGTGTGCCAGGAACCAAGAGAGGCTATTAATTGTGGCCTTGAGAGCAGCACTCGGCAAGCGTTACAGCAACATGGAAGCATAAATGGTGGGCAAGTTATGTAGGGATTTACTCCAAAGTGAGAAAGCTAATCTAGTTTCTGGTTGTAACTGAATCCATCTTTTTCTTCATCAACATACCACTCATTTGTTTTAACATTACTACCAGGAAAAAAGATTGGTAACAAACCTTGGAATATCAGCGGAAAAAAATGAGCTCCGACTCACTGCCTCTTTTATGCTGGAAATTACTTCAGACCAAACGTCCATGTCCCTGTAGGTATTTCTCAGTCCATTTCAGCCAGCAAAAGCCTGCCATTCGCAAGCTATCAGCCTGGAAAAGAAATCACCACATTCTTGCTCTGATGAGACATTCAAATGGTTCAAACAAACAAAGTGAGCGTCCTATGCCCTCAGCAATGTTCTCAGTTCATTTCGGCCACCAAAAGCTTCCTGTTTCCCAGCTATCAGCCCGGAAAAAATTACCAGATTCCTTACTCCCATGACACATTCAAATGACTCTAGCAGACAAACTAAGCGTTGTTTGCTGTCAGCAATGACAGTTTTGGAATTAGCATGTCCAAATCTATATGATATGGTATGTTGTTTTGTTCCGGACCCATTTTGAACGTGTCTGCAAGGTCTGCCCCTTAGGAAACAGCCAAAAACCGCACCCTGAGTATAACTCTTAGGGGTCAGGGAAGGTAAAACAGCAAGGGAGAGCAGATGGGCGCCGTCCTCAATATGCTGGCCCCTTAAGAAACTGAGATATTTGATGCCTTGCTCCCTTATGACCACACAAGTTATGGGTCATCTTTAACTTTTTTTTACCTTTACCATTCTATGTGAAGGAGCAGTGGTATTGAAAGTATTGATGGTTGTGTCACACTACAGCAGCAGGTTATAAAGCAAAGGACTGTCTTCATTTATGACAAGTAAAACTCTAACATGTTCTGTGAATTATTGACAAATATAAACTGGGATGAAATGATATTGCCTCAGTACAATCCAATTAACGAAGCATGCCAAATCTTTATTGGAAAATGTATGTAGGCTGCAAATTAATGCATGCCATCCACAACTATAAAAGTACGCCCAGGGGATACTCCATGGTTTAACGCTAAACTAAAAAGACTAAACAGAAAAAGAAATAAACTTCACAGAAAAGCCAAAGAACAGACCTGCAAACAGATTGTAAAATGTTCGTAAGTTGAAGAATTAAGTCAAAGAAAGGCTAGGTTAAGAAAGTGAGAATACTATAGTTAATTAAGTGATCTTGTAGCTAATCCAAATCAGTTTGGACAAAAGAGTTGGTGGAGACTATAAAGCAGTTCATAACTACAAAAGGTATAGGATCTGATAGTATACCTCCACTAACTCATAATGGTCAGGTATACTATTCTGATGACAAAAAAGCAACAGTGTTTAACAAGTTTTTTTTTAATAAACCTTTGTAAACTAGAAAATGAAGATGATCCTCTGTCACACATCAATTATTAATAACTCCATTGAAAGAAATGAAATAACCTTAACTGTTTCTGAAGTCAAAGATATGATCGAACGACGGAATCCTATAAAAGCATCCTGTCCGGATTCAATTCATAACAGATCATTGATTGCATCCGCCGATGTGATTTATATTCCACTAACTGCAATTTTTAATTGATGCCTGTTTGAAAGTCAATTTCCCCAGCTTTGGAAACAATGTGATTCAACCATTTACCAGCTTCTTACAATTTTTGACGAATTAGTTAAAAGCTATGATACAAGCACACCTGTTCAATCTGTATTCTTTGACATTTCAAAGGCATTCGACCGTGTATGGCATAGAGGTCTTTTATACAAACTTGAGAACATAGGGATAAGAGATAAACTGTTACTTTGATTTAATGACTATATTTCCGACAGGTATCAGTCTGTTGTGATCAAAGGTGAAAAGTCTGATAAGAAAAGAGTGCCCCAGGGAGTACCACAAGGATCTGTCCTTGGTCCATTGCTGTTTTTGATTTACATTAATGATATAGTTTGCAACATTCAGTCAAGTGTTAAGCTATTTGCAGACGACACAAGCATATCTCTAGCACTGGAAAACCCATTAACTAGAAAATAAATTCTGCAAGCTGACCTAGATAAGATTGACACATGGGCAAAAACATGGAAAGTGAAATTTAACGAATCCAAGACGGAACTAGTAAATGTTTTTCGCAGAAATGAAACAGCACATGATCTTACTTTTGGGAATACATTTCTTCAACAACACGATCAGTATAAACATTTAGGCATCATTCTTCAAGAAAATTGCAAGTGGGAAAGCCACATAGATTGTAGAGTAAATAAAGCTGGCTTGTTAATTAATTGTCTCAGATCTTACAAATATAAGCTTCCAAGGAGGACCTTAGAAACAATGTATAAATCTTTTATTCTGCCTATATTTGGCTACGCTGATGTCATTTGGGACAACTGCACAAACTACCAGTCCAAAATTTTAGAAAAGTTACAGTTGGATGCTCTGCACATCATAACCAGTTACCACTCGAGGAGCAAGCCACCAAACACTAAAAAAACCTGGGTTCTGTGCACTGCAAGAGAGAAGACGGCAGCACAAAGTAATCATGTACTGTAAGATAATTGACACTAGGTGTCCTAGATATCTTTCTCGCCTACTACCACCACTAGTATTAACTGTTAATCCATACCATAGACGCAGACTCATGGAACCATTTGTTCCAGTCCGCCATACTGACATAATATACAGTAAGTCTTTCTTCCCCTCAACAACAACTATGTGGAACAGTCTCCCTCAGTGTATTTAGCAGACAAAGTCTGTAGGTCAGCTAAAACGTTATCTGTCTTCTACTGACACTTCAGTTCCACCTTACTATTTTTGTGGTAGCAGAAAACAGCAAATAATCCATTGTCACTTAAGGCTTGGCATGAGTAATCTTAACTGTGACTTCTTCAATCGTCATCTGACCAATGATGCTTTATGTGCCTGTACTTACCCTTAAGAAACAGCCGAGCATTATCTTCTTCCCTGTCCTGAGTACAGGACACAGCCAATAAATTCTATTCTCACCCTCCCACAAGAACTAATTAGTATACACAATCTACTGTCTGATGGTACAGCTGTAAGCATTGACACTAACACTCCAATTTTTGAAACAGTTCATAGATTGATTCTACAAACAAATCGCTCTAATAATATCTAAATGGACTCTCATTTCTTTGTCTTATACCCTCCTTTTCACTCATTTCGTGCGAGTATCTTCGTTTACCCTAAGTAGTAGGGAACATCTGACCTGTAATTCTATATTTATGAGTATGCCAGCAGAGTCAGTCCATCAACAGCTTCAGTTACAAGATGGACAGTACACACAATGTGTTGACACCCCATAATAGTCTTTATACCTCATCTTGCCCTCCCCCCCTCCCCCCGCCCTCTCTCTCTCTTTCTCTGCTCGCCTTTTTTGGGAGGATTCACCTTACCACCGCATTTTCACTTCATTCTCCTTCTCGTTATAGTTATCACTATCATTATAATCATGAGTACAATATAGATCATTGCTGCTATTATTATTATTGTTGTTGTTGCTATTATTATTATTATTATTATTATTATTATCTTCTATAATCGTCGTCGTCGCTATTATTATGATGATTATTATTTTTGTTGTTGTTATTATTATTGCTATTATTACGCTTGATGACTTTTCCAATCTATTTTTGCAATCCATTATTTTTTGTATGCATCTTTTGAACAGTTTCAAACAGATGGCTAGTTGGTAGGTATGTCACATGACCAATCGAAACGATTGTTTTCTTTAGATTTCTTCAAATCCGCTTTAAAATAATAATAGGCAACTATCAGTGATATTATTACATGTATCAGTCATCTGTTGCAATGTGAAGTCATCCGTCACAACGTGTGTAAGTGTGAACATGGCAGGACTATCATATTAAGTTTACTTGTTGTCCTGTCAAGGTATGCTAGTATTTTTGT
Organism: Rapana venosa; assembly: GCA_028751875.1. Taxonomy (NCBI): domain Eukaryota; kingdom Metazoa; phylum Mollusca; class Gastropoda; order Neogastropoda; family Muricidae; genus Rapana; species Rapana venosa. The sequence goes on along the minus strand of CM054141.1, from coordinate 16,052,989 downwards.
GTGACACTTTTTCATGAATAAACTCTGTTTAAACCAAAGTAGTGATGGTTTGTCACTTTTTTGTGTGGCTGTACGTAGGACTGCTTTTTGTCAACAACTCAACCATCGTCAAGAAGAAAAAGCTGACATGGTTCGGCCACGTCACCCGCCACAACACTCTGCCAAAAACAGTACTGCAGGGAACACTCGAAGGTGGCAGAAAGAGGGGAAGACAGAACAAGTCATGGATGGACAACATCAGAGAATGGACCAGGATGAATGACTCGGCACTACTGCGCAGAGCCGAGGACCGAGATGGATGGAGGAGGCTTACCACGGCATCGTCTTTCGTGTCTCCTCCACGACCGCCAAGGTCACGGGACTGATGATGATGATGATGATGATGATGATGATGAACCTGATTGCCTGTCTTACCTCCCCACTCCCTTGTCCCCTTTCTTTGTTACTGTTTCAATCTCTGTCTCTCTTTCTCTGTGTCTGTCTCTGTCTGTCTGTGTCCGCCTGTGTCCGTCTATGTCTGTCTGTGTCCGCCTGTGTGTGTGTGTGTGTGTGTGTGTGTGTGTGTGTGTCTTTCTGTGTCTGTCTTTTTCTCTATCTCTGGCTCTCTCTCTGTCTGACCCTGTTTGTAACTGTCTCTCTGTCTCTGTCTGTCTGTGTCTGCCTGTCC
>CM054141.1:16044822-16047322 GCA_028751875.1 Rapana venosa | reverse complement strand
TTCTCAACCCCCTTGGGGCGAACTCTTTACTGTCTCTGGTCTATTTTGTATTTACGTTTATTGGTGTTGATCTTTTTTTCTGTCAGTTTTTTTCTGTATAGTTTTTTTTTTCCTCCTCCCTTTTTTTTCTTTTCTGTCTGCTTCATCGACTTTCAAAGGGGGGGTGGGGGGGGGGGGGGGGGGGGGGGGGGGGACTAATGGGAAAAAAAACAAATAAGCCCGGTAGAAAGTATACATACACGCGTGCGAGCGCGCGGCGAAACACACCGCATGCCACAAAAACAGAAACACACAAAAACACCACACGCTGAAAAAAAGTAACCTACGCAAAACACATCAGGGACACAACACGCGCGCGCACACACACAGCCAGAGAAGACAGACGACACACCACCACACAAACACAAAACACACACACAACCAAAACACCACACAACCACACACACACAACACACCCAACCCCACCAACACACCACTCTTCGATGGCTGCGAAAAAAAAAAACAAGTTTTTGTTTTCAATGTACCATCGAAATGAAAGTTTGACTTTGACTTTGACTTGTCATACACCCGAACACGAATAAGCCTAGTAAAAAACACGCAGGTACCACTTGTACCGGGGGCCAACAACACACACACACACACAACACACACAACCACACCACACAACACACACCCCAACACACCTGTAAATGAAGTAAAAATCAGGGAACATCTACACGCCGCGCACACGCGCGCACGACGTACACACACAACACACACCACACACACCAACCACAAAATCTAAGCCTAGTAATACCCATGCAGAAAACAATTGTATGGCCAACCCACCCACACCCCCCACAAAACACACACACACACACACACCCAAAAACACACACACACACACACACACACACACACCCCAACACACACACACACACAAGCTGTCCCCCCCCCACCTTCCCCCCATCTCTCTCTTTTTTCTCTCTCTCTCTCGCCTTTTCTCTCTCCCCCACTCCCCCCCCTCCCTCCCCCTCTCTCCCCCCCCCCCCCCCATCTCTCGTTTCTTTGTGTCGGCTTTTTATATTTCCCTAATATCTATCTAATAGTCAGGAATAGTTCTGCAGTTTTTCTTGTCGGTTGTTTTTTATATAGTGTTGATGCTGGTGTGGTATTTCTGTCTTCGTGGGCTCTTTACCCTCCCCCCCCCCCCTCCCCGTCAAGATATTGGCCCATTTAATCGTTCACCTTACTAATCACAAGGGTGGGGGTTGTCTAACCAAAGGTAAATAAATCTATGCCGTAACACAGACATATATAGAAAAACACGTGCGCGCCCGCGCACACACACACACACTGACGCATGCGTGCACACACGCACGCACTCACACACACACACACACACACACTGGTTCTCTTACACCCAATAAAGACGCATACTGGCACACACACACACACACACACACACACACACACACACACACACACACACACACACACACACACATACACACACACACTGATTCTCTTACACCCAATAAAGACGAATCGTGGCACACACACAAACACACACACGCGCGCACACATACATACACACACACACCACACACACCTAAGGTCACTGTTTAGTGGATATATGTTAAATTTCTCTCTCTCACTCTCACATATACACACACGCACAAACCACACACACACACACACACACACACACACACACACACACACACACACACACACACAACACACACACACACACACACACAGAAACACAAAAACACTGCCTAAGGTCACTGTTTAGTGGATATATGTTAAATCTCTCTCTCTCACTCTCTCACATACACACACGCACAAACCACACACGCACACGCACACATACATACACACATACACACACATACACACCCACACACCCACATCCACACTGCTTACTCAATGTACCGTCTTAAAATAAAAGTTTGACTTCGACTTTCACACAACCACACACACAAAACCCACTCACACACACACTACACACACTTACACACACACACACACACACACACACACACACACACACACACACACACACACACACACACACACACACACACACACACACACACACACACACACACACACACACACACACACACAACACACTCACAACACACTCATAAAACACACACATTTTTCTTTACACTATAACTTTACTTCTGCCCACAATTCTTCATAACTTATTAGTGTGTTTGCCAGTCTTTATGGAAAGAAAGAAAAAAAACCCCAAACACAATTGACGTTTACTACAGCATAAAAGAACATCACTGTCTCCACATCGTTCTGTCCGATGCTCTATCTTTTCAACCCACCATTTTGTCACAATCTATCATATTTCGCTCTCTCTGTTTACTTTGTGCATAACCGATCATCCGCCTCTTCAACACTTTATTAGGGAGAGAGAGAGAGAGAGAAAAGAGAGAGAGACGAGAAAGAGACGATAGAGAGAAAGAGAAACAATGAACAATGAACAATGAACAATTTAACA
>CM054141.1:16032322-16037322 GCA_028751875.1 Rapana venosa | reverse complement strand
CTAGGAAATTCCCTCTTTTCTATCCCTCTCTTTGTTTCTACCTTGTATCCTTTTCTGATTGTCACCTCCTTTTTGTCTATTTTCTGCCTTCTTGGTCCATTCTCCTGTTTTAGTTTATTATTTTTTCCAGAAAGACTTAACAGATAACATATCTCTCCCATGTCAGATATGCTGGGCCTTCCTTGTCAGGCGCTTAACAGCAGTGCAACGCAGTTTTCCTTGTATGACAGAAATCAATAGTTCATGTCTAAGCCATCACAGAAGAAGAAGAAGAAGAAGAAGAAGAAGAAGAAGAAGAAGAAGAAGAAGAAGAAGAAGAAGAAGAAGAAGAAGAAGAAGAAGAAGAAGAAGAAGAAGAAGAAGAAGAAGAAGAAGAAGAAAGAAGAAGAAGAAGAAGAATGCGAAGAAGGGGAATGCGAAGAAGAGAATGCGGAGAAGAATGCAAAGAAGAATGCGAAGAAGAAGAATGCGAAGAAGAAGAATGCGAAGAAGAAGAGGAAGAAGAAGAGGAATGTGAAGAAGAAGAATGCGAAAAAGAAGAATGCGAAGAAGAAGAAGAAGAATTGTGAAGAAGACAAAGAAGAAGAATGCAAAGAAGAAGAAGAAGAAGAGAACACCTTGCTGTTTTGAGTTCTGAATCTTTGACATTTAACTTTTATTGTCTTCCCACCCCAGTGTTTCAAGATTCCACGCCTTGGTTTTTGTTACCACTCTTTCTTCTGATCTTTAGGAGGAAACAATACACTAGTCACGTGCATACACATGCTGGGTGTGAAGTATTTTGGTAGCACCTGCAAAATGGTAGAGGTGTGGCTTTTTGTCCGAGGCTGTTGTCTGTCTGTATGTCTGTAGATTTTTGTCTGCTATTGGATTGGTTGTTTGGTTGGTTTGTCCGTCTGTCAGTCTCTTATGTAATAGAAGGATTAGGCTTATTAAGATAAAGTACAGCATTGCTATGAAGTGATTTATGACAAAACAGCAATTTAGGCATATTTGTTCTTTCTTTTGATAAGCAAAACCCCGACACTTTATTAAGTTTTAAATGACTAGATCTAGCAATTATTTACATAGTTTTTAAGTAGAGATCTTCCAACATGTCAAATAATTTCATGATGCAATTATCCCAATCTATATCACCATAATCAAATATAAGTACAGTAGTGGACTTTATGAATAGACTATACATAGTGTTTAGCGTTTTTTTCTGTTCAACTTGTACTTATATGATTATAAACAGGAAAGAAGAAGAAGAATTGCAAATAAGAAGAAGAAGAATTGCAAAGAAGAGGTAGGAATTGTGAAAAATAATTGTGAAAAAAAGAAGAATTGCGAAGAATAATTGTGAGGAAGAAGAAGAATTGTGAAGAAAAAAACAAATTGCAAAGAAGATAAAGAAGAAGAAGAATTGTGAAGAACTGTGAAGAATTGCCAAGAAGAAAAAGAAGAATTGCAAAGAAGAAAAAGAAGAATGCGAAGAAGAAGAATGCGAAGAAGAAGAATGCGAAGAAGAAGAATGCGAAGAAGAAGAAGAAGAAGAAGAAGAAGAAGAAGAAGAAGAAGAAGAAGAAGAAGAAGAAGAAGAAGAAGAAGAAGAAGAAGAAGAAGAAGAAGAGAAAAGAAGAAGAAGAAGAAGAAGAAGAAGAGAACACATTGCTGTTTTGAGTTCTGAATCTTCGACATTTAACTGTCATTGTCTTCCTACTCCTGGGGTTAAAGATTTGGTACCTCTTCTTTATTTTAGCCCTCTTTTTTCTGATCTTTTCAGGAAGAAACAATACACTGCACACACGTGCATGCACGTGTTGGGTGTGAAGTATTTTGGTAGCACGTGCAAAATGGTAGAGGTGTGGCTTTTTTGCCTGTGGCTATTGTCTGTCTGTATATCTGTAGATTCGTCTGTCATTGGATTGGTTGTTTGGTTGGTTTGTCTGTCTGTCAGGTTGCCTTTTGATATTTGACGGTCTCTTATGTAATAGAAGGATTAGGCTTATTAAGATAAACTAGAGCATTGCTATGAATTGATTTATGACAAAACAACAATTTAGGCATATTTGTTCTTTCTTTTGATGAGCAAAACCCCGACACTTTATTAAGTTTTAAAAGACTAGATCCAGCAATTAGTTAAATAGTTTTGTAAGTGGAGATCTCCTAACTTGTCAAATAATTTTTTGAAGCAATTATCCCAATCTATATCACCATAATCAAATATAAGTACAGTAGTGGACTTTATGAATAGACTATACATAGTGTTTAGCGGGTTTTTTTCTGTTCAACTTGTACTTATATGATTATAAACAGGAAAGAAGAAGAAGAATTGCAAATAAGAAGAAGAAGAATTGCAAAGAAGTGTGAAAAAAAGAAGAAATGCGAAGAATAATTGTGAAGAAGAAGAAGAATTGTGAAGAAGAAGAAAAATTGCAAAGAAGATAAAGAAGAAGAAGAATTGTGAAGAACTGTGAAGAATTGCCAAGAAGAAAAAGAAGAATTGCAAAGAAGAAAAAGAAGAAGAAGAAGAAGAAGAAGAAGAAGAAGAAGAAGAAGAAGAAGAAGAAGAAGAAGAAGAAGAAGAAGAAGAAGAAGAAGAAGAAGAAGAAGAAGAAGAGAACACATTGCTGTTTTGAGTTCTGAATCTTCGACATTTAACTGTCATTGTCTTCCTACTCCTGGGGTTAAAGATTTGGTACCTCTTCTTTATTTTAGCCCTTTTTTTCTGATCTTTTCAGGAAGAAACAATACACTGCACACACGTGCATGCACGTGTTGGGTGTGAAGTATTTTGGTAGCACGTGCAAAATGGTAGAGGTGTGGCTTTTTTGTCTGTGGCTATTGTCTGTCTGTATATCTGTAGATTCGTCTGTCATTGGATTGGTTGTTTGGTTGGTTTGTCTGTCTGTCAGGTTGCCTTTTGATATTTGACGGTCTCTTATGTAATAAAAGATTAGGCTTATTAAGATAAACTAGAGCATTGCTATGAATTGATTTATAAACAAAACAACAATTTAGGCATATTTGTTCTTTCTTTTGATGAGCAAAAAACCCCCACACTTTATTAAGTTTTAAAGACTAGATCCAGCAATTAGTTAAATAGTTTTGTAAGTGGAGATCTCCTAACTTGTCAAATAATTTTTTGATGCAATTATCCCAATCTATATCACCATAATCAAATGTAAGTATAGTAATGGACTTTATGAATAGACTATACATAGTGTTTAGCGGGTTTTTTTCTGTTCAACTTGTACTGATATGATTTTAAACAGGAACGAGAAGAAGAATTGCAAATAATAATAAGAAGAATTGCAAAGACGAAGAATAATTGTGAAGAATAATTGTGAAGAAGAAGAAGAATTGCAAAGAAGAATTGTGAAGAAGAAGAATAATTGTGAAGAAGAAGAAAAATTGCAAATAAGACGACAAAGAAGAAGAATTGCGAAGAACTGTGAAGAATTGCCAAGAAGAATTGTGAAGATATAAAGAAGAAGAAGAAGAAGAAGAAAGAAGAGAGAAGAAGAAGAAAGAAGAAGAAGAAGAAGAAGAAGAAGAAGAAGAAGAAGAAGAAGAAGAAGAAGAAGAAGAAGAAGAAGAAGAAAGAAGAAGAAGAAGAAAAAAAGGAAAGAAGAATAGAGAAGAAGAAGAAGAATGCGAAGAAAAAAATGCGAAGAAGAAGAGAAGAAGAAGAAGAAGAAGAAGAAGAAGAAGAAGAAGAAAAAAGAAGAAAGAAGAAGAAGAAGAAGAAGAAGAAGAAGAAGAAGAAGAAAAGAAGAAGAAGAAAGAAGAAGAAGAAGAAGAAGAAGAAAGAAGAAGAAGAAGAAGAAGAAGAAGCAGACCAAGAACAACCAAGAACAAGAACAAGAACAGGAAGAAGAAGAGAACACATTGCTGTTTTGAGTTCTGAATCTTTGACATTTAACTCTCATTGTCTTCCTATACTAGTGGTTAAAGATTTGGTACCTCTTTTTTTAATTTTAGTCCTCTTTCTTCTGATCTTTTCAGGAAGAAACAATACACTGCACACACGTGCATGCACGTGCTGGGTGTGAAGTATTTTGGTAGCACGTGCAAAATGGTAGAGGTGTGGCTTTTTTGTCTGTGGCTATTGTCTGTCTGTATATCTGTAGATTTCTTTTGTCTGTCAGTGGATTGGTTGTTTGGTTGGTTTGTTCATCTGTCAGGTTGCTCTTTGATATTTGACAGTCTCTTATGTAATAGAAGGTCGAGGCTTAGTAGAGAAACTAGAACATTGCCATGAAGTGACTTATGATAAAACAACAATTTTTGCCTATTTTTGGTGTTTTGATGGGAAAAACTCTGACTCTTTTTCAAGGTTTAAATTATTAGAACCATGGACAGCTCCATCAATGATTGGCATAGTTTAAGTAGATGTCTTTGAGCATGTCAGATATTTTCTTGATGTAGTTATCCCAAATATATCACCATAATCAAATATTGGTAAAATGTCGGACTATGCATCGTGTTTAGCGATTTTTTCTGTACATCTTGCACTTATATGATTTTGAACAGGAAAGAAGAAAAGGAGGAGGAAGAAGAAGAAGAGGAGGAGGAAGAAGAAGAAGAAGAAGGAGAAGAAATGTAAAGAAATTGTTAAGAAGAATTGCAAAGAAGAATTGCAGAGAAGAATTGCGAAGAATTGCAAAATTTGCAAAGAAGAAGAAGACACCCAAAATAATATATCACACACACACCACACAGAGAGACAACGAGAGAGAGGAGAGAGTGAGAGAGAGGGGAGAGAGAAGAGAGGAGAGAGAGAGGAGAGAGAGAGAGAGAGAGAGAGGGGGGAGAGCTTCAGAGAGACAGAGAGACAGAGACACACAGACAGAGACAGACAGGGACACAGACAAACAGTTTGACAAAAAAAACAATCAAACTGAATGTCAAAGGCCTTCGGATGAGACTATAAACCGAGGCCCCGTGTTCGAACGCACGCAGAACATCTTGCTGCACACATGAAATCCTGTTTTGCTTTTCAAAAGAGTAGGCCA
>CM054141.1:16009822-16012322 GCA_028751875.1 Rapana venosa | reverse complement strand
AAGAAGAAGAAGAAGAAGAAGAAGAAGAAGAAGAAGAAGAAGAAGAAGAAAAAGAGAGAGAGAGAGAGAGAAAGAGAGAGGGGAGAGAGAGAGAGAGAGATGAGAGAGAGTGAGAGCGTGTATCCTGTCTGTTGTATGTATGTCTGTGTGTATGTATGTAGTATGAGTATGTATATATGTATGTGTGTGTATGTATTTTATGTATGTGTGTGTGTGTGTGTGTGTGGTGTGTGTGTGTGTGTGTGTGTGTTGTGTGTGTGTGTGTGTGTGTGTGTGGTCATCGTGTTTTCTTTGCTTGCCTGTCTGTCTGTCTGTCTGTCTGTCTGTATCTTTTTTTTCTCTCCCTTTCTCTGTCTCTGTCTCTGTATCTCTGTCTGTCTGTCTGCTCTCTTCTCTTTCTATGTTATCTCCCTCTCTGTCTGACTGTCTCTCTTGTCTGTCTCTGTTTCTGTCTCTCTCTGTCTCTCTGTCCCTCCCTCTCTATGTCTCACCTTCTTCTCTCTCTCTCTCTCTCTCTACTTCCCCCCCTCTTCTCTCTCTCTTCCCTCTCTCTCTCTCACACACTCTTTCTCTCTCTCCCCTCTCTCTTTATCTCCCCCTCTCTCTCTCTCTCTCTCCCCTCTCTTTCTCATCTCTCTCTCTCTCTCTCTCTCTCTCTCTCTCTCTCTCTCTCTCTCTCTCCCCTCTCTCTCTCCTCTCTCCACTCTCTCTCTCTCACCACATCTTTCTCTCTCTCTCCCTCTCTCTTTATCTCACTCTCTCTCCTCTCTCTCCCCCCCCCCTCTCTATTCTAACTCTCTCTCTCTTCCCCCTCTCTCTATCTAACTCTCTCTCTCTCCCCCCTCTCTCTATCTAACTCTCTCTCTCTCTTCCCCTCCTCTCTCTCTCTCGCTATCTCCCTTTCCCTTTATCTCACTCTCTCTCTTTCTATCTCTCTCTCTCTCTTTCTCTCTTTCTGCTTTGTCTTTTTGCTCTCATCAGAAAACAAACTGTGAGGAAATGAAGCAGAAGATGCTCCGGGCAGGGAAAGGGAAGAAACGTCAGACGTTATGGGGGAGGGGGGGGGGGAGCTGGGAAGGGGGGAAGAGGAGGGGAGGGGTAGGGGAGGGATGGGGAAGGGAGGGGGAGGGACGGAGAGGGGAGAGGGAGGGTGATGGGGATGGGTGTGGATTTTAATTGGAAAACGGGACATAGGGGATAGAAGAGCAGAGGTTAAGCACTTTTCGATTTTTTTTCTTCTTTGTTGTTGTTGTTTTGTTGTTTTTGTTGTTGTAGTTGCTGTTGTAGTTGTTCTTGTTGGCGTTAGTGTTAGTCTTGTTGCTTTTCTTGTTGTTTTTTGTTCTTCTTGTTCTTGTTCTTCTTCCACTTAAGATTATTAACAAAACGGAATTTTTTTGTAGTAGTAATAATTATGAACAATAAAAACAAGAACAATAATAATAATAGTAATAATACTATAATAATGATAATAATAGTTATAATAATAAATAATAGTATTAATCATATATCGTTTATATGTGTTTCTGTTTGTGCGTGCGCGCACGCGCTTGTATGCTTGCATATGTGCATGTGTGTCTCTCTGTTCATCTCTCTCTATTCCTCCCTCCCCCTCCCCCCTCTCTCTCTACCTCCCTCCTCCCATCTCCACCTCTCTCTCTCTTCTCCCTTTGTCCCTCCCCCTCTCTCTCTTTCTTCCCCCTCTCCACCCCCCCCCCTTCTCTATCTCTCTTTCTCCTCCCTTCCCCTCTCTCTCTCTCTTTCTCCTCCCCTCCCCGTCTCTCTCTCTCTCTCTCTTTCTCCCTCCCTCCCCCTTCCCCCTCTCTCTTTCTCTCTCCCACCTTCCCCCCTTCTCTCTTTCTCCCTCCCTCCCTCATCTCTCTCTTTCTCCCTCCCACCCCCTCTCTCTCCCTCCTCCTCCCCCTCTCTCTTCCCCCCTCTTCCTGCCTCAATCTCGCCTTTATGTTTTTAGATGTATAACTCAAAATAATTTGTTCTTTTTTTAAAAAACAAACAAACCTTTTTCAGGAAATGAGATTGTGCGGAAAGGAAGCAGAAGATGCTGTGGGCAGTGGATGGTATGGAAAGGGAACACGGGACACGGAAAGAGAAGGGGGTGTTGCTCTTCATTGGACCAGGGAGGACACAGTTGGAAGGTGGTTTTGTAGTTCATCAAACAGTTTACTGCTTGGTTCCAGCTTAGTGTTGTTGTTCTTGTTTTTGTTCTTGATGTTGTGATTGTTGTTGTTGTGTTGTTGTTGTTGTTGTTGTTCTTCTTCTTCTTCTTCTTCTTCTTCTTCTTCTTTTTCTTCTTCATTTTCTTCTTCATTTTCTTGTTCTTGTTCTTGTTCTTGTTCTTGTTCTTCTTCTTGTTCTTCTTGTTCTTCTTGTTCTTCTTCTTGTTCTTCTTGTTCTTGTTCTTCTTCTTCTTCTTCTTCTTCTTTATCGTCTTCTTCTTTATCTTCTTCTGGGTTTTTTTGGGTACTAAAACAAGAATAACAAC
>CM054141.1:15979822-15997322 GCA_028751875.1 Rapana venosa | reverse complement strand
CTCTCTATGCAAAAATTCATCACCCAGACCTGTCAGTCGTGCTACTATCAGTTACAGCGTATTAGTGCAATTCAAAAGTACCTGTCCACCGATGCAACAGCCAAACTTGTCACTTCTCTCATTCTTTCACGTCTGGACTATTGCAATTCTCTTATGTCTGGTCTGCCAGCATCATCTATCCACTCCCTTCAACGTATACAAAACTCCGCAGCTCGACTAGTTCTCAGAAAGAAATAATCGGAGCACATTACCCCCCTCTTGCGATCTCTCCACTGGCTGCCTGTGCCACAGAGAGTAGATTATAAGATCAGTACCCTCTGTTACAAATGCCTCCACAAAACTGCTCCCTCCTACCTCTGTGAATGTCTTAACCTGTACACTCCTTCACATTCCCTCCGCTCTGCTGCAGACACCTTGTGCCTACGAATACCTAGATTCAACCAATCTACCGTTGGCCGCTGCTCTTTCTCTGTTTCGGGTCCATCGACCTGGAATGAGCTCCCTCTCTCTCTTCACCAGAAGCCTAGCTATGACACTTTTAAATCCAGCCTCAAGACATATTTATTTCAAACCTAATATTTCCCCCCTCCTGTTTCATATCAGAACTATCCCACCCTTCACTACCCCATATCCTATCACCCTGCTAAAGTATATGACCTGTGTGTGTACATGTGCTTTTGAAAAACATTTGACTATTGCAATTTTATTTCATAGATTTGCTCTGCAGCATACCATGTTTGCAATATCTGTTTGAACTATTGATTATTTGTCATTGGTTGTATGACTGAGTAAGATTAAGTTGAATGCATGCGCTTTGATTTGTCTTTGAAAGATATAGCCCTATATAAGTTCCATTTATTATTATTATTATTATTATTATTAAAAAATAAAATAAAATAAGTAGATAATGCATATTAATTTTTTTTCTTCCAGAAACATCCCAAAAGCAGTAATAGCAACCATAACAAAAGAACAAATACCCCCCTTCTCCTCCACCTCCACCCACGAAAAATATATCACACCCTACTCCATGTCTTGAGTATTCTTTCTTTGTTTAATTTCAAAGCTCCATTCCTACTCTTACATACACCACTCCTGTTTTTCTTGTCTTTTTTCACTTTATTCTTTATATCGAGGATATTTGAATAAGCACGTATGTGCTTTTTTACATCCAGTCCCCATGTGCATGCGGTTTTGTGAATTGTCATCTGTTCCCACTGGCACACAATGGTCTACTCTTATGAAAAGCGGAACAGGATTTTAACGTGTGCGCAATATGTTCTACATGCGTTTGCACACGAGGCCTTGGTTTCTAGTCTTATATGAAGAACTTTTAGGGAGAGTGGAGTCTGCACTGATATTAACTCCAGGGAAAAATTCCCCTTGAATGGGAATCGAACCTGGGTCGTCAGATTGCGAGTGCTATGTTATAACCACTAGGCGTATCCCCTCCAGTCTTTACTTTATGATGTTAAGTATACTGCAAAGTAACAGGTGTGTATACTAATGCAAGCCACCATTCACCATGTGTCGGCAGAATCCACCCCCCCCCCCCTTATTTTAGAAAGGTGACATCAGAAAATCAACCAACACACAGCTCAGGTGCTGCTATGAAAGTTTCATTGCGTCATTATCTCTCTGTTCACGTTGGTGAGGTGTTTTGCTGCCTCTGTGTGCATGTGTGTGTGTGTGTGTGTGTGTGTGTAGATGTGTGTGGGGGTGTGTGAGTGGGTGGTATGGTAGTAGAATGGGTTTTTGTTGGTAGAGGTTAATTTTGGTGCGTGTGTGTGTGTGTAGCCCAACCCTAGTAGACAGCATAACAAACGGGTTCAAATCCCATCCAAGGGGATATTTTCCTCCGGAGTTAACATCAGTGCCCACTCCACTCCCCCTTTAATGTCTTTTTGATGAGAAAAAAACGAGGTCCTGTGTGCCAACACACGCAGAACATCTTGCACACACGTTAAAACCCGTTCTGCTTTTCAGAAGAGTAGGGAAATGTGTGCCAATGGAAAGGGATGACAAAATTAAAAATAAAACTGATACACAATGGGACTGGATATGAAAAAGCGCACAAGTGCTTATTCCAGTGTCTTTGGGAAAAAAAGTATATATTGCAAAATTTCTTTCCTTCCAGAAAGTCTCAACAGCAGTAATAGCAATAATAACAAAAGAACCAATCCCCCCATCTCCTCCACCTCCCCCCACGAAAAATATATCACACCCTACTCCATGTCTTGAGTATTCTTTCCTTGTTTTATTTCAAAGCTCCATTCCTATTTTTACATACACCACTCCTGTTCTTTTATATCGAGGATAATGGAATAAGCACTTATGTGGTTTTTTTACATGCAGTCCCCGTGTGCATGCAGTTTTGTAAATTGTCATCTGTTTCCACCAGCACACAATGGCCTACTCTTAGGAAAAGTGGAACAGGATTTTAACGTGTGGGCAAGATGTTCTGCGTGGGTTTGCACAAGGGACCTTGGTTTATAGTCTCATCTGAAGGACTTTTGGGGAGAGTGGAGTCTGCACTAATGTTAAATCCAGGAAAAAATTCCCCTTGAATGGGAATCCAACCCCGGGTCAAGAGATTGCGAGTGCAATATTGTAACCACTGGGCTATCCCGTCCCACATTTATATTATGGTGTTAAGTATACTGCGAAGTAACAGGTGTGTATACTAATACAAGCCACCATTCACTATATGCCCCAAACTACACTGCCCCTTTCTTTTAGAAAGGTGACATAAGAAAATCAACCAACACACAGCTCAGGTGCTGCTATGAAAGTTTCATTGCGTCATGATCTCTCTGTTCACGTTGGTGAGGTGTTTTACTGCCTGCGTGCTGTGTGTGTGTGTTGTGTGTGTGTGTGTGTGGAGGTGTGTGTGTGGGGGGGGGGGAGGGGGTTGTGTGTGTGTGTGGATGTGTGTGTGTATGTGGGGGGGGGGGATTGTGCGTGTGTGTGTGTGTGTGTGGATGTATGTGTGGATGTGTGTGTGTGAGTGGGTGGTATGTAGCAGAATTGTTTTTTGTTGGTAGAGGTTAATTTTGGTAAGTGTGTGTGGGTGGGTGGTGTGGGTGGGGCATGGGGGTAGGGCGGTGTGAGGGTGGATGAGTGTAGGTGTGTGTGAGTGGGGGTGGTGTGTATGTGTGTTTGTTTGTGTAAGGGTTGAGGGTGGATGAATGTGTGTGAGGGAGGTGAGTGTGTGTCTGTGTGAATGAGTGTGTAGGGGGTGGAGTGGGGATGAATGTCTGTGTGTGTGCGTGTGGTGTGTGTGTGTGAGTGCGGGCATTTCTGTGTGAGAGCGTTTTTGTGTATGTCTGTGTATGTGAGTTTGTCTGTATGTGTAAGCAGAACGCAGGCAGAACATCTTGCGCACACGTTAAATCCTGTTCCTCTTTTCGGAGAGTAGGTCATTGTGTGCCGGTGAAAAAAGATGACAAAATTTACAAAACTGCATACACACGGGGACTGGATGTAAAAAGCACATGGGTGCTTATTCCATTATCCTCGATATAAAAGAATAAATATATAAAAATAAAATAAATAAATATGTGTGTAGGTGTGAGTATGCCTTTGTGTATGCATGTGTGTAGATGTGTGTGTGTGTGTGTGTGTGTGTGCGCGCGTGTTTGTGTGTGTGTGTGTTTATGTGTGTTCAGGCATGTGTGTAAGTAGCCCACCCTTTTGTAGAGAGTATAATGGTGAGGGCCCAAACACCCACATCAAGTAAGCCTTTCTGAAGATCTTCTGTCACGTTTGTATGTAGCTCTCCTAGAAGCCATGTGCTCTTTTTTCCCAACCAGTAAAAGGAGTAAGTTACTGCCTTGCTAACTTAATGTGTGAACATGATAATCTTATCCCTGTTCCCCCTCCTTCCCTCATCGCCTCCCCTCTCCCCTTAAACAACGACCCTACAGGTGCCAACGGTAAAAAAACACTTACGCATGTTCACAAGTATGCGTGCGAACACACACACACGCACACACACACACACACACACACACACAACGCACACACAACACACACACACACACACGCACAAACACACACACACACACACTATACACACACAGCACGCACCACGCCGCACACGAACACACAGACACAGTGCCACACACAAACACACAACCAACACCTCACATACACGCATAGCACGCAAACATGAACACAAACACAGACACAGTGTCTCTTCTCTCCTTCTCTCTCTCTCTCTCTCTCTCTCTCTCTCTCTCTCTCTCTCTCTCTCTCTCTCTCTCTCTCCTCAATCTCTCTCTCCTCTCTCTCTCCTCTCTCTCTCTCTCTCTCTCTCTCCCCCGCCCCCCACCACACACATATAGACACGCGTACGCACGCACAATTTTACCACCGCCAAAAAATAGGTATAGTACTACATAGCGGTAGTCTTTTGACCATAGAACTAAAATACTGTTTTACAATTTTACCAAACGACCTCCACAAAGTCATAAACTCTCCATAACTCCCTCCTCTCCCCCCACGCACACACGCGCATCCACACCCGCCTACCCAAATACCCACCCCTCCGCCTTCACAAAGAAACAAATAATTGTTCAATGGTCATTTTTATCTTTGCAAACAAAAGCAGTTTCTTCTCGGAGTTTGTCACTAAGCAACGTGTGACGTCGAATACACATAAATTTGTGGACATTCCTAGTGATGGTTTTTTAAAAGGTAGAATATGTGAATGGAACGTGTGGCATCTTCCCCTGACAATTCTGAGATTGTGGCTATCTTTGGACATTGAAGCATTTGTGTGTGTGTGTGTGTGTGTGTGTGTGTTTCCTATAGAGTAAGAGGAGGGGCAGAAGAAGAAGAAGAAGAAGAAGAAGAAGAAGAAGAAGAAGAGGAGGAGGAGGAGGAGGACGAGGACGAGGACGAGGAGGAGAAATACGAAGAAGTAGAAGAATACAAAGAAGAAGAAGAATTCAAAGTAGAAGAATACACAGAAGAAGAAGAAGAATACGAAGAAGAAGAATACAAAGAAGAATACAAAGGAGTAGAAGCATACAAAGAAGAAGAAAACATACTAAGAAGAAGAAGAATACAAAGAAGAAGAACGAAGAAGTAGAAGAATACGAAGAAAAAGAATATGAAGAAGAAGAATTGCAAAGACGAAGAATTGTGAAGATGATAAGAACAAATAATACAACACTCTCTCTTTCTCACTCACAGACACACACACACACACACACACACACACACACACACACACACACACACACACACACACACAACACACAAACACACACACACACACACACACACACACACACACCCCACCACACACACTCGTACATGCACATACACACACATCGGAACACAACACACACATAACCACACACACACCAACATACACTCCCTCTGCTACCCCCACCTCCCCCCCCCACCCCCCCCCACTCCACTGTTACTGTCAGTTGTAGACTTGCAGAAAAAGATCAATTGTTTGGAAAATTATTGTAAGAAATGGGGACTTTCTGTAAATATGGACAAACCTAAAGTAGTCGTTTTTAAAAATGGTGGATTTACTAAGAAGTCTGAAAAATGGTGTTATTTAGGAAAACAGATACAAGTAGAATCTAGTTATAATTATCTGGGTGTGGTTTTTGGCTCAATATTGAACTGGTCAAAATGTATCGAAAATCTCTCTGGAAAAGCATTGAAGGCTGTTGCTGGTATCAAAAGATTGTACTTCAGGTTAAAGAATCTTCCAGCATCTACAGTTTTTAGTATTTTTGATACAAAAGTGAAACCAATCCTCCTCTATGGTTCTTAAATTTGGGGTTTTCAGCAGTATCATGATATTGAAAAAATACAGGTAAAAATTTGCAAAATGGTCCTGGGGGTTGCAGAGATGTTAAAAATAATATTTGCCTTGGCGATTGTGGTAGATATCTCATTTTTGTTGACACTGTTACCGAGTAATCAAATATTGGCTAAAAATTTTGGATATGCCTGATCATAGATATCCCAGACAATGCTACAATATGTTGTGTAGACAGGATGAAGCAGGGAGAATAAATTGGGTAACACATGTTAGAAAGATTTTATGCACCCACGGATTTGGTTATGTTTGGACAATGCAAAATTGTGGTAATTCCTCATCCTTCATGAAAGAATTCCAAATACGAAATACAAGATGTGTACCAACAAAAATGGCATGACTCTCTATCAGCATACCTGACTACTTAGATTATCACCCGATTATTTGTAGAGCAAATTATGTATGTGAAGTAGAATCTTTAGAATACCATAGAGCTATATGTTTACTGAGGTCAAACAGATTACCTTTAAATGGAATTTCACGTTATGGCAAACCAATTACTGATCCATTCTGCTCTCAGTGTGATGGCCAACAAATTGAAGATATTTGTCACTTTTTACTTGTATGCCCAAAATATGCTGTATTGCGAAGAAAATGTATTCCTTTGTATTATTACAGATTTCCATCGAATCTGAAAGTGCAGCTTCTTTGTATGAACACTAAACCTAGTTTGATGTTTAAAGTTGGATTATTTCTTACTAAATGTTTAGATATCAGAAGTAAGGATGTTCACCTTACATGAAAGTATATGAGTAACTGTTGTTCCTATGGGCCATATGGCCTGCAAAAACTGAATTAAAATTATTGTTATTGTATATATTATACATACACCCACCCACACACCCTCACCTACACACACACACACACACACACACACACACACACACACACACACACACACACACACTGTTACTGCCAATAGAAGTGTTTTTAACAGGTTACCTGAAACAGAAGTTTTCTAACCAAAGTACTTAACAATTTTGCAAAACTGACCTCAAAGAACCCATAATATTCCATAAAAACACCTACGCTGTTATAAAAAAAACAACCAGCCCAACTTAACCTTCAATTTTCAACCTCACACGCAAACCAATTCATTCACTATTTCTGGCTCTAATCGAGGTGTGACATCCAATACGCACGATTTCGCCTACGCTCGCAGTGAGAATTGTTTTGAAGGTGGAAAATATGACTGGAAATGCGGTATCTCTCCTGACAATTCTGAGACTGTGGGTGCCTTTGCTTACTGGATGGCTGTTTCATTTTGTATGTGTTTCGTAAAGAAAAAGAAACAGAGAAGGAGGAGGAGGAGGAGGTGGAGGAGGAGAAGAAGAAGAGGAGGAGGAAAAAGAGGTGAAAGAGTAAGAGGAGGAGGAGGAGGAAGAGGAGAAGAAGAAGAAGTAGTAGAATAAGAAGAAGGAGAAGAAGAAGGAGAAGACGAAGAAGAAGACGAAAGAGAAGAAGAAGAAGAAGAAAGAAGAAGAAGAAGAAGAAGAAGAAGAAGAAGAAGAACAAGAAGAAGAACAAGAACAAGAAGAAAATGAAGGAGAAGACGATGGAACAACGAAAACCACACAAACACACAGACAGACATGAACGCAGACAGAAGGACAGACAGACAGACACACACACACACACAGACACATACACACTCACACACATACACACACACACACACGCGCACATGTACACACATATTCTCCCATCCCCCACACACACATTCACACACACATACACACCACATACACCCTCACACACGCCCACACTGTTACTGCCAAGAAAAGCTTTTTTTTAACAGGTTACCTGAAACAGAAGTTTTCTAACCAAAGTACTTAACAATCTTGCAAAACTGACCAAACTGACCTCCAAGAACCTATCATATGTCATAAAAACCACCCCCACGGCTATGAAGAAAACAACGCACATCAACTTAAACTTCATTTCCACTCTCACACACAAACCAATTCATTCACTATTTCTGTCTCTAAGCGAGGTGTGACATCCAATACCCACGATTTCGCCTACGTTCTCACTGAGAATGGTTTTGAAGGAGGAAAATATGACTGGAAAATGTGGTATCTCTCCTGACAATTCTGAGACTGTGGGTGCTTTTGCTTACTGGATGGCTGTTAATTTTGTATGTGTTTCGTAAAGAAGAAGAAATAGAGGAGGAGGAGGAGGAGGACGAGGAGAAAGAGAGGAAGGAGGAGAAGGTAGTGGAGGAGGGGGAGGGGGAGAGGGAGGAAAAGGGAGGAGGGGTGGAGGGGGTCAAGAAGAAAAGAAGAAGAAAAAAGAAGAAGAAGAAAAAGAAGAAAAGAAGAAGAAGAAGAAGAAGAAAAGAAAAGAGAAAAAGAAAAAGAAAGGAAAAAAAATAGAAGAAAACAGCCCTATTACAACCACCGGACCCACAAACACACACAACACACACACACGCACGCACGCACGCAGCAAGCATGCACTACACACACTGCAAACACAAAAAGAAAAAACATACACGCACGCACGCACGGACACACAAATTGAAAAAAGGCATGTAAAACCAAAGTACGTTTGGTGGAAAAAAGGCTGACGTGGGGGGAATTGGACTTTTCCGCTCACATGTGCTTTGTATGTATATAGGTATTTATGTATGTTTGTTGTAGTATGTTGTAGTTGTTTTTATGTATTATGTTTTATTATCTATATGTAGTATTATTTTGTAGTATGTTTTGTATGTATAAGGATGGTATGTATGCATGTATGAAAATTGTACGCGTAGTATGTATCATATATGATGTAGATGTGGTGTATTTTTGTTTGTATGTATGTTGTATGTTGTAGTATGATGTATGTTGTATGCATGCATTTTGGTTTTAGGTATGTGTGTATGTATGTATGTATATGGGTAGGTATGTAGAGTAGTATGTAGTAGTATGTTGTATTATGTATGTAGATGTATGTACGTATGTATTTGTGTATGAATGATGTAGTATCTATGTATGAAATTTATGTTGTAGTTGTATTTACGTGTAGGTATGTGTGTAGTATGTATGTATGTAGAGAGTATGTATGTATGTATGTATTTATGGTGTGATGCATGTATGTATGTATGTATTTTGTGTAGGTGTGTATGCATGTAGTATGCTATATGTATGTATGTATGTATGTAGTTTTATTAGGAGGGCTATGTATTATGTTTATGTTGATGTAGGGGGTAGGTGGGTAGGTGGTTAGGTAGGTATGTTGTTAAAATGTATGAGTATGCTTTTAAAAAAGTATATATCTACGTTGTATGTGTTTATGTATGTATGTTGTTTATGTATAAATGTGTGTTATGATGTAGTTGATGTATTTTTTTGTTGCTGTAATTATGTATGTAAAATGCTGTTTATGTATGATGTTGTAGATGTATGTAAGTATTAGTATTATGTATTTTATTTATGTATGTATGTAGGTATGTATGTGGTGGTTGTATGTATGTGGGGTTTATGTATGATGTAGTGGGGTTGTGTGTATGTATGTATGCAGTATGATGTATGTATGTAGTAGTATGTATGAGTATGTAGTAGTATGTAGCAGCATATATGTATGTATGTAAAGGGTTTGGTATGTATGTGTATGTTTGCATGTTGTGTTTTATTATGTTGTATGAGTATTATGTATTATGTATGTATTAGAGTAGTAGTTGTTGTTGTATGATGTGTGTGTGTATGTATTATGTATTTGTATGATGTAGATGTATGCAGCAGCATTTTTTTTGTATGCGTGTGACGTCTTCGTTTAACGTCTTTAAATTTTGATTTTGACTGAAAAATGTATGTGTGTTTAGTATAATTATGATGTAGTAGTATGTATATCTGTGTATGTGTGTATATATTTATTTTTTATAAAAATAATAATAATAATATAATTATGGAAATTTATATGCGCTGATCTTTTAAAGCAACAAATCAAAGCGCTCAGATTTTATTTCATACCCCTTTAAGTAGGAGATTTTTCTCCGTGAAATTCGGGGGGTTTCCCCGGGGAGAGGGGAGAACGCGTCGCCACTTAGCGTGCGCCCCCCTTTCACCCTTTTTTTTTTTTTTTTTTTTTTTTTGGCTGTATTTGTTTCCCCCATCAGTGGGTTTTTTTTAAGAATTTTGCCAGGACAATCTTTGTTGCCGGGGTTTTTTTACGTGCCAAAAAATTTCGTGGTTTCACACGGGACCTCGGGTTTTTGTTCATCCAAAGACAGCGCCCCACCCCATCATGGTCTAAAGGAGGGGGAAAAAATTTCCGGTCCAAACGGGGTACGAACCGCCGCACACTTCAGACCCGGACTTTTCGCTTTCTAGACAGGCGCGTTACCTCTAGACCACCGATCCACCGTATATGTGTGTGTATGTATATATGTATGCATGTATGTATGTATGTGTGTGTATGTATAGATGGATGGGTGGATGGATGTATGGATGTATGTTACAATAACAATAATCACAATAAAAATAATTTTAATTCAGTTTTTGCAGGCCATATGGCCCATAGGAACAACAGCTAATCATATACTTTCATGTAAGGTGAACATCCTTACTTCTGATATCTAAACATTTAGTAAGAAATAATCCAACTTTAAACATCAAACTAGGTTTAGTGTTCATACAAAGAAGCTGCACTTTCAGATTCGATGGAAATCTGTAATAATACAGAGGAATACATTTTCTTCGCAATACAGCATATTTTGGGCATACAAGTAAAAAGTGACAAACATCTTCAATTTGTTGGCCATCACACTGAGAGCAGAATGGATCAGTAATCGGTTTGCCATAACGTGAAATTCCATTTAAAGGTAATCTGTTTGACCTCAGTAAACATATAGCTCTACGGTATTCTAAAGATTCTACTTCACATACATAATTTGCTCTACAAATAATCGGGTGATAATCTAAGTAGCTAGGGTATGCTGATAGAGAGTCATGCCATTTTTGTTGGTACACATCTTGTATTCGTATTTGGAATTCTTTCATGGAGGATGAAGAATTACCACAATTCTGCATTGTCCAAACATAACCAAATCCGTGGGTGCATAAAATCTTTCTAACATGTGTTACCCAATTTATTCTCCCTGCTTCATCCTGTCTACACAACATATTGTAGCATTGTCTGGGATATCTATGATCAGGCATATCCAAATTTTTAGCCAATATTTGATTACTCTGGTAACAGTGTCAACAAAAATGGGATATCTACCACAATCGCCAAGGCAAATATATTTTTAACATCTCTGTCAACCCCAGGACCATTTTGCAAATTTTTACCTGATTTTTTCATATCATGATACTGCTGAAAACCCAAATTTAAGAACCATAGAGGAGGATTGGTTTCACTTTTGTATCAAAAATACTAAAAACTGTAGATGCTGGAAGATTCTTTAACCTGAAGTACAATATTTTGATACCAGCAACAGCCTACAATGCTTTTCCAGAGAGATTTTCGATACATTTTGACCAGTTCAATGTTGAGCCAAAAACCATACCCAGATAATTATAACTAGATTCTACTTGTATCTGCTTTTCTAAATAACACCATTTTTCAGACTTCTTAATAAATCCACCATTTTTAAAAACGACTACTTTAGTTTTGTCCATATTTACAGAAAGTCCCCATTTCTTACAATAATTTTCCAAACAATTGATCTTTTTTCCGCAAGTCTACAACTGAATCTGAAACTAAAGCAATATCATCTGCATACATAAGTAAGAGTACGCCGAGTGGCTCAGAAAATACATCTATGCCTTGAGTATCTGATCCAGTGAGATCTGATTCTAGTTCAGAAATAAAAATCGAAAATAATAGCGGACTCAACATACAACCTTGTCTGACACCAGAAATACAATAAAAATATTCAGTAATGTGAGCCCCGACTCTCACAGCTGCCTTCACACTTTTGTACATGCTTTGCAGCGTCATGAACATTTTATCATGGATTCCTTTTTGCAGCAGCAGAAATAAAAGTTTTTTTCTGTCAACACTGTCAAATGCTTTGGAAAAATCTACAAAAAGAGTATAAAACCTACCACCTTTCTTTGTTAGATACTTTTGTGCTAGAGACTGAAGTGTAAAAATGTGATCAATGGTGCTGTAACCTTTGCGAAAACCAGTCTGTGCCTCAGGAATTAAGTGTGCATGTATGTATGTATGTATGTATGTATGTATGTATGTATGTATGTATGTATGTATGTATGTATGTATGTATGTATGTATGTATGTATGTATGTATGTATGTATGTATGTATTTGTGTATATATGATACAGCAATACTCTCGGAGACTTAAATTGGAAATAGTGACCTCGGCAATTATTACTGCAGACACATCCTCATTTTATAACAAAGAGTCTCAAATTTGAAGATCTTTAACATCAAACTGTCCAGAAAAAAGTCAACTTTTGAGACGAAAATAAAACGTCAAGGATTGTGCTTGTAATTGGTTTTAAATCGAGGAAAACTATGTGTCCAAAGTTGAGGAGATTCATAATATTTTGAAAAAAAAGAAAGAATTTGACTCAAATATCATCCACTTCTGTTTGTCAATAACAGTTAAATGCGTTCTCCAAGTTGTTGATATTAATGTTTTCTCGTATTCATAACATTTCCATGCCACAAAAATGTGAACGGATTGCATTTCTGGATTTCTTGACTTTTGTTTGTATGTGTGTAGGTGAGGGTAAAGTGTGTGTGTGTGTGCGTGTGTGTGTGTGTGCACGAGCGCGCGCGCGCGCGTGTGTGTGTGTGTGTGGAGGGGGAGTTAAGTGTTTTCCCATTCGTGTGAGCTACGTAGTTTAAAGTATCACTATCTCCGATGTATTCAAATAGATTAAAAGTTACTTGCATTATATTACTGTTTCACTTCTCTTAAATGTTTTGAAATAATGTCAACCTTTCTCTATTCTGGTTGCGAGTTTGGCTAGTGTCTGTTCGGCTGCTGCGTAATATTGCTGTTTCATTTCTCTTAAATATTGTGAAATAATGTCAACGTTTGTTTATTCTGGTTGATGATAGCTTGGTTAATTTTTTGTTCGGTGTCATGTTAATTTTGATTTTTCTATGTGTTTATTTTTAAGTTTTATTGCTGTTATCTTTTGTATCTTTGCTTGTTTGATTTAATGTTTATTTGTTGGTCTGTTTGTTTGTTCGTATTGGCACGTCACAAAAAGCATCCGGACTGGCCAAGACTGTACTACAGGGAACAGTACAAGGAGGGAGACGAAGAAGAGGCAGACAGAGAAAACGATGGGAAGACAACATCAGAGAGTAGTGGACTGGCCTTGAGTGGAACGATTTGCTACAGAAAGCAGAGGACCGCAGAGGTGTGGAGGAAGCTGGTTGCAAAATCTGTATTCAGTTTGGTGCCCTGTTGGTCCAGAGGAGTACGGGATAGGTGAAGGTAAAGGTGAAGGCACTTAAGATTGCATCCTGTGGTTTTAAAATGGGGTGTACATCACAAACGTGCAAGTAGTTTGCAGATTTCTGTATAAAACATTTCTTTCTTGTAGGGAAGGGGGGGGGGAGACAACTTTGCACAAAATAATCTAGTCATTTGTTTATTCTTATGAAATGAAGATAAAGCTTTTCAGACGATTGTTGATGTTTTATTCTAAGAGAGACAGAGAGAGAGAGAAAGAGAGAGAGAGAGAGGGAGCCAGCCAGCCAGCCAGCCAGCCAACCAGCCAGCCAGACACACAAACAGACAGACAGACAGACAGATATATTCAACTTCAATATAATTATATAAACATATATGTGGTTAGGATGGTATCAGTCATTCGATTTAAAAAGTGAAATAGAAATCGGCTTCTGGAGCAAGCAAAGAAACACACAAACAAACACACAAACAAATAAACACACAAACAAACACACAAACAAACAAACAAACAAAGGCAAAAAAAGCAAACAATCAGGCGAAAAACAAAACCAACAACTCCCAACCAAATGAACAAGCAGGTATTGTCAATCTGAGGACAATACAAGAAGATTTGTTTGGTGTGTGTGTGTGTGTGTGTGTGTGTGTGTGTGTGTGTGTGTGTGTACGTGTGTGTGTGTGTGTGTGTGTGTGTGTGTGTGTGTGTGTGTGTGTGTGTGTGTGTGTGTGTGTGTAACCCCATCACAATCGCAAATTTCCCTTGTGTCTCCTCATCAAAATTACAGGGACATACAATTTAATCATGTGCAACAAGAGAAACAAAGGGAACATCTCTTTGTGATATACCATGTTAGAGCAAGGAGTGTCCTAATAGACCTTCCCTGAGACGATGACAATGACAATGGGAAATTCTTTTATTTCGAGGATAATGAATATTAAGCACTCCTGTGCTTTTTTACATCCAGTCCCCGCCCGTAGGGATACATCTTAATAATAACCCATACTCATACTCTCACACAGTAGAAACAAAGAGAAATAACCCTTTCAAAAAACAAACCAAACAAAAAAGACTAAAAAAATTCAAGAAAACCTCCAAAACAATCCCCCCGGAAAAAAAAAATAAAAGAAAGAAAAAAATACCCAAACAAGAAGACCCCCTCCCCCCCAAAAAAAAGAAAAGTGCGCGCGCACGCGCGCGCGTGTGTGTGTGTGTGTGTGTGTGTGTGTGTGTGTGTGTGTTTCAGGCATAATACTAAATATATAATTCTCGAGACAGCAGACATCACCATCAACACTTTTTGATTATACTCATACAATTTGAACGTCATTTGAACGAGAGGGAGAGAGAGAGAGAGAGAGAGAGAGAGAGAGAGAGAGAGAGAGAGAGAGTGAGAGAGAGAGAGAGAGAGAGACAATGACAATGACAATGACAAATTCTTTTATTTCGAGGATAATGAATAAGCACACATGTGCTTTTTTACATCCAGTCCCCGCCCGTTAGGGATACATCTTAATAATAATAACCCAATACTTATACAGTCTCGCAATAAAAACAAGGGAAATAACCCTTTTCAAAACAGCTCCCCCCAACAACCCTGCCCCCCCCAAAAGCAAGTAATTAAAAGAAAATCCTAAGAGTACCCCACCCCTACCCCCACCCCCAAAAAACCCTAACCAAAACAAACAAACAAACAAAAGAGAAGGAAAAACCAAACCAACAAAAGATGATAAAAAGAGAGAAAAACAGACAAACAACAACAACAAGAACAAGAGCAACAACAAAGCCAAGAAAAATAACACAACCAAACTTAATAAGTCATAAAGATAAACATCTACACATTTTCAAATGGTACACATACTTGTTACACATAATTATAAGATATTGAAATAGGGCACTCATTAAAACTTAAGTACAGAGGCAAGTCCAATAAAGTATTGAAAATATAAAAATATGAATCCTTCATCAGGATATACTATGACTATAAGCAGGACGATAAAAGGTGAGAGAGAGAGAGACAGAGACAGAGAGTGTGTGTGTGTGTATTTCAGAGATAATATCCAATATATAAATCCCAAAACAGTATGCGATCCCATCAACACTCATTTTAGATTATACTCGTTTCAAACTATATGTCATGATAATGAAATAAATGTAATACCCATACATCCACACAATAAAAACAAGAAACAAACCAAGAAGAAATTAAAAACTATACAGTCGTTTAGGGAGAGAATATGGGTGGGTGAGTGAGTGAGTATGTGTGTGTGTGTGTGTGTGTGTGTGTGTGTGTGTGTGTGTGTTTGAGCGCGCGCGTGTGTGTGTGTGTGTGTGTGTGTGTGTGTGTGTGTGTCTGAGTGTGTGTGTGCGTGTGTGTGTGTGTGTGGGGGGGGTGTTTCAGGGATAATGCTAAATATGTAATACTCACATAGCACACGATCAACACAAACACTTTTTAATTATGTTCATGCAAATTGAATGTCATGGTAATAAAATAAGAGCAATACCCATACACTCTCATAATAAAGAGGGGGGAAAAGCCAATAAAGTCATAAAAAGAACATCTACACATTGTAAGTAATAGAAACAAATTCTTTTTTCCAGGATAATGAATAAGTATTCATGTTCTTTTTTACATCCAGTCCCCGCCCATGGGGTCACATTTAAAAATGCACTCAGTACTCATACTTTCAAGCAGAAGAAGCAAAGGGAAAAACTTTTTTTAAAGAAAAAGAGAGAAGAAAAAAAACAAACAAACAAACAAACAAACAAACAAACAAACAAACAACCCCAGACGAGCAAAAGACAAAACATACCCCAGAACCCCCCCCCCCCAAAAAAAAAAAAAAAAAAAAAAAAAAAGCACGCAAACAAAAAAACAACAAAAAAAACACAACAACAACAACAACAAAAAAGCAGACAAAAACACCCTTCCAAATAAAAAACAAAAAACAAGAAAAAACAAGAACATCAAACAAACAAATGAGAAAAAAAACAACTCAAAAACAAACAAATAAACAAACAAAAAACAACAATAAAAAAAAACAAAAAAACAGCAACGTTCCCCCCTTCACACACACACACACACACACACACCACACACACACACACACACACACACACACACACACACACACACACACACACACACACCACGCACACGCAGAGAGATGAGAGAGAGAGAGAGAGAGAGAAGAGAGAGAACACTGAACACTGAAAAGTGCTATTCTACTTCGGCCTTGGGCCACTATACAAAACATATTTGGGGAAGGGGGGTGGTAGACATCATTACAGAAAACGTTTTTATCCATTTCACATGTCCAATTCTGCAAGCATACAGAATCACACTCAACATCTTCTAGCTATCCATCAACACCTGCATAACTGTCACCATCATAATCCTTTACCTCTACATCACCATCTTCAACATCCATATTATCATCATCATCATCATCATCATCATCATCATCATCATCATCATCATCATCATCATCTTCAAAATCTACCTACTCATCATCAACATCATTGACATCAATATCTGTATCATCGTCACACACCCCTGAGAGAGAGAGAGAGAGAGAGAGAGAGAAGAGAGAGAGAGAGAGGGGAGAGAGAGAGAGAGGGGAGAGAGAGAGAGAGGAGAGAGAGAGAGAGAGAGAGAGAGAGAAGCTGACCGACCAGCCAACTGACCGACTGACTGATCAACAGCCAGACAGACAGACAGAAAAGACTTTGACATTTAAAAAAATTTTTTTTTTCTTTTTTTACTTTGAGGTCATAGATTAAAGTGGTCTACTGACAACAGGGTGTTAAATATTCAACAACTTTTTGTGCGAAATCGTTAAAGCGAAACATGTTTTCTAAGCAACTATACCAACAACGCACAAAACACAAAATTTAACAAAACAAACACACACTCCGAGCAAAATAAACGCGCAAGCATTGTCTACAAGAACAAACAAAATTATCTGGTTACCAATTACAAATTTCCCTAGTGTCTTTTCACCAAATGACAGAGGAAAATGGGCAATATAAACAAAAGAACAGCTCTTCTGCTATACTGCATTACAAGAAAAATCTTGATAAATCCCCCAGAGAGAGAGAGGAGAGAGAGGGGAGAGAGAGAGAGAGGGAGGGAAGAGAGAGAGAGAGAGAGAGAGAGAGAGAGAGAGAGAACTCTGAAATTGTTTAATGTACATCGGCCTTAGGCCACAGACAGACGGACAGACAGACAGACAGAGACACAGCGAGAGATAGAGAGAGAGTAACAAATAA
>CM054141.1:15972322-15974822 GCA_028751875.1 Rapana venosa | reverse complement strand
AGGCATCCCATCTTTTTAACCTCACCCCAGACTAAACACACAGGAAAACATTAGTTCAAACAACACGATTTGACAATAGAAAAACAAAACCTACACAAAATCAAAAACTACACGCGCACACACGAAACCAGAGATTGAAATAGGCAGAAGGCACAGACCACAACAAAAGCCTAAATAAACAAACAAAACAATGGAGGCTTTGATATATCTTTCCTTCTTGCATGCAGGGTTCCAGAATTGTTCAGAACAGGATTTGTAAAAAAAAAATCAGAAGAAAAAACAAACTGAAGATGAAAATAATCGGCAGTTCAGATTGGTTGATTTGTAAATATAATCAAAAGAAAAAGCTGAAGATGGAAATAATAAGCAGTTCAGACAAAAGATGCTGATTTGTTGGGATGCACATGAAGAGTCTGTCTTTCAACAGAAAATGATATCAGCTGTGTCTCTCAGCTGAAAAATTATCAGAAGATAGATAGATAGAGAGAGAGAGAGAGAGAGAGAGAGAGAGAGAGAGAGAAAGACAGGGGGAGGGAGGGAGGGATGTAGGAGACAGACAGACAGACAGAGACAGAGAGACAGAGACAGAGGAAGAGAGAGTGAGTGGTGGCGAGGGAAAGAAAGACAGACAGAGACAGAGAGACAGAGACAGTGACAGAGAGAAAGTGAGAAGCAGACAAAAAGACAGGCAGACAGAGAAAGAAGTACAGAGACAGCAAGTAAGAGAAAGAGAGAAATAAAACAATGCAAGGAGAAAACAATGAAGAAAGACAAAAAGAAAGAAGATAAGAAGAAAATAAAGAACTAAAAAACTAAAGAAATAAAGAAAGAACTAAAGAAAGAAAACAACAAACAAAGAAACAAGGAATAAAGAAAAAGAAAACATACGAAATTATATTTTCCTGGTGAAGAAAGGGGACCTTAACCTCTTGATAAAACACACACACACACACACAAGAAAAACGCTGCTGTATTGTTTGCATGCAGACAGCAAGGCATCCCATCCTTTAAACCTCACTCCAGACTAAACACACAGGAAAACGCCAGCTCAAACAACACGATTTGACAATAGAAAAACAAAACCAACATAAATCAAAAACTACACGCACACACACAAACCCAGGAATCAAAAAAGGTGGAAGGCACAGACCAAAACAAAAGCCTAAACAAACAAACAAAACAATGGAAGGTTTTGATGTATCCTTCTTTCTGCCATGCAGGGTTCTAGAATTGCTCAGAACAGGACTTGTAATAAAAAAAAAACAGAAGAAAAATAAAACAAACTGAAGATGGAAATAATCAGAAGTTCAGACAGGAGATGCTGATTGGTTGGGATACGCATGAAGAGTTACAGTGTTTCCAACAGAAAATGATAATTAGCTGTGTCCTAGCTGAATAATTATAAAAGAAGAGAAAGAGAGAGAGAGAGAGAGAGAGAGAGAGAGAGAGAGAGAGAGAGAGAGAGAGAGAGAGAGAGAGAGAGATGAAGGAGATGCAGAGAGCAATATCGTGAGAGTGAACAAATGTTAAATTGGAGAGAGAGAGAGAGAGAGAGAGAGAAGAGAGAGAGAGAGAAGAGAGAGAAAGAGAAACAGACAGACAGACAGAGACAGAAATACAGACAGAGACAGAGAGATACAGAGAGATACAGACACAGAGAGAGACAGAGAGAGAGACAGAGAGAGAGACCCAGAGACAGAGAGAGAGAGTAAAACTGACAATGTACTGTCCAAGTACAGTCTAAAATCTTTCATAAAACTCATTAAACATATGGTGTCCTTCACCTTCTCCTATCCCGTAGAGACACTTGGACCTTTTAAACCAGCTTTCTCCACTCCACTTTCTGTTTACCCTGATAGAACCTCCCCCCCCCCCCAAAAAAAAGGGAAAAGAAGAACTGCTTTGGGTTTAAGAAGAAGGTTGACTAGGAAGTGCACACTCTATCATGCTGGCAAAGTGACAGAATGATTCAAGGACGTTCCCATATTGAAGGGGCATGATGTGTGTGGCAGGGACATGCAATTACTCCCGCTGTAAACCCTGTGGTAACTGGCTGACTGTTCTCCCAGAAGACAGGCTGTGAGTCAGTGATCAATGTTCATTTTGCTTCTGTTGCCTGCTTTGTTAGCTATGCTTCATTGTGTTGATGTGTGGGAGAAAAATGTAAAGATAAAGAGAGCAAGAGAAAACGAAAGAGAGAGAGATTGAATTAATTCAAATTACAAGAGAGAGAGAACAATGCAAGGACATCACAAAGAAGAAAGAAAGAAGGAAGGATGGAAGGAAAGAAAAAAGAAAGACAAAAGAAACAAGAAAAGAAAGAAAAGAAAACATAATGCAAATTACATTTTCCTGGTGAAGAAAGTGAACTTAACCTCTTGATAAAACACACACACACAAGAAAAAAACAGGCTGCTTTATTGTTTGCATGCAGACACCAAGGCATCCCATCCTTTAAACCTCACCCCAGACTAAACACACAGGAAAAGATTAGTTCAAA
>CM054141.1:15947322-15967322 GCA_028751875.1 Rapana venosa | reverse complement strand
CCAACCTACCTACCAGCCAACAAACCAACAAACCCTTACGATTAGTTACGTTTTGTTCAGGGTTTTGTATATAGTTTTCTGGGAGGAAAGGAAGAGCAATTCAGTTTTTGTAGCATAATGTTTCTAACAATTAAATTGATTCCACAGGAACTTTAGATGAATCACGGGTTTGACAAAAATGATCGTGTGTTATCCAATTACATTGGGTTGTAATCTAAACTGAAGCAAGCAAGCGAATTAATCAGCAAGCCAGTAAATTAACAAGCAATAATTTAAGCAATCAACCATCCAGCTATTGACCAGCCAACCAATTCCTCAAACAAACAGTTGAACAGAACATTACATTTGGGCGCAATTTATTCGCCTAAATGGAAACTAGCTGGGAGTTGGGCTTGGGGTTAAGAGAGGGGGAGGGGGGGTAGTTCCTACACCATAATCCCATCCACAAAATGACATTTTTAGTACAAAGGCATGCTGAAATAATTGACTGACCATGTCAGACCCCTGCAGGGACTTTTCAGTATCGCCCATAAACCAGGTCATCTCTGAAGGCCTTTGAAGCTTGGGTCAATGAATAAGAATGAGGAGGAAAGACTCTACACAAAGATAAGTCACGTTGGAACTTGCCACTCTGAGCAAACCCATATAGGTTGCTGCATGCATTTGATTTCCTCAAAGAATGGTTAGCCAGAAATGCCTGGTATTTTAGGAAATCGTTGGGTTGGTTGCAAAAAAGAGAGAAGATTTTGATAAAACTGGTATCTGGTTGATTTAAGATCACTTTTATCACGTTGCTAGCATTTTAATTTGTTTATTTGTCTCTTTTTTCGTGAAGAAAAGAACGGGTTTTTTCTGTTCCTCGGATAGAGCTTCGGGGTATACCAACGGTGGATTTTGCGTATGCAACCGTTTTTGCCTACCAAAAACGGGATTATGTTTTGCATGACTCAGAAAAGACTGCAAGTTTGCACTTTAAGAAAGGCTTCGTGAACATCTGTGAATATGGTTTCAAAGAATGTGACATATTCTGGCCTGTACATTGTCATTTTGCGCTTTGGAAAGTATGCTTGGTGGATACCTCACCAGAAATAATCAGAAACAAGCTTCCTTATAAGTCAAATCTGAATCCTGCAGTCAGATCAGAAATCTGGATCTGAAGAATTGATTATTGCATCTGAAAAAACGTCTGTCTCTATATATGTGGTCTTTATACTCCTGTAGCAAAGGAATTATCATTGTCTTTTGATACACTGCCTGGTAGCATGACAAATGTACATCATAAAGGACCCGATCAGATAATTTTAACCACAGAGAGAAGAAATGTTAAAAAGTACAAATTGATTTTTAGATCATAGGGATAAAAGCTTTCTGACAAGCAGTCGCCATTTGCATACTTTCGTATACGTCGATATGAGCATAAAGAGAGTATTGAGAGTTTCTGGCATAAAGTGTTACTTGTGAGGGATAACAGTTTGTAAACTTAAATATGATATTGCCATTTTTAAAAAATACATATTACACGAAGATTTCAAGTTACTTTCTGCTTTTTATTTTCCAGAGGGAGAGACACACACACACAGATAGAGACAGTGAAAGACAGAGACACAGACAGAAAACAGACAGGCAGACAGACAAAAAAAGAATGTAAACAAGATATTTGATTAAGGAACAGTAAAGAGAGTACTAGACATATTGCTATGACAGCTCATCTGGAACTAAACCCTTGTGTGTACTTCCATCCTGTCAGAAACTAACCACTGCCACAAAAAAACCCAGATCAACAAACCCAAACAAACATGAGGGCAGCAGAAGATGGAGTATGGACAGGGATGGACAAAATCCAATCTCCATGATGCATTAGACAGTGTGCTTTGGAAGAGAGGGAGGGGGAATAGTGGTTTGAAGGGAAATTGTTGGGGGAGGTGGAAAGACAGAGAGAGAGAGAGAGAGACAGACAGACAGACAGACACAGTCAAGTCAAGTCAAAAACACTTTAATCATCCCATAAAGGTCAATTACAATACTGGAAAGGTTGTACACTTAAGTATGAATTTGATTTTTTTTAATACATATAACACGAGAGTTTCATGTTTCTTTCTGCTTTTTATTTTCCAGAGAGAGAGAGAGAGAGAGAGAGAGAGAGAGAGAGAGAGAGAGAGAGAGACAGAGATAGAGACAGAGACAGAGACAGATAGACAGACAGAGAGACGGAGACAAAAACAGAGACAGAGAGACAGAAAGACAGGCAGAGACAGAGAGAGACAGAGAGAGACAGACAGACAGACAGAGTCAGAGAAAGAGACAAAGAGACAGAGATAGAGAGAGACCAAGACAGGGACAAAGAGACGGAGACAGACAGACAGAGGGACAGAGACAGGGACAGAAGGAGCAACAGACACAGAGAGAGAAAGACACAGAGACAGAGACAGAGACTGAGAGAAACAGAGAGCAGAGAGATGTAGAAAGAGAGAGTGGGAAGCGTTGGGCAAGTAATTGTGCCATGTTCAAGAAATTGAGTTTAATCAACTGTGTATCTGAAAGAACTCGGGGGAAAAACTAGGACAGGCATTGTTCAAGTTCCCTCCATGCCCCTCAACTTTCGCGTGCAAACCAGTCACTTGACATCCATGAAATCACAGATCAAAGAGTTGGGAGAGAATAAAAAAAAAAGAAAAACCGGAAACAATTTTGAAATACTAGTTTTGTAAAGTAATCAAAGGAGAGTGTACTCTACTCCTTCACTGCAAAGTTCGTAGAAGTGGTTGTGCCAGATTTCGTGCTAGTGAAGAAATGATAGTCTTGATGTAGAAGCTAAAATGTCTTCACCTCTTACAGCGTGTTCAGTGGCAGGGTAATTTCTAGGACTAGATGCACTATGATGGATCGAAGTTCATTTTGCTGGTTGGGTGGGGGGTGGGGGGTTGGCCAGTACTTTGATTTATGTTTTCCACCCCAGACAGACAGACAGACGGATACACAAAGCAAGATAGACAGATAGAGAGATATAGAGATAGATTTGTAGGGAGATATAGAGATAGAGAGTTAGAGAGAGAGACAGACAGACAGACAGACAGATAGATAGATAGATAGATAGATAGATAGATAGATAGATAGATAGATAGATAGATAGATAGATAGATAGACACAAACACAAACACAAACACGATTTTATTTCACGAGGGTAATAGATTAAGTAACAAGACTTTTTTGTTCATCCAGCCCTAAAAAATGAAAAGATAAAGCTGCAAAAACACCAAAAGCATAATTATGCTGATTTGAAAATATACACACATGGATATCAACAGACGCACAAGAGAGAGAGAGAGGAGAGAGAGAGAGAGAGAGAGAGAGAGAGAGAGAGAGAGAGAGAGAGACAGCCAGACAGCCAGACAGGTAGAGAGATAGAGAAATAGATAGATAGGTAGACAGATAGATAGGTATACAGATAGATATATAAATGGTTAGATAGGTATATAGATAGATAGATCGATCGATAGATAGATAGATAGGATAGATAGATAGATAGATAGAGAGAGAGAGAGATTGAGAGAGAAAGAGATAGATAGATGGATAGATAGATAGAGACAGACAGACAGACAGAATATAAACAAGACATTTGGTTAAGAAAAAGTACAGAGTCAACGACATATTAATATCATTATTGTATATATTGTACTTCCATTCTTTCAGAAACGATTCACTGTCACACACACTAAAGTTCAACAAAACCAAATGAACGTGAGGGCAGAGGAAGATTGAGTATGGACAGGGACATGCTAAAATTCAATCTCCATGATACATTGGACAACCTGCTTTGGGATGGAGGGAGGGATAGTGGTTTGATGGTAAAGGTGGAGAGAGAGAGACAGAGATACATAGACAGCGACAGAGAGACAGATGGAGAGAGAGAGAGGGGGGGTAGAGAGGGAGATGCAGAGAGAGAGAGGGAGAGGGAGAGAGAAAGATAGAGACAAAGAGACAGAGATACATAGACAGAGACAGAGAGACAGAGATAGAGACAGAGAGACAGCGAGAGACAGTGACAGAGACAGAGACAGAGTCAGAGAGACAGAAAGACAGTGAGTGAGAAAGAGAGACAGACAAGGAAACAAACAGACAAACAGACAGACAGGCAGAAAGACAAGGAGAGAGAGACAGAGAAAGAGACAGAAAGAGTGAGATGGAGAGAGAGAGAAACTGAAAATGAGAGAGACAAAGAGACACAGAGAGAAACAGAGAGAAAGTGAGACAGAAAGACAGAGAAGAAGACAGAAAGACAGAGACAAGGGCGGAAAGACAGAGAGAGACAGAGACAAAGAGACAGAGACAGAGTGACAGAGAGACAGAGAGGTAGGGGGCATTGGGCAAGTAATTGTGCCATGTTCAAGAAATTGAGTTTAATCAACTGTGTATCTGAAAAAAAAACAGGGCAAAAAATAGGACAGGCATTGTTAAAGTTCCCTCCATGCCCCACAACTTTCGCGTGCAAACCAGTCACTTGACATCCATGAAATCCCAGATCAAAGAGTTGGGGGAGAATAAAAAAGAAATGAAAACCCAGAAAAAAAGTGTTAAAGTACTAGTTCTGTAAGGTAATCAAGGGAGAGTGTACTCTACTCCTTAACTGCAAAGTTCGTAGAATGGTTGTGCCAGATTTCGTGCTAGTGAAGAAAGGATAGTCTTGATGTAGAAGCTAAAATGTCTTCACCTCTTACAGCGTGTTCAGTGGCAGGGTAATTTCTAGGGCTAGATGCACTATGATGGATCGAAGTTCATTTTGCTGGTGGGGTGGGGGGTAGGGTGGCCAGTACTTTGATTTATGGTTTCCACCCCAGACAGACAGACAGACAGACGGATACACAGAGCAAGATAGATAGATAGATAGATAGAGAGATAGATATGTAGATAGGTAGAGAGATAGAGAGATAGATAGAGAGATAGATAGACAGACATACAGACAGATAGCTAGATAATTAGCTAGATAGATAGAAAGATACAGAGATAGATAGATAGATAGATAGATAAACAGATAGACACAAACGCAAACACAATTTTCATTCATGAGAATAACAGATTAAGTAACAAGACTTTTTTCATCCAGCCCTTAAAAAGATAGGTAGAGAGATAGATAAATGGATAGATAGATAGATAGATAGATAGAGAGAGAGAGAGAGAGAGAGAGAGAGAGAGAGAGAGAGAGAGAGATAGGGAGATAGAGAAAGAGATAAAGAGATAGAGATAGAGACAGACAGACGGAATATAAACAAGACATTTGTTTAAGAATAAGTACAGAGAGTCAACAAAATATTAATATTATTATATTATATATCATACTTCCATTCGGTCAGAAACGAACCACTGTCACACACACTAAAGTTCAACAAAACGAAACAAACGTTAGGGCAGAGGAAGATTGAGTATGGACAGGGACATGCTCAAATCCAATCTCCATGATGCATTGGACAACCTGCTTTGGGATAGAGGGAGGGATAGTGGTTTGATGGAAAAGGTGGAGAGAGACAGACAGACAGAGACAGAGAGACAGATGGGGAGAGAGGGGGGGAGAGAGAGATGGAGAGAGACAGAGAGGGAGAGAGAAAAATAGAGACAGAGATACATAGACAGAGAGACAGAGAGTCAGAGATAGAGACAAAGAGACAGAGAAAGACAGTAACATAGAGAGACAGAGACAAAGACAGAGAAAGATACAAAGACAGAGTCAGAGAAACAGAAAGACAGAGTGAGAAAGAGAGAGAGACAGACAAAAAAACAGACAAACAGACAGACAGGCAGACAGGCAGAGAAATAAGAGAGAGAGACAGAGACAGAGACAAAAAGACAGTGAGATTGAGGAGAGAGACAGAGAGAGAGAGAGAGAGAGAGAGAGAGAGGGGGGGGGAGTGAGAGACACAGAGAGAAGCAGAGAGAAAGCGAGACAGAAAGACAGAGAGGAAGGCAGAGAGACAGAGACAAGAACAGAAAGACAGAGAGACGGATACAAAGAGACAAAGACAGAGCGAGAGAGAGACAGGGAGGTAGGAGGTGCTGGGCAAGTAATTGTGCCATGTTCAAGAAGTTGAGTTTAATCAACTGTGTCGGAAAGAATTCAGGGGAAAAATAGGACAGGCATTGTTAAAGTTCCCTCCATGCCCCTCAACTTTCGCGTGCAAACCACTCACTTTACTCCATGAAATCCCAGATCAAAGAGTTGGGGAGAATAAAAAAAAAATGAACACCTGAAAAAAAGTGTTGAAGTGATAGTTCTGTAAGGTAATCAAGGGGGAGTGTACTCTACTCCTTCACTGCAAAGTTCGTAGAGTGGTTGTGCCACATTTCGTGCTAGTGAAGAAATGATAGTCTTGATGTAAAAGCTAAAATGTCTTCACCTCTTACAGCGTGTTCAGTGGCAGCGTGATTTCTATGTCTCGATGCATTATGATTGATGGAAGTTCATTTTGCTGGAGGTGTGAGTGGGGGTTGGGGTGGCCAGTACTGGGATTTCTGCTTGATTGTGTTGGTTAATGGATAGGATATTGAATAATTTGGGCCAAAAAGATGTGCAAAACTGTCTGGAAATAGTTAAAGATTTTGCAAAGTCCATGAATCATTTTTAATACAACTTCAAGTCTGACAATCAATCCGAGTTCTTGAAATCTGAAAAGAAAAAAAACACCTTTCTCTTGAGAGAGTTTTGGGTTTTATTTCATGTGCAAGATTTAGATGTATTAAATGTAGATTTTATATGAGCAGGACTAGTCATAAATGCATGTATTTAGGTTAGATGGGGACGGGATAGTTCAGTGGTCAGAGCACTCGTTTTCCCCACCCCAGCCAAGTTAAGCAGACTCAAGCGTGGTTACCACTTGGATGAATGACTGTTTGTGAGCCTTGATTAAGAATGACATTTTGACTTGACTTTTCATAACTTCACACACACACACACACACACACAACTGCATTGCCATACACACACGGACTTACTAGAGCGCAACAACTGCATGATACAGTATTTAGCCACATACGTTTATCCTCTTTGACTGAGTCTTTAACTTGTAACAGGTTCAGGTTCAGTGTTTCATAAAGTTTATTGCATCCAGAATATTTCATTTACGCTAAGTCACTAGTTAAGACCCCAACCCTTTGTAAAAACCGAGCAGATACAAGGTGGAGAGGGAAGACTAAGGGGATACGGTTGGGGGCACATAGGAAGGGAGGGGTAGGAGGATAGGGAAGGAAGGGAGTAGGAGAAAGGGAGTAGGAGGTGGGGGGATGGGTTAGAGAAGGAGGCGTAGGTGTGCAGGTTGTAATTATCCAGAACATTGTCCAGATTCAAAAGTCTTGCCTTTTTTCCCACCTATCTCTTACCTCCTCTCCTTATTTTACCCCGTCTTCTACCTTACGCTACCTCTACCTCCCTCCTAGACTACCTCACCTCCCTTCCCTATTCTATCCCCACCTCTAATTTAAACACATAAGATAAGATAAAATAGAATCAAAGCTTAAAGTGGTGCATATGCATGTACAAAAAAAACTCTCACAGCTTGTTAGAAAGTTGTGACCAGCAAACTTACATTAAAAAAACCCACACTCCCTCCCATCCCTTTAATTCCTCCCCCAACCTACCCCCTCTGCCCTCAACTGAACCTCCCCCCTACCTATCCCCCTCCTCCCCCATATTCCCCGCCACGCCACACATATCCTGCTCATCTATAACCCTCTCAACCGACCCCTTTCGCCCCTAACTTACCGCTTTCTATCCCCTTCCATCCTTCATAACCCCCTACTTATCCCCCTGCCCCCTCTAGTCCTCTCCTCTCTCCCCCTCCCTATCCCTCCTCCTCTTTACCTATCCCTCCTCCTTCCTTCCCCCTCCCCCTAGTCCCTCCTCCCCACTACCTACACCACTACCCCTCCCTCCTCTACTTTATTCCCCTCCCCCACTCCTCCCCACTCCCTATCCCCTTACTTTGTCCCCTCCTTCACTAGGTAGGTTAGGGGGGATAACTTGGGGTGAAGATGGAATAAAATAGGAAGGGGAGGTAAGTTAGGGGGATGGGGGATATATAAGGGGTAGGAGGGAGATAGGTAGGGGGAGGAGAAAGGGTGAAGAGGGGGATATAATTATAGTGGGGTGAGGGGGAGGTCAGGGGAGGGAGGGAGAGGGTGGGTCACGAAAGAGGATGGGGTAGGTTAGGGGGAATGAGGAGGTCAAAAGATAAATGGAGCAAATGGGGTAGATTAGAGAGTAGGGAGAGGGTAGTTTGGGGTAAGAGGGATATGTAAAGGGATAGGTTATTTATTTATTTGTTTATTTATTCTTTTTATATTGAAGATAATGGAATAAGCTCTTACGTGCTTTTTTCATCCAGTCCCCGTGTGTATGTGGTTTTGTCAATTTTGTCATCCATTCCCACCGGCACACAATGGCCTACTCTTTCGAAAAGCGGAACGGGTTTCTCTCTTCTCGTTCCCTTATCATTGGGTGGGATGTCACAAGTGCCTGGTCTTGACTTCTGCTGCGCTTGCAACTTAACAGGAGGTCTACCTGCTGGCTTCAGCCGAAACATTCCAACTT
Organism: Rapana venosa; assembly: GCA_028751875.1. Classification (NCBI taxonomy): domain Eukaryota; kingdom Metazoa; phylum Mollusca; class Gastropoda; order Neogastropoda; family Muricidae; genus Rapana; species Rapana venosa. The sequence continues at coordinate 15,958,747 of CM054141.1, read as the reverse complement.
CATACCAACACAATGGCCTACTCTTCCATAAAGCGGAACGGGTTTTAACGTGCGCGCAAGATGTTCAGCGTGCTTTTGCACACAGGACATCGGTTTAAAGTCTCATCCGAAAGACTTTTTGGGAAAGTGGAGTCGGCATCAATGTTAACTCCAGAGTTAACCCTCTTGGTTAGGGGAAGGAGGATGGGGTAGAAGAAGGGAAGGAAGGGGTAGGTTTCAGATGATGGCTTCATTTGTCATAGCTTACTATAAGTAGGCCATATGATCTTTAAGTATCAAATCAAATTAATGGGAAACAGATGGCCAATATTGTGTTTCCCATACCAGTATTATAGAGGAGGGTCTAAAACATGTGTATGCTGCCAAAAGACACGCTGTCACCCTCATTTGCAGGTTTTGCCCAATATCCTTGCATAAGCCGTTGGACTGTTAAAGGAAAGGAAGCAAAATTACACCAAGATACTTCAGTGTAAGGTAAAAGAATGGCTATGGTTTTCTAATCAATTCAAAGTCTCAATATCGACAACCTGACCCCCCACCTGCCTAAAAATGGCTCCTAGCAAAAAAAGTGGGCCAGTTGCAATGTGACTCATTTCGTCTTAGAGTGTCGAATCAGAAATGTTATGTCCAGGAAAAGTCACGGAATAAACTAGCTGTGAAAAAAAGTCAATTTGTGTCTATGACATTTGACTACTGCGAGTCCAAAGCATCAACAATTCTGGCATCCCAAACCCGAAAGTTTCGCCCCCCCCCCCCACTCCTCCCCTCTCCCCACCCTCCCCCTCAAAAGAAAAGCAATTCGAAAGTTGTAGCTTTTGAGAAAGAACGTGAGGAACTACATTTCTCAGCACGTTCTACAGTCATCTCAGAATCACAGAGACTTCAAAAAAAGTAGAGTCACTGGTGAGAAGGAAAAATCGAATCGCTTCTCACGTAAAATACTGTTCGCCAAATCGTGGGTTCTTCAAATTGGTAACTTTTTAAAAAAATTTACAATCCAGTATTGCGTCTATGTTGCCAGCCCTTTGAATTGGCTTGGCTCCTTAATTATGCTTTTAGGTGAAAAAAAAGACAGCGAAATTTAAAAAAGTGGAGATGTTGTTCTTGTTCTTGCTGCATGTTTCCCGTTGTAGCACTTTGGAGGTCACCTAGGTTGTTTCTTTACCCACCATTAAGGTACCTGCTATTCGGCTCCGGGAATTAATATCCAGTGATAATTGTCACTTTGACAATGGTGGTCCCACTTCAGAAAATCTTTTAAAAATACTTAAAAATAATGCTGGGGGGTGGGGGGGTAGAGATAACCGGACTAAGTAGAAGAGTTGAACGGTCAGATAAATGTCTAACATGGTGTGCGCAAAAATAACAGCTGTATTTACAGGTAAAAAGGTCAAGATAGATGTGTTCCATAATCTATGCGATTATAGCGGAGCGAGGCATCAGAGACCTCAGCTTCTCTAGGCATAAGCATATTGAGGGCGGCGCCCATCTCCTCTCTCCCTCGCTGTTTTACCTTCCTTGGCCCTAAAGAGGGCAGGTACCCATTTACAGCTGGGTGAACTGGGGGAACTGTACTGAAGCCAAGGCGCGCAGACGGTCACCCATCCAAGTGGTAACCACGTTCGATGCTGCTTAACCTAAGCTGGGGGAAAGCGAGTGCTCTGACCACTGAGCTATCCCGCCCCCTAGAAAGATGTATATAGATAACTACAAAGAAGCAAAATAGCCCCTCCCCCTAAAACAAACAAACAAAACTAAACAAAACAAAACACATCTTTGCAAGAAATCAATGCATTATAGCTAAAATGAGGAATTTGGGTGGACAAAGAAAATGTGTTTATTAGTTATATCTTATTTCGTTTTATCTTTATTATGTTTTGCTTTTTTCATTATAGAAACAGCATAGAAACGCTATTGGAACGCCAAGAGTATATACCATGACAACACAATATCTTTGGACAGACACAACACGTTTTATGCTCACAAGATAATGTCAAATTTAGAGGAGGCATACAAGTAGCTGAAGCCCAATCGATGATGGCTAGAAGAAACAAGAATTAAGCACCCAGTGGTCATCCCATGTTTCAAACATGCGATTTACCCTCATGGGGATGCTGGGGGCCAGCATCCCCACATTCTGGAAATTCTGTGCTAGGAATTTCCTCTTTTCTATCACTCTCTTTGTTTCTGTCTTGTTCCTTTTCTTCCTATCACCTTTTATCTTTGATTTTCTGCCTTCTTGGTCCATTCTCCTGCCTCCCCCCCCCCCCCCCTAGAAAGACTTAAAAGATAACTATTCTATCTTACGCCGAAGTCGGATGTGCTGGGCCTGACAATTAAGGCGCTTAATGGCAGCGTGCCACATTTTCGCTCACATGACCAACAATAGTTGCTGCATGAGCTTTCGACGACGACGAAGAAGAAGTAGGACACATGCGATGTCATAGAATGTGGTCTTCAAAACAGTGCTGCAAGACTATTATTCAACTTCTACAGAAGTGTCATTCAGTATCGCAAGGAAATTACTGCAGCCTAGTCGTCTGAAAAATTACCTCAGCAGAAGCAACCAAACAAAAAAGAAAAGAAAATCCAAGTCGATTTTGAAAGGGGTGGGGGTAGGGGAGTATAAAGTTACATGTCAGAAGGAAAAGGAAGTTAGGGGACTGCACTCTTCTTTCTCTCCGGAAGTTTAACAAAATGGCTGGCCCAGACCTTCCGGTTTTGAGAAATTGGTTGGGCTAATGCGGAAAATGAAATTTGGTCAGCCATAAACACTTGTACACTGGGCTCTCAAGTTTTCCAGGCTAAAGAGTTTCTGATTGATCGCTGTTCGTTTTTTGGCGCCATAACCTGCATTTTGATGTTGTCAGCTTTAATATGTGTGATTTGGTGTTGGTTGTTGTTGTTCTTGAGGAGGAGGAGGAGGAGGAGGAGGAAGAGGAGGAGGAGGAGAAGGAAAGATGAGGTGGTGGAGGAGGAGGAGGAGGACAGTAGGAAAGCGGTAGAATGAAGAATGTTGTTGTTGCTGCTGCTGCTACTGTTGTTGTTGTTGCTGCTGCTGCTGCTGCTGCTGCTGCTGCTGCTGCTGCTGCTGCTGAATACTATACTCTGTTTTCTGTCGTTGCTGTTGAATATTGTACTCTTGTCTCTTCCAACACACCTTTAATCAGGGTGAGATAATAAAGTATATTCTAGTTTGAGAATTGTCCACCCATGGCTATTCTTTCTTGTGTTCCAAAGTGATCTCATCATATAGGCAGCCATACTCCAGCTCCACAAAGAGTTGCCTCCTTTAATCAATGAAACGTACATTTTGTTACTGTATAAGAGTTTCAGAACACAAACAACTACAAACTCATCAGAACATGTCGAAGCATATCAACAGTACTATGTGGTGTAGGCGTTAGTACTTTATTTTCGCTGAAATCAATAAGAAGCAAAGCTTGCGGCCTACAGTAGATCATGTTCTTTACAGATGGAGAAATGTGAGACTTAACAAGGTAAAAACCCAGAGGTGGCCTCTGTAGTCATGTAGACTGCAATAGACTGGAGATTCGCGTGAGCGTACTTCTCAAATTACCTACTCAAAGCCACAAGGGGGCTTTCACTGTCTGGTCAATGACACTAGAGTAAAATACGACGTGTTGTTTTTTCTTTATTCTAAGGAGGAGAGTGGCATGATGGTTAAGACGTTTTGCCTTCCAACAAGTAAGCCTTGAGGTTCTGGGTTCGACTCCCAGCCTTGATTTCTTTATCTTTCCAGTTTAACAGGAAAAAATGAACAGATTGTCACAGTCCTTAGGATGAGACTATAAACCAAGGCCCTGTGTGCGAACGCACGCAGAGCATCTTGGGCACACTTTAAAAACCCGTTCCACCTTTCGGAAGAGTAGGTCATTGTGTGCCAGTAGGAACAGATGACACAAAAGAACAACCAAGCATGCACTCAGGCGTCATGTTTAGACACCATTTCCAAAGTCGGAGTTTGGCTGCCTAAATTGGAGGAGGGGGGGAGGGGTTGCAAACTGGAAGCTGGTGGATTCAAATCCCATAAGGTTCATAGGGATTTTTAGAACTCCGTCTGGCTCCTACCCAGAGTGAATGTGCTGTGGGCTCAATGGGAAGACTGGGACCACACAGTTGAGCTTCATCCACTTTGCGGATGCAATTTTGAGAGTGTTGATCAAATTACCTGACCAACACTGCAGGTGTCTACGTCTGTGTCTCCCGGGACTGGTTGACGTTGTAATACAAATTCATAATTAACGTAGAGTACAGCCCTGTAAAGTAGTCTCAAAGCAGATGCACTTCAATATCAGCATCATTACATTATCCTCATTATCATCGATCATCATGCAATAATAAAAATTGCCTCTCATTAGGTAACCCCAGTTGCTCTGGTCTCATGGCGACCTCGGATTCGGTTTTCCCATTCACTTCTGTGCCTGTGGTGAGTTTGTGACAAAGACCTTGGGAGCTGGAGGTTTGTGGAGGACGGTCAGTGGAGGGATGCTGTTGTGGTGACCACCTCAGGTAGGTGACTCACTCAGTCTGGCTCCGCGACTGAGCTTATAGTATTGTTAATAGGAGGTTTTAGTAAGTGGTGTCATGCGTATGTAAGCTCAGAACATGCACCGCTGAACACCATCAAAGTGACCCAGCAGCAGGGCAGGGCCCCTCTTGCTGGTGGCCTCATGGCGGTGGGTATTAATGGGCTCCCTGTGGACTTCCGACCCTGAGGGTGCGCCATAACGAATCTGGGTATGGCTGTGGCGGGGTGATTGACATGAGCGGCTTGGGAGCAACGGGACAGGAATGTCACAGAAGGTGAAGCAGCACATGAAACAAAAAAAACATAGAAAAAAACCCGGTGGCTTACGCAAAAAAATTCTCACTCTTCGTGAACCTCAGAGCTCTGGCCAAGGATTGATAGGCAAAATCCTGATTTTTTTTTTATCCTGTAAAGGTAAAGGTGTCCCCATAACCTATGTGGTCGTAGGGGAGCGAGGCGTCAGAGACCTTAGCTTCTCCAGGGGGCCAGTATATTGAGGGTGGCTCCCATCTCCTCTCCCTCTCGCTACTTTACCTTCCCTGACCCTAAAGAGGCCAGGTACCCATTTACAGCTGAGTGAACTGGTGGAACTGTACTGAAGCCAAGGCGCGCAAACAGTCCCCCATCCAAGTGGTAACCACGCTCGATGCTGCTTAACTTGGCTAGGGGAAAGCGAGTGCCCCGACCACTGAGCTATCCCGTCCCCAAACTCATATACCCTCTGAAAACTCGAGAAATCTCCTAAGCATTGGTATTGACCTCTTTTGTCCATATCGATTGTCATGGAAGAAAGAAACACAGACTGTTGAAATTCGGTGACCTTATTGACTGTGCTGGTGATGTACAGCGCCACACTACAGTTCCATTCCCCCACTACTGCTGTCTTGACACCACAAAAACAACATAAGTATGATAAAGCAGACAAGTACAGAAAACAAAGATTCAAAAGGAAGACAGACAGAAAGAATGAATGAATGCAAACAAAGCCTAACATCTTGGGCTCCAGACAGAAAATCCAGACCAACAGCTGCAAGTGCCTTAGGGCATTGTCGATGAATTACCTTCACTTTCTTTTCCCCTTCCGTCCACAGTCTGTCTGCTTGGTGTGTGTGTGTGTGTGTGTGTGTGAGATGAAACACCTTCATTTTCTTTCCCCCTCCATCCTCCTGTCTGTTTGTGTGTGTGTGTGTGTGTGTGTGTGTGGGTGTGTGTACGCGCGCGCGCGCGCGCGCGCGTGTGTGTGTGTGTGTGTGTGTGTGTGTGTCTGTTCCTGTGTCTGCGTTGTGTGTTTGTGTTGTTTGTGTATGTTGTGTGTGTGTGTGTGTGTGTGTGTGTGTGTGTGTGTGTGCACGCGTGAGCGCGCGCGCTTGTGTGCGTGTGTGAGAGAGACGAAGGTAGAAATAAAGAGATACATAGACAGAAACACTGACAGGTAGACAGACAAATACTCAGACAGACCTACAGACAGACCGAAGTAGAAATGATAACGATGACAACAGAAACAGACACAGAGATAATTCAGCAGAGAGAAAACAAATTCAGGAACTTAGAGAACGGAAGAGATATTTGATACAACCTGTCATCAGGAACTTCCTTGCTCAGAAAAAAGAATAAAACACATCACCAAAGGAACCAACAAAACAACAGTCATCGAATGTCACATCTTTCATCAGTTTAGACACGCATGCGACCAATCTAATGATAATGTTGATAAACATTACCATCAACAGAGGCCATATCAGAGCTGTCACTTTTTAAAGTTAAAATCCAAGACTAAAACTATGCTATTACATACAGATTTAAATCCCAGACCTAAATCGTGCAACCACATACTAATTAAAACCCCAGACTGAAAAAGCCTTGCAACTAGACTAAAACAAAGCCTTGCAACTAGATTAAAACCCCAGACTTAAAAGAAACCTTGCAACTGCATATAAATTAAATCCCTCGACAAAAAAAATTCTTGATTAAAAACCCAGAATTAAAAAAAATGAACTTATGACTGGATGAAAACCCCAGACTAGATATTTAAACCTTGCAACTACATACAAATCAAAATCCCAGACTAAACAAAATACTGTACAGTGACATAACAGTTAAAACCCCAGACTGAATTGAAGAAACCCGTACAACTCCATACAGACTTTAACCCCAGACTAAAAAAACCCATTGAGCTGCACACAAATGAAAACTCCAGACTAAAAAATACATAGAAATACAAAGATATTAAAACACCCGACTAACAAAAATCCTTGCACCTACATACAAATTAAAACCCCAGACTGAATTGAAGAAAACCATGCAACTCCATACAGACTTAAGCCCAAGACTAAAAAAAACAACCTTTGAGCTGCACACAAATGAAAACCCCATACTAAAAAAATACATGGAAATACAAATATATTAAAACACCACACTAACAAAATCCTTGCAACTACATACAAATTAAAATCTCAGATTAAAAAAAACCCAACCCAACTAACAACTACATACACATTAAAATTCGAGACTAAAAAACCAGCCGCCATGGCGCAGTGGTTAGCGCCTTGGGTTACGGACTGGAAGGTCGCGGGTTCGAATCCCATAAGAGTCATAGGGATTTTTCGGACTCCGGCCGGCTCCTACCCAGAGTGAGTGTGCTGTGGGCTCAGTGGGAAGACTGGGACCACACAGTCGAGCTTCATCCACTTAACTGATGCGTGTTTGAGAGTGTTGCTCAAATTACCTGACCAACACTGCAGGTGTCTGTATCTCTCGGGCCCGGTTGACGCCGGGATATATTATGATAGTAAGCGTAGAGTACAGCCCTGTCAAGTAGTCTCAAAGCATATGCACTTCCACAGCAGCATCATTACGTCATCCTCATTGTCATTGATCATCATGCAATTAAAAAAAAAAATTGCCTCTGATTCGGTGGTCCCAGTTTCTCTGGTCTCATGGTGGCCTCAGATTCGGTTTGCCCATACACTTCTGTGCCTGTGGTGAGTTTGTGTCAAGGCCTTTGGGGTTGGAGGTTTGCGGGGAACGGTCGTTGGAGGGACGTTGTGGTGGTTACCACCTCGGGTGGGCAACTCACTCACTCTGGCTCCGCGACTGAGCTAATACTGTCGTTAGTAGGGGGTTTAGTAGGTGGTGTCCTGCGTATGTTAGCTCAGAACAGGCACCACTGAACACCGCCAAAGTGACCCAGCAGCAGTGCAGGGCCCCTCTGGCTGGTGGCCCTACGGCGGCCTGATAGTGATTGGCTCCCTGTGGACCTCCGACTCTGAGGATGAGACATAGCAAACCTGGGTATGGTTGTGGCGGGGAGATTGGATTGAGCGGCGTGGGAACAGCAGGACGGGGGACGTCACAGAAGATGAGGCAGCAAAAAAAAAAAAAAAAAAAAAAATTCGAGACTAAAAGAGCTGTGCAACTTCATGCAAATTAAAATCCCAGACTCAAGAAAACAGTGCAACTACATGCAAATTAAAATTCCAGACAAAAAGTGCAATTACATACAATTTAAAACCCCAAAATAAGAAAAAAATGCGTGCAATTACAATGTCATACAGATTAAAATCCCCAGTGTAAAAACAAATGCAACGACATGTAAATTAAAACCCCACACTAAATAAAAGTGCATGTACATACAAACTTAAAAAAACAACCTTTCAACTACAAACAAATTAAAACCTCAGACTTAAAATAAAACCTTGATTCTAGATCAAAACACCGGATTTTAAAAAACCCGTGCAACTACATACACACTAAAAACCCCACACTTCAAATAAAAACCTTGCAACTTCATGCAAATTAAAACCCCAGAGTGATAAAAATAAATCCTTGTAACTGCATACAAATTAAAACCCAACTAATAAAAACCGTATACCCATTAAAACAAATCCAGACTATAAAAAAAAACCCCAAGGGAAACTACTTACCAAAAAAATTAAGCTCCCAAGCCTAAAAAGAAAATCCCAGTGCAACTACTACATACAGACTACAATCCCAGACTAAGAGACAAAACCTCCCAAAACTGGCGCTATAATAATACAAAAGTCAAACAAAACCAACACCAATCCTTCTCCTCTCCCCCCTCCCCCCACGCCACCCCTATCCCCCACCAACACCCTAGATAACCAACCACGAAAACGGGGTCAAACTAGGGCATCCACCTTATTGTGGGAGTACCATCACTGAAAAAACAACAACCCACCAACCCAACAACTTATAAAGAAAGCAGACGAATGAAGTAAACGGAGACGCCAGAAAAGGAGAGAAAGAAGAAGAAGAAGAAGGAGAATTGCGAAAGAGAAGAAGAAAAATTGCGAAGAAGAAGAATTGCGAAGACGATGAAGAAAAAGACGAAGGAAGAAGAAGAAGAAGAAGAAGAAGAAGAAGAAGAATTGCGAAGAATTGCGAATAATTACGAACAAGAATTGCAAAGATGAAGAATTGTGAAGAAGAAGAATTGCGAAGAAAAAGAATTGCAAAGAAGAAGACGAAGACGAAGAAGAGGAATTGCGAAGAATTGCGAAGACGAAGAAGAAGAAGAAGAAGAAGAACAAGAACAAGAACAAGAAGAAGAAGAAGAAGAAGAAAGGGAGATAAAAATGGACAGCAACCAAGAAAATAAAACACAACAAAACCCCAGGAACCAGGACAAAGCCTAACATCCTGCCTGAGTGCCAGACTAGTTCCGGACGTAACAGCTGCAAGTGTTTGGTTGGCGTTGTGGGTGACCTTCTCTGTCTCTGTAGTCTCTCGTTTTACTCTTGCTATCCTTCTCTTCTCTGTGTGTGTGTGTGTGTGTGTGTGTGATTGTGTGGTGGGTAAGTGTGTGGTGTGTGTGTGTCTTGTTGTGTGTGTGTCTGTTGTCTGTGTGTGGTCTGTGTTTGTCTCTGTGCGCTTTAGTTTGTTGCTTTACAAGATTCAGCGCTATATAAATTCCATACATTATTATTATATATATTATATTATTTATTATATTATTATTATTGTGTGTGTGTGTCTTTCTGTCTGTCTGTCTGGCCTCTGTGTGTCTGTCTGTGTCTGTCCATCTCTCTATTTCTGTCCCTGTCTCTCTGTCTGTCTGCCTGTCTCTCTCTCTCTGTGACTCTCTGGCCTCTGTGTCTTTCTCTGCTCTTCTGTCTGTTTGTCTGTCTGTCTGTCTCTGTCTGTCTGTCTGTCTCTCTCTCTGTGACTCTCTGGCCTCTGTGTCTTTCTCTGCTCTTCTGTCTGTCTGTCTGCCTGTGTGTCTGACTCTGTTCCTGTCTCTGTCTGTCGGTCTGTCTCTGTTCCTGTCTATGTCCGTCTTTCTGTCTGTCTGCCTATCTGTCTTCTGTCTGTCTCACTCACTCACTCACTCTCTCTCCCTGTATCTGTCACTCTCAACCACTATAATTTTCAGTAACATAACAATGTAAGATTTGATTTGTACTAAGACAAAGCAGATACAGATACAGATAGAGAGAGAGAGAGAGAGAGAGAGAGAGAGAGAGAGAGAGAGACAGAGACAGACAGACAGACAGTCAGACAGACAGACAAACAGACAGAAAGAATCAGAGACACAGAGACAGGACCAGAGACAAACAGACAGACAGACATAGAAACACAGACACTCACTCTCAGACACACAGACGCAGAAAGACAAAAACAGAGACAGCCTGAGTACAAAGATAGAGGCTACAAGACAATGACACAGACAAACACAGACAGAGAAAGAGTGGGCTGACAGAGCTGCGAAGAGAGGTGCAAGGCATGGAGAGGATTCTGTAGAACTACATGTTCCATTATCTTTACAAGAGGGCTATCATTTACTAGAAGAGGCATCGTGGAGCAGGGCTAAAGAAGCTTATCATCAAAATGAACACCTTTCAGACAAATCTTTAATCACTATCCCTGTTTTTAGGAATATTGATCACTCTGAAACCTACACAAGTTTGTTCATGGCAAGAAGGGTTAGCGCTTTATTCTTTAGAATAAAACTGAATGCTTTTATCACTAAATATAGTAAAAATATAAAATGTTTGTGTGGTGAGAAAATTACTAGCATTCATATAATTTTTGAATGTAAGAGTCTAAAACCATTACTACCTTCTTTTTCTGAAAAGTCCTTGGATAAGATATTCAAAAATATTGATTTGGCATTTCGTATAACAAAATCTTTAATGAACAGTCCTATATGACATTTGTTATAGTTATAGTCGCATTAGCATTTCTTATGTATTTATTTGTTGTTATCACTGCTTAGCCTTTTTCTGTATACTGCCTAGGATATTTTAGCAACAGATACCAATTTCACAGCACACAACCATCAACATCAATGTCCCCTCCCCTCCCCTTCCCATCGTCTAATATCACTTTGAGTGAACAGACGTAAAATCGAAGCAACAACAACAGAGAAAGAGACAAACAGACGGACAGATATATAAAGAAAGAGACAGAGAGCTAAGACGACAGAGACATAGAAGGAAGCTAGAGGCAGACAGACAGACAGACAGACAGACAGAATCGTTTTTAAGGAAATAACAAATCGGAAGCCATTCTTTTCAGGGCAGTATTAGCAGCAGTTTCCGAAGCAATGGGAAAAAAAAGAACAATTTAAAAAAAATCAAACTTTGACAAATTTCCACGATTTCTAAAAATAAAGGACGACATTTTTGTGTGTGACAGATTGAAAAGAAAGGACTCGTGCACGCGCACGTGCAAACATACATGCAACTACATACGCATACACACAAACGCACCTGCGCGCGCGAGCACACGCACGCACGCATTCACACACAAACATGTACACACACACACAAAAGAGCGTGTGCGCGCGCGCGCGCGCGCGCGCGCGCGCCACACACAACACACAACACACACACACACACACACACACACACA
>CM054141.1:15939822-15944822 GCA_028751875.1 Rapana venosa | reverse complement strand
GCTGACTTAGGCCTGGAAATAAATACGAGATCTTCTAGGGTGAACAATTCAACCACTCTGAACAAGAAAACCATGAACTCGTTGATTGTATAATGACTATTTGTGCAAAAAGAAAGCCCAACTGACCAGAAACCCCCAAAGAAACATTCAATGATAAAAGACCATATATAGAAAAACAAGAAAGAAAGGAAGAATGAAAGGAATCACACGTTCAATAAATAGGTCAATAAATAGAATTGATTTTCTTTTGATATCAAAACAAAAAGTTAATGTCAGTGTCCATTTTTGTCTTCCACTGAAGACAATGTATTGCGGACAAATTCAGCAAATGGTCAGAGATACGAATCGCTGGGCAGTGCTCAAAGTGGTCAATATGCTTCTATTAGTTGCAGCATGTTTCAAACAGCAGATGCAATCAACCATGTCTTCAGGAATGGCAATGCAAAATGATTACCCAGGATCCACCAAGAACCAGTCAATATCACCAGTATTCAATCTACTTTGAAAAGCTGGTTCCATGAGATACAAGAAGAGAGCTATGACATCGTTGAAGTAGTTCTTGGCCATAAAGTTTGCAAAGTGCACTCTGTCTCCTTTACAAACTTTAAAAAAAAGGCTGGCCCATACCTCCTACTTTTGAAGAACTGGTTGAGGTGTTAGCTCGCAAAAGGAATACTTTTGACCAGTAAATACTTGTCCAGTAGGCTTTCAATTTTTCACGTAAAGAATTTCTGATTAGACATTGCTCATACTGGGTCCTGTGAGTTGCACAGTTGATAATGTCTGTGGTATGAAAAACAAGGTCTTGGAAGAGAGGTGGAGGGAGAGAGCTTAGCAAACAAAGAGGAAAGCAAAATTCTTGTCTATGTGTCAAACAAGCTGGCAAACAAGCAAAACACTGATAAAAAACAAAACAAAACACCTACATATATTTTAACCCTAATTTCAATTCATACAAATTGCTTAAGCTTGCAAGATTATGTACTCTACACAGGTGAGCAATTCAATCACTTTGAAATTGATAATAAGAAAAAAAAATCATCAAATGTATGATGAGCATTTGTGCAAAGAATAATAACAACAACAAACATCCAAAGAAACATAATAAATCAAGCTAAGTATGCAGACAATCGAGAAAGAACAAAGACTGATATGAATTAAGCACTCAATGTATAAATCAATAAACACAACTGATTTTCTTTCGATAACCAAGTCAACAGTTAATGTCTGTGATCGTTTTGTTTATTCTACAAAAGAAAATGTGTAGTGGGTAAACACAGCAAATCAATCAGGAAATAATATAAAGCATAGGTGGTGATCAGAGTGGTCAACAAGCTTTTATTAATCACAGCATGTCTAAGACAGAAGATTCAATCAACCAATCCATCAAAAGTGGCAATGTAACATGAATACCCAAGTTCCACCAAGGACCATTCAATAGCACCAGCATACAATCCACTGTGAAAAGTTGGCTCCATGAGATGCAGGAAAAGAGCTATGACCTGGAAACATGGTGTGAAGTAGTGCTTGGCCATGAAGTTTGCAAAGTGCACTCTGTCTCCTCTACAAACTTCCAAAAAGGCTGGCCTGGTCTTTCCAGTTTTCAAAAACTGATTGAATAATTAGTATGGAAACTGACATTTCTTTGTACATACACACTTGTCCAATGGGCTTTAAATGTTCTAGATAGAGGGTTTTTGATTGTCCATTGTTAACACTGGGCTGTAGGTGACCATGTGTATAATGCCTGTGTTGTGAAAAGACAAGGTTTAAGAAAGTGAGAAGTAGGAAGATTGTGGGGGCAAACAGAGAGAAAATCAAAGCTATGTGTATGAGCCAAGCAAGCAAGCAAGAGACTGATAAATAATCAAACAGAAATGTTTTCAACTGATTGCAATTTGCTAAGCCTGCTTAGGCCTGCAAAAGAATATGCACTCTACTTGAGTAAACAATTAAACCAATGTAAAAATAACAAGAAGAGATGAAATCATTAGATGTACGATGATAATTTATGCAAAACATTAACGACAAGAACATCAGCAACAAAATAAAAAATATAAACATGAGAAGAAAAATATAGAAAAAAACAAGAAAGGTGCAAAGAATAGCAGGAAGGAAACATTCGATGCATAGGTCAACCGATTTTTTTAAACAAGAAAACAAAAAGAACACAATGTCTGTGATCTTTCTTTTTCCTCCACACAAGACGATGCATATTAGATAAACACACCACATCAATCAGAACATAATATCCATGACTACACAGTGACCAAAGTGATCAAAAACTTCTATCACCCACAGCATGTTTCAGACAGAAGATTGAATCCACCACACCTTCAGAAGCGACAATGCAAAAATGATTACCCAAGTTCCACCAAGGACCCATTCAAGATCGCCAGTATTCAATCCCACTGTGAAAAAGTTGGTTCCATGAGATGCAAGAAAAGAGCTTTGGACTGAAAACATCGTGTGAAGTAGTGCTTGGCCATGAAGTTTGCAAAAGTGAACTCTCTCTCCTCTACAAACTTCAGAAAAGTCTGCCCTGAACCTCCCAGGTTTGGAGAACTGGTTGAGTTATTAGCTCGCAAAATGAAATCTCTCTGCCAGTAAACACTTGTCCAGTGGGCGTTACATTATTCGGGGTAAAGGATTTTTGATTGACTGTTGTTCACACTGGTTCATTGTGGTGGTTTGCAACATTAGGTAATTACTGTCTGTGTTATGAAAAGAAAAGGTGTGGACATTGAAAAAAAGAAGGGAAGAAGAAGAAAACAAAAATAATAATATATCTTTCTCTGTCTGTCTGTCTCATTCTTTGTCTCTCTGTCTGTCCCCTGTCTGTCTGTCTGTCTGTCTGTCTGTCTCTCTCTCTCTCTCTCTCTCTCTCTCTCTCTCTCTCTCTTTCTATTTTCCTTCGATGACACTATAACCGAGGCCCGTGTGCGAACGCATGCAGAACATCTTGCGCACACGTTAAATCTGTTCGCTTTTCGAAAGAGTAGGCCATTGTGTGCCGGTGGGAACAGATGACAAAATTACAAAACCGCATACACACGGGGACTAGATGTAAAAAAGCACATGAGTGCTTATTCCATTATCTCGATATAAAATAATAAATAAATAAATAATAAATAAATATTTCTCTCTTCTCTGTTTCTGTCTGTCTGTCTGCCTCTCTCTCTCCGTGCGTGCGTGCGTGCGTGCATGTGTGCATGTGCGCGCCGCATGTGGTGTATGTGTGTGTGTGTGTGTGTGTGTGGCTGCGTGCCAATAAAATCCAGTCATATGATTTAGAGGAAACAAGCAAGCAGGCAACCAACCAACCAACCAATAAAAATGAAGCTGTTAGAAAGGAGGTTGTTTGCCTGTCATAGAATACACAGTACTCTGTGGGACGGGATAGCCTAGTGGTTAGAACATTGCGCTCGCAATCTGACAACCCGGGTTCGATTCCCATTCAAGGGGATATTTTCCCGTGGAGTTAACATCAGTGCAGACTCCACTCTCCCCCAAAAGTCCTTTGGGTGAGACTCTAAACCGAGGTCCCGTGTGCGAATGCACGCAGAACATCTTGCTCACACGTTACATCCTGTTCCGCTTTTCATAAGAGTAGGCCACTGTGTACCAGTGGGAACAGATGACAGAATTCGCAAAACCGCATACACACGGGGACTGGATGTAAAGAAGCACATAAGTGCTTATTCCATTATCCTCGATATAAAAGAATAAAGTTTAAAAAAAAGAGTAAATCTGCAAAAAGAAGGGAAAAAATCATCTTGAATAAACAACACTTCGATTATTTCCAAGCCAATCAGAAAAAAGATGGAATCACTTAAATGTATGATGATCAATTATTGCGCAACAGAAACTGAAGTGGCCATGAACAAATAAGAACAAAAGAGAAATGAGTAAAGCGAAAAAGATAAATGATAGATTAAAAAAACCATATTAGATATATTGCTCAGATGGATGAATGAACAAAAGCAAAATGAATAAATATCTATTAACCAAATAAATGATAGAGTGAATGGAAAAATGAATATTTTATTAAAAAAGGAAACAGTGAAAAAAAAGAAAAGGAGAAATAAAAAGAAAAGGTAAGGAAATAAAAAAAGAAAGTGAGGAAAGAAGGAATGAAAGTAAGCAAGCAAGGAAGGAAGGAAGGAAAGATGAAAGGAAGGAAGTCATGAAACAAGGAGAAATGGAGAGATACAAAAAAGAAGAGGCAGAGAGAAGGAATGAAGCACGTACGGAAGAACAAGAAAACAACAAAGAAAACAAAACCACAGAAAGAATGCCAGAAAAATAAAATAAGAAAGAATAACACACTAAAAGAGAGACTTGCAGAATGAAAGACAGAACAAAGAAAAAATAAGTAGTGTAACAAAGAAAAAAATCAAACGAAAGAGAGAAAGAAAGAAAGAAAGAAAGAGAGAAAGAAAGAACAGAGCAGAACAGAACAGAAAAAATACCAAAAAAAAGAAAAAAAGAAACACATAAAAAAGAGAACGAAAGAAGAAAAGAAGGAAGGAAAACAAGAGATAAAAGAAAAGCAGCCAAACAAATGAAATTTATTGAAAAATCAGACCAATTCAGTCCAATACAATCCGACCCAACCCAAATCTATCCAATCCATTCGTGTCGTTTACAAAAAACAAAAACAAAAATCCATTCAACCAACCAAACCAAAACAAAGACCAAGGCATTGAAGACAAAAAAGCTTGTTTGCAATATCATAAAAAAACACTGCAACTCTATGTACATTGAATAAACGTGAAAAAAGAAGGGGGAAAATCATCACGAATAAATAACAATTCGATTATTTCCAAACCAATCCGAAAAAAGATGGAATCAGTTGAACGTATGATGATCAATTATTGGGCGACAGAAACTGAAGTGGATATGAACAAATAAGGAGAGAGGGGGAAACGAAGGAGATGGGATTAGATGAGTAACGGATAAGAAGAAGAAAAAGAAAATATACTGGTTGGGCATGATGA
>CM054141.1:15929822-15932322 GCA_028751875.1 Rapana venosa | reverse complement strand
CAGATTGTAAAAGAAAGACAAACCGTAGAGAAATAACACACACACACAACACACAGACACAGAGACACAGACACACACAGACACACACAGACACACAACACACACAACACACAGACACAGAGACACAGACACACACAGACACACACAGACACACACACACATACACACCACACACACACACACACAAAGGATAAAAAAACATTGACAAAACTGCATACACACGGGGACTAGGAGAAACAAAACACATGAGTGCTTATTCCATTATCCTCGAAATAAAAGAATAAAAAATAAAATTAAATTAAAAACACACACACACACCACAACACAAAACCCACGTAAACACACACACACACACGCACGCACACACACACACACACACACAACACACTCGCGGACCCCCTCCTACACACACACACACACACACACACACACACACACACACACACAAGGACCACCCTCCTACACAGAAACACCCCCCTCCCCACATACACACACACAGAAAACAACAACAACAACAAAAACAGTCAACTAGGCAGCTGTCGAAACAACAAAAAGCAGACTCCTTCCGTTCTTTTGTTTTGGCAAAAGGATACAAATCAGTGAGATAAGGCCTCTCCCCTTACCGCCTTTTGGCATCTTCTCTCAACTGGAAAGAAGGATTCGAACACAAAAAAACAACCCAACATTTAAACTCACCGGGAGGGGCGTGGCGAGAGAGCCCTAGTGGTTAGAATGCTGATTGTGCTATCTGAGGGTGAAGGGTTTGAGCTGTGATCCAAACATGTCAAGCATAGGAAAAGCTACCCTGTATTACTGTAAACTGTGTTGAATATTTTGATAGAATAGCGCATTAATTTTATTGATATTTGTCTGATCACATCCATGTTACACGAATTTGATTTCTGTAATTAAAAAAATGCGTGCGTGTGTTATTATTTTAGACTGTGTTTAATAATTATCTTAATAGAACAGTGTAGTAGTTTAATTGATATTTGTGTTATCATACAACGTGATCTAACAATTTGGTTTATGCCATGAAAAATGTGCGCATGACTGTGTGCAAATGTTTCTAATTATGTGTGGGTACGTGCGTGCGTGGTGCGTGCGTGTGTGTGTGTGTATGTGTGTGCGTGTGTGTGTGTGTGTGCGTGTGTGTGTGTGTGTGTGAGTGTGTGTGTGTGTGCGTGTGTGTGTGTGTGTGTGTGTGCGTGTTGTGTGTGGTGCGTGTGTGTGTGTGTGTGTGTGTGTGTTTTGTGTCTGTGTTGTGTAAGTGAAGTGATGGCATTAAGATAAGGCCACACCCCTGACGTCTCTGTACAGGAGAGTGTCAGTTGAGATTGTTCTTACCTTTTCTATCAGTTGTTTTGTTTTAGAATTGTTTCCATTTTTTGTTTTCTTTTCTTTTGCTCTCTCTCTGTCTCTCTGTCCCTGTCTCTTTCTCTCGGTCTTTGTTTGTCTGTCTCTCCTCTGTCTCTCTGTCCCTGTCTTTCTCTCGATCTGTGTTTGTCTGTCTCTCTCTGTCTCTCTGTCCCTGTCTCTGTCTCTCGGTCTTTGTCTGTTTGTCTGTCTCTGTCTCTCCGTCTTTGACTGTCTGTCTGACGCTCTGTTTCTGTCTGTCTGTTTGTCTCTATCTGTCTCTCTCTCTCCATTGTTCTTTGCCTTTCACTTTTTCTGTTCGTTGTTTCAAATTGGTGATGTAAAGAAAAACGCATTTGCAGCAGCAGCAGCAATAGCAGCCACAACAACATCAGCAGCAGCAGCAGCAGCATGAGGTTCTCAGTCTGTCGTTTGTGTGGAGTGATGGAACTGCACTGAGAAAAGACTTTCTCAATGACGTTTCTATGCCTGTGTTGTCAGTTGGGCTTCCATGTTTCTTATCTATTTTTGTGTTTACTTATTTCGCTTCGTGTAGTTATGCCTTCAGCGCCTGGGCTTTACCACAGTTCTTGATTAAACCATTGATGCTGGGGGCAACAACAGCAAGGTGAGAGGCTGTATGTATGATCAGTGGATTTCTCACTCATGGAATTTCACTTTACAGCTTAGTCTTTAGTGATCGACTATGACTCTCTGACTAGGAGGCTTGACTTGCACAGTCCTTATGTGCTGCAGCCCTGGGGGCTAGTTGGCCCTTGGAGAACATCTCCAACGCTGACTGTCCGTATGCCCACTTGGCCGAGAGAGTGGGGATGTACTGTGGGCAAGGCATCTCCACTATAATCAAATATCTGCCCAGTTTCCGAAATAGCAGCTGCCTCCTCTGCTGTTTTAGATGTCATTGTCGAACAAGACGGACAAACATATATATTTAGGCATGAATTTAAAAAAATATACATTCTGCAATCTGATAATGGTTTGTTGTTTTAAGTGTATTGCTTTGTTTTTTTAAAGGAGAATGTACTGTTTACTTTCTATTTTTATTCCTAGTGTGGTGTTTTTGCTTCAAATTATCTTATCCGAATATTTTCTTGTCGTTGTTATTGTTGTTTAAAATCTTGAA
>CM054141.1:15917322-15924822 GCA_028751875.1 Rapana venosa | reverse complement strand
TTTTGCCTTTTCCTTTTATTTTTTTTGTTTTTGCTCTGTCACTCTCTTGTCTATTTTCTTGCCTTATTGATCATTTTTCTCCTTTTGTTAATTCCCCCCCCCCCCAACCCCCTCCCCCCCCGCAAATAAAAATAACAACAACAACAAAAACCCACAAACACAAAAACTTGAAGTATGATTATTCTCTCCTACGCTTAAGTCAGATGTGCTGGGACTGACTTGACAGGCGCTTAAGGGCAGCGCAATACATGTTATTCGTTCATATGACTGACAACACCATAGCTGTCTGACTTGAAGCAATATCATTCTCCTCTACGCTGAGGTCAAAATGTGCTAGAACTGATGTGTCAGACGCTTAATACTAACAACAGTGCAATACATGTCATTCGTTCATATGACTGACGACAATACTTGCTTGCTGTTTGATCTCTCGATGAAGAAGAGGATTAATACATCTTTAGGCAGCTTTGAAAGCTGGTAATAGTCACTGTTTTATCCTAGTATTGGTTCAGTCTATTACTTCTTTGACGCTGTCAAGATAGTTGTTTATATGTAGGCCATAGTGTGCCGGTGGGAACAGATCACAAAATTTACAAAACCGCATACACACGCGGACTGGATGTAAAAAAAAAAGTACATGAGTGCTTATTCCGTTGTCCTCGGTATAAAAGAATATAAAAAATATATATATGTCATTTGTATTTTTATTTCTCTGTGTGTGTATCTGTTAGTATGTCTCTTTTTGCGTTGGCGTCACTGTGAATGTGTTTTGTTGTGTTGTTTCTGTCTGTTTGTCTCTGTCTTTCTGTCTGAGTATCTCTCAGCTTGTCACTGTCTCTGTCTCTCTCTTTGTCTGTCTGAAGGTAATTATAATGTATTGGGTTGGGTTTTTTGTTGTTGCTCTCTCTCTCTATCTCTCTCTCTCTCTCTCTCTCTCTCTCTACTCTCTCTCTCTCTCCCTCTCTCTCTTGCTCTCTCTCTCTCTCTCTCCCTCTCTCTCTCTTCTCTCTCTCTCTCTCTCTCTCTCTCTTCTCTCTCTTGCTTACCCTCTCTCTCTCTCTCTCTCTTTCTCTCTCTCTGAAATGTATAGTCTGATCAATCCATCATATTGCATCCCTTTATATTTAACAATGAAAATGGATAAGCATTTGAAAAGAATATTAACAAAATTTAGATTTGGTTTCTCAGAATTGAACACGCATCATTTCTATTATAGACATGTAAACGAGATAGCTTTGATTTGTCCTCTTTGTGATAGTTCTACTGAAGACGAAATACATTTTCTATTCACGTGTTCACAACTTACGGAATTAAGAGAGCAGTTTATACCTCGAAAGTTCTTACGTCAACCATGTCTCCATAGGTTAATCATGCTCATTACGTCTGGAAATGAAGCTATTACAAAACAGTTAGCTCTTTTCCTATATAAAGCATTTAGACCCTTATTAATTCTTGAAAAATGATCGTGTTTTGCTAATGTTTTGTGAATTGATTGTTTATGTGAATATTACTAGTATGATAGTGTGTGCTTTGTGTTTTTCCACTTCAAATGTGGCCAAGGCCTTTTGAATAAACCAGTCGCATTCGCATTCTCTCTTGCTCTCTCTCTATCTCTCTGTCTCTCTCTGTCTCTCTCTGTCTCACTGTCTCTCTCTCTCTCTGTCTCTCTATCTCTCTCTCTGTATGCGTGCATGTGTGTGTGTGTTTCTCTTTTTCATTTTGTTCTCTCCCTCTGTATGTGTGTGATTCTCTTTTTCTATTTTCTCTCTCTCTCTCTCTCTCTCTCTCTTCTCTCTCTCTCTCTCTTCTCTCTCTCTCTCTCTCTTTCTCTCTCTCTCTCTCTCTCTCTCTCTCTCTCTCTCTCTCTCTCTCTCTCTTCTCTTTCCTCTCTCTCTCTCTATCTGTCAATCTGTGCGTGCGTACGTGCATGTGTGTGTGTTTTTTCTCTTTTTCATTGTTCTCTCTCTCTCTGTATGTGTGTGATTCTCTTTTTCTATTCTCTTCTCTCTCTCTCTCTCTCTCTCTCTCTCTCTCTCTCTCTCTCTCTCTCTCTCTCTCTCTCTCTCCCTCTCTCGCTCTCTCTAGCTCTTGCTTGCCCACCCACCTTCTCTCTCTCCACTTCAAACTCTTTTTTGATGACACTGACACACGCCACAGTTTTCGCTGTACTCAATTTTGTTGTTTCAATTTTTTTTTTTAATGTTTCCAGAAAATGAGTTCCGATAGAAAATGAGTAGTTTACCATAGATTGCATCATTGCTGACTCCACTCCCTACCCCCCCCCCCCTTTCCCACCCCAAACCTCATCAGTGCCACTTATGCTAACCCATTCTTATTGCTACAGACAATTAGGAAGCTAAAATGTTTTTTGGTTTAAATGAACTGGGATTTTTTTTTTACCTCTCCTACCATTAAGGTAGGCTTCTGTATGATTCCAGACTTGTTAACCTTTCTGTGACTTCTTGTGACTCGGTGACATACTTTTTTTCTGCAACTGTCAGAAGTTTGTTTTTTTAGTTTGGTTTGTTTGTTTGATGTGTGTATTTATTTATTAATGTATTATTCGTTTATTTATATATTTATGGATTTAGTATTAATTTCTTTCTTCATTCCTTTATTTCGAGAATGATGGAATAAGCACTCATATACTTTTTTTTTACATCCAGTCCCCGTTTGTATGCAGTTTTGTAAATTTTTGTCATCCGTTCCCACCGGCACACAATGGCCTTCCTTGTGTTTCTTTTCTTTTTTCTTTTTTTTTATTCTTGTATTTCGAGGATAATAGAATAAGCACTTATGTGCTTTTTTTTTATACATCAGTCCCCATTTGTATGCAGTTTTGTACATTTTTGTCATCCGTTCCCACCGGCACACAGTGGCCTACTCTTCCGAAAGGCGGAACAGGTTTTAACGTGTGCGCAAGATGTTCTGCGTGCGTTCGCACACGGGACCTCGGTTTATAGTCTCATCCGAAGGACTTTTGGGGAGGAGTGGAATCGGCACTGATGTTAACTCTAGAGGAAAATTCCTCTTGATCGAGAATCGAACCCGGGTCAGCAGATCTTTTTAGGGTGGGCGGGGGAGGGGGGAGGGGGGGGGGAGGGAGGAGGATGGGAAGGGGGGGGGGCGGGCTAGTGTTCTTGTGTGATTAACAAGACGGTACATAACGATAAAAATTTTCACGCCAACGCGTGAGAGAACATTAAGCTACTTGGTATTGAGTTCAACCAGTCTTTTTTATATTTAAAAAAGCTTTCTATCGATCGCTATCTTCATTATTCACCATCTGTCCCTCTGTCTGTCTATCAGTCTGTCTGTCTGTCTGCTTATCTGCCTGTCTGTTTAACAGTCAGCATGTAACAAGGAAGATGTATTTCTTAGAAACATCTCTCTCTCTCTCTCTCTCTCTCTCTCTCTCTCTCTCTCTCTTTCCTCTCTCTCTCTACTCTCTCTCTCTCCCTCTCCTCTCTCTCTCTCCTCTCTTCTCTCTCTCTCTCTCTCTCTCTCTCTCTCTCTCTCTCTCCCCCCCCCACCCTCCATCCCTATTATTTATAAAATCTCCCGTAATCTTCCAAAGATGGTGACCAGTCTGTGACCCTTGCATTGGCTCAATGACCATATCTTTTCTGGAACTGAACTTTTTGTTTCTGCTGCTGCTGCTGCTGCTGCTGCTGTCTCTCCTGTAATGAGCACGATTGTAAATAACGCTTGTAATTGTTCACCGCCTACGCTTGACAGATTAAAAAAAAAAAAGTGTCATCCCTCCTCTTCCCTCTCTGTCCCCCTTCATTCTTCACCTTCTCCTTCCCCCTCCTTCCCTATCCTTTCCTTTACCCACCTACCCCCAACCTCTAGATTTAAAAGAAACTGTTTGCAAAAACAATATTGCCACGAACATGAGAAGATAGACAACGCATCTCCGCTAAACTCTGGAGGATTAGAAGTTAGGGGTGGGGGTGAGGGTGTGGGGAGGGGGGGTGATCCCCGAAGATATCATACATTCCTGACTCACAGCTCAAGGTGTTGCCGTTTTAGTTTTACAACGTATTATTAAATTAGCAATTCCAAATTTCATCCTTCGGATGAGACTATAAACCGAGACCCCGTGTGCGAACGCATGCAGAACATCTTGCGCACACGTTAAATCCTATTCCGCTTTTCGTAAAAGTAGGCCATTGTGTGCCGGTGGGAACTGATGACAGAATTTACAAAACCGTATACACACGGGTATTGGATGCAAAAAAAGCACGTAAGTGCTTATTCTATTATCCTCGATACAAAAGAATAAAATAAAAATAAAGAAATAACAATAATAAAAATTGAACAGATGCCTTTTCCTATACCTGTTCCTCGAAAATCGAAAAATAAGCTTATGCTCAACGAATCAGTTTTTACCATGTTCTTGTTTCAACAAGTTATGCAGTTGTGTCTACAATTTTTTTATTAAAAAATTGCTGCTTTATTTCCATCACATACAAACTCTTACTAGGACTACAGAGCATTTTTAGCACAACTCTGTGAGGGAAAAATCACTTTCATTATCAGCATCAGCATCAATATCAGCATCAGTGCCCCCCAAAAATGGAAATGTAAACAAAATCATAAACAAAAAAAAGCCCTGTATATGTGTTTGAGATTGTATGACAAGAGAAGGAATACAATGCTTACTACTTACTGTACATCCTGTGGTTGTGTTTGTATGAAAAGAGAAGGAATACAATGCTAACTACTTACTATACATCCTGTGGTTGTGTTAGTATGAACAGAGAAGGAATACAATGCTAGCTACTTACTGTACATCCTGTGGTTGTGTTTGTATGAAAATAGAAGGAATACAATGCTAACTACTTACTGTAAAATAAAACTTTTAACCGTAGGGGAGCAAAGCGTCAAAGACCTCAGCTTCTCCAGGGTCCAGCATATTGAGTGCGGCGCCCATCTCCTCTCCCTCGCTGCTTTACCTTCCATGACCCTAAAGAGGGCAGGTACCCATTCACAGATGGGTGAACTGGTGAACTTTTAAAAACCCCATCAGCATCAGTAGTTTCTTGACCAAGATCATTGGGAGGACACACACAACGCATCGGTCGACAATTCACTCTAGTCTGTCTTCAGCCTCACTCAAGAGGACTTTTTCCGACTCCACTCTTCCCCCCAAAGTTCCTTCGGATGAGACTATAAACCGAGACCCCGTGTGCGAACGCGTGCAGAACATCTTGCGCACCAGTTTAAACCCGTTCCGCTTTTTGAAAGAGTAGGGACATTGTGTGCCGGTGGGAATGGATGACAAAATGTTCAAAACTGCATCACACAGCGACCGGGTGTCTTCGAAATAAAAGTATAAATAAATAAATGAATAAACAGATAAACAAACAAATAAATAAATGAATGAATAAATAAATAGATAAATAATAAAATAAAATAAAATGAACTCCAGGCTGATCTGTCTGTCTGGCTTCAGCAGTTCAAGGAAACTCAACCATAATCAAAACCGGTTCCAACCTTTTAAATGCTCTGCATCCAGTTCTTCATCTTCAATTTTAAGAGTCTCCTTTACTCAGAAAATAAATAACATGTTCTTAACTCTCACCTATCCGGCTGGATCCTTAAGGGACCCTAGTTAAAATATCACCACCAGTCAGCTTCCTCCACTTCTTGGCTTTTTTCTGCATTCGTGTGTTCGTTACACTCAAGGCCAGTTGATTCTCTGATGTTGTCTTCCTAACGTTTTCTCTGTCAGCTTTTTTGCCTAAAAAAAGGCTCCCAGTTTTAACGTGAAAGTATGCTTCTCCTTCATTTCGACAGAACTGCGTCGTTTTCACGTCTGTTCTGACCCCTTGTTAGCACAGAAAGCGGCGTTGAAGTACATATATGTACATGAGCATCCTGGACCATCTAACGCAATTTTCTGTCAACCTGGCATTTTCTAAAATGTCCGTGACATCTTTTTAAAGTCAACTATAATGGTTATCATTAGCTACAGGAGAGGAGAGGAGAGTTAGAGAGAGAGAGGGAGATAGAGAGAGAGAGAGAGAGAGAGAGGGGAGAAGGAGGGAGGGAGAAAGAAAGAAAGAGGTGGGAGGGGGCGAGGGGCAGAGAGAGAAAGAGAGAGAGTGAGAGAGAGAGAGGGGGGGGGGGGTGAGAGGGCGGGGGGCACACAGAGATAGAACTAAATTTTATCCCACGAGGGTAAGAAAGTACATAAAAATTTTCTTTCATACAGCAAGAGAGAGAGAGAGCGATAGAGAGAGAGAGAAAGAGAGACAAACAGACAGACACACGCACACACACAGACACACACACACACACACACACACACACACACACAAAAGATATTTTATTTTATTTTATTTTATTTTATTTTTTTATATCGAGGATAATGGAATAAGCACTTATGTGCTTTTTTCACATCTAGTCCCCGTGTGTATGCGGCTTTGTAAATTCTGTCATCTGTTCCCACCGGCACACAATGGCCTACTCTTACGAAAAGCGGAACAGGATTTAACGTGTGCGCGCGCTAGATGTTCTGCGTGCGTTCGCACACGGGGCCTTGGTTTATAGTGTAA
Source organism: Rapana venosa (assembly GCA_028751875.1). Lineage (NCBI taxonomy): Eukaryota > Metazoa > Mollusca > Gastropoda > Neogastropoda > Muricidae > Rapana > Rapana venosa. The sequence continues at coordinate 15,918,256 of CM054141.1, read as the reverse complement.
TCCGAAGGACTTTTGGGGAGAGTGAAGTCTGCACTGATGTTAACTCTAGAGGAAAATATCCCCTTGAACGGGAATCGAACCCGGGTCGTCAGATTGCGAGCGCAATGTTCTAACCACTAGGCTATCCCCCCCCCCCCCCCCCCCACCCCCCCTGGTGGTCTAGAGGTAACGCACCTGCCTAGAAAGAGTTCGGGTCGGAAGTGTGCGCTGGTTTGATCCACGCTTGGATCCGAAACTTCTTCCCTCCCATCCATTAGACCATGAGTGGTGGTCTTGGTTCTAGTCTTTCGGATGAGACGATAAAGCGAGGTCCCGTGTGTTACGCATAATTATTTAGCGCACGTAAAAGAACCCACTGCAATAAGAGAGTTTTTCTGGTAAAATTCTGTAGAAAAAAGTTACTTTGATAAAGAAACAAATACAGATGCAGACAAGAAAAAAAAAGGTGGTGCTGCTCTTGTGGCGACGCACTCTCTCAAGGGAGAGCAGCCTGGATTTCGCACAGAAAAATCTGCTGTGAATTAAAGTGGTATAACAACAAAATGTTTTAATAATCCCCTTTATTCACCCTGTGCATCATTATGTACCTCATCTTTCGTTTCAAAAACAACAACAAAATCAATACTCTCAAGGTCTACCTTAGAAAGCAGGCCTTTCCAAAAGCAGACACACGTTTACATCGTTTTCGTGTCTCTATAGTCAGATATTAAGATGTTGGTGTTGTTGTTTTTTTCCAAAGTAGAGCTATAGAGATATTTGTTTGTTCTTTAACGTGAAGTTCAGCAAATCTGACGACATTTTCGCGACTCTATGACGTCTTTTCGTGTGTCATTTGGGTGCACAGTCAAATAAAAGACCACATGAAAGCGTATATCACACGAACAAACGATAAAACTTCTTACTTTGATAAATGAAAGATATTCTAGACCACACG
>CM054141.1:15889822-15909822 GCA_028751875.1 Rapana venosa | reverse complement strand
GAGAGAGAGAGAGAGAGAGAGAGAGAGAAGAGAGAGAGAGAGAGAGAAGAGAGAAAGAGAAAGAGAATGAGAAAAAACACCGAGAAAGAGAACATGAAAAAAAATCAAAAGGGATAGTATTCAAAAGGGAAAAAAAGAATGACAGAACTTTTTCTGAAGATGGAAAGATAGAAAGAAAGACAAAACGAAACGATGAAAAGAAGAAATGAGCGCTACGAAATCATGTTTACACATATCACTTCAATTCATAGTCTCACCAAAAGACTTAAGGGGGAATGGAACCCCAGTTATGATGTCCAAAACGGTAAAAGGTAAAGGTGTTCCATAACCTACGTGGTCGCAGGCGAGCGAGACATCAGAGACCTAGTCTTCTCTAGGGGCCAGCATATTGAGAATAGCGCCCATCTCCTCTCTCCCTCGCTGCTTTACCTTCCCTGACCCTAAAGAAGGCAGGTATCCATTTACAGCTGGGTGAAATGGGGAACTGTACTGAAACCGAGACGCGAAAACGGTCACCCATTCACTTGGTAAGCAACCACGCTCGATGCTGGCTGAAACTTAGCTTGGAGAAAGCGAGTGCTCTGACCACTGAGCTTACCCTGTCCCCCTGATGTCAATACCAAACTTAAAACAAAACAAAAACAAAAACAATAAGAACAACAACAACAAAATCTCAGCCCTCAAATTGGTGTCTCCTAAATGATGGGCTTAAACCTGGTGCCATCAGATTGTGAGCTCAGCACTCGAACCACTCTAAGCCATACCACTCCAACCTGTACTCATATCATCACTTTTTTTCCTTTTTTTACTCGTCACTCAAGACACATCAAGCTCAAGGATAGAGACAGAGACAGAACCAAAAACAGAAATGGATAAGTTAAGAAGAAGAAGAAGGAGAAGGAAGGTGGCAGGATGGTTAAGATGTTCGCCTGCCAACAAGTAAACCGTAGAGGTTCTGAGTTCGATTCCCAGCCTCGCCTTTTCTTCCCAGTTTGACCAAACAAATCGAACTGAGTGTAAAAGTCCTTTGGATGAGACTATAAACTGAGGCCCCGTGTTCGAACGCACGCAGAACATCTTGGGCACACGTTAAATCCTGTTCCGCTTTTCGGAAGAGTAGGCCTTTGTGTGCTGGTGGAAACATGACAACATTGACAAAACTGCATGCACACGGGGACTTGATGTAAAAAAGCACATGAGTGCTTATTCCATTATCCTCGATATAAAAGAATAAATCAATAAAGGTAAGGGATTTTAAAATAAGCCGAGGGGAAGTGAAACTAGCTATGCATTTGGGAGAGAAGAATATTTTCAACTGAAGCGAAAGTGAATGATTTCTCAAAGAGTTCAGTTCCATAAGCAGCTCCTACTAAGCCTTGTCTTCTACTTATTGTGGCTAAGCTGGTCTAACTAGTGAGTGATGGTCTTTGACCATACGGCTATTTATTTATTTATTTATTTATTCTTTTATATCGAGGATAATGGAATAAGCACTCATGTGCTTTTTTTTAAACATCTAGTCCCCGTGTGTATGCGGTTTTGTAAATTTTGTCATCGGTTTCCACCGGCACACAATGGCCTACTCTTCCGAAAAGCGGAACAGGATTTAACGTGTGCGCAAGATGTTCTGCTTGCGTTCGAACACGCGGCCTCGGGCTTATAGTCTCATCCGAAGGCTATGAGAGGCAGAGTGAAGAGAAAGCAGTGGGTGGAGGAGAGATAGAGAGAGAGAGGGGGGAGGGGAGGGGAGAGAGAGAGAGAGGGAGGGAGGGGAGAGAGAGAGAGAGAGAGAGAGAGAGAGGGAGGGAGGGAGGGGAGAGAGAGGGGGGAGGGAGGAGAGAGAGGAGAGGGAGATGGAGAGAGAAAGGGGGAAGGGAGGAGGAGAGAGAGGGATGGAGGGAGGTGGAGAGAGAGGGGGGGGAGGGGGAAGGGAGGAGAGAAGGGGGGGGGAGATGGAGAGAGAGATGGGGAGAGGGGAGGTGGGAGAGAGAAACGGGGAGTTTATGTTTCAGTTTTATTTATTCTGTTATTTCGAGGATAATGGAATAAGCACTCGCGTGCTGTTTTACCTCCAATCCCCGTGTGTCTGCAGTTTTGTTAGTTTTGTCATCCGTTCCCACCGGCACACAATGGGCCTACAGAGAAGGCATGAGAGAGAGAAGGAAAGGAGAGCGTGACAGGCATACAGATGGACAGACAGACAGAGAAAAGCTGATAGAGACAGACAGGCACACAGACAGACAGACAGAAAAAACTGATAGAGACAGACAGGCACACAGACAGACAGACAGAAAAAACTGATAGAGACAGACAGACAGATAGACAGACAGACAGAAAAAAACTGATAGAGGCAGACACGCACACAGACAGACAGAAAAAAACTGATAGCGACAGACAGGCAAACAGACAGACATACAGACAGACAGGAAAAACTAATAGAGACAGACAGGCACACAGACAGACATACAAACAGACAGAAAAAACTGATAGAGACAGACAGGCACACAGACAGACAGACAAATAGACAGACAGAAATAACTGATAGAGACAGACAGGCACACAGATAGACAGACAGACAGAAAAAACTGATAGAGACAGACAGGCACACAGACCGACACACAAAAGACAGAAAAAACGGATAGAGACAGACAGGCACACAGACAGACAGACAAAAAAACCTGATAGAGACAGACAGGCACACAGACAGACAGACAGAAAAAAACTGATAGACAGACAGGCCCACAGACAGACAGACAGACAGAAAAAAATGATAGAGACAGAAAGGCACACAGACAGACAGACAGACAGGCACACAGACAGACAAACAGACAGGCACACACATCAAGATGGATGTATGGTGGAAAGCTCTATCATTGACGTATAAACAAGTCAAGTAAAAAAAACAACAACAAACAAACAAAAAACCCAAACCCCCAAAACATATATCAATTATTCATCAGTCATCTGAACATCACACTGGGTTTTTTTTTCTTAGAACAACTTTTTTCTCCCGTTCCTCGACAAGAACACACGTTTATAATTATTATCATATATATGTTCTTACCTTTAAACATCAGCCTACTCTTATGCCGTTAGCTCCTGAGCTTTATCACAGTTCTTGATTAAACCATTGACGCTGGGGGCAACAGCAAAGTGAGAGGCTGTATGACCAGTGGCTTTCTTTCCCACTCATGGAATTCCACTGTACAGCTTAGTCTTTAGTGATCGACTATGACTCTCTGACTAGGAGGCTTGACTCGCACAGTATTTATGTGGGCTAGTTGGCCTTTGAAGAACATCTCCAACGCTGACTGTCCTTATGCCCACTTGGCCAAGAGAGTGGGGATGTGCTGTGGGCAAGGCATCTCCACTATAATCAAATTTCTGCCCAGTTTCCAAAACAGCAGCTGCCTCCTCTGCTGTTTATGAGGTCATCGTCGGACACGACGGACAAACATACATACTCTTTCGAGACACCCTGAGGGCGGCTGAGAGACGCAGGGACTGGAGAAAGGTGGTTGACATAGCTCCGAACGCGCCCCAAAGGATTCGGAATCTGAGGGATCGTTGACGGTGACGGTGACGGTGACTACTTTTTTCGAAAGGCGAGCAAAGGTTTGAAAGTGTGCACAAGATGTTCTACATGCGTTCGCCCACAGAACCTCGGTTTATAGCCTCATCCGAAGGACTTTCGGGGGGATTGGAATTGGTACCGATGTTAATTCCAGGGGGAAAATCCTTCCTAAATGGGTGCCTTGATAGAGGTTCAAACCCAGGTACGGGTGGATCGGTGGTCTAGGGGCAACACGCCTGCCTAGAAAGCGAAAAGTACGGGGCGGAATTGTGCGGTGGTTTGATTCCCCCGTTTGGGCCTGAAACTTTCCCCCCATCCATTAAACCATGAGTAGTGAGTCTGGGTGATAGTTTTTAGGATGAGACGAAAAACTGAAGTCCTGTGTGTTATACTAAATTATTTAGGGCACGTACAACAACCCACGGCAACAAGAAGAGAGAATGTTGCTGGCAAAGTTTTGTAGAAAGAAAAAATCACTCTGATAAGGGGAACAAATACAAAAACAGAGAAAAAAATGGGTGGCGTTGTTCTTGTGGCGACAGGGGAGAGCAGCCCAAAATTTCACGCAGAGAAGTCTATCTTGACGTGTAGTAGTATAAAAGATGAAATACAATAAAATAAATGAAATAAAACGATCGCAACGCTCTCACCACTAGGCTGTTCCCCCACCCTCTAACACTTGAGAAGACTGAACATGATCTGTGAGTAGAAATATTTTGCCACTGCAGACATGCGTTTAGAATTCAAACCTTTGAGACAATTCTGGATAACACAGAACTGCATATATATATCTATATATATATATATATATATATATATATATAATATATATATATATATATGTATATATATATATATATATATATATATATATATATCTATTATTTTATATATATATATATATTATATATATATTATATATATATATATATATTATAATATAATAATATTAATTTAAAACGTTACATTTCTAACATTTGAATTTAATCGCAAATTTGGAAAAGCCTTAACCCTGTTTCTAGATATTACATTTTAACTTTATTTTCATTTAGTAAGGAAACACTCTTGAACAACTCCTTTTTCTGTATTAAAATATACCATAACCGACCATTTTTCTTCTCTTCGTGGTGGGTAGAATGGTAATTTAACGTCTATAACTAGAATGACTGTGAGGGTAACTGCATTGTACGTGCTCGACCAGCTTAGGTACCCTTATCTAAACATAGCAAGATCACCATTTATTCTTTGCCTTCATGTTGTTAATAGCCACACCTCTCAGAAATATAATATAAGGCTGACTAGCAAAAGAAAAGGACTTTTTAAAGCTTATAAAAAATCACATACGGTTAGTAGCAAACCATCCTTTGCTCCCTTGGTATGTTTTGTTTATGGGTGGTGGAAAACAATATTCTCCAAAATGAGCATCCTGTCGTGACTCACAAGAAGGTTTTTTAAAAACAGGTAAGGGTGTCTGTACTAACCTATGTGGCGTAGGGAGCTAGCCATCAGTAGGACTCAGCTTCGTCTAGGCATCTTATTGGAGGGTGGCGCCCATCTCTCCTCCCTGTGCTTTACCTTCCTGACCCTAAAGAGGGCAGGTATCCATTTACAGCTGTGAATGTTAAAATGAATCAAAGGCGCGCAATGGGCACCAATCAAGTGTACCACGCCGATGCTGCTTAAAACTGGGGAAAAGAGAGTGCTCTGACCACTGAGCTATTCCGTCCTGTGACTCAAATACTCTTCATTTAGTAATGTAATAATGAAAAATTTATTTAAAGCGCTTAATTTTGTAAAATAGACTCATCAAAGCGCTTGCATGCGAATCATTCACACACATGCGACGTTCACAAAAAAGATTAACAGATTCTAAATTTGGACAGAGGGACTGGATAGCTCAGTGGTCAGAGCACTCACTCTCCCCAAGCCAATGTTAAGCAGCATCGAGCGTGGTTACCATTTGGATGGGTGACCGTTTTCGCCACGCCTTGACTTCAGTACAGTCCTCCCCAGTTCACCCAGCTGTAAATGGGTACCTGCCCTCTTTAGGGTCAGGGAAGGTAAAGCAGCCAGGGAGAGGAGATGGGCGCCGCCCTCAATATGCTGTCCCCTAGAGAAGTTGAGGTCTCTGATGCCTCGCTCCCCTACGACCACATAGGTTATGGGACACCTTTACCTTTTTACCCTTGTTGACTGTAGACACATGCATACTCTTCAAAGGCGAGAATCCTACAGGGGCAAAGAGTGTTCTGAAAACAATAGGTTTGACTTTGTTCTTGGATTAACCCCTGCGGTCTTATGATAAGACCTAAGTCCTTCCTAGTGGCCCAGACAAATAATGATAAAAGAACGAATGTTAGAGAGAGAGACAGAAAGAGAGAGAGAGAGAGAGAAAAGAGAGAGACAGAGACATACACAGAGAGAAAGGGGAGGGTTAAGCTGACACATAAAGCTTGGGAAGTTCCAAGAAGAATATAATAAGTCTGCACCAAATAAACTTTGCAAGATCCAAACAGCAGCCCTTGTTACTAATCTGCTTTTCCATTCCGCTAAAGCTGGTCTGGCTATCTTTGATGGTGGTTGGAATAAGAAAGAGAGAGAGAGAGAGAGAGAAGAGAGAGAGAGAGAGAGAGAGAGAGAGTGTATGTGTGTGCGTGCGTGTGTGTGTGTGTGCGCGCGCGTGTGTGTGTGCATGTGCGTGAGAGAGAGAGGGAGAGAGAGATAGAGAGAGAGAACTCTGAATTCTTTATGATTTAATGTACATTGGTCCAGTGCCACAATACATTTTGGGGCCTTGGAATGAAACAATGGGTCCATTATATCATTGGCAAAGCAAATGCACACAAAAAGTAAAGATTTACGACTGATAAAAGTAGAAAAACACAAATTATTCTGATTTATTATCATGACCCCTATATCAAGCAAAACCAAATTATAAAAAAGAGATGATGTATGAGGAAAATTGCGGAAATCAAACAAGTCAATTACATATCAAATCATAACAGAGAGAGACAGAGAGACAGAGAGACAGAGATAGACAGACAGTGACAGAGAGAGAGAGACATAGAGAGAGAAACAGAGACAGAGAAAGAAGGAGAGAGAGAGAGAGAGAGAGAGAGAGAGAGAGAGAGAGAGGAGAGAGAGAGAGAGACATAGACATAGACATAGACAGAGACGGACAGACAGACAGAGAGAGCCAGAGGAAGAGGGAGAGAGAGAGACGACAGACAGAGAGACAGAGAGATAGAGAGACAGAGAGACAGAATGAGACAGAGACACAGAGAGACAGAGCGGGAGGTAGCAGCAGACAGAGAGAGACAGAGACAGAGACAAAGCATACAGAGACAGAACAGAGAAGCAGACAGAGACAGACAACAGAGACAGAGACACAGAGAGACAGAGACAGACAGAAAGAGAGAGAACTAGAGAGAGAGAGAGAGAGAGAGAGAGAGAGAGAGAGAGAGAGAGAGAGAGAGAGAGAGGAGAGAGAGAGAGAGAGAGAGAGAGAGAGAGCATAAGAGAAGATCAACAAAACAAAAAGAATATACTAAGCGTCATAGTCTACAAAAAAAAATAATTATAAGACAGAAAACACAAAAAACAAGAAATCCCAAAAAAAAAAACCCAAAACAAACAAAAACAAAACCAAAAAAAATAATCGGATAATGGCGGGATCCTGAAGCGTTGGGGGATAGTTTTTAGACTTTGTTGGTCTGTGTCAAACTGGTTCCCGGACTTTTTTTTTAAGTCTGTTTGGGTGCTAGCGTGGTGGGTTTTGGGTTTCAACAGCATGTAGATGCAGCACATACGTCGCTTGTCGGTTTGTCTGTGGGGTGGGTGTGTGTTGTTGTGGTGGTGTGTTTTGTGTGGGTGTGTGGGGTGTGTGGTGTGTTGCTTTTGTGGTTTTTGTGTGTGTGGTTTTTGTGTGTGTCGTGTTGCTTGTTGTATGTTTGTGTGTGTGTGTGTGTGTGCTTTGTGGTGTGTGTGTTGTTGGTGTGTGTGGTTTTGCTTGTGGTGTGTTGTGTGTTTTGTGTGTGTGTGTGCTTGTGTGTGTGTTGTGTGTGTGTGTGTGTTGTGTGTGTGTGTTTGTGGTGGCTGGTGTGTGTGTGTGTGTGTGTGCTTTTGTGTGTGTTGTGTGTGGGTTGGTGTCGTGTGGGTGGTGTTTGTCTTGTGTGTGTTTTTGTTTTGGTGTATGTGTGTGTGTGTTGTATGTGTGTGTGTGTGTGTGTGTTGTGTGGGTTTCTGCGTGGCTTTTTGGTGTGTTTGTGTGTGTGTGTGTGTCTATTTTATTTATCTATTATTTTATTTTTTTTTTTTATGGGGATAAGGGAAAATGTGTTGTCTGTGGTGTGTCTGGTGTGTTGTGTGTGTGTTTGTGTTGTGGCTGAGTGTGAGCGCTGGTAGTGTCTGGTGTATCTGTGGTGTGTTTGGTCTATGTTGTGTCGTATGTGTTTCTGGTGTGAGTGTCTGTCTGGTCTGTTTTTTTGTCTGTGGGTGTTTTTTATGGTCTATGTTTCCCCGTGTGTGTGTGTGTGTGTGTGTGTGTGTGTGTGTGTGTGTGTGATGTTGTCGTCCCTGTGTTTGTTGTAGGTCTTTAGGGCCCCTCGGTGTGTGTGTGGGTTTTGGTTGGCGTGTGTGTTGTGGTTTTTCTGTGTGTGGTTTTTGTTGTGTCGTGTTTGCTGTATGTGTCTATATGTGCCCGGTGTGTGTGTGTGTGTGTGTGTGTGTTTCTTCAGTCTGTTCTTGTGTTTTTCTGTTCTTGCTTCCCGACATGTGTGACCATCTGACTTTCTCTGTTTTTTTCTGTCTGTCTGTCTGTCTGTCTGTCTATCTATCTATTTGTACGTTTAACTTTGGTTTGTCACTGTTTCTGTCTGTCTGTTGTCTGTATGTATTCTTTTATTTCGAGGATAATAAAAGAAGCACTTTTATGCTTTTTACATTCCCCAGTGTGCAGGAGTCGTAAATTTTGTCATCTGTTCCTACCAGCACACAATGGCTTACTTTTTCGACAAGCGCAACAGGTTTAACGTGTGGGCAAGATGCTCTGCGTGCGTTCGCACACGGGCCTCGGTTTATAGTCTGTGTCTGTATGTCTGTATGTGTGTCTGTGTGTATGTATGTGTATCTCTCTCCGTGCCTGTGTGTCTGTGTGTCTGTATGTGTGTGTCTGTGTGTCTGTGTGTGTCTTTCTCTATTCCTTTCTTTTCTTTCTTCCTTTCTTCCTTCTTTCTTTCTTTCTTTCTTTCTTCTTTCTTTGTGTATTTATGTATGCATGCATGCAAACATGTATGCATGTATGTATGTATGCATGCATGCAAGCATGTATGTATGTATGTATGTATGTATGCATGCAAGCATGTATTATGTATATTAGTTTGTATGTATGTATGTATGTATGTATGTATGTATGTATGTATGTATGTATGTATATGTATATATTTATGTACTTATGTACGCATGTATGCATGTATACAAGCATCTCTGCACGTCTTCCTATTGTACTTTGTTTTATCTTTTACGTCCTTTTTTGTGATTGTCTTTTTTCGTTATTTATACATCTATTTTCTACCTTGTGTTCTCAAAAACAAAAGATTTCACAAATAAAAACACAGAATTCACCTCACTCGACACTTCCTTCAAAACAAAAACAAACAAAAAAAGCAAACTACGAACAAACATGCACAGATATACTTTTGGGGGTTGGCAGCCCTTTCTTGCTTTAATGATACTACTACTAATACTACTACTACTAATGATTATACTAAAATGATGATGATGATGATGATGATGATGATGATGATGCTCATCATCATCATCATCATCATCATCATCATCATCATCATCATCATCATCATCATCATGTGTAGAATTTCTATTAGCGCTGAATCTTGCAAAGGAACGAATCCAAGCGCTTACATTCAAATCATTCACACTTATGGAATCATTCATGAATAACATAAAAAAGATACCAATTTTACACACACACACACACACACACACACACACACACACACACACACACACACACACGCACACGCACACAATTCAGCACTAGATCACACCTGTGTACCTCGTTGACCTCTTAACTATCTACCTAGGAAGTAGGGAGGGAGGGAGGGAGGGAGGAAGGGAGGGAAGGTGGTGTTGAGGCCAATGACTTTGGAGCAGAAATAGATGGACATTATAATTATCCACAAAGTCTGAATGTGGTTATCGAAATGCTGGTGGTGTGGGGCGGGTGGGGGGTGAGGGGGTGAGGGGGAGGTGGAGAGGTGGGGTGGAGAGGTGGGGGAGAGACGGTCGCAAACGGAGAAATCTTAGGTTGGTGAACTTTGGAGCACTAGCTTAGAAACGTTAATAAAAAATGGAGATATTTTGGGGGGTTAATTATTTATTTTTTTTGTTTTCGTTAAGAGTACAGAACATTCTTAAATAGTTGGGTTTTTTTAAAATTTATTTAGAGGGTAATGGATTAAGCGCGGAGGCACCGTGGTCGAGTGGTTCAGGCGGTCAACTCGTGATCCAGAGGTCGCGGGTTCGATCCCCGCTCGGCTCGGTGTTGTGTCCTTGGGAAAGACACTTTACTCCTATTTTCCTCACTCCACCCAGGTGTACAAGTGGGTACCAGCTCTGCTGGGGAAGTATCTGGCGACAGACTAGCGTCCTGTCACAGGGGTGGTGAAAAACCATCAGTTCGCTTAACGCTACAGAAACCGGGATAAGCTCCGGATCTATGGGCCTTCTGGCTCGAAAGAACATACTTTTACTTTTTTAATGGATTAAGCACTCATGTGCTCTTCTACATCCAGTCTCCGTGTGTATGCAGTTGTGTCAGTTTTTTCATCCGTTCCCACCAGCACACAATGGCCTACACTTTCGAAAAGTGGAACAGGCTTTAACGTGTACGCAAGATGTTCTGCGTGCGTTCGCACACGATACCTCGGTTTTTAGTCTCATCCGAAGAACTTTTGGGGGGAGTGGAGTCGGCACTGATGGAAAATCCTCTTGAACGAGATTCGAACCCGAGTCAGTAGACCACGAGCGCATCATTCTGGCCACCAGCCTACCCGGTATTACAGTGTTAAATTGATGACTGGGGTATTCAGAAGATGTCATTAGTGCTCTGTACCTATACACAGGGATAGATAGACTGATAGCCTGGTTGGTTAGAGCGTTGCGATTTGCGCTTGTGATCTGCTGACCCGGGTTCGAATCCCGTTCAAAGGGATATCTTAATCCTCGAGTTAACATCAGTGCCAACTCCACTCTCCTCCAAAAGTCCTTCGGATGAGACTATAAACCTAGGTACCGTGTGCGAACGCACGCAGAACATCTAGCGCTCGCACAAGTTAGAGCCTCTTCCGCTTTTCGGAAGGGTAGGCTATTGTATGCCAGTGGGAACCGATGACAAAATGTACAAAACTGAATACACACGGGAAAGGGATGTAAAAATGACACATGGGTACTTATTCCATTGGCCTCGAAAGAAAAGAATAATTAGATAGATATTAGATGTATGAATGAATAGAATGAATGAATGAATGAATGAATGAATACATAAATAAATAAATGAATAAATAGATACATGAATACACATCGGTTTATATAGGAGTTGAGAGAGAGGTTTAATACATTTGTTCTTTTATTTCGAGGATAACGGAATAAGCACTCGTGCTTTTTTACATCCAGTCCCCGTGTGCATGTAGTTTTGTCAATTTTGACACCCGTTTCTACCACCACACAATGGATTACTCTTCTTCGTTTCTTTCTTTCTCTCTTTCTTTCTTTCTTCTCCTGTTTTCTTTGCATCGAGCGTGGTTACCACTTGGATGGGTGACCATTTGTGCGCCTTGGCTTCAGTACAATCCCCCAGTCCACCCACCTGTAAATGAGTACCTGCCTTCTTTAGGGTCAGGGAAGGTAAAGCAGCAAGGGAGAGGAGATGGGCGCCGCCCTCAATATGCTGGCCCCTTGAGAAGTGAGGTCTCTGACACCTTGCTCCCCTTCGACCTTACATGTTATGCCGTTCATTATTTCATGTTTGTTTTTCCTTCTCTTCTCCTCTCCTTGTTTTTTTTTCTTGTTCATGCTATTTATTAGTCTGCTTGTCCCTTCTAATCTAATATAGATGTTCACAAATAGACATAGGAACTTCCTTTAGTAGACATTTCCTTCACTTGAACAAAACGAACAATGAACAAGCACGCAAAAATACCTTTTTAGAGAACCCATTTTCATCGGAAGCAAAACACTGCACTAAATCACCTCTCCATGGTAAGACATGTTAACATTATGTGGTTGAAAGTGTTGGCAAATGCCCTCCTCCCTTGTCCCTCCACCTACCCACTCAAAGAACTTAATCACCTGATGGATTCTTGACTCCATACATTATAAGGAGAGAATGGTTAAAAGTAGGGGATAGCTTCGTGGACAGAGCACTCACTTTCCCCGAACTAAGAATAAACAGTATTGATCGTGATTACCAAGTGGATGAGTGACCGTTTGTGAGCCTTGGCATTAGTACAGTCCCCACTCCTACTCCAGTTCACCCAGCTGTAAAGGGGTACCTGCCCTCTTTTATGGTCATGGAAGATAAAGCAGCAAGGGAGAGGAGATGGGAGCTGCACTCAATATGCTGGACCCTGGAGAAACTAAGGTCTCTGACACCTTGCTTTCCAACAATCGCGTAGGTTATGGGTACACCTTTACCTTTACCTAAGGTTAAGTAACAAGAACTTTGCAGCAGAAAGTGATGGCGATAGTTTAGGGTTATATTTGTTTTTACTCAAAGGTAGATACGGGTCTAAAAGTGTCCCAAATCATGCATCTGTAGTTAAAAAAATGGAGGGGGGGGACCTAAATGCAAATATGGAGATTTCCCTGTATAATCTAAAAAAGAATTTTGATTGTAGAACATGTTTGTAAACACGGTTTCTTGTATAATGTTAAAGGCAAAATAGTTTAAAAGTTTGAAACATTTAGCATTGGTGAATAATTCTATTCTCTGAACTCTGAACTGTGAACCATTTTATTGTACAAGGCCACTAGACCCATTACAATTTCAGACACTTCCTTCCCCCTATTAATGGATGGAATATTTTGGATTGTTTCCATGGCAACAGTGCTTACATCTGAATAATCCATGGATTTATCTAAGCTAAAACAAATCGTACCCTTTCACTATATAATACGGTGTCTAGCATGAGCTTGTGGACAAAATTAAATCAGTTTTGACCATCATGTCTCATTAAGTGATGACCTGGAAGTGTCACACCACCAGACTGTGCCTAGGGCACTCAGAAAAGGTCATTAGTATTTCACATCTATCTAGACAGTGTTTTAGGGACTTTAGCGTATAAGTATATCACATGAAGAGCTTCTGACTTCAGAGGGAAAAAAACGTTACTAAGGCTGTACGGGAACGTCACACGAACATCTGGACTGGCCAAGACTGTCCTACAGGGAACAGTACAAGGAGGGAGACGAAGAGGCAGACAGAGAAAACGATGGGAAGACATCATCAGAGAGTGGACTGACCGTGAGTGGAACGATTTGCTAGGAAAGCAGAGGACCGGCCATGGGGAGTGGAGGAAGCTGGTTGCAACATCTTTAGTGGTGCCACCATGGGTCCACGGGACTATGGGATAGGTGAAGGTGAAGGTAGATGTCTATGTGTAGGACTATTTCTCTCTGTTTGTCTAAATTTAGTTTTTGCCAAGCATGTCTAGGGTTGTTGTTGTTTTTTTGAATTTGCTTTGTTAAATTGGTTTCTAGTCATTTTAATCTTCATCTATTTTTCCCTGGTTCTTGTTTTTTGTTATATTTGATCTCTGTCTCCGTCTTTCTTGTCTCTCTGTCTCTCTTACTCTGTCTTCAACAATATCTCTGTATTCCTGTCTCTGTATGTCTGTATGATTTGTCTTCTGTCTGTCTGTCTCTGTCTCTGTCTCTGTCTGTCTCTCTCTCTCTCTCCTCTCTCTCTCTCTCTCTCTCTTCTTAGTCTGCAAGTTTACTTTTATTTACTTTTTTGTTTCTAGTATTCAGCACATACATCAAAATCACTCATACCCTTGAAGTCGGAATGTGGCTACCTTAATCATAAACAAACAAAAAATGGTTAAAAGGTAAAGGTAAAGGAGTCCCACAACCTATAAGGTCGTAGGGAAGCGAGGCATCAAAGACCTCACTTCTCTAGGGCCAGCATATTGAGGGCGGCGCCCATCTCCTCTCCCTCACTGCTTTACCTTCCCTGACCCTAAAGAGGACAGGTACCCATTTACAGCTGGGTGAACTGGGGGAACTGTACTGAAGCAAAGGTGCGCAAACGGTCACCCGTCCAACTGGTAACCATGCTCGAAGCTGCTTAACTTGGCTGGGGGAAAGCAAGTGCTCCGACCACTGAGCTATCCCGTCCCCTTTTTAAAAATGGTTACATACACAAAATCTCACAATCCGTAAACTTTGCAGCTGTAGTCAAGGAACACACATGAACAAAAATTACTAGTGAATAATTTTCAAACTGACAGAAAGAAAAGAGAAGAAGAAAAAAACCCAGAGACACAGAAAGAAAAAAAAAAGAAATACAACAAGAGACACAAAAGGGAAAAACAAAAAAGGCAGACAAATAGACAGACAGACAGAAACACAGACAGACAGACCGAAATACAGACAGACAGAAACACAGACAGACAGATAGAAATACAGACAGACAGACAGAAATGCAGACAGACAGACAGACAGACAGAAATACAAACAGACAGACAGAAGCCCAAAGAAACAAAGAACTCCCACAACTTATAATGTTCAATGCATGCTCATTCAAATCAGATAACTGCTCTCTGGCTTATCTGTCCCTTTTGTCCCCAGTTCCTAAGCAAGAGCTATCCCCACCCCCTCCCCCTCCTCACCCCAGCCCACCCAGGTTCACAAATTGTGAGATTTTGTGTAGGTGACCATTTTTAGCCCACCAATAAGGTAGATGCATTCTGGCCTTGGAGAGGGATAGTTTACCTGTCTGATTTGCTCTCTTCACAATCGCACAGGTAGGATGAAAGTAGGATTTAAGTCAGAGAGGGAAAAAAAGAACTTTACCAAGAAAAAAAAAGGCAGTGATTTAGATTGGGGAGTGGAGTGCCACAGTTTTGCTTCAGTGTCAAGAACAACCTAAAAATAAACGCGTGGTGGATTTAGACTGTGTCTAGGTTAGGAATAACATGGTCGTTAGTGGGTTTCTTTTCTTTTTGTTTCAAAAGGTTAAAAAAGGTAAAGGTGTCCCCATAACCTATGCGGTCAATGGGAAGCAAGGTGTCAGAATTCTCAGCTTTTCCAAGTGGCCATCATGTTGAGGGCGGTGCCAATATCCTCTCCCTCGCTGCTTTACCTTCCCCAACCCCTAAAGAGGGCAGGTACCCATTTACAGCTGGGTGAACTGGGTAGGGACTGTACTGAAGCCAGTGTACCTAAATGATCACCCATTCACTAGGGTGCTGCTTAAACATAGCTTGGGGGGAAGTGAGTACTTTGAGCACTGAGCTATCCCGTCCTCTTTTTGTTTGCCTAGCAAAAAGGTTTTGTAAGTGCTTGATGTCAGCTAAGTGTTATGGTCTGCATTGAAATATTGTTTTGCTTGAAAATGTTATGTTGAGATTAGCTTCAGCCCTAACATACCCTTAGCATAACAGCCCACATTCTGGAGAGAGATAAAAACCTCTAAAATCAGAGTATGGCTGTCTATATGGTGAAATACTTGAAAACAAGTCATAGACGCAAAACTTTTCATGCAGTTTATACTTACGTTTCTCATGGTGACTTCCACATGGAATGAGTAAGTTTCTTCTTCATAGAACGCTTAGACAGCAACTGTTGTTATCTGTTATATGAGCAAAAATGCATCACACTGCACCTTGCATGTCAGGCCCAGCACACTGGATTTTGGCATAGGAGAGAATTGTTCTCTTTTAAGTCTCAATGGAAATAAAGGCAACAGAATGGACCAAGAAGGCATAAAAATAGACGAGAATGAGAAGACAACAGGAAGAAAAGGAGCAAGGCAGAAAATAAAGAGTGTGATAGTAAAAAGGACACTTTTTGCAGAAAATTACCAGAATGTGGGGATGCTATTTATACTGACAGGCCCCCTGACATCCCCATGGAAGAGATGAGTAAGTTGAAGTGCATACTATTCTGGGTAACCCCCTCCAGGGTGGAAATTAAGCTGAGGAATGCCTGACTTAAAAATGTGTAACACATAAAATTCAATGGCCAGTTATTTTAAGAAAGGGGGTGGGGGGAGTGGCGTGTCATAGTTTTCTCTAGGGAGTGAAGAATTACCTAACTTAGGTTTAGGCGGGTACAGCTGGTCTCTGGGGTATTAAGAAAGGGTCATTAGGGCTTTGCATTTTACAGACTGGTGACTTGTGTAGGAGTAAAGAGAGAGAGAGAGAGAGAGAGAGTGTGTGTGTGAGTGTGTGTGTGTGTGTGAAGAGAGGGTCATTAGTGTTTTGCAATTACAGACTGGAAACTTGTGTAGGAGTTAACAATCTGTGTGCTCGAGCCCACCCAGCGCGCAGGCAGATTGTTAACTCCTACACAAGTGTGCGAGTGCGTGCATGTGTGTGTGTGTTAATCTGTCTATCCATGCCCCCCTTGTTTGCAAATGGCTGTGTGTGTCTGTCTGTGTGTCTGTGTCTGTGTTGTCTATATTATGAGTTCGAATGTTGAGATTTTTCTTTAATCTCTCTTGCTTCATTTATTCATTCATCCAGTTGTTCGTTCATTAATTCATTAATTTATTTATTCAGTCATTCATTCAATCCATAATTCATTTAGCAATTTTATTGATGCAATCTCTCTTTTGGTTCCCCCTTTCTTTTTTCATTCATTTATCAAATTCATTCGGTCAATCACTCAGTCAGTCAATTAGTCACCACTACCACCTCCACCACCTCCACCATCATCAACACCACTACCGCTACCACCATCAACATCACCATCACCAAAACCACCACTACCATCACCACCATCAACACATTCACCACCGTCAACACCACCTCCTTCAACAACAACAACAATAACAACAACATGAAAACCACCACCACCACTACCACCACCATCAACACATCTACCACCACCATCACCAACAACAATAACAACAACACCAACAACGACAGCAACAATAACAACAACAACAACTGCAGTAACAACAACAATGACAACAACAACGACAACAACAACTATAACAGCACACCCTACTTCATGCAAGAAAGCATCAAAGAGCGGACTGGCCTTGAGTGGAACGATTTGTTACGGAAAGCAGAGGACCGCAGGGTGGGATGTGGAGGAAGCTGGTTGAAAAACCCTCAGTGGTGCCTCCCCACGGTCCACGGGACTACAGGATAGGTGAAGGTGAATGTGAAGAGGTAAATTTGGAAGGGTCACAACTTTTTTTTTCCATCAGGAATTCAAAATGGTCTGAGATGGAAGTACTGCAGACCCAGACATTGCCTAAGGCATCAGGGAAAAAAATGGTCATTGACATTATGTACTTGTGTGTGAAGCTGTGTACTAATTCAGTGTGTGTGTGTGTGTGTTGTGTGGGGGAGTGTGTGTGTGTGTGTGTGAGTTTTGTAGGGAGGGTTTTTTGTGTGGTGAGAGTGTGTGTGGTGGGGGTGGAGGAGGGGGTTTGTTGTGGTGTGTGTGTGTGTGTGGTGTGTGTGTGTGTGTGTGGTGTTGTGTGTGTGTTGTGTGTGTGTGTGTGGGGGAGGGTGTTTGTGTGTGTGAGTGTGTGTGTGTGTGGGGGGAGGGTGTTTGTGTGTGTGTGAGTGGTGTTGTGTGTGTGAGGGAGGGGTGTTTGTGTGTGTGAGTGTGTGTGTGTTGTGTAGGGAAGGGTGTTTGTGTGTGTATGAGTGTGTGTGTGTTGTGAGGGGGAGGAGGGTGTTTGTGTGTGTATGAGTGTGTTGTGTTGGGGAGGGTGTTTGTGTGTGTGAGTGTGTGTGTGTTGTGAGGGGGGAGGAGGGTGTTTGTGTGTGTATGAGTGTGTTGTGTAGGGAGGGTGTTTGTGTGTGTGTGTGGGTGGGGGGAGGAGGGGGGTGTTGTGGTGTGTGTGTGTGTGTGCAGAGAGAGAGAAAGAGAAAGAGAGAGAGTGTGAGTGTGAGTGTGTCTGTTTGTGTGTGTATGTGTGTGTGTCTGTGTGTGTGGTGGGGTGAGGGTGGATGGGGGAAGGGTTGGTGGACGTTGTTTGGTGTGTGTGTGTGTGGTGTGTGTGTGTGTGTGTGTTGTGGTGTGTGTGTCTGTGTGTGTGTGCGTATGGTTTTTGTGTTATCTATTTTTTTATATCGAGGATAATTGAATAAGCGCTTATGTGCTATTTTTATCCAGTCCCCGTGTGTGTGCAGGCTTGTAAATTTTGTCCTCAGTTCCCATCGTCACACAAAGGCGTACTCTTCAGTAGCAGCAGCAGCAGCAGCAGCAGCAGCAGTCAGCAGCAGCAGCAGTAGTAGTAGTAGTAATAGTAGTAGAAGTAGTACTAATAGTAGTAGAGCTGTAGGTGCAGTGTGGTGTTTGTGTGTGTGGTGTGCGTGTGTGGTGTGTGTGTGTGTGTGTGTGTGTGTGTGTGTGTGTGTGTAAAAAAGGCAGGAGAAGGAATCAAGAAGGCAGCAGAAAGTAGACAAGAAGGAAGTGGCAGGAAGAAAAGGAACGATGCAGAAACAAAGAGAAGGATAGACAAGAGGGAATAAGTAGCACAGAATTTCCCAAAAGGTGGAGATACTATTTATACTGACAGGCCACCGGAATTTCCACTAGCGGTGTGCTTTTGAAAATGTATTAATTTTTTTTATCAATGTTTTGCATTTTTAGGATAATGGAATGATTATTCACATGTTCCTTTTACACCCACGTACTCATCCAGTCAGTCAGTCAGCCTGACAGCCAATCAGTCAGTCAGCCAGCCAATCAGTCAGTCACTCAGTCAAGCATTCTGTCAGTCAGACAGCCAGCCAACCAACCAACCACCCATCCAACCAACTAGTCAGCCATCCAGCCAGCCAGCCAGCCAGTCGGTCAGTCAGTCAGTTAGTAAGTCAGTCAGCCATTCAGTCAGCAAGCCAGCAAGCCAGTCAGTCAGTTAGTCAGTCATTTAGCCAGCCAGTAAGCCAGTCATTCACCCATTTAGTCAGTCAGTCAGTCAGTCAGCTAGTCAGTCGAAGCATCTGAGTTGAAAAAACAAAACTGTAAGGGTAATGAAAGATAGAAACAAAGTGACAGACAGAAAGCAAGAGAAAATGAAAGAAAAGAAAAAAAAACATGCAAAGAAAGGGGCAAAGGTAAAGAAAATGAAAGAAAAAGAAATATAGAAAAAAACAAAATATAAAACAAAAATAAAGCAACAACAAAAACAGCAAAACAACAACAACAACGGCAGCACATACACAGACAGACAGAACACAACACACACACACACAGACACACACACTTAAGTGTGTACCTACATAATTCTCCCTATGAACACATAACCTAATGATGTTCATATCCCATAGTTTTTAACATGCTAAAAAATTCCTGACATGAACACCTACTTCAATTCATGAAAGCTTTTACTGACGAAGTATGAAAGAAAAAGCAAAGTGAATGAGTTAAAAAAAGGGGAAAAACAAAAACAAAAAACTTATGAATAGAAAGTGGACGGGATAGCTCAGTGGTCGGAGCATCGCTTTCCCCCAGCCAAGTTAAGCAGCATCGAGCATGGTTACCACTTGGATAGGTGACCGTTTGCATGCCTTGGCTTCAGTACAGTTCCCCTAGTTCACCCAGCTGTAAATGGGTACCTGCCCTCTTTAGGGTCAGGGAAGGTAAAGCAGCGAGGGAGAGGAGATGGGCGCCGCCCTCAATATGCTGGCCCTAGAGAAGTGAGGTCTCTGACGCCTCGCTCCCCAAGGACCTTAATGTTTATGGGACACCCTTTATGAATAGAAATCGTTTTTAACTAACTTTGAATTATTCATGTAGTGAATGTCAAAGACAAGGATTAGATTGACTAAGATCTGTCTGAGCCACGAACTGACTTTGCATTGAGAACTGATGCTTATTACAATAAATTATGCTCTTCATTGTTTTCAACCAGACTTATTAATAAAGACATTATGAATTTATTTGTCTTCCTGTCAAACTTGTTTCAACTTTTGCTTGAGTTTTGTTCCTCTTCTGTCTGGGAATTACACGGCACAAGCTATTGAATTGCTATTTTATGATCGTCTGAAATATGGCTGAATGGATTAAAGCGTGTTCTACTGAAACCTAGGCATTGGTAAACGATCGTGGAATTTCGAAAAGAAAACTAGTGTTCTCTCGTTATTGCAGTGACCTAAAACCACTTTTCGTTAAGGGACTGATGTAGTAGTAGAAATAGTAGTAGTAGTAGTAGTAG
>CM054141.1:15882322-15884822 GCA_028751875.1 Rapana venosa | reverse complement strand
GTAGTTTGATCCCAGTTTGGGCCTGAACAACCCCCCCCCCCCCCCCCCCCCCATCCATTAGTCATGAGTGATGGTCTGGGTGCTAGTCTTTCCTGCCCGCAACTGTATTTGTTTTCCTATCAGATTGGTTTATATCTACAAAATTTAAGCCAAGGGATAACTTTTCGTTGATTTTTTTTTACGTACGCAAAATACTTAAGTTTAACATACGGGACCTCGGTTTTTCGTCTCAACTGAAAGACTAGCACCCAGACCACGACTTACGGTCTTAATGGATAGGGGGTTGAGGAGATGTTTTGAGCCCAAACGGGGATCAAACCACCGCACACTTCCGACCAGGACTATTATTTTCTAGGCAGGCGCGTTACCTCTAGACCACAGATTCAGTCTGCAGATGATATCAATCAGTCTGGCATTGCTATTGATGTTTCTAATTTAGTGCAGACTGTTTTAAGCTAATCTCTAGTCCCACTGAGAAGTTTCCCCTACATTTGTTAAAGAGGGTGAAATATAATGATGGATGAATGTGTGTGAGGAGTTTTTAGTGTAAAGTTTTTGTTCGTTGATTTGAATGTGCGTACTTGAGTAGGGTGAGTGTGTGAGTTGTGTGTTGTTTTGTGTGTGTGTGTGTGTGTGTGTCCCCGTCTTGGTGTGTGTGTGTGGTGTGTGTGTGTGTGTGTGAGTCAGAGAGAAAGAAGGGGAGAGGGAAGATAGAGAGAGAGTGTGTGTATGCATGTCTGTGAGTGTGTGTAAATGTGCGGTGCGCGTGCGTGTATGTGTGTGATTGTTTATGTGTGTGTGTCATAGAGAGAGAAGTGGGAGAGAGAGAAAGAGAGAGAATATGTGTGTGTGTGTGCGCGCGCGCGTGTGTGTATGGTGTGTGTGTGTGTGTGTGCGCGCGCGCGTGTGTGCTTGTGTTGTGTGTGTGTGTGTGTGTGTGTGTGTGTGTGTGTGTGTGGTGTGTGTGTGTGTGTGTGTGTGTGTGTAGGGGGGAGTAGGGGGAGTCAAAGTCAAAGTCAAAGTTTTACTTCCAGATAGTAAATCAAATAAGCAAAGCATTCTCTTTCTCCCTGTGAAGTAATGCATCTATGGGGAAAAGTCTTAGCAAGACTCGAAAGTGGCTTATACAGTCTGTGCCAAATGTGAGGGGAGAGAGAGAGAGAGTGAGTGAGTGAGACAGAGACACAGAGAGACACAGAGAGAGACAGAGACAGAGAGACAGAGTGAGACAGAGACAGAGATAGACATGAAGAGACAGAGACAGAGAGACAGAGAGAGATAGAGAGAGAGACAAAGAGAGACATAGGGAGAGACAAAGAGAAAGTGAGAGAGAGACGGAGAGAGACAGAGAGAGAGACAGAGAGATAGAGAGAGACAGAGAGAGACAGAGACAGAGAGAGATAGAGAGAGAGAGAGAGACAAAAAAGAGACAGAGGCACACACAGAGAGAGACAGAGACACAGAGAGATAGAGATAGACATGGAGAGACAGAGAGAGACAGAGAGAGATAGAGACAGAGAGAGACAGAGACAGATAGACAGACAGATAGATAGATAGATAGATAGATAGATAGATATATAGATAGACATACAGACAGACAGACAGACAGAGAGAAAGACAGAGACACAAGAGAGAGAGAGAGAGACAGAGACAGAGACAGAGAGACAGTGGTCTGTGGCAATATCAAGACTGATTGATGGTACTTAAAGACATGCTGCATTCATCGAAATAATTAATAGCTTTAACCACCCAAGACCTAAAGAAGTTTTGCTGTCGGTTTCCTTTTTTTCTTTCTTTCTGTCTTCTCTTTTCTTTTCTTTTCTTGCGTTCTTCCTTTCTTTTCTTTTTCTTTCTTTCTTTCTTTCTTTCTTTCTTTCTTTCTTTCTTTCTTCCCTTCTCTTTTCTTTCTTTCTTTCTTTCTTTTCCTTCTCTTTTCTTTCTTTCTTACTTTCCTTTCTTTTCTTTTGTTTTCTTTCGTTCTTCCTTTATTTTTTTCTTTTCTTTCTTTCTTCTTTCTTTTCTTCTCTTCTTTTTTTCTTTCTTTCTTTCTTTCTCTTTCTTTCTTTCTTTTTCTTTTCTTTCTTTCTTTCTTTCTTTCTTTCTTTTCTCTTTCTTTCTTTCTTTCTTTCTTTTTCTTTCTTTCTTTCTTTTCTTTCTTTCTTTCTTTCTTTCTTTCTTTCCTTTCTTATCTTTCTCTCTTTCTTTCTTTCTTTCTTTCTTTCTTTCTTTTTTTCTTTCTGTCCTTTCTTTCTTTCTTTACTTTTTTCTTTCTCTTTCTTTACTTCTCTTTCTTTCTTTTTTTCTTTCTTTTCTTTCTTTTTTTTCTTTTCTTTTCTTTTCTTTCCTTCTCTCTTTTCTTTCTTCCTTTCTTTTCTTTCTTTTACTTTTCTTTTCTTTTCTTTTCTTCCTTTCTTTCTTTTTTTTTCTTTCTTCTTTCTTTCTCTTTCTTTCTTTCTTTCTTTCTTCTTTTTTCTTTCCTTTTCTGTTTTTCATTTCTTCC
>CM054141.1:15877322-15879822 GCA_028751875.1 Rapana venosa | reverse complement strand
GAAAGAAAGAAAGAAAAGAAATGAAAAGAAAAGAAAGAAAGAAAGAAAAGAAAAGAAATAAAGAAAATAAGAGAAAGAAACAACAGAAAAGAAAGAAAGAAAACAACAGAAAAGAAAGAAAAGAAAGAAAAGAAAAGAAAGAAAGAAGAGAAAAGGAAAGAAAGAAAGAAAAAAAAAAAAAAAGAAAGAACGAACGAAAGAAAACTAAAGAAAAGGAAAGAAAGAAAATAAAAAAAAAGAAAGAAAAGTAATGAAAAGAAAGAAAGAAAGATAGAAAAGAAAGGAAGAACGAAAGAAAAAAAAGGAGGACAGACAGACAGATAGAAAAGAAATGAAAAAAAAAGAAAAAAACGAACAAAAGAAAGAAAGAAAGAAAACAAAACAAAAAAAAACGAAAGAAAGAAAGATAGATAGAAAGAAAGAAAGAAAGAACGAAAGAAAAACAGAAAGAACAGAAAAGAAAGCACGAAAGAAAAAAAGAAAGAACAGAAACGAAAGCACGAAAGAAAGAAAGAAAGGAAAAAAAAAGAAAGAAAAGAAAAGGAAGAAAGAAAGAAAAGAAATAACAGAAAGAAAAAAAAAAGAAAAGAAAGAAAGCACAAAAAGAAAGAACTAACGAAAAAAAGGAAGAAAGACAAGAAAAGAAAGAAAGACAAAAAGAAAAGAACAGAAAGAAAGAACGAAAAGAAAAGAAAAGTAAAAATAAATAAATAAATAAAGAACGAAAGAAATAAAGAAAACAAGAAAAGAAAGAAAGAACAAAAGAAGAAAGAACGAAAGAAGAAAGAACGAAAGAAAGAAAAGAAAAGAAAGAGCAAAAAGTAAAGAAAAGAAAGAAAGAAAACAGAAAAGAAAGAAAGAAAGAAAGAAAGAACAAAAGAAATAAAAGAAGAAAACAAAGAAAGAAAGAACAGAAAAGAAAGGAAGGAAGAGAGAAAAGAACAGAAAGAAAGCACAAAAGAAAGAACGAACGAAAAAAAGGAATAAAGACAAGAAAAGAAAGAAAAGATAAAAAAGAACAAAAGAAAAAGAAAGAAAGAAAGAAAAGAACAGAAAAGAAAGACAGAAAGAAATGAACAGAAAGAAAGAAAGAAAAGAAAAGAAAAGTTTAAAAAAAAAACCAGAAAGAAAGAACGCAAGAAAGAAAGAACTCAAGAAAATAAAAAAGAATGAAAACAAAAGACAGAACGAAAGAAGGAAAGAGAAAAAAAATGAACAAAAAGAAATAAAAGAAAGACACGAAAAAAGAAAGAAAAGAAAGAAAGAAAAAAAAAGAAAGAGTGAAAAAAAAAGAAGAAAAAAATGAAAAGAAAAGAAAGAAAGAAAGAAAGAAAAAGAAAGAAAAGAAAGAAAGAAACAAAGAAACAACACAACAAAAAAGAAAGGATGAAAGAAAACAAAAACACACTGATCAAAAGTAGGCAAGAAACAAAAGCACTCAAAGAAGACTGCCACCCCCTCCCCCCCAAAAAAAAACAAACAAAAAAAACCCAACCCAAAAAACCAACCCACAACACCCCCCCCAAAAAAAAACCAAAATCAAAACCAACAACAAAACAAACCAAAACAAAAACCACCACCACCAACAACAACAACAAAACAAGAAACAAACAAACAAAAACACGTACACAACAACCTGCATGATGAAAGACCCATGGACAAGCCCTGTCAAAAACAGGGACAGGGGAATGGGGTGGTGGGGGGTGGGGAGTGGGTAGAGGGGTGCAGGGGGGTGGAGGGGGAGGGGGTGGCAGGGGGAGGGAATTCATTTCCGAGATGGGCTAAGAACCAAGGCTTCCTCCTTTATCACTCTTTGTTGGGGGGGGGGTTTGCTGGGAGATCTTTGTTTGTTTTATATTTATGTTTTGGTTTTGGTTTTTTTCCAGTTAATCTCGTGTGTGTGTGTGTGTGGGGGGGGGGGGGGGGTATGCGTGTGTGTGTGTTTGGGTGGGTGTGTGTGTGTGCGCGCGTGTGTGTGTGTGGAGGGGGGCAGGTGTTGTTGGTGAAGGGGGGGGGGGGGGGTATGCGTGTGTTTGTGTGTGTGTGTGTTTGTGTGTGTGTTTGTGTTTGTTGTTGTTGTTGACTTCAATTTTACGTCCGTTCACTTCTAGTGAAATTAGACGAGTTTGTTTGTGTTTGTGTGTGTGTGTCTGTGTGTGTGTGTGTGTGTGTGTGTGTGTGTGTACGCGCGCGCGCGCGCGTTTGTTTTATTATGTCTGTATGCAATTTGGTTGATCTAACCATGCATTGATTCTTTTCTTTTGGTTTCTTTGTTTTCATTTTTTTTGGCCATTAACATTTGGCTTTGTGCAGTTCTTGGAATGTGTACTTGCTTGTTTGCTTCGAATTTGCTCGCTTCTGTGTGTGTGTTCTTTCAGCATTTAATAAAATTTTGATTTATTTTGTGGATTGAATTTCATGTGGTTCTTTTGCTTGTTTGCTTTGTAAAGGTGATATTTTCAAAAAATGTATCATTTCTGTTTTTAAAAAAATAGATGAA
>CM054141.1:15857322-15867322 GCA_028751875.1 Rapana venosa | reverse complement strand
TCTTTCACCAGCATGCTTTTTGTTGAGTATTTTATTTTGTTGTTGTTGGGTTGTTGTTGTTTTTTGGGGTGTTTTTTTTTTAGGGGGGAGTAGTTTTGTTTTGAACAATTTGTCTTTATTATAATACTTTTTTATTATTGTAGAAAGATTCTTTTTCTTTCATTTTTATTTTAAAAAAATAATAGAATAAGCACTCATGTGCTTTTTTTGCATCCAATCCCAGTGTATATGCAGTTCTGACAATTTTGTCATCGGTTACTACTGGCACACAATGGTCTTACTCTTCCATAAAAGCGGAATGTGTTTTTTAAAGTGTGCGCAAGATGTTCTGTGTGCGTTTGTACACAAGACCTGGGTTTATAGTATCATCCGAAAGAGGGGTTGAGGGGGGCAGGTGGGTGGGGGTGGTATGGGTGGGTGTTTTGCCTTTTGTTTGTTTAGGGGTGGGGTTTGGAATTTTAGTTTTGTGTTTATTTTTGGTTTGGCAATTTGTTTGCTCGTTTGCAGGCAGACAGTCGGACAGAAAGACAGACAGACACAGACAAACACGCAGACAGATAAAAAGTTCAATGCTAGCCTAAACACTACACATCATAACATACAACAGTCTGCTTTTTTTTAAACCAACAAAACAAACAAAACAACAGCAAAAACAACCAAAGTACAAAAAAATAAATGAGAAATATGTGGGATGTTTTTTTAATCTACCAAAAAAAATCTATTTCCTTGTACTGAACCAACAAAAAAGAAAAAAAACCTGGAGGGAGAAAGGAAGGGGGGAAGGGAGGTGTGGAGTGGGGGGGGGGGGGGGGTGCGTTCCATAATTAACTCCTTTCTTTTGAGTTTTGTTTATTTTGTTTTGTGTTGTTTTGTTTTGTTGTTTTTTTCTAGCGTTTTTGAGTGGGTTGTTTTTTCTGATGGGTCTTTTGTTTACGCTATCTGTGTCCTGTGTTTTGTTTCAGGGTTTTTTTCGGGGTGGGTTTGCTTTTTTTTTTTCTTTAGTGAGGGTTGTTTTTTTGTTTGTTTGTTGGGTTTTTTGTTATTAATTTTCTTGTTTGCTAATTATTTACGTTTTGGTTTCTTTCAACAGTGTGCTTTTTGTTAAGTTTTTTGTTTTGTTGTTGTTGGGTTGTTGTTGTTTTGGGGGTGTTTTTTTTAGGGGGAGTAGTTTTGTTTTGAACAAGTTGTCTGTATTATAATACTTTTTTTATTTTAAAGAGATTCTTTTTCTTTCATTCAAAAAAAAAAATGGAATAAGCACTCATGTGCTTTTTGTTTACATCCAGTCCCTGTGAATATATGCAGTTCTGACAATTTTGTCATATATTCCTACCAGCACACAATGGCCTTACTCTTCTGTAAAAACAGAACGTGTTTTTAACGTGTGCGCAAGATGTTCTGTGTGTGTTTGTACACAGGACCTGGGTTTATAGTATCATCTGATAGACTGTTGAGGGGGTCAGGTGGGTGGGGGTGGTATGGGTGGGTGTTTTGCCTTTTGTCTGTTTGGGGGTGGGGTGTGGAATTTTAGTTTTGTGTTTGTTTTTTTGGCATTTTGTTTGCTCGTTTGCAGGCAGACAGACAGACAGAAAGACAGACAGACACAGACAAACACACAAACAGATGAAAAGTTCAATGCTAGCTTAAAAACTACACATCATAACATACAACAGTCTGCAATTTTTCTTTTTAAATCAACAACAAAACCCAACACAGCAAAAACAACCAAAGTACGAAAAAATACATGAGAAATATTTGTGTTTTTAAAAAAAATCTACAAGAAAAAAATCCATTTCCTTGTACTGAACCAACAAAAAACCCAACAACAACAAAACAAACCTGGAGGGAGGAAGGAAGGGGGGAAGGGAGGTGTGGAGGGGGGGGGGGGTTGTGTTCCATAATTAACTCCTTTCTTTTGAGTTTTGTTTATTTTGTTTTGTG
This sequence comes from Rapana venosa, assembly GCA_028751875.1. NCBI lineage: Eukaryota > Metazoa > Mollusca > Gastropoda > Neogastropoda > Muricidae > Rapana > Rapana venosa. The sequence goes on along the minus strand of CM054141.1, from coordinate 15,865,381 downwards.
TTGTTTTGTTTTGTTGTTTTTTTCTAGCGTTTTTGAGTGGGTTGTTTGTTCTGATGGGTCTTTTGTTTACGCTATCTGTGTCCTGTGTTTTGTTTCAGGGTTTTTTTCGGGGTGGGGTTGCTTTTTTTTTTTCTTTAGTGAGGGTTGTTTTTTGTTTGTTTGTTGGGTTTTTTGTGATTAATTTTCCTATTTGCTAATTATTAACGTTTTTGTTTCTCTCAACAGTGTGCTTTTTGTTAAGTTTTTTGTTTTGTTGTTGTTGGGTTGTTGTTGTTTTTTGGGTGTGTTTTTAGGGGGAGTAGTTTTGTTTTGAACAAGTTGTCTGTATTATTATACTTTTTTTTTTATTGTAGAGAGACTCTTTTTCTTCCATCTTTATTTTAAAAAATAATGGAATAAGCACTCATTTGCTTTTTTTGCATCCATTCCCTGTGAATATATGCAGTTCTGACAATTTTGTCATATATTCCTACCAGCACACAATGGCCTTACTCTTCTGTAAAAACAGAACGTGTTTTTAACGTGTGCGCAAGATGTTCTGTGTGTGTTGTACACAGGACCTGGGTTTATAGTCTCATCTGATAGACTGTTGAGGAGGGCAGGTGGGTGGGGGTGGTATGGGTGGGTGTTTTTCCTTTTGTTTGTTTGGGGGTGGGGTGTGGAATTATAGTTTTGTGTTTGTTTTGGTTCGGCATTTTGTTTGCTCGTTTGCAGGCAGACAGACAGACAGACAGGGTTAGACAGACAGAATGACAGACAGAAAGATACAGACAAACAGACAGACAGACCAAAAGTTCAATGCTAGCCTAAAAACCACACATCATAACATACAACAGTCTGCAATTTTTCTTTTTAAACAAAAAAAACACCAACACAGCAAAAACAACCAAAGTACGAAAAAATACATGAGAAATATTTGTGTTTTTAAAAAAAATCTACAAGAAAAAAATCCATTTCCTTGTACTGAACCAACAAAATACCCAACAACAACAAAACAAACCCGGAGGGAGGAAGGTAGGGGGGAAGGGAGGTGTGGAGGGGGGGTTGTGTTCCATAATTAACTCCTTTCTTTTGAGTTTTGTTTATTGTGTTTTGTGTTGTTTTGTTTGTTTTGTTTTCTCTAGCGTTTTTGAGTGGGTTGTTTGTTCTGATGGGTCTTTTGTTTACGCTATCTGTGTTCTGTGTTTTGTTTGTTTGGGGTTTGTGGGTGTTTTTTTTGGGGGGGGTTGCTTTTTTTTTCTTTAGTGAGGGTTGTTTTTTGTTTGGTTTGGTTTTTTTTGTTATTAATTTTCTTGTTTGCATATTATTTGCGTTTGTTTTTGTTTTCTTCCATCAGTATGTTATTTACTCAGGGTTTTTACATTTTTTGTATTTGTTGTTGGATTGTTGTTGGGTTGTTTTGTTGTTGTTGGGTTGGGTTTTTTTGGGGGTTGTTTTGAACAAGTTGTCTGTATGATATTTTTTTTATTGTAGAGAGATTCTTCTTTTTCTTTCATTTCTATTTTTATTTTTTTTAATAATGGAATAAGCACTCATGTGCTTTTTTTACATCCAGTCCCTGTGTATATGCAGTTCTGACAATTTTGTCATCCGTTCCTACCAGCACACAATGGTCTTACTCTTCCTTAAAAACGGAACGTGTTTTTAATGTGTGCGCAAGATGTTCTGCGTGCGTTCGCACACGGGGAAATCGGTTTATAGTCTCATCCGAAGGACTTTTGGGGAGAGTTGAATTGCCACTGATGTTAACTCGTGGAGGATAATATCTCCTGGAACGACATTTGAACCCGGGTCAGCAGATCATGAACGCATCACTCTATCCACCAGGCTGGATGTGTGTGTGTGTGTGTGTGTGTGTGTGTGTGTGTGTGTGTGTGTGTGTGTGTGTGTGTGTGTGTGTGTGTGTGTGTGTGTGTGTGTGTGTGTGTGTGTGTGTGTGTGAGAAAGAGAGAGAGAGAGAGAGAGAGAGAGAGAGAGAGAGAGAGAGAGAGAGAGAGAGAGAGAGAGAGAGAGAGAGAGAGAGAGTCAAAGTCAAAGTCAAACTTTTATTTTCAAAGTCAAACTTTTCTTTTTAGATGATACATGGAATAAGCAGTGCATTTGCTTTTGTGTGTGTGTGTGTGTGTGTGTGTGTGTGTGTGTGTGTGTGTGTGTGTGTGTGTGTGTGTGTGTGTGTGTGTGTGTGTGTGTGTGTGTGTGTGTGTGTCCCCTTCTGTTTGTATTTGTTTGTACTCTTGCTATCTTTATCTGCGAGTTTTCTTCTATACATATAATAGGTTGCTTTTCAATGTTTTTGCTTTGTTTTCATGTTGATATACACAAAAGCAGTTTGTATTGTTTCTTGTAATCTGTTGTTTGGTAGGGGTGGGGGGGGAGGGGATAGAGGTTTTGTGTGTGTGTTTGTTTTGTTGTTGTTGTTGTTTTGGGGTTGTTGTTGGTGGGTTGTTGTTTTGTTTTTGTTTTTTTTGGGGGGGCTCTTAGCTGTTTCTTTGTCTGTTTGTTTTGATGGCTGGCACAGGAATGGGTGTGAGATATGTAATTTTTGTTATTTCTTTGTTTGGTTATTTCTTTCATGTTTAGGTTAAGGGCTCTGTTTTGCATTAGTTTGGGGGTTTTTTATGGGGTGGGGGATTGTTCATTGGCAAGCGTGCAGTGCTCGGGCAAGCGCGCGTATGTATGTGTGTGCGCGCGCGTGTGTTGTGCGTGCGTGTGTGTGCGTGCGCGCGCGTGTGTGTTTGTGTGTTGCATGTGTGCGTGTGTGTATGTGTCCCATACGCAAAAAATTCATCATTGGAGAACCTCGGAGCTCTAGTAGAGAAATAGAAAACAAAAGAAAGAAATATCGACTTTCTTGTTCTTGAGTATGAGAACATAAATCAGACTGATGGACATTGATTATTTTTACCAAAAAAACCCCCCACAATCCTGAAAAGCAGGAAAAGGAGAAAATTAATGAGCGTAGTGATTTATTAGTGTATCGTATCACTGTTAGAGTACCATAGCACGCACGTGTGAGTGCGCGCGCGCACACGTGCGTGCTATGGTACTCTAACAGTGATACACTAATAAATCACTACGCTCATTAATTTTCTCCTTTTCCTGCTTTTCAGGATTGTGGGGGGTTTTTTGGTAAAAATAATCAATGTCCATCAGTCTGATTTATGTTCTCATACTCAAGAACAAGAAAGTCGATATTTCTTTCTTTTGTTTTCTATTTCTCTACCAGAGCTCCGAGGTTCACCAATGGTGAATTTTTTGCGTATGGGACTGTTTTTGCTCACCATTAAGATGGACAGGATAGCTCAGTGGTCAGAGCACTCGCTTTTCCCCCAGCCAAGGTTAAGCAGCATCGAGCGTGGTTACCACTTGGATGGGTGACCGTTTGTGCGCGCGCCTTGGCTTCAGTACAGTTACCCCAGTTCACCCAGCTGTAAATGGGTACCTGTCTTCTTTAGGGTCAGGGAAGGTAAAGCAGCGAGGGAGAGGAGATGGGCGCCACCGCCCTCAATATGCTGGCCCCTGGAGAAGCTGAGGTCTCTGATGCCTCACTCCCCTACGACCTTAATATAGGTTATGGGACACCTTTACTTTAATGTGGGCGTGGCCGCATTTCGATTTCAGTCAAGTCAAGTCAAAAACACTTAATCATCCAATGAAGGGCAATGTTTGACAATACTTACAGGAATATTGATACGTATACTTATCTTTACAGACACAAGAAAGCTATATTTCAGGGATAATTTCTAAATACGACACCAGTATGTATGTGTGGTTGTTTTTCATTATATATTTCCTCTCAGACTTTCTTACCAGCACAAAATCACCTACGCTTTCCAAAAAGCTGAACGGATTTTAACGTGTCCGCAAGATGGTCTGAGTGAGTTCTCACACGGGGCCTCAGTTTGTAGTCTCATCCGAAGGATTTTTGAGGGAGTGGCGTCAGTGCTGGTGTTAACTCCAAGAGAAAAATCCCCTTAACGGTGGTGTCTCGATCCCGGGTTGGATCCTGAGCCATCAAATCGTAAGCGCGACGTTCTAACCACTGCACCAGGCTAAACCGCTACCCCCCCCCCCTCCCTCCATTCTAACTGTTAGTTGTACTCTATAATGCGCACTCTTTTTAATGAACGTAACATTCTCCTCTTTAAAGAAAGCCAGATTCTATCAAAGAAATCAAACTACAGCAAAGAAGTCGCTAATGGGGTGTACTTTTTGCTTTTGTAAAAAAATTAGAAAGGAATATTGATTTTGAATTTGATCTCTCTGTCTGCCTGTCTGTCTCTGTCGGTATGTATGTATGTCTGTTTGATACTCTCTCTCTCTGTATCTGTCTCTGTCTCTCTCTGTCTCTCTCTCTCTTAATCTGTTAAAGGTAAAGGTAAAGGAGTCCCATAACCTATAAGGTCGTAGGGGAGCGAGGCGTCAGGGACCTCACTTCTCTAGGGCCAGCATATTGAGGGCGGCGCCCATCTCCTCTCCCTCGCTGCTTTACCTTCCCTGACCCTAAAGAGGGCAGGTACCCATTTACAGCTGGGTGAACTGGGGGAACTGTACTGAAGCCAAGGCGCGCAAACGGTCACCCATCCAAGTGGTAACCACGCTCGACGCTGCTTAACTTGGCTGGGGGAAAGCGAGTGCTCTGACCACTGAGCAATCCCTTAATCTGTTACCCTAGGAAAACAAAGATCATTCATTAAATAATTAATTAATTCATTCATTCATTCATTCTCTCTCTCCTCTCCCGCTCTCTCTCTCTCCCCCATCTCTCTCTCTCCATCTCCATCTCTCTCTCTTCTCTCTCTCTCTCTCTCTCTCTCTCTCTCTATCTCTCTGCCCCTTCACTCTTTCGGGTTATCTCTGTCTCTATCTTTCTCGCTCACTGCGTCTCTGTCTGTCTGTCTGTTTCTCTCTCTCCCTATCTCCCTCCCTCCCCTTCTCTCCCCTCCCTCTTTCTCTCTCACTACCTCCCCTTCTCTCTCCCTACCTACCTACCTCCGTCCCTCTCTCTCTCTCTCTGTCTCTCTCTCCCTCTCTCTCTGTCTGTCTGTCTGTCTCTCTCTCTCTCTCTCTCTCTCTCTCTCTCTCTCTCTCTCTCTTTAACCATTCACTTTTTGCACACAATAAACCACAGATTCCAACGTTCTTCATACCACACACACAAAACCCGCACCCCCGCACCCCTTCCTCTTTAAAGTACTTTGTATCGAATCCCTCCAACTGTGCATTTGCAACCAAAACAAAAAAATCAACAACAAAAAACCCGAAACGATGATACTCATTTTCGTAGGTGGCTCAATCTTGGATCTTTGCTCTACCGATCCTTCCCAAAATGTCACAATGAGGTGAAATGTCAAGCTGGTAATAGATACATACATACATACTGATAGTGCAGTGTTCTGACGTATGCGATAATGTCGGTAGGGGAAGTTGCTTGAGTTTGGTTAGATGGGGGTACTGCTTTCAGTGCATATAAAAATGGGTGCGGAGTTTGCGTTTGGTGGGTGGTGGGGGTGGTGGTGGGGGTGGAAAGGAGAAAAGGGGGAATGAGGGACGGGGTGGGGGGGGGGGGGGAGGGGATAAAGCTTGTGTGTAGGTGTAGTGTATGGTGTGGTTAGGTGATTTTAGTTAGTGTAAGGATTCAGACATTATTGGGGGTGGGGGGTGTGGGGGGTGTGAGTGAGGGTGTGTGGGGGGTGAGAAGTATGTGTGTAGGTGGGGGTGGTGGGGTCGAGGTGGGGGGTTATATGTGTGGGGGGGGGAGGTTGTGTATGTCTGAATGTGTGTGTGTGTGTCTGTCTCTGTGTGCGCGCGCATGAGTGTTTGCACGTGCGTGCGTGGGTGAGTGTGGTGTGTGTGGTGTGGTGGTGTGTGTTTTGTGTGTACGTGCGTTTGTGTGTGTTTATGTGCGTGTGTGTGGTGTGTGTTTGTGCGTGTATGTGCCTGTGTGTATGTGTGTTTCTGTGTTTGTGTGTGTGTAAGTGCACGCACAAAACCACACACAATCAATGTGTGGACAACAACAAAAAATCCATATTAACATACTCAGATATGAAACAATAATACCAAAACGCCTACCAACAAGAGAACTACAATCGTGTGAAGGATTTCTTCCGATTTAAATCTCTAATCATGTGGGAGAGACTGAACTGGAAAATATTAGCAGTCATTGACAATGACAGCGATAATTTATTCATTTTATTTATTCATACCACTTTAAGTCACGCAGATTTCCCTGCGTGAAAGTCGGGCTACTCTCCCCGGAGAGTGCGCGTCGCCACAAGAGCAGCGCCACCTTATTTTGTTTCTGTTCCTGTCTGCAACTGTATTTGTTGCTCTATCAGAGTGGCTTTTTTCTACAGATTTGCTTTAGGGACAACTCTCTTGTTGCTGTAGGTTCTTTTACGTGCGTTGAATAATTATATGTAACACACAGGATCTCGGTTTATCGTCTCATGGGTATGTTGGTATTTCCGTATCTCACCAAACGCTGACGTGAATTACTGGATCTTTAAGATGCATATTTTGATTTGATGTGTGTGCACACACACGAAGGGAATTAAGGCACTGGCAGGTCTGCACTTGAAGTTGACCTGGGAGATCGTAAAAATCCCCCTTCTCCTTTCATTAGTTCACCAGACACCGCCGAGATTCGAACCCACGACTTCATGGACCCATGGGATTGAAGTAGAACGGTCTGAATCACTCGGATAATGGCATTTGTTGATATTTTTCCTTAATGTGTATTCGCGTCATCAAAGTATAGGAGAGATACACGGATGCAGTGTTGGCGATTTTACGAGGAGGGACGGGATAGCTCAGTGGTCAGAGCACTCGCTTTCCCCAAGCTAAGGTTAAGCAGCATCGAGCGTGGTTACCACTTGGATGGGTGACCGTTCGCGCGCCTTGCCTTTAGTACAGTCCCCCCAGTTAACCCAGCTGTCAGTGGGTACCTGCCCTCTTTAGGGTCAGGGAAGGTAAAGCAGCGAGGGAGAGGAGATGGACGCCGCTCTCAACATGCTGGCCCTTTGAGAAGCTGAGGTCATTGACACCTCGCTCCCCAAATGACCACAGAGGTTATGGGACACCTTTACCTTTAACTTTTATTTTACGAATCGTTCTTTCTCTGTGACACTTTTGACATTCAACATGCCATTTTCGAAGATTTCACAACTCTGGGAAAATCTGTTAAGCTTGCGAAGCAAATGGAACATCATTGATTCAACCTTCTTTTGGCACTTTTTCGATTTTTTTTATATATGATATTAAAAATCAAATGCGTGTTTGCTTGAATGAAACATTCAATTCATACTTCTCAACTGCAAAGTTTGTTTTTCTTAAAGGAAAAGTTTGCTGTGGAAAATCGCACGCGGAGAATATCAAAACTTGTCATACACACACCAAATTTTACCTTTGAATAAGAACTTTAAAATATACTTAAGATAGCTATATACATGTACACAGAAATACTGGTAGGTCTAACCAGATGGCCATGTCGTTTTCATACAACCAAGATTTCTATTTAGATTTCAGTTTTCTTGTGACGAAAACCAAATCGAAAATGTCCATTTAGTAATGGTGCTCTTCTTCTTCTTCGTCCAAAACTCAGACAGCAATTATTGTTGTCTGTCATATGAACAAAAATGCGTTGCAAGTCAGGACCAGTGCATTCAACTTCAGCGTTGAAGAGCATTGTTATCTTTCTGAAAGCCTTTCTGGGGGACAAAACCACGGGAGAATAATAATAATAATAATAATAATAATAATAATAATAATAATAATAATAATAATAATAATAATAATAATGCATGGAATTTATATAGCGCTGAATCTTGTAAAGCAACAAATCAAAGTGCTCAGATGACCTTTTTTTTCGAGGATAATGGAATATGCACTATTGTGCTTTGTTTACATCCAGTCCCCGTGTGTATGCGGTTTTGTAAATTTTGTCATCTGTTCCAACCGGCACACAATGGCCTACTCTTTCGAAAAGCGGAACAGGATTTAACGTGTGCGCACGATGTTCTGTGTGCGTTCGCACACGGGACCTCGGGTTTATAGT
>CM054141.1:15832322-15852322 GCA_028751875.1 Rapana venosa | reverse complement strand
ATACCTGCTGGTGCTTTAATTCAGTTTGCATATATATATATATATATATATATATAGAAGTATATATATATATATAATATATATATATATATATATATATATATATATATATATATATATATATATATATATATATATATATATATATATAGAAGTATAAAAAATGCGTGTTAAAGATTTTGTTGCTCATGGCAGTGTTTGATGGGTTGCAGAAACAACACTATACCCAGTTTGCAAGTGTATAATGAAATGAAGTTTTCTGAATTTGGTATAGCTGTATCAGCTGAGATCAGCAGGCAGACCTCCTGTAAAGTCACAAGCACAGGAGAAGTCCAGACACTGTGCACCCCTCCCAGTAAGGAAACACAGAAAGACTTCAGACTTTTCATGTGCATCAGCCTTAGGCCACAATACAAAAGAATGATGGGCGTACAGAGTGGGCATTTGACATGAGTGTTATATACATATTGCTATTAAAGTTTATAGATATGAAGTAATGTATCAGCAATAATAAAACCAAATAAAATACATCAGCCATGTCTTAAATCTTCATATTGAAACACACAGAGAGAGAGAGAGAGAGAGAGAGAGAGAGAGAGAGAGAGAGAGAGAGAGAGAGAGGGGGAAAAGGAGAGAGAGAGAGAGAGAGAGAGAGAAAGCATATTAGTAACTCCCGTAACGAAAATGAAAGAAAAGAAAAAAAACAAAACAACAAAAGATGAAGACAAAAGCATACATGTTCTGTACTTTAATCGCCCTTTTACATTGCTTTCCCCCCGGGTGAACCATTATATCGATTTTTTTAAAAACAAACAAGTCCCAAATTTAGCGAATTTAAACTTTGTTTCTGATCAAAGGTTTGGGGCAAAAAAAAAACCCTTTTCAAACCATTTTAATTTCCATTGACAAGTACCAAAACCCACACGGCCCAGTAAGATATAGCTTTAAAAAAACATCCCAACAAAACTTGTGTGATGATGGCTGCAAATGGGGAAAAACTAAGCTTGAAGACATTGCAGTTTTCTTGAAAAGCATACCCTTTTTTCTCTTTCTCATGCAGAATTAGATTTTTCAAAGCCTTCATAGCAAAAAAAGTTGCAGGGGAAGGGTTAGGGGTTTTCGTACTTATTTGGGCAGGAAAAGGTTAAAATGCAGTTTGTTAATTTTTTTTTCTTCAACGAGATACCTAGGATTGGGTTTTTTCGGGTTTGGGTTATTTTCAAGTGTCAGTGTTGTTACTGGCCAGCTCGGGATGTTTGATGAAAGTCGTCAGGTTGTTTTTATGCACATGGCAGTGTTTCCAGTTCAGTGTGTCTGGTTCTCTGTTTGTCTCTGTCTTTGCCTCTGTCTGTTGTCTGTTAGTCGGACTCTCCTCTCTCTCTCTCTCTCTCTCTCTCTCTCTCTCTCTCTCGCTCTCTCTCTCTCTCTCTCTCTCTCTCTCTCTCTCTCTCTCTCTCTCTCTCTCTCTCGCTCTCTTGTCATTTGCCTATGACTGTCTGTCTCTGTCTCTACCCCTGTCTCTGTCTGTCTGTCTGCCTTTTTCTCTCTCTCACCCCCCCTCTCTCTCTGTCTGTCTGTCTGTCTGTCTGTCTGTCTCTCTCTCTGTTGTTATCTTCCTATGTCTATATCTGTCTCTTTTTCCCTTTCCCTGTCTCTGTCTCTTTCTGTTTGTCTGTCTCTGTCTCCCCCCTCTCTCTCTCTCTTTCTCTCTTGCTATATGCCTATGTTTGTTTCTGTTGGTCACTCTTTCTCAGTCCCTGTCTGTGTCTGTCTGTGTCTGTATATCTGTCTGTCTGTTTCTTAGTTAGTTAGTTCTTCAGTTTAACGTCCTTTCACCGAAAATTGATATGAGACGGACAAGTGTGTGTGTGTGCATGTGTGTCTGTGTGTGTGTGTGTGTGTGCGTGTGCGTGTGTGTGTGTGTGTGTGTGTGCATGCGAGTGAGTGTGAGTAATGTGTGAAATTGTGGGCGTTTTGAGAGTGTGTGAGTGAGTGTGTGAGAGAGTGTGTCAGTGAGTGTGTGTCTGTGTCTGTGTCTATGTCTGCGTCTGTCTGTATGTCTCTGTCTCTGTCTCTCTCTCTATCTCCCTGCCCCACCCGCTCGCTCTCTCTCTCTCTCTCCCATCTCTCTCTGTGTCTCAGTCTGTCTGTCTGTCTGTCTGTCTATATATGTCTCTCTCTCTGTCTCCGCTCTCCCTCTCTCTCTCTCTCTCTCTCTCTCTCTCTCTGTCTTGGCTTGTCTCTCTATGTCTGATTCTCTCTTCGTCTGCCTCTTGCGTGACCCGAAAGTGTATTATCTAGTTGACAAATGCAGTTTCACAGCTCTGAATTCCGTCAACAGATTCAAGAGTCCGATCTGTCAATCATGACGCTACCAGGTGGAACAAGATTTCCAGAAAAAACGGAGCAGTTACACTCCACTGGACAAACCCCAAAAAACAACAACAACCCTGCCCCAAACCTTGTCAGTTCTATTGCATTGTGGGAATATTTTTTTTTTTCGGGGTGGAGGTGGGGGAGTGGGGTGGGGTATGCTTGGTTATGTCAAAGTTTTCTTTCATATACATGTCAGTGTTGAAGTATTGATTAGTTCAGGGAGGGAGGGGGGATGGGGGAGGAGGCGGAGAAGGGAGGGAGGGAGGGAGGGAGGGAAGGGGATTTTCATTGGCAGGGGTCAGGATGCTTTGTCCTTGTGCGTCATGGTTTGGCTTCTGTTTCTGCCGGGTTTTGGTTTTGGTTGTGGTTGTGGTTATGTGTGTATGTTTGTTTGTCTGTACGTGTGTCTGTATGTTTGTTTGTCAGAAGGTCTGTCGGTGTTCTTTAATTTAACGTCTTTATATATAATTGTTATTAGACATTATTATTATTAACAGAGACAATGTCGCTCAATATGAACACACCTGTGAAAGTGAATGGAACTGACCTGCGCCAGACAGACAAGTTCACATACCTTGGCAGCAGCATCAAACCAGAGGGTGGCACAAAAGAAGACATCCACAACAGACTGGGCAAGGCCAGAAATGTGTTTAGGGAGATGAACAATATCTGGAGATCAACTCAGTACAGCACCAACACCAAGCTGAAGCTATACCAGAGCTGTGTTGCATCTACGCTCCTGTACGGTTCTGAGTGCTGGAGGATGACGGAAGCGGATCTTACCAAACTTCGATCCTTTCACACCGTATGCCTCCGAAGAATTCTCAGGATCTTTTGGCCAGAGAAGATCTCCAATGAAGACCTAATACGGAGATGCAGGCAAGAGGACATGGGAACCATCATCACCAGACGACGGTGGAAGTGGATTGGGCACATCCTTCGAAGAGACCCACAGTCAATAACAAGAACAGCATTGCACTGGACCCCAGAAGGAAGGAGAAAGAAAGGAAGACCAAAAGCAACGTGAAGGAGGACTGTAGAAAGTGAGATGAAGGCCATGCAGCACTCTTGGGGATCAGTGACTAGGTTAGCCCAGGATAGGCAGGAGTGGAAGCGCTTTGTTGCTGCCCTACACACCACTGGGTGTAATGGTTGATGATGATGAGATGATGATGATGATGATGATGATGATGATGATGATGATGATGATGATGATGATGATGATGATGAGACAAAATATTAGACAAAAGTATGTCTGTGTGTCTGTGTTTCTCTGTCTGTCTGTCACTCTCTCTTTCTGTCTTTCTTTCTCTCTGTGTGTCTCTCTTTGTCTCTGTCTGTCTCTGTCTTTATGTCTGTCTGTCTGTGCCTGTCCGTGTCTGTCTTGCTCTGCGATGACACCTTTGAATATGAAGGTTTGGTGTTCTTTATGAATCATTGCTCTTGTCCTCTCTGTCTCTGTATCTGTCTTGGGCTGTTTGTCTGTCTGTCTGTATATCTCCTTCTCTCTGTATACGTCTCTGTATTTCTCTGTGTGTCAATGTCTCTGTCTTTGTCTCTATCTGTCTGTCTCTCTCCCTCTCTCTCCCTCTCTTTCTCTCTCTCTCTCTCTCTCTCTCTCTCTCTCTCTCTCTCTCTCTGTTTGATACATATGTATTTTTATGTATTTGTGCATTGTCTTCATTATTTCTTTCACTGAAAGTGAGCTTGGTATTGTGTATGTTATCCGGTTTTTGCTCACTCTGTGGCATTTTCAATTCCTTCTACGCCAACCATGTATTATGGCCTAAGGCTGAGATACATTAAATTTCTGAGTTCTGAGTTCTCTCTCTCTCTCTCTCTTCTCTCTCTCTCTCTCTCTCTCTCTCTCTCTCTCTCTCTCTCTCTCTCTCTCTCTCTCTCCCTCACTCTCTCCCTTTGAGTAAACAACCTCACCGCTCTTCAAGGCATGTTCATAGCGCTATCTCTTTTTGCATACCCATACATTGAAACAAAAAAAAACCCACCCACAAACAAAAACACTTACCCAGACATACATACGTATCAAAACCATACAGAAACAGAATACTGTCAACACTCAATGTGACTCGCGCTGCAAACAAAACTAGACCCTGACGCGCTAAACTAAAAAAAAAAAATCCCCACAGCTAGACAGACCAGTGGGATTTTGTTTTCCTAAGATCCTAAATTCCCTTAGTGAGACTGTTAGCTCTTTGCAATCCTGCGGTGATGGAGAAATGGACTGTGGGGAAGGGAGATAAAGTTAATTCTGTCTGGCACCGTCAGGAGGCACGAAGAGATAGTAGGAAGACTCTGGCATGTGCTGCTGATATGTATAAACCAAAAAAAAATTCTGACGGTTTGAAGCGTTGAAGCTTATATCCTCTGAATCGTGTGTTTTATTTTTTTAGAGTATGGTGTTGGTTAATGGTATGGGAATCGATTGTTAAAGCTGGTACTGCTGATTAAAATAAGAAGAATTTTATCCAAAACTGCATTCAACCAATTGTTGAATTCATCATACTATTCATCAGTCTATCCATCAATCCATCATTTTATCCATAACTCTATCAATCTATCCATCAATCCACCTATATATCTATGAACCAAACAAACTTCATCAATCCATCAATCTTCTCATCAATCCATCAATATATCCATTAATCCACCCATCAATCCATCAATTTATTCGTATATCTACCCCCAATCCATCAATCTACCCATCCATCAATATATCCATCAATCCATCCATCAATACATCAATCTATCCATCAATTCGTCAACAAATCAGTCAACGACCTCAGTTAATATATATATATATATATTCATTTACTTAAAGAAAAGACATATTTTCAAATATAAGTAGTTTTCTTCATTTTCAAAAATTTTTAATGACATTTTCTCTTATGTTTAAAATGGTCAGATTTTGCAACCTTCTGTTTAAAAAAAAAAGTTTTCTTCTTGAATTTGCTATTTATCGTTGCGTGCTGCCTACAATAAATATTATGACCTGCCGATTCTGCAACGAATCTGTCTAAGTAAAGAATCAAAGAGTGAAAAGATGGTTTTGAAAAAGAAGTATAGAAAAGACATCGTAAGTCAATTAGAGGAAATATTTGTAGCTGTCAAACTACAACCCTCCCCCCCAAAAAAAAACCAACCCCCCCCACCCCACCCCTCCTCCCGAGGGAATTGCCGGGGACCTGTCAGTACAGTTAGCATCCCCACCTTCTGGAAATTCCATGCTAGGAATTCCCTCTGTTCTATCGCTGTCTTTGTTTCTGCCTTGCTCCCTTTTTGTTTGGCCTGTCGCCCCATTGTTGTCTATGTTCTACCTTCTCGGTCTATCACCTTGTCTTTTTTTTTAACCAGTAATACTTGAAAGATAACAATTCTTTTCCCACACCGAAATCAAATGCACTGGGCCTGACTTTTCATGCGTTTAACGCATTTTTGCGCAAGCTACAGACATCATTAGAAGTTGAGCGTTCTACAAAAGAAGAAGAAGAAGAAGAAGAAGAGACAAAAACGGAGCTTCACGCTCGCATTTCGCCGGTGTGTCCCATTTTGGCAACCCTCGGATTTTGCTACTTCCGCAAGAGAGACAATTAGGACGACCTTCAAGGTCTTTGTCTTTGTGTTATTTTGTGTGATGGTTTTTCAATTGGATGATGACGAAAAGCTAATCTGCATAATGATCTTTCATGCTCTGTTCTGTTCTGTTCTGCTCTGCTCTGCTCTGCTCTGTTCTGCTCTGTTCTGTTGTGCTCTAATATGTTCATCTCTGTTCTGCTCTTCTCTACTCTGCTCTGCTCTTCTCTGCTCTGCTCTGTTCTGTTCTGCTTGCTGTGCTCTGTTTGCTCTGCTCTACCTGTTCTGCTCTGCTCTGCTCTGCTCTGCTCTGCTCTGCTCTGCCTGTTCTGTTCTGCTCTGCTCTGCTCTGCTCTGTTCTGTTTTGCTCTTTTTCTGCTCTGCTCTGTTCTCTTCTGTTCTGCCTACTCTATTCATCTCTGCTCTGCTCTGCTCTGCTCTGCTCTGTTCTGCTCTGCTCTGCTCTGCTCTGCTCTATTCTGTTCTGTTCTGTTCCGCTCTGCTCTGTTCTTCTCTGTTCTGCTCTGTTCTGCTCTGCTCTACTCTGTTCTCCTCTGCTCTGCTCTGCTCTGCTCTGCTCTGCTCTGCTCTGCTATGCTATGCTCTGTTTTGCTCTGCTCTGCTCTATTCTGTTCTGCTCTGTTCTGCTCTACTCTGTTCTGCTCTGTTCTGCTCTGCTCTGGTCTGCTCTGATCTACTCTGTTCATCTCTGCTCTGCTCTGCTCTGTTCTGCTCTACTCTGTTCATCTCTGTTCTGCTCTACTCTGTTCATCTCTGTTCTGTTCTGCTCTGCTCTGCTCTGCTCCGCTTGCTGTGGTGTTTGTCTGATGTTAAGGGCAGGGTTTTTTGACAGCTTGTCTGTCACATGTGTCAGAAATGTTAGCGCTCGGTGAGGGTTGCTGGATTAAATCTGGGCAATATGAGTCATGCCTTCTCACTGCGTCCTATTTACATCTCTCTGTCTCTGTCTCTGTCTGTCTGTTTCTCGATCTCTTGCTCTCTCTCTCTCTTCTCTCTCTCTCTCTCTCTCCCCTCTCTCCTCTCTCTCTCTCTCTCTCTCTCTCTCTCCCCTCCTTCCTCTTTGCTGCTTTCTCTTACAATCTGTCTGTTTGTATGAATGTTAGTTCTCTCTCTCTCTGTCAATGTCTGTCTGTCCCTCTATCTGTCTGTCTGGCTGTCTGTCTGCCTCTGTCTGTCTGTCTCTCTCTCTAAAAAAAAATCCCAACAAAAAACGGCTTTTAAAAAAGTGTTACAGACAAAATAACAGTATTATAAAAAAAACAACAGACTAGCACGTAAAATAGAAAACAAAAGGGAAGAAAAAAAATTAAGTTAGAAAACCAGAAAAAATACAAAAAAATATAGGTAAAAAGATAGAACTACAGCAAATAGGATCAAGCAAAGGTTAAAAAAGAAAAACGAAGACAGATAATGATATATTAATCCCCCTACACCAATATGTAAAAAAATCATCCCCAAACATTTGAAATGAACTGCCCCATCTAAAACAAACATTCATTTTCCAAGTATTGAGTATCCGTAGAAACTAGCTAGCCTCCACGAGGAAATGTATCAGTATCATAAAATCAAACAATCGAGAAGTGTGCCTGCAAAAATTCAAATATGTACGTTCGTGACTTTGCGTTCAAATAAAATCTGAATACAAAAAGAGCACAAGAGCTCTCTCTCTATTCATTTATAGAACTGTTTCTTCACACTGTCTGTCTGTTTGCCTGTCTGCCTCTCAATTTGTCCCTTTTGTTTCCCTATCTCCCTCTCTCTCTCTCTCTCTCTCTCTCCTCTACTCTCTCTTTTTCCTCTCTCTCTCTCTCTCTCTCTCTCTCTCCCCTCCCCTGTTCTTTTTCTGTGTTTCTGTCTGTCTGTCTGAAAGTTATGGGTCTATCTCTCTTCCTGTTGTTGTTCGTTGTCTGTCTGTCTGTCCGTCTGTCTTCTTCTCTCTCTTCTCTCTCTCTTTTCTCTCTCTCTCTCTCTCTCTCTCTTCCTGTTTCTCTCTTGTCTCTGTCTGTCTGTCTGAATGTATGTGGTCTATCTCTCTGTATTTCTTCTGTCTGTCTGTCTGTCTTTCTCTCTGTCTGTCTGTCTGTTTTGTCTGTCTGTCTGTCTCTCTCTCTCTCTCTCTCTCTCTCTCTCTCTCTCTCTCTCTCTCTCTCTCCTTTTCTCTCTCTCTCTTCCTGTTTCTCTCTGTGTCTCTGTCTGTCTGAATGTATGTGGGTCATTCTCTCTGTCTGTCTGTATGTCTGTCTGACTGTCTCTGTCTTCTCTGTCTGTCTGTATCTCTCTCTGTATCTCTCCCTTCTCTTTCCCTGTCTGTCTGTCTGTCTGTATCTCTTCCCTCTCTCTTTCCTCCGCTCTCTTTGGGATCTCTCTCTGTCTCTCTCTGTCTCTCTCTCTGTCTCTCCCCTCTGTCTCTCTCTTTCGCCCCGCTTTTCTCTCTCTTTCTCCCCATTACTCTCTCTCTCTCTCTCTCTCTCTCTTTCACCCCCCCCTCTCTCACAAAAACACATACACACAAAATAGCAGACAACACACACACTACACACTACACACTACATACTGCACACACACACTACACACCACTCTCTGTCTCTCCAAACACCCCACAACACAAAAACACACACACTACACACTACTTTCTGTCTCTGTCTCTGTCTCTGTCTCTCTCTCCACACACAACACCGCGCGCGCGCACGCACACACACACACCACACACTACACACTACTCTGTCTCTCTCTCTCTCTCCACACACACACACACACACGCACACGCCCAAAACACACCACACACACACACACACACACACACATACACACACACATACACACACACAAACCTCTACCAAGTTTCGCACACAAGAGCATTTCGTACCCGATACTCAACCCGGCTGCAGTTTTAAGACCTCACTCCCTTGTGCTCTCCATCATTAATCTCATAGTGTACAAGAAACTGCCACACAGAAGAAGGCAACAAACGCGGGGTGTTTTTTATGGGTCAGAGGATGAAAGGAAGAAATGACACAGTTGGGATTGGACATATAACACAGCGCTAACATCAAACTTCACAACTTTCTAGAAGAGTTGACCCCAAACGCTTTGAACTGCTGTTTTCGGAAAGAACCAAAAAAAAGTCTGCACCATGTTCGAGAGTAAGCAAACTTTCAATGACACAGCAACGATGATGATTGCACTAAAAAGAAGTGTGGATGGTGTGGGAAGAAAGGGGTGGTGTAGAAAGACAAGGAAAGGGAAGGGAAGAGAAGAGGAGAGGAGAGAAGGGAAGAGGAGAGAAGGGACGAAAAGATGAAAGAGGAGAGGAGAGGAGAGAAAAGAGAAGAGAAAAGTGAAGAGAAGAGAAGAGAAGAGAAGAAAAGAGAGGAGAGGAGAGAAGAGAAGACAAGACAAGACAAGACAAGACAAGCCAGACACGACACGACAAGACAAGCCAAGACAAGCCAGTCAAGGCAAGACAAGACAAGGGAAGAGAAGAGAAGAGAGGAGAACAAAAGAAGGGAGATGAGAGGAGAGGTGAGACCAAGAGAAGATGAGAGGAGAGGAGAAGAGAAGAGGAGAGGAGAGGAGAGGAGAAGAGAAGATGAGAGGAGAGGAGAAGAGGAGAGGAGAGAAGGGGTGAGGACAAGAGAAGATGAGGATAGGAGAGGAGAAGAGAAGATGAGAGGAGAGGAGAGGAGAAGAGAAGAGGAGAAGAGAGATGAGAGGAGAGGAGAGGAGAGGAGAAGAGAGGAGGAGATGAAGGAAGAAGAGGAGAAGAGAAGAGGAGAGAAGGAGAGGAGAAGAGGAGAGGAGAGGAGAATAGGAGAAGATGAGAGGAGAGGAGAGGAGAAGAGTAGAGGAGAGGACAAGAGAAATGAGAGGAGAGGAGAAGAGAAGAGGAGAAGAGAGGAGAAGGGAAAGATGGGAGGAGAGGAGAAGAGAATAGGAGAGAAGAGGAGAAGAGAAGAGGAGAGGAGAGGAGAGGAGAAGATAAGAGGAGAGGAGGAGAGAAGAGGAGAAGAGAAGAGAAGAGAAGATGAGGGGAGAGGAGAAGAGGAGAGGAGAGGGGAGGAGATGAGAGAAGAGAAGATGAGAGGAGAGGAGAGGAGCACAGCGTCCAAAACAAACAAACCACACAAAGAGGCAGACGCAGACACAAAAGCTGGAACAGAAACACAAAAGAAAGGAGAAAACTTCACCAGAAAACCTTACTGTATCAATCAATGAAAATGCAATCAAGCTGGCATAAGACAGTTGTTTGACCACTACTAGAACAAACCATCCACACACACACACACACACACACACACACACACACACACACACACACACACACACACACACACACACTCACACACACACACACACACACGCATACACACACACACACACACACACACACACGCATACACACAAAATTTGGAGAAGAAGATGAACTTGGCAAATGAAGGCAGATACAAGCTGGCTTGACAGACAATTACCATGGGATCACTTGTCTGGATCTAAGCCCTGGGAATCAGACTAAATAACACCAGGGCTCTTTTGTTTTAAGTGTCTCGTTTCTTGTATATAGATAGACTAGACAGACGGGCAAAATTATAGGATAAAAGCGTTATGAGGTTTTTGATGGGTTGATTTGTATGTATACAGGCTTGTTAAAGGGAGTATAGAAACAAAATCAGTGAGAATGTCGTTTTCTTTTTGTGATGGACATAAACACGTATATTCACTCGCCTGTGCGGGTGTACACATACAAATGTGCACACAAGCTATGTGCATGAATGTACACACACTCACACATGCTCACGACATATACTGTAGCCGAGTGGTTTTGACTGTTTGACTTCAACCCTATGTGTTCAAATAAATATGTCTATATGTCTATCTATTTATCTATTTATCTGTCTATCTATTTATCTATCTACCTACCTACCTACCTATTTTTCTACCTACCTATCTATCTTTTCTTTTTGTATCTTGTTTTTATTGTGTTAGTGTTTGAGTACTGAGTTTATTTCATTATCATGACATATAATTTGAAGGAGTATAATAAAAAAATGAGTGTTGATGGTAATCATGTACTGTTTTAAAAATTATATATTTGATATTATCGCTGAAACACACACACACTCTCTCTGTCTGTCTGTCTGTCTCTCTCTCTCTCTCTCTCTCTCCTCTCCTCTCTCTCTCTCTCTCTTCTCTCTCTCTCTCTCTCTCTCTCTCTCTCTCTCTCACCTTTTATAGTTTTGCTTATAGTTATAGTGTATCCTGATGAAGGATTCATACTTTATATTTTCAATACTTTATTGGACTTGTCGGCTGTACTTAAGTTTTAATGAAGGCCCCTTTTCAATATCTTATTGTTATATGTAACAACTATGTGTACCTTTTGATAATGTGTAGATGTTTATTTTTTTTTACTTATTAAGTTTGGTTGTTGTTGTTTTTCTTGGGTTTTTTTGCTATTCTTGTTGTTGTTAATGTTGTTTGTTTTTCTCTTTTTTTCTTCTTTTGTTGGTTTGTTTTCTTTTTCTTTTGTTTGTTTGTTTATTTTGGTTGGGGAGTTTTGGTGGGTGAGGGGGTGGTGTTTTTAGGGTTTTCTTTTATTTTTTTGTTTGTTTGTTGTTGTTGGTTTTTGGGGGGATCGTTTTCTTTTGAAATGGGTTATTTCCCTTTGTTTCTACTGTGTGAGAGTAGAAGTATTGGGTTATCATTAAGATGTGGGAAATGGGTGTAAAAAAGCATATGAGTGCTTACTCATTATCCTCGAAATAAAAGAATTTTTCATTGCCATTGTCTACCTATCTATCTATCTATATACCTATCTATCTATCTATCTATCTATCTATCTATCCATCCCCTACCTATCTATCTATCTACTTATCTATCTATCTCCACACATATGTGTGTATGTATGTGTGTACATATACATAGACAGACAAATAGACAGAACCTGAAAAAGGCACAAGCACACAAACACATACTCCTACCCCCTCCCCCCCCCCCCCCACCCACACACACACACTCACACACAGTGACCAAAAAAACCCACCCAAAACCAGAAAGAAAAAAACATAGACACAGAAGCTGGAACAGAAACAAAAGAAATGAGAGAACTTAATACAAAAAAACAACTTTACTATATCAATCAATGAAAATGCAATCAAGCTAGCATTAAGACAGCTATTTCATCACTACTAGAACAACCATCCACACACACACACACACACACACACACACACACACACACACACACACACACACACACACACACACACACACACACACACACACACACACACACACACACACACACACACACACACACACACACACACACACACACACGGACATAAACACGTATATTCACTCACCTGTATGGGTGTACACATACAGATGTGCACACAAGCTATGTGCATGAATGTACGCACACTCACACATACTCATGACAGATACTGTAGCCGAGTGGTTTCGACTGTTTGACTTCAACCCTATGTGTTCAAATAAATCTGTCTATATGTCTATCTATCTATTTATCTATCTATTAATCTCTCTATCTATTTATCTATATACCTACCTACCTACCTACCTACCTACCTATCTGCCTATCTCTCTATCTCTTTATCTATATATCTAGCTATCTACCTATCTATCTATCTACTTATCTCTCTCTCCACACATATGTGTGTGTATGTATGTGTGTACATATACATAGACAGACAAATAGACAGAACCTGAAAAAAGCACAGGCACACAAACACACACACACACACACACACACACACACACACACACACACACAACATGCACACACACTCACACACACAACGACCACAACAAAAAACCCAGAAAAAACAAACACAGACACAGAAGCTGGAACAGAAACAGAAGAAATGACAAAATTTAATAAAAATGAATTATTGTATCAATCAATCAAAATGCAACCAGGCTGGCATTAATACAGTTATTTCATCACTGCTAGAACAACCATCCACACACACACACACACACACACACACACACACACACACACACACACACACACACACACACACATACACACACACACACACACACACACAATTGGGGAGACGATGAACTTGGCAAATGAAGGGAGATAAAGGCTGGAACAGAAACAGAGGACACAAGAGAACTTAACCCTAAAAACATTACTGTATCAATCAATGAAAATGCAATCAAGCTGGCATTAAGACCACTACTAGAACTAGTTTGGCCACTACTAGAACAAACCATCCACACACACACACACACACACACACACACACACACACACACACACACACACACACACACACACACACACACACACACACACACACACACACACACACACAACACACACATACATACATACATACACACACACAATTTGGAGAAGATGAACTTGACAAATGAAGGCAGATGAAGGCTGGCTTGACAGACAATTACCATGGGATCACTTGTCTGTAACTAAGCCCTGGGAACCAGACTAAATAACACCAGGGCTCTTTTGTTTTAAGTGTCTCGTTTCTTGTATATAGATAGAGTAGACAGAAGGGCAAAATAAGAGGATAAAAGCGTTATGAGGTTTTTGATGGGTTGATTTTTATGTATACAGGCTTGTTAAAGGGAGTATAGGAAGAAAATCAGTGAGAATGTCGTTTTCTTTTTGTGATGGACATAAAGACGTACATTCACTCGCCTGTGCGGGTGTACACATAGAAATGTGCACACAAGCTATGTGCATGAATGTACACACACTCACACATACTCACGACATATACTGTAGCCGAGTGGTTTTGACTGTTTGACTTCAACCCTATGTGTTCAAATAAATCTATCTATATGTCTATCTATCTATCTATTTATCTGTCTATCTATTTATCTATCTACCTACCTACCTACCTACCTATCTTTCTACCTACCTATCTATCTTTTCTTTTTGTATATTGTTTTTATTGTGTTAGTGTTTGAGTACTGAGTTTATTTCATTATCATGACATATAATTTGAAGGAGTATAATAAAAAATGAGTGTTGATGGTAATCATGTACTGTTTTAAAAATTATATATTTGATATTATCTCTGAAACACACACACACTCTCTCTGTCTCATTGTCTCTGTCTGTCTGTCTGTCTGTCTGTCTGTCTGTCTGTCTCTCTCTCTCTCTCTCTCTCTCTCTCTCTTCTCTCTCTCTCTCTCTCTCTCTCTCCCTCTCTCCCTCTCTCACCTTTTATCGTTTTGCTTATAGTTATAGTGTATCCTGATGAAGGATTCATACTTTATATTTTCAATACTTTATTGGGCTTGTCGGCTGTACCTAAGTTTTAATGAAGGCCCCTTTTCAATATCTTATTGTTATATGTAACAGCTATGTGTACCATTTGATAATGTGTAGATGTTTATTTTTTTTACTTATTAAGTTTGGTTGTTGTTATTTTTCTTGCATTTGTTGCTATTCTTGTTGTTGTTGTTGTTTGTTTTTCTCTTTTTTCTTCTTTTTGTTGGTTTGTTTTTCTTTTTCTTTTGTTTGTTTATTTTGGTTGGGGGAGTTTTGGTGGGTGAGAGGGTGGTGTTTTTAGGGTTTTCTTTTATTATTTTTTTTGTTTGTTGTTGTTGGGTTTTTTGGGGGATCGTTTTCTTTTGAAATGGGTTATTTCCCTTTGTTTCTACTGTGTGAGAGTATAAGTATTGGGTTATCATTAAGATGTGGGAAATGGGTGTAAAAAAGCATATGAGTGCTTATTCATTATCCTCGAAATAAAAGAATTTGTCATTGCCATTGCCTACCTATCTATCTATCTATCTATATACCTATCTATCTATCTATCTATCCATCCCCTACCTATCTATCTATCTACTTATCTCTCTCTCTCCACACATATGTGTGTATGTATGTGTGTACATATACATAGACAGACAAATAGACAGAACCTGAAAAAGGCACAAGCACACAAACACATACTCCTACCCCCTCCCCCCCCCCCACCACACACACACTCACACACAGTGACCAAAAAAACCCACCCAAAACCAGAAAGAAAAAAACACAGACACAGAAGCTGGAACAGAAACAAAAGAAATGAGAGAACTTAATACAAAAAAAACTTTACTATATCAATCAATGAAAATGCAATCAAGCTAGCATTAAGACAGCCATTTCATCACTACTAGAACAACCATCCACACACACACACACACACACCACTCACACACACACACACACACACACACACACACACACACACACACACACACACACACACACACAACACACACACACACACACACACACACACACACACACACACACACACACACACACACACGGACATAAACACGTATATTCACTCACCTGTATGGGTGTACACATACAGATGTGCACACAAGCTATGTGCATGAATGTACGCACACTCACACATACTCATGACAGATACTGTAGCCGAGTGGTTTCGACTGTTTGACTTCAACCCTATGTGTTCAAATAAATCTGTCTATATGTCTATCTATCTATTTATCTATATATTAATCTCTCTATCTATTTATCTATATACCTACCTACCTACCTATCTGCCTATCTCTCTATATCTTTATCTATATACCTAGCTATCTACCTATCTATCTATCTACTTATCTCTCTCTCCACACATATGTGTGTATGTATGTGTATACATATATATAGACAGACAAATAGACAGAACCTGAAAAAGGCACAGGCACACACACACACACACACACACACACACACACACACACACCACATGCACACACACACACTAACACACACAGCGACCACAACAAAAAACCCAGAAAAAACAAACACAGACACAGAAGCTGGAACAGAAACAGAAGAAATGACAAAACTTAATAAAAATGAATTATTGTATCAATCCATCAAAATGCAACCAAGCTGGCATTAATACAGTTATTTCATCACTGCTAGAACAACCATCCACACACACACACACACACACACACACACACACACACACACACACACAATTGGGGAGACGATGAACTTGGCAAATGAAGGGAGATAAAGGCTGGAACAGAAACAGAGGACACAAGAGAACTTAACCCTAAAAACATTACTGTATCAATCAATGAAAATGCAATCAAGCTGGCATTAAGACCACTACTAGAACTAGTTTGGCCACTACTAGAACAAACCATCCACACACACACACACACACCACACACACACACACACACACACACACACACACACACACACACACACACACACACACATACATACATACACGCACACACACAATTTGGAGAAGATGAACTTGACAAATGAAGGCAGATGAAGGCTGGCTTGACAGACAATTACCATGGGATCACTTGTCTGTAACTAAGCCCTGGGAACCAGACTAAATAACACCAGGGCTCTTTTGTTTTAAGTGTCTCGTTTCTTGTATATAGATAGAGTAGAAAGACGGGATAGCTCAGTGGTCGGAGCACTCGCTTTCCCCCAGCCAAGTTAAGCAGCGTCGAGCGTGGTTACCAGTTGGATGGGTGACCGTTTGCGCGCCTTGGCTTCAGTACAGTTCCCCCAGTTCACCCAGCTGTAAATGGGTACCTGCCCTCTTTAGAGTTAGGGAAGGTAAAGCAGCGAGGGAGAGGAGATGGGCGCCGCCCTCAATATGCTGGCCCTAGAGAAGTGAGGTCTCTGACGCCTCGCTCCCCTACGACCTTATAGGTTATGGGACTCCTTTACCTTTACCTCCTTTAGAAAGACGGGCAAAATAAGAGGATAAAAGCATTATGATGTTTTTGATGGGTTGATTTGTATGTATGCAGGCTTGTTAAAGGGAGTATAGGAAGAAAATCAGTGAGAATGTCGTTTTCTTTTTGTGATGGACATAAACACGTAAATTCACTCACCTGTGGGGTGTACACATACAGATGTGCACACAAGCTATGTGCATGAATGTACACACACTCACACATACTCACGACATATACTGTAGCCAAGTGGTTTCGACTGTTTGACTTCAACCGTATGTGTTCAAATAAAACTATCTATATGTCTATATATCTATCTATTTATCTATCTTTTTATCTACCTACCTACCTACCTACCTATCTACCTATCTCTCTATCTCTTTATCTATATACCTAGCTATCTACCTATCTATCTACTTATCTCTCTCTCTCCACACATATGTGTGTGTATGTATGTGTGTACATATACATAGACAGACAAATAGACAGAACTTGAAAAAGGCACAGGCACACAAACACACACTCACACCTACCCCCCTACCCCCCACACGCATGCACACACACTCCTTCGGATGAGACTGTAAACCTAGGTCCCGTGTGCGAACCCATGCAGAACATCTTGCGCACATGTTAAATCCTGTTCCTCTTTTCGAAAGAGTAGGCCATTGTGTGCCAGTAGGAACAGATGACAAAAGTAAAAAAAACTTCACACACGGGGACTAGATGTAAAAAAGCACATACGTGCTTATTCCATTATCCTCGATATAAACGAATGAATAAATAAGTTTAAAAACCTGACTCACAGCGACCAAAACAAAAATCCCAGAAAAAAACAAACACAGACACAGAAGCTGGAACAGAAACAGAAGAAATGACAGAACTTAATAAAAATGGATTATTGTATCAATCCATCAAAATGCAGTCAAGCTGTCATTAAGACTGTTATTTCATCACTACTAGAACAAACCATCCACACACACACACACACACACACACACACACACACACACACACACACACACACACACACACACACACACACACACACACACACACACACACACACACACACACACACACACACACACACACACAAAATTGGAGAGAAGATGAACTTGACAAATGAAGGCAGATACAATCTGGTTTGACAGACAATTACCATGGGATCACTTGTCTGGAACTAAGCCCTGGGAACCAGACTAAATACCACCAGGGTCTTTTGTTTTAAGTGTCTCGTGTCTTGTATATAGATAGACTAGACAGACGGGCAAAATAAGAGGATAAAGGCGTTATGAGGTTTTTGATGGGTTGATTTGTATGTATACAGGCTTGTTAAAGGGAGTATAGGAAGAAAATCAGTGAGAATGTTGTTTTCTTTTTGTGATGGACATATACATGTATATTCACTCACCTGTATGGGTGTACACATACAGATGTGCACATAAGCTATGTGCATGAATGTACACACACTCACACATACTCATGACAGATACTGTAGCCGAGTGGTTTTGACTGTTTGACTTCAACCCTATGTGTTCAAATAAATCTATCTATATGTCTATATATCTATCTATTTATCTATCTATTTATCTATCTATCTAGTTATCTATCTACCTACCTACCTATCTATCTACCTATCTCTCTATCTGTTCATCTATATACCTATCTATCTACCTATCTATCTACTTATATATCTCTCTCTCTCCACACATATGTGTGTATGTATGTGTGTACATAGACAGACAAATAGACAGAACCTGAAAAAGGCACAGGCACACAAACACACACACACACACCTACCCCTCTACCCCCCCTCCCCCCACATGCATGCACACACACACCTTCAGATGATACTGTAAACCAAGGCCCGTGTGCGAACCCATGCAGAACATCTTGCGCACACGTTAAATCCTGTTCCGCTTTTCGAAAGAGTAGGCCATTGTGTGCCGGTAGAAACAGATGACAAAATTTACAAAACTTCATACACACGGGGACTAGATGTAAAAAAGCACATGGGTGCTTATTCTATCATCCTCGATATAAAAGAATAAATAACTAAGTTGAAAAAACCTCACACACAGCAATTAAAACAAAAAACCCAGAAAAAAACAAACACAGACACAGAAGCTGGAACAGAAACAGAAGAAATAACAGAACTTAATAAAAATGCATTATTGTATCAATCCATCAAAATGTAATCAAGTTGGCATTAAGATAGTTATTTCATCAATACTAGAACAACACACACACACACTCACACACACACACACACACACACACACACACACACACACACACACACACACACACACACACACACACACACACACACACACACCACAATTTGGAGAGAAGATGAACTTGACAAACGAAGGCAGATGCCGGCTGGTTTGACAGACAATTACCATGGGATCACTTGTCTGGAACTAAGCCCTGGGAACCAGACTAAATACCACCAGGGTCTTTTGTTTTAAGTGTCTCGTGTCTTGTATATAGATAGACTAGACAGACGGGCAAAATAAGGTGATAAAAGCGTTATGAGTTTTTTAATGGGTTGACTTGTATGTATACAAACTTGTTAAAGGGAGTATAGGAAGAAAATCAAGAGGATGTTTCTTGTGATGGACGTAAACCATGTATATTCACTCACCTTGGGGGTGTACACATACAGATGTGCACACAAGCTATGTGCATGAATGTACACACACTCACACATACTCATGAAATATACTGTAGCCGAGTGGTTTCGACCACTATCTTCAACCCTATGTATTCAAATAAATCTGTCTATATGTCTGTGTATCTATCTATTTATCTATCTATTTGTTTGTCCATCTATCTATCTATTTATCTATCTATTTACCTATCTATTTATTTATCTATCTATTCATCTATCTATCTATTTATCTATCTACCTACCTACCTACCTATCTATCTACCTATCTATCTATCTTTTCTTTTGTTTCTTGTTTTTTTTGTGTTAGTGTTTGAGTACTGAGTTTATTTCATTATTATGACATATAATTTGAACAAGTATAATTAAAAATGAGTGTTGATGGTGATCCTGTACTGTTTTGAGAATTATATATTTGATATTATCTCTGAAACACACAAACATTTTTTCACTGTCTCTCTGTCTCTGCCTCTGTCTCTCTCTCTCACCTTTTATCGTTTTGCTTATAGTAATATTGTATCCTGATGAAGGATTCATACTTAATATTTTCAATACTTTATTGGGCTTGTCGGCTGTACTTAAGTTTTAATGAATGCCCTATTTCAATATCGTACTGTTA
>CM054141.1:15824822-15827322 GCA_028751875.1 Rapana venosa | reverse complement strand
CATGCTACTTGAAGACTGCTTATGTGATTTGTTGTTGTTACTTGATGATGTTTATTTAATCCTTTGTGGTGACTTCAATTGTCGAATTTCTAATATATCTCCATCTCATACAGTACATGACACTCAACATCAATTCAAGAGTTATACAGTAAGTTCTAGCCGTTGTTCTCAGGATTCTCAAATTAACTGTTATGGTAAATGTCTGTTAAACATGTGCACTGCTTTGGATTTGAGTGTTTTAAATGGTTTGTGTCACGGCGACCAGACAGGTTGCTACACATTTGCTAGTGACAGTGGATGCAGTGTAAATGATTATGTTATTATGTCAAACGAACTGTACGAGTCTGTTTCTGATATGTGTGAACTGGATGTGGCTGATCGAATTGAATCAGATCACTTTCCTATGGAATTTCGTATTGCATTTTCAACAGAGAATGTTCTTAAAAGTCAGGATATCAATGCTGTACAAATCATAGATAAGTTTATTTGGAATGAAGAATGTAGTCAAGGGTTCTATGATAAGTTACAAGAAGCAAGCATGCAAGATAGATTCAATTCTGCAATAGAAATGATTGACATGAATGTTAACGACGCTTTAGAGCTATTTAATGACTGTATCAGAGAATGTGCATCATGCATGAAGAAGAAAATTAGGATTGATCAAAATAGACATCAGCAAGGTTGGTTCGATGAGAAATGTTTTGATAGCAGAAAGAGAGTTCGTAGTTTGTTAAGAAGATTCAGGCGCTCAGGGAATAAAGCAGATAGGGATTGTTATGTTAGAGCTAGAAGGGAATATAAAAATATATTAATTACAAAGAAAAAGATGTTTAATGAAGCTACGTTGGAAAAACTTATATCTAGTATAAATAACCAGAAAGATTTCTGTGCTCATATGAACAAAATTTCGTTTAAGAAGGGCACTAAGAATAATATTTCTGTAGATGAATGGTTTCATCATTTCAAAGGATTGTTGGATAAAGATTCATTGGGTGGTATCAGCGACTGTGATTTTCTTGAACAAGAACATGACTTCATGGGTCATCCGATTTCTGAAGAAGAAGTCTTGTTTGCGCTTCGAAAATTGAAAAATCGCAAAGCTGCAGGTCCAGATGGGATTATTGGGGAACTTTTAAAAGATTCCCTGCCACCAAATAGTTAATTTCTTTGTAAAGTTTCTCAGTATTCTATTCGATAAAGGCATGTTCCCTGAGAGCTGGTCTGAATCTGTGATTCTTCCTCTTTATAAGAAAGGCAATGTTAATGACACAAATACTTATAGAGGAATTTGACTTTCAGATATTAGTAGTAAAGTATTTACTACCATTATTAACAGAAGGCTTCAAGAATATGTAACACAATATGATATTACTGGTGAACACCAGGCTGGATTTAAGCATGGCTACTCACCCATTGACCATATGTTTACTCTTTTGGCTTTGATACAGAAACAATTCTCTTTGAATCGAAATTTGTATGTAGCCTTTATCGATTTTGAAAAAGCTTTCGATTCTATAAACAGAAATTTGTTGTGGCCTATTCTGATAAAGCAAGGAATTCGAGGAAAACTATTTAAATGTGTCAAAAGTATGTATAATGCAGTTAAAACTAGAATTAGATGTGGCAACAAATTAACTGATTATATCAACTGTAGCAGAGGAGTAAAACAAGGAGATGTATGTGGTCCTGTTCTGTTCACGCTATTTATAAATGAATTAGCAGTACAACTAATTGAAAAAGGAAGACATGGTGACAGATTTACAAATGATTCTATTGAAATATTTATTTTGTTACTGGCTGATGATATTGTTTTGTTTTCCGAGACAGTGATTGGATTGCAAACTCAGCTCAACAACTTAAAGAAAGCAGCGAGTGAACTGGAACTGAAAGTCAACTTGAACAAAAGTAATATCGTAGTATTTAGAAAAGGAGGTCATCTAGCAGCTAGAGAAAAATGGTTTTATGATGATGTACCATTGCCTATTGTAAATGCTTACAAATATCTAGGTATAATTTTTTCTACTCGATTAAGTTTTGCAGCTGCTTGTAGGGACCTATCTAGTAAAGCAAAGAATGCCCTGTTTCAGATCATGAAGAAACTGTGTTAAATAATACTTCTCTACAACTGTTTGTTAAGATATTTGATACACAAGTACAGCCTATAATGCAGTATGGCTCTGAATTGTGGGGCTTGGATGTAAAAGCTGCTGAGTTATGTGAATCTGTTCATTTATTTGGACTGAAAAAGTTTTTAGGGGTAAAAAGGAAAACACCAAACGATTTAATATATGGAGAAACAAACAGATACCCTATTTTCATTACTTTCGCTGTTAGATGCATACAGAACTGGTTTAAATTATTAAAGATGAATAACCATAGGCTACCACGAAAGGCATATAACATGTTGCTTGATTTAGACGCAAGGGGTAAAGTTAATTGGGTGTCTAATATACGAATATGTTTATCTGAACTGGGGCTTGGATATGCATGGATATATCAG
>CM054141.1:15804822-15817322 GCA_028751875.1 Rapana venosa | reverse complement strand
CAAACGCAAACTCCATACTGTAAAAGAACTTCAGAGGATTCCAAGTTCCCCATGAGACTTAAACTTCTGATTTTTACGTCAGCGACACGCCAAGGTCGTCCAATTATCTCCCTTATCCTTCTCGCGCCGTCAGACACGGTTTATCTCCCATCCCCGGAGACACTTTCTCCTTTGCAGCAAGACGGCAGAGAGCTGGTGTCTCACTGTGGGGATTTGGATCTTAACAGTCAGTCTGGCTGGGAGGATTTTTGAACAGCTCAGCTCTTGTTGAGAGCGTCACGTATTGACAAGAGTCTGTTAGTTGTAATGTATGTCTCCTGTGTGCTTTTTGTGTGAAAGAGCATGTTCTGAGCTTGCATGCGAGCGTGCGTGCGTGCGTGCGTGCATGCGAGCATGCGTGCGTGTTTATTTATTTTTATTTATTTTTTTATATCGAGAATAATGGAATAAGCACTCATGTGCTTTTTTTTTACATCCAGTCCCCGTGTGTATGCGGTTTTGTAAATTTTGTTATCTGTTTTCACCGGCACACAATGGCCTACTCTTAGGAAAAACGGAACAGGATTTAATGTGTGCGCAAGATGTTTTGCAGGCATTCGGGGGCGTCAGTTTATAGTCTCATCCGAAGGACTTTGACATTCTGTTCGACTTATTTGTCAAACTTGGAAGAAAGGGTGAGGCTAGGAATCGAACCCAGAACCTCATGGTTTACCTGTTGGCAGGCAACCGTCTTAACCATCCTGCCATATCCATGTGTGGATATGGGATGATGTATGGTGTGGATGTGTGTGTAAAATGATGTATGATGTGGATGTGCGAGAGAGAGAGAGGAGAGGGGGAGGGAGAGAAAGAGAGAGGTGTTCTGTTGTATGTTATGGATAAACCACAAACATTTTTAGGCCATGTGCATTTTTTTTATCTGATGAACGAATAACATATAAGCAAAAAGAGAAATAAAGGAGCCGTTAAAATATAAAAGTGACTGATTAAATGACTGAATCAATGGTTTTATTCTCAGTTTCTTTCTCTCTGTCTTTCTTTCTTCTTTTTGTCTTTCTTTCTTTCCTTCTGTCTTTCTTTTTTTACTATCTTTCTTTTTTCTTTCTTTCTTTCTTTGTTTATTTATTTATCTATTTATTTATTTGTTCATGTATGTATTTATGTATTCATTCATTTCTTTATTCCTTCATTCGTTTCTTTGACTTTTTATTCATATGTTTGTTGTTTGAAACCCTTGCTGACTATACATGTATCAATATACTCACCCCTATTCTGTTGATAACAGGCAGTTAAAACAGTCAACATCCACCCACATAGGAATCCTGCCTGAAACTTAATTCGCTTTGTCTCTTTTTATGAGAGTGTTGCAATCTCAGAAGGAAAACAAAACACAACCAAACAGCTCTCTCTCTCTCTCTCTCTCTCTCTCTCTCTCTCTCTCTCTCTCTCTCTCTCTCTCTCTCTCTCTCTCTCTCTTCTTTCTTCTTTCTTTCTTTCTCTCTTTCTCTCGGTGATTGGATAGCCTGGTAGTTAGAGTGATGCATTTGTAATCTGCTGACCCAGGTTCAAATCTCATTCAAGAGGATTTTTCCTCGGAGTTACCATCAGTGCTGACTCCACTCTCCTCGAAAGTCCTTGGAATGAGACTATAATCTGAGGTCCTGTATGTTAACGCATGCAGAACATTTTGCGCAAATGTCAAAACCTGTTCTCCATTTTAGAAGAGTAGGCCATTGTAAGCCGGTGGGAATGAATGAAAAAAATGACAAAATTGCATCTATACGGGGAGAAGATGAAAAAAGCACATGTGTGCTTATTCCATTATCCTTGAAATAAAAGAATAAACATAAATAAAAGAAATCGATAAAACATACGCACACACACACACACACACTTACACAGACACACGTACGCACGAACACATGCATGCACATGCACACACACACACACACACACACACATCCACAACATACCTCATGTCATACCCACACACAAGCAAGCTTGGAACATGCTCTTTCTTCCACATCAAAAGCACACAAGAGGCAAACACTACACTGAAACAGACTCTGTCAATACGTGACGCTCTCAACAAGAGCTGAGCTGTTCAAACCCCCCCCCCCCCCCCCCCCAGCCAGACTGACTGTTAAGATCCAAATCCCCACAGTGAGACACCAGCTCTCTGCCGTCTTGCTGCAAAGGAGAAAGTGTCTCCGGGGATGGGAGATAAACCGTGTCTGACGGCGCGAGAAGGATAGGGGAGATAATTGGAGGACCCTGGCGTGTCGCTGACGTAAAAAATCAGAAGTTGAAGTCTCCTGCCAAACTTTGAATCCCCTGAAGTTCTTTTACAGTATGGAGTTTGTGTTTGATCTGAAAAATCAATGGATTGTGTGCATAAAACTGAAATAGTGTATAAATGATGGTGTAAAAATGAATAAACAAATAGAAGTGTGTGTGTTGTGTGTGTGTGTGTGTGTGTGTGTGTGTGTGTGTGTGTGTGTGTGTGTGTTCACAGAGAAAGAGAGTGTGTGTACATAGAGAGAGGGAAAGACAGAGACAAAAACAGACAGACAGACATACAGACAAAGCCAGACACAGAGAGACAGAAAGAAGGCAGACAGACAAACACAAAGACAAAAAGTAGCAACTTGAGCAACAACAAAAATCCTTCGTCTTTCAACTGATAAGGAAAATATCTACATTCAAGAAAATGCTTTTACTCCTTGTTAGTAAACCAACCCAGATTTCCTTCTTAATCTTGTTTTTTATTTCATCAGGGAAAGGTTGGGAATCAAGAAATGAACCATGATAAACATGAGGCTTTTTTTTTTTTTTTTGGGGGGGGGGTTACTAGACAGACATCACAAGATATGCTGTCTGGAACCATGTCCCGTGAATCAGATTGATACCATGATACTGGTATTTGTTAAGCGTTCAATATCGTATAATGTCCTTCGTATGAGACTATAAACCGAGGCCCCGTGTGCGAACGCATGCAGAACATCTTGCGCACACGTTAAATCCTGTTCTGCTGTTCGAAAGAGTAGGCCATTGTGTGCCGGTGGGAACAGATGACAAAATTTTAGAAAACGCATACACACGCATGGAAAAAAAAGTAATCTGAGCGCTTTGATTTGCTGCTTTACAAGATTCAGAGCTATATAAATTCCATACATTATTATTATTATTATTATTATTATTATTATTATTATTATTATTATTATTATTATTATTAATGAAGTTGTACAAGCTGGGCTTCATTTGTCAGGTGCTTAATGGCAGAGTGACGCATTTTTGCTGGAACAACAGACAGCAGCAGCTGCTGTCAGTGTTGGACGAATAGAAAGGACTATCTCACGAAAAGGTTAATCAGTATTATGGTGGTGTTACTTTGTGGGTCTGGAACATATTTGAGTGGGCATTAATGGAAGATCGTGTGAAGAGGAGAGTGGAAAAAGCTAAAAAATGGAGTTTGATTTTTTTTAAGTTGAGTTAATGGTGTATAGTATGTTACTTTTGTTGTGTATACACGTGTTTTGCACATTGACATAGTCATGTATAGGGCGAACACACGTGCGCGCGAGTGTGTGCGCGTTCAGACACACATACACACCACACACACACACACACACACACACACACACACATACACACACATGACACATCACACACACACACACACACACACACACACACACACACACACACACATACACACACATGACACATGACACACACACACACACACACACACACACACACACACACACACACACACACACACACACACACACACACACACACAAGACAGACAGAAAAAACACCCACATACATTAAAGCCTTAACATAAACCTTTTCAAGATTTATCAACTGGTAATAAAAAGTTAATCCTTCTAATCAACCCCCCAACCACCCCCACCACCCACCCCAATAATAAAAAAGCAATACGACCACTCTCAGTACAACAATTCCCACCCCACCCCCACCCCAAAAAAAATAAAGCGCGTCAGCGAAAACAGATTTAATGGGGAAATGAAAGCTGATGAGCTTCAAGGCTGACATAAACAGACAGGCACCATGGGGAATGCTGTCTGGTCTGGAACTACGCTCTGCCCACCAGACTACCCATCCCAGGGTGCTGATATTTCTTCTGGTTTTATCGTTCTCAATACCTCATAAAACAGACCACAGTTAATCAGTTTGAAATGGTATTGCTTTTT
Source organism: Rapana venosa (assembly GCA_028751875.1). Classification (NCBI taxonomy): domain Eukaryota; kingdom Metazoa; phylum Mollusca; class Gastropoda; order Neogastropoda; family Muricidae; genus Rapana; species Rapana venosa. The sequence goes on along the minus strand of CM054141.1, from coordinate 15,813,102 downwards.
TTGTGGGGGGCCTTGACCGTTTTATGGTTTGTTGGGTGGGTGGGTGGTGGAGGGTGTGTGTGTGTGTGTGTTTGTGTGTGTGTTTGTGTGTGTATGTGTGTGTGTGTGTTTGTGTGTGTTTGTGTGTGTAGGTGTGTGTGTATGTGTGTGTGTTATGTGTGTGTCTTTGTGTGTGTGTAGGTGTGTGTGTGTATGTGTGTGTGTGTTTGTGTGTGTGTGTTTGCGTGTATAGGTGTGTGTGTGTATGTGTGTATTTGTGTCTGTAGGTGTGTGTGTATGTGTGTGGGGGGTGGGGGGTGAGGGTGAGGGGTATAGGTGTTTAGTGTGTTATGTTGTGTGTTAGTGTGTTGTGTGTGAGTGGGGGTGTGTGTGTGTGGGGGGGGGGGGGGGGGGTTGTGTGTGTAGGTGTTTTATTATTATTTTTATTCTTTTATATCGAGGATAATGGAATAAGCACTTGTGCGCTTTTTTACATTCAGTCCCCGTGTGTATGCGATTTTGTAAATTCTGTCATCTGTTCCCACTGGCACACAATGGCCTACTCTTCCGAAAAGCGCAACAGGATTTAACTTGTGCACAAGATGTTCTGTGTGCGTTCGCACACGGGCCTGGGTTTATAGTATCATCCGAAGGATGTGTACGTGTGTGTGTGTGTGTGTGTGTGTGTGTGTGTGTGTGTGCATACATAAATATGCACATGTGCATGCACGCGTGCTCATCCGCGCGCGTGCACACACACACACAAATACACACCGGTAAGAGACAGACACAGACACAGGCACAGACACAGACACAGACACAGACAGACAGACAGACAGAGACAGACAGACACACACACACACACACACACACACACACACACAACGTGCGCGTGTGCACGGATGCACGCACTCACGCACGCACGCACTGAGAGAGAGAGAAACAGACAGACAGAGACAGAGGGAAAGATACAAGATACAGAGACAGAGAGATAGCGAGACAGAGAGATAGAGAGACAGAGAGACAAAGACACAGTCAGATATACAGACACCCAGACAGACAGAAACAAACCAACATAGAATAAAGCCTTACCATAAAACTTTTCAAGATCTATCAACTGATAAAAAAAAAGTTAATGCTTCTAATCAACCCCCCAACCACCCTCACCCCCCACCCCCAACCAAAAAAAAAGCAATCCGACCACTCTCAGTACAACAATTTCTCCCCCACCCCCCAAAAAAAAAATCGTCAGCGAAAACAGATTTAATGGGGAAATGAAAGCTGATGAGCTTCAAGGCTGACATAAACAGACAGGCACCATGGGGAATGCTGTCTGGTCTGGAACTACGCTCTGCCCACCAGACTACTCATCCCAGGGTGCTGATATTTCTTCTTTTGTTTTTTTTTATCGTTCTCAATACCTCATAAAACAGACCACAGTTAATCAGTTTGAAATGGTATTGCTTTTTTGTGGGGCCTTGACCGTTTAATGGTTTGTTGGGTGGATGTGTGTGTGTGTGTGTGTGTGAGTGTGTGTGAGTGTGTATTTGTGTGTGTGTTTGTGTGTGTATGTGTGTGTGTGTGTTTGTGTGTGTTTGTGTGTGTGGTGTGTGTGTATGTGTGTGTGTATGTGTGTGTCTTTGTGTGTGTAGGTGTGTGTGTGTAGTGTGTGTTGTGTTTGTGTGTGTGTTTGCGTGTGTAGGTGTGTGTGTGTGTATGTGTGTATTTGTGTCTGTAGTGTGTGTGTATGTGTGTGAGGGTGGGGGTTGAGGGGGAGGGTATAGGTGTTTAGTGTGTTATGTTGTGTGTTAGTGTGTTGTGTGTGAGTGGGGTGTGTGTGGGGGGGGGGGGTTGTTTTGTGTAGGTGTTTTATTATTTTTTAATTCTTTTATATCGAGGATAATGGAATAAGCACTTGTGCGCTTTTTTACATCCAGTCCCCGTGTGTATGCGGTTTTGTAAATTCTGTCATCTGTTCCCACCGGCACACAATGGCCTACTCTTCCGAAAAGCGCAACAAGATTTAACTTGTGCACAAGATGTTCTGTGTGCGTTCGCACACGGGCCTGGGTTTATAGTATCATCCGAAGGATGTGTAAGTGTGTGTGTGTGTGTGTGTGTGTGCATACATAAATATGCACATGTGCATGCACGCGTGCTCATCCACGCGCGTGCACACACACACACAAATACACACCGGTAAGAGACAGACACAGACACAGGCACAGACACAGACACAGACAGACAGACAGACACACACACACACACACACACACACACACACACACACACACACACACACACACACGTGCGCGTGTGCACGGATGCACGCACTCACGCACGCACGCTCTGAGAGAAAGAGAAACAGACAGACAGAGACAGAGGGAAAGATACAAGATACAGAGACAGAGAGATAGCGAGACAGAGAGATAGAGAGACAGAGAGACAAAGACAGTGTCAGATATACAGACACCCAGACAGACAGAAACAAACCACATAGAATAAAGCCTTACCATAAACCTTTTCAAGATCTATCAACTGATAACAAAAAGTTAATGCTTCTAATCAACCCCCCCCCAACCACCCTCACCCCCCACCCCCAACCAAAAAAAAGCAATCCGACCACTCTCAGTACAACAATTTCTCCCCCACCCCCCCACCCCCCAAAAAAATCGTCAGCGAAACAGATTTAATGGGGAAATGAAAGCTGATGAGCTTCAAGGCTTAACTAAACAGACAGGCACCATGGGGAATGCTGTCTGGTCTGGAACTACGCTCTGCCCACCAGACTACTAATCCCAGGGTGCTGATATTTCTTCTGGTTTTATCGTTCTCAATACCTCATAAAACAGACCACAGTTAATCAGTTTGAAATGGTATTGCTTTTTTGTGGGGCCTTGATCGTTTAATGGTTTCTTGGGTGAGTGTGTGTATGGGGGTTGGGTGGGTGGGGTTGGGTGTGTGTGTGTGTGTGTGTGTGTGTGTGTTGTGTGTGTGTGTGTGTGGTGGGTGGGTGTGGGGAGTGTGTGTGTGTGTTGGTGTTGGTGTGTGAGTGTGTGTGCAGTGAGTGTGTAAGTGTGTGTGTAGTGTGTGTGTCTTGTGTGTGTGTGTGGGTGTGGGGGTGTGTGTAGTGTGTGTGTAGTGTGTGTTGTGTGTGGGGGTGTAGTGTGTGTAGTGTGTGTGTAGTGTAGTGTGTGTTGTGTGTGTGAGGGCGGGTGGGTGTGGGGTGTGGGTGTGTGTATGCTAGTGTGTGTGTGTGTGTTGTGTGTGAGTGTGAGTGTGTTGGTGTTGGGTGTGTGTGTGTGTAGTGTGTGTGTAGTGTGTGTGTGTGTGTGTGCTAGTGTGTGTGTGTGTGTGTTGTGTGTGTGTGTGTTGGTGTTGGGTATGTGTGCAGTGTGTGTGGTGTGTGTGTATGTGTGTGTGTGAGTGAGGGGTATAGGTATTTAGTGTGTATGCTGTGTGTGTGTGTGTGTGCGTGTGTGTGTGTGTGCGTGTGGGTGTATGGGTGGGTGTGTGTGGGTGTGTGGGTGTGTGTGTGCAATGTGTGTGTAGTGTGTGTGTATGTGTGTGTGTGAGTGAAGGGTATAGGTATTTAGTGTGTGTGCATGTGTGTGTGCGTGTGTGTGTGTGGATGTATGGGTGTGTGGGTGTGGGTGTGTAGTGTGTGTGTGTGTGTAGTGTGTGTAGTGTGTGTGTGTAGTGTGTGTGTTTGAGTGTGTGTGTGTGTAAGTGTGTTTATAATCGTGTGTGTGTGTCTGTGTGTGTGTGTTCTCTTATTCCTCAGCTAGAGCTCTGTGATTCCCCAGAGGTGAGACATTCTGTTGTTGCTGTAACGGGTTTTGCCTGTTATCAAGGTAGGTATATTACGACTTCGGGAGTACATTGGGTAACAGTAGAGTGTGGAGAAGATGACAGAAATATATGTACAGAATCTTATTTTGAGCTTTTTTAGTCAACATATTGCAATAAAACAAACTACTATGTTTGTGATTATCATGGATGAATGCACACATATATATGCTCACGCACACAAACACACAAATACACACCGGTAAGAGACAGACACAGACACAGGCACAGACACAGACACAGACAGACACATACACAAACACACACATACACACACGCGCGCGAAAGTGCACGGATGCACGCACTCACGCACGCACGCACTGAGAGAGAGAGAGAGAAACAGACATACAGACAGACAAATAGAGACAGAGAGAAAGATACAAGATACAGAGACAGAGAGATAGCGAGACAGAGAGATAGAGAGACAGAGAGACAAAGACACAGTCAGATATACAGACACCCAGACAGACAGAAACAAACCACATAGATTAAAGCCTTACCATAAAACTTTTCAAGATCTATCAACTGATAAAAAAAAAGTTAATGCTTCTAATCAACCCCCCAACCACCCTCACCCCCCACCCCCAACCAAAAAAAAGCAATCCGACCACTCTCAGTACAACAATTTCTCTCCCCCACCCCCCCAAAAAAAAAAATTGTCAGCGAAAACAGATTTAATGGGGAAATGAAAGCTGATGAGCTTCAAGGCTGACATAAACAGACAGGCACCATGGGGAATGCTGTCTGGTCTGGAACTACGCTCTGCCCACCAGACTACTAATCCCAGGGTGCTGATATTTCTTCTTTTTTTTTTTATCGTTTTCAATACCTCATAAAACAGACCACAGTTAATCAGTTTGAAATGGTATTGCTTATTTGTGGGGTCTTGACCGTTTTATGGTTTGTTGGGTGGGTGGGTGGTGGTGGAGGGTGTGCGTGTGTGTGTGTGTGTGTGTGTTTGTGTGTGTGTTTGTGTGGTATGTGTGTGTGTTTGTTTGTGTGTGTTTGTGTGTGTAGGTGTGTGTGTATGTGTGTGTGTATGTGCGTGTCTTTGTGTGTATAGGTGTGTGTGTGTATGTGTGTGTGTGTTTGTGTGTGTGTTTGCATGTGTAGGTGTGTGTGTGTGTATGTGTGTATTTGTGTCTGTAGGTGTGTGCGTATGTGTGTGGGGGTGGGGGGTGGGGGTGAGGGGTATAGGTGTTTAGTGTGTTATGTTGTGTGTTAGTGTGTTGTGTGTGAGTGGGGTGTGTGTGTGTGGGGGGGGGGTTGTGTGTGTAGGTGTTTTATTATTATTTTTATTCTTTTATATCGAGGATAATGGAATAAGCACTTGTGCGATATTTTACATCCAGTCCCCGTGTGTATGCGGTTTTGTAAATTCTGTCATCTGTTCCCACCGGCACACAATGGCCTACTCTTCCGAAAAGCGCAACAGGATTTAACTTGTGCACAAGATGTTCTGTGTGCGTTCGCACACGGGCCTGGGTTTATAGTATCATCCGAAGGATGTGTAAGTGTGGGTGTGTGTGTGTGTGCATACATAAATATGCACATGTGCATGCACGCGTGCTCATCCGCGCGCGTGCACACACACACACACAAATACACACCGGTAAGAGACAGACACAGACACAGGCACAGACACAGACACAGACACAGACAGACAGACACACACACACACACACACACACACACACACACACACACACACACACACACACACACGTGCGCGTGTGCACGGATGCACGCACTCACGCACGCACGCACTGAGAGAAAGAGAAACAGACAGACAGAGACAGAGGGAAAGATACAAGATACAGAGACAGAGAGATAGCGAGACAGAGAGATAGAGAGACAGAGAGACAAAGACACAGTCAGATATACAGACACCCAGACAGACAGAAACAAACCACATAGAATAAAGCCTTAACATAAAACTTTTCAAGATCTATCAACTGGTAAAAAAAAGTTAATGCTTCTAATCAACCCCCCAACCACTACCACCAGCCCCAATAAAAAAAAAAGCAATCCGACCACTCTCAGTACAACAATCCCCTACCCAAAAATAAAAGCGTCAGCGAAAACAGATTTAATGGGGAAATGAAAGCTGATGAGCTTCAGGGCTGACATAAACAGACAGGCACCATGGGGAATGCTGTCTGGTCTGGAACTACGCTCTGCCTACCAGACTACTCATCCCAGGGTGCTGATATTTCTTCTGTTTTTTTATCGTTCTCAATACCTCATAAAACAGACCACAGTTAATCAGTTTGAAATGGTATTGCTTTTTTGTGGGGCCTTGATCGTTTAATTGTTTGTTGGGTGGATGTGTGTGTGTGTGTGTGATGTGTGTGAGTGGTGTGGTGTGTAGTGTATGTTGTGTGTGTGTGTGGGTGGGTGGGTGTGGGGATGTGTGTGTGTGTGTTGGTGTTGGGTGTGTGAGTGTGTGTGCAGTGAGTGTGTATAGTGTGTGTGTAGTGTGTGTGTGTTGTGTGTGTGTGTGGGTGTGGGGTGTGTGTGTAGTGTGTGCTGTATGTGTGGGGGTGTAGTGTGTGTGTAGTGTGTGTGTAGTGTGTGTAGTGTGTGTGTGTAGTGTAGTGTGTGTTGTGTGTGTGTGTGGGGTGGGTGTGTGGGTGTGGGTGGGTGTGTTGTGTGTGAGTGTGAGTGTGTTGGTGTTGGTGTGTGTGTGTGTGTGTGTGTGTGTGTAGTTGGGTGTGTGTAAGTGTGTGTGTGTGCTAGTGTGTACGTGTGTGTGTGTAAGTGTGTGTGTGTACGTGTGTGTGTGTAAGTGTGTGTGTGAGTGTGTGTGTGTAAGTGTGTGTGTGTAAGTGTGTGTGTGTGGTGAGTGTGTGTGTGTAAGTGTGTGTGTAAGTGTGTGTGTGTGTAAGTGCGTGTGTGTGTGTGTGTGTAAGTGTGTGTGTGTAAGTGTGTGTTTAAGTGTATGTGTGTGTGTAAGTGTGTGTGTGTGTGTGTGTGTGTGTAAGTGTGTGTGTGTGTGTGTGTGTGTGTGTAAGCGTATGTGTGTGTGTAAGTGTGTGTGTGTGTGTGTGCGTGTGTAAGTGTGTGTGTGTGGGGCTGTGTATGTGTAAGTGTGTGTGTAAGTATGTGTGTGTAAGTGTGTGTGTGTATAGTGTGTGTGTGTGTCTGGGTGTGTGTGTGTCTGTGTGTGTGTGTTCTCTTATTCCTCAGCTAGAGCTCTGTGGTTCCTCAGGGGTGAGACATTTTGTTGTTGGTGTAACGGGTTTTGCCTGTTATCAAGGTAGGTGTATTCCGACTTCGGGAGTACATTGGGTAACAGTAGAGTGTGGAGAAGATGACAGAAATATGTTTACATAATCTTATTTTGAGTTGTTTAGTCACCATGTTGCAGTAAAACAAACTACTATGTTTGTGATTATCATGGATGAATGCACACATATATATGCTCACGCACACAAACACACACACACACACAAATACACACCGGTAAGAGACAGACACAGACACAGGCACAGACACAAACACAGACAGACACATACACAAACACACACACACACACACACACACACACACGTGCGCGTGTGCACGGATGCACGCACTCACGCACGCACAAACTGAAAAAGAGAGAAACAGACAGACAGAGACAGAGGGAAAGATACAAGATACAGAGACAGAGAGATAGCGAGACAGAGAGATAGAGAGACAGAGAGAGACAAAGACACAGACAGATATACAGACACCCAGACAGACAGAAACAAACCACATAGAATAAAGCCTTACCATAAGCCCTTTCAAGATCTATCAACTGGTAAAAAAAAGTTAATGCTTCTAATCAACCCCCCAACCACCCTCACCCCCCACCCCCAACAAAAAAAAGCAATACGACCACTCTCAGTACAACAATCCCCACCCCACCCCCACCCCCCCCACCCCCAAAAAAGCGCGTCAGCGAAAACAGATTTAATGGGGAAATGAAAGCTGATGAGCTTCAAGGCTGACATAAACAGACAGGCACCATGGGGAATGCTGTCTGGTCTGGAACTACGCTCTGCCCACCAGACTACTCATCCCAGGGTGCTGATATTTCTTCTGTTTTTTTTTATCGTCCTCATTACCTCATAAAACAGACCACAGTTAATCAGTTTGAAATGGTATTGCTTTTTTGTGTGGGGCCTTGATCGTTTAATGGTTTGTTGGGTGGATGTGTGTGTGTTGGGGTAGGGGTGTGTGTATGGGTTTGTCTGTGTGTGTGTTCTTTTTCTTTCTCTTTGCATTCTTCTTCTTTGCATTCTTCTTCTTTGCATTCTTCTTCTTCGCAATTCTTCTTTTTCTTTGCAATTCTTTGCAATTGTTCTTCTTCGCAATTCTTCTTCTTTTTCACAATTCTTCTTTGCAATTCTTCTTCTTCTTCACATTTCTTCTTTGCATTCCTCTTCTTCTGTGCATTCTTTTTTGCACTTTTCTTCTTCTTCT
>CM054141.1:15789822-15797322 GCA_028751875.1 Rapana venosa | reverse complement strand
TGCATGAGGTTCCCATCTATGTCTCCTGTTTGCTCATTCCATCTCCTTTATCTGTCTGTTTCATCTGCATCTGTCGTCTCCATATATCGCTGCCCTGTTTTCTGCCCTCCCATCCTCTCACTTTTTCCTATCTCTCTTTCTGTCTCCCTGTCTGTCTCCCTGTCTCCGTCTTCTCCTCTTCATGCCCATTCCTTTTTTTTATCTAGAAAGAACAAAAAAACAAACGTCTACTGAACTCATTGAGATTCCTAAAATTTTTTTGCACTAGCCTTGCAAGTCGGTTGCTTTTTCTAAAAATTGCCTCCTATTCCCCAAAAGAAGTTCAAAGAATATGAGGGCCTTTCCCCCCATTGTGCTTTGTTAGGCTCTGTCGGCAGCTTTATTGTCGCACCACACACCCCACCCCACCCACCCTGTCCCCCCCCCCACCCCCCCTCCCCCCGCCTCCCAATGTGGTTTTTTCTGGTACAAGATGAGGTGGAAGTCCTCGGGATTTTTAAACCCCTTACTCTAGTTTTTTTTTTTTTCTTTGTTTTTGTGTCAGGAATGTGCTGTAGTGTGTGTATTTTTTGAGAGGGTTTTTTTTTGGGGGTTTGAGGGGGGGGGGGAGTTTTTGAGGATTTTTTTGTGTTGTGGGTAAGGGTGGGGGGGGGGATAGGAGGGGGGGGTGTTTGTGTGTGTGTGTGTTCGCATGCATTCGTGCATGCATTCACACAAATACACACTCACACACACACACACACACACACATATATATATATATATATATATTTGTTTATTTACATATATATAGTGTTTTGTGTGTGCATGTGTGTGCGTGTGTGTGTTGTGTGTTTTGTGTGTGTGTGTTTGTGTGGTGTGTGTTTTGTGTTGTGTGTGTGTGTGTGTGTGTGTGTGTGTGGCTGCACGCTGACATCAAGAAAAAGCATAACTATATGCATGAGGTTCTCATTCTATGTCTCTCTCTTTGCTCTTTCCATCTCCTTTTCTCTGTCTGTGTTCATCTGCCATCTGTCTGTCTGCCCACCCTCTCTCGCTATATCATCCTTTGGATGACACTATAAACCAAGGCCCGTGTTCGAACGCATGCAGAACATCTTGCGCACACGTTAAATCATTTTCTTCTTTCGGAAGAGTAGGCCATTGTGTGCCGGTGGAAACAGATGACAAAATTTACAAAACTGCATACACACGGGGACTGGATGTAAAAAGCACATGAGTGCTTATTCCATTATCCTCGATATAACAGAATAAATAAATATCTATATATACCCCTCTCTGTCTGCCTGTCTGCCTCCCTGTCTCTCTGTTTCTCTCTCTCTTCTGCCCATTCTCTCTGTTTATCCAGAAAGTACAACAAACAACACGTCTGACTGAACTCAGTTGACGATTCCATGAATATTATGCACTAGCCTTGCAAGTCGGCTGTGTCTATTTCTGAATAATTGCCTCCATATTCCCCAAAGGACAGTTTAAAGAATATTGTGGCTTTCCCCCATTGATGTCTTTGTTTCAGGCTCTGTCAGGCACGCTTTATTGCCACACCCCACCCCAACCACACCCCCACCACACCCCGTCACCCACCCACCCCCCACCCCTCCTTCCACCCGCCTCCCAATGTGGTCATTTCTGGTACAAGATGAGGTGAGGGAGTCTCTGGGGATTTCAACCCATTACTCTAGATTTTTTTTGTTCTTTGTTTGTGTGTCATGGAATGTGTTGTAGTGTGTGTATTTTGTGAGAGGGTTGTTTGTGGGTATTTTTTTGGGGGTTGGTGGTTGAGGTTTATGTTGTGTTGTGTGTGTGGGCTTGGGGGTGGGGTGGATGAGGGGGTGGTGGTATGTGTGTGGTGCGCACGTGCGCCCATGCTCACACAAATACAGTGTTGCTTTGTGTTGTGTTATGTTGTGTTGTGCTGTGTTGTGTCCTTGTGTGCGCATACGCACGCGTTTGTGTGAAAGAATGCTGGCATCAAGAAAAAGCATAACAGTATGCATGAGGTTCTCTCTCTCACGGGCTGGATTAAAAAGAGGATGCGCATGCTTATTCTGTTACCCTTGAAAAAAAAAGAAAGAAAGAAATGCAGATTCTCTCTCTCTCTCTCTCTCTCTCTCTCTCTCTCTCTCTCTCTCTCTCTCTCTCCCTCTCATCTCTCTCTCTCTCTCTCTCTCTCTCTCTCTCTCTCTCTCTCTCTCTCTCTCCACTGCCCATTCTATCTTTTTATCTAGAGAGTACAACAAACAACACGTCTGACTGAACTCAGTTGACGATTCCATGAATATTTTGCACTAGCCTTGCAAGTCGGCTGTGTCTATTTCTGAAAAATTGCCTCCATATTCCCCAAAGGACAGTTTAAAGAATATTGAGGCTTTCCCCCATTGATGTCTTTGTTTCAGGCTCTGTCAGGCATGCTTTATTGTCACACACACACACCACACCCCCACCACACCCCGTCACCCCCCCCCCCCCCCATCCTCCTCCCACCCGCCTCCCAATGTGGTAGTTTCTGGTACAAGATGAGGTGAGGAAGTCTCTTGGGCTTTCAACCCATTACTCTAGATTTTTTTTGTTTTTTTGTTTGTGTGTCATGGAATGTGCTGTAGTGTGTGTATTTTGTGAGAGGGTTGTTTGTTGGTTTTTTAGGGGGGTTGGTTGAGGATTTTTGTGTGTGTGTGGTGGGGGTGGGGATAGGAGGTGGGGGTGTTTGTGTGTGTGTGTGTGCTCGCATGCATGCATGTACATATACACACACACACACACACACACATATATATATATATATATATATATATATATATATATATATATATATATATATATATAATATAGTACTGTGTATGTGTGTGTGTGTCTGGTTGCACGCTGACATCAAGAAAAAGCATAATTTTATGCATGAGGTTCCCATTCTATGTCTCTCTGTTTGCTCTTTCCATCTCCTTTTATCTGTCTGTGTTCGTCTGCCATCTGTCTGTCTGCCATGTACCTGTCTGTCTGTCTGTCTGCCCACCCTCTCTATATATATCTCTATCTCTCTTTCTGTCTGCCTGTCTGTCTGTCTGTCTGTCTGTCTGTCTGTCTGTCTGTCTCTCTCTCTCTCTCTCTCTCTCTCTCTCTCTCTCTCTCTCTCTCTCTCTCTCTCTCTCTCTCTCTCTCTCTCCCTCTTTCTTCACTGCCCATTCTCTCTTTTTATCTGGAAAGTACAACAAACAACACGTCTGACTGAACTCAGTTGATGATTCCATGAATATTTTGCACTAGCCTTGCAAGTTGGGGTGTATATTTCTAAATAATTGCCTCTATATTCCCCGAAGGACAGTTCAAAGAATATTGAGGCTTTCCACCATTGATGTCTTTCTTTCAGGCTCTGTCAGACACGTTTTATTGTCACACACCCCACCCCCACCACACCCCCACCCCATCCCCACCCCACCCCCGTTACGCCCCACCCCTCCTTCCACCCGCCTCCCAATGTGGTCATTTCTGGTACAAGATGAGTGTCATAAGGGCTCTTGGGATTTCAACTTGAGACCATTACTCTAGAATTTTTTTGTTTTGGTTTGAATTTGATGGAATGTGCTGTAGTGCTTTCCCCCATTGATGTCTTTGTTTCAGGCTCTGTCAGGCACGCTTTATTGTCACACACACACACCCCACCCCACCCCACCCCGTCACCCCCCAACCCTCCTTCCACCCACCTCCCAATGTGGTCGTTTCTAGTACAAGATGAGGTGAGGAAGTCTCTCGGGCTTTCAACCCATTACTCTAGATTTTTTTGTTCTTTGTTTGTGTGTCATGGAATGAGCTGTAGTGTGTGTATGTTGTGAGAGGGTTGTTTGTGGGTGTTTTTGTGGGGGGGGGGGGGGGGTTGTTTCAGGCTCTGTCAGACACGCTTTATTGTTACACACCCCCTCCCCACCCCCACCCCACCCCGTCACCCCACCCCCTCCTTCCACCCGCCTCCCAATATGGTAGTTTCTGGGTACAAGATGAGGTGAGGAAGTCTCTTTTTTGTTATTTGTTTGTAGGTCATGGAATGTGCTGTAGTGTGTGTATTTTTGAGAGAGGGTTGTTTGTGTTTGTGTTTGGTTGGTTGAGGGTTTGTAGTGTTGTGTGGAGGGGGGTTGGGTGGGGGTGGGTGGTAGGGGTGTTGTGTGTGTAAGGGTGGTGGTGTATATGTGTGTGTGCGCACATGTGTGCACATGCGCACACATATACTGTGTTGTTTTGTGTTGTGTTGTGTGTGTGAGTGTGTGTGCATATGCACAGGTGTGTGTGTATGAATGCTGACATCAAGAAAAAGCATAACAGTATCCATGAGATTCTCCCTCTCTCTCTCTCTCTCTCTCTCTCTCTCTCTCTCTCTCTCTCTCTCTCTCTCTCTCTCTCTCTCTCTCTCTCTCTCTCTCTCTCTCAAGGGCCAGATGAAAAAGAGGATGGGTATGCTTATTCTGTTACCCTTGAAAAAAAAAGAAAGAAAGAAATACAGATTCTCTCTCCTCTCTCTCTCTCTCTCTCTCTCTCTCTCTCTCTCTCTCTCTCTCTCTCTCTCTCTCTCTCTCTCTCTCTCTCTCTCTCTCTCTCTCTCTCTCTCCCACCTTCTCTCTCTCTGCATGAGGTTCTCATTCTATGTCTCTCTGTTTGCTCATTCCATCTCCTTTATCTGTCTGTGTTCATCTGCTATCTGTCTGTCTGCCATATATTTGCCTGTCTGTCTGCCCACCCTCTCTATATATATCTCTATCTCTCTTTCTGTCTGCCTGTCTGTCTCCCTGTTTCTCTGTTTCTCTCTCTCTTCTGCCCATTCTCTCTTTTTATCTGGAAAGTACAACAAACAACACGTCTGACTGAACTCAGTTGATGAATCCATGAATATTTTGAACTAGCATTGCAAGTGGGCGTGTCTATTTCTAAAGAATTGCCTCCATATTCCCCAAAGGGCAGTTCAAAGAATATTGAGGCTTTCCCCCTTTGATGTCTTTGTTTCAGGCTCTGTCAGGCACGCTTTATTGTCACACACCCCACTCCCACCACACCCCCACCACACCCCATAATCGCCCCCTCACCCTCCTCCCACCCGCCTCCCAATGTGGTCGTTTCTGGTACAAGATGAGGTGAGGGAGTCTCTTGGACTTTCAACCCATTACTCTAGATTTTGTTGTTCTTTGTTTGTGTGTCATGGAATGTGCTCTAGTGTTTGTATTCTGTGTGTATTTTGTGAGAGGGTTTTTTGTGGGCTTTTTTTTTTGGGGGGGGGTTGTTGAGGATTTTGTTGTGTTGTGGGTGAGGGTGGGGATGGGGATAGGAGGTGGGGGTGTTTGTGTGTGTGTGTGTGTGCTCGTATGCATTCGTGCATGCATTCACACAAATACACACTCACACACACACACACACACACACACACACACAATATATATATATATATATATATATATATATATATATATATATATATATATATATATATATATATATATAATTTGTTTATTTATATATATATAGTGTTTTGTGTGTGCATGTGTGTGCGTGTGTGTGTGTGTGTGTGTGTGTGTTTGTGTGTGTGTGTTTGTGTGTGTGTGTGTGTGTGTGTGTGTGGCTGCACGCTGACATCAAGAAAAAGCATAACTATATGCATGAGGTTCTCATTCTATGTCTATCTGTTTGCTCTTTCCATTTCTTTTTCTCTGTCTGTGTTCATCTGCCATCTGTCTGTCTGCCCACCCTCTCTCGCTATAACATCCTTTGGATGACACTATAAACCAAGGCCCGTGTTCGAACGCATGCAGAACATCTTGCGCACACGTTAAATCATTTTCTTCTTTCAGAAGAGTAGGCCATTGTGTGCCGGTGGAAACAGATGACAAAATTTACAAAACTGCATACACACGGGGACTGGATGTAAAAAGCACATGAGTGCGTATTCCATTATCCTCGATATAACAGAATAAATAAATATCTATATATATCCCTCTCTGTCTGCCTGTCTGTCTCCCTGTCTCTCTGTTTCTCTCTCTTTACTGCCCATTCTCTCTTTTTATCTAGAAAGTACAACAAACAACACGTCTGACTGAACTCAGTTGATGATTCCATGAATATTTTGCACTAGCGTTGCAAGTCGGCGTGTCTATTTCTAAATAATTGCCTCCATATTCCCCAAAGGAGAGTTCAAAGAATATTGAGGCTTTCCCCCATTGATGTCTTTGTTTCAGGCTCTGTCAGACACGCTTTATTGTCACCCACCCCACACCCACCACACCCTCACCACACCCCGTCAACCCCCACCCCCCCGTCACCCTCCTTCCACCCGCCTCCCAATGTGGTAGTTTCTGGTACAAGATGAGGTGAGGAAGTCTCTTGGGCTTTCAACCCATTACTCTAGATTTTGTTGTTCTTTGTTTGTGTGTCATGGAATGTGCTGTAGTGTGTGTATTTTGTGAGAGGGTTGTTTGTGGGGGGTGGGTTGGGGGGCTGGTTGAGGATTTTGTTGTGTTGTGCATGTGGGTGGTGGTGGTGGTGGGGGTGGATGAGGGGGTGGTGTATGTGTGTGTGCGCACGTGCGCCCATGCTCACACATATACAGTGTTGCTTTGTGTTGTGTTATGTTGTGTTGTGCTGTGTTGTGTCTTTGTGTGCGCATACGCACGCGTTTGTGTGAATGAATGCTGGCATCAAGAAAAAGCATAACAGTATGCATGAGGTTCTCTCTCTCAAGGGCTGGATTAAAAAGAGGGTGCGTATGCTTATTCTGTTACCCTTGAAAAATAAAGAAAGAAAGAAATGCAGATTCTCTCTCTCTCTCTCTCTCTCTCTCTCTCTCTCTCTCTCTCTCTCTCTCTCTCTCTCTCTCTCTCTCTCTCTCTCTCTCTCTCTCTCTCTCTCTCTGCATGAGGCTCTCATTCTATGTCTCTCTGTTTGCTCATTCCATCTCCTTTATCTGTCTGTGTTCATCTGCTATCTGTCTGTCTGCCATATATCTGTTTGTCTGTCTGTCTGTCTGTCTGCCCATCCTCTCACTATATATCTCTATCTCTCTTTCTGTCTGCCTGTCTGTCTCCCTGTCTCTCTGTCTCTCTCTCTCTCTCTCTTCTCTGCCATTTCTCTCTTTTTATCTGGAAAGTACAACAAACAACACGTCTGACTGAACTCAGTTGATGATTCCATGAATATTTTGCACTAGCGCTGCAAGTCGGCTGTGTCTATTTCTGAATAATTGCCTCCATATTCCCCAAAGGACAGTTCAAAGAATATTGAGGCTTTCCCCCATTGATGTCTTTGTTTCAGGCTCTGTCAGACACGCTTTATTGTCACACACACCCCCACCACACCCCACCACACCCCGTCACCCCACCCCCCCCTCACCCTCCTCCCACCCGCCTCCCAATGTGGTCGTTTCTGGTACAAGATGAGGTGAGGAAGTCTCTCGGGCTTTCAACCCGTTACTCTAGATTTTTTTGTTCTTTATTTGTGTGTCATGGAATGTGTTGTAGTGTGTGTATTTTGTGA
>CM054141.1:15779822-15782322 GCA_028751875.1 Rapana venosa | reverse complement strand
ATTGATCAATTCGAATGCGAAGGCACGAAAGCATATGCTTTTCTTTTCTTTTTTCTTTTTTTTGGTTTGTTTAACTTGTTAAAGCACGTTGGTTTGATATTCGGTAGAAACTGTTTTTTCAACAGCCATTTTTTAGGCAGATTCAATGCTGAAAAACACAGAGTTAGAGAGAGAGAGAGAGAGAGAGAGAGAAATCGAAGTCGAACTCGAAAAGAAAAAGCACAAAAATAAAAGTTATTGTATAACAAAGATCACCATAACAAAAACCAGTTACAAAAATATGACTTAAGCAACCAAGATATCTCTTATTCTGAAGGCTTTACACAAATAAAAAGCGAGGCTGCGCACAATCTCAGGATGACTAGATGCCATGAGTAGACAGAATCTTAATGAATTAAGCTGTCTACTATATTTTACAGGTATGTAATTCTGTTTAACATCTTCTAATACTGGACAGCACAGCACAAAAAGGACTTCATCCTCCACTGCTTGCACACATAATGTACATAGCAACATGAGGTCATCAACATCACCTTCTATTATATTTAGATTTGTGAACATTTATGTCTGATACACCAAGTCTTAACTTAGATTTATTTTCAAATGTATGACCATATCAAGCTTTAGATAAGGTATGACATCGTGTGAACTTATAAACTTTTTATACATTTGATATCTTTCACTGCTTTCTATATGACCACTTCACAGCTGTCAACGGCAGTCAATCAACCTTTGCCTGAAAACGTTGATAAACTCTCTACAATTTCCGACACCTTGATTCAGCCAAACAAATCCAAACCCAAGCTCACATAAACAGGTACGTATTTGTGAAGCCCAGGTGTTTTCCCCTTGACATCTAGATCATAAAGCATCTTGTAAGACTTAAAAGGTAGCCTGCACTCATCCATATGCAGAATCTTAATCCGATATCTAATGCATCTTACAGCAGCATTCACAGAGAGAGGATATCTATTAGTTTCACTATAAACAAGATCATTAGGTGTACGTACGTCTATCTAAGCCTAAAATCTGCTTTAAAGCAAAGAGGTGTGTGTGTGTGTGTGTGTGTGTGTGTGTATGTATGTGTGTGTGTGAGAGAGAGTAAGTGTGTGTGTGTGTGACAAACAGGCAGGCAGACAGACAGTCAGACAGACAGAACTCGAACTCGAACTCAAATATTTTAATAAGGTAAATGAATAAGCCAGAGGCTTCTTTACACCAGGCCCTCGTGGGGGAAAGTTAAAAACAGGCATGAATAAATCAGTGATTTATAAACAAGATAATTTCAAATAGCAATGAAATGAATAACTCAAATTCCCATTCAGTTATTGAAAAATCAAGAAATCGAAAAATGAAAGAATAAACAAGACCATTTAAACAAGAAAAAAACTCCCCTTCCCAACACCCATCCCCTAAACAAACAACACTCCCCCAAACAGAGACAGACACAGACACAGACAGACCAACAGAGAGTGACAGACATACAGACAGACACAGACATAGAGACAGAGACAGACAGAAAAACAGACAGAGACTCAGAGAGACAGACAGACAAACAGACAGAGACACAGACAGAGACACAGACAGACAGACAATTTTTGATAGGACATGATTCATAGTGCCTAAAAGATGGAATTAATTAAAACGCTCACCGTTCGGTAACATTCATGGCACATTTGACAGACAAGCGTTGCCAAAACCCTGCCCTTAACATCGGGCAAACACAACACCAGGTAGAGCTGAAAGTGGATCGGTGGTCTAGAGGTAACGCGCCTGCCTAGAAAGCGAAAAGTCCGGGTCGGAAGTGTGCGGTGGTTCAAACCGTGTTTGGACCTGAAACTTTTCCCCCCATCCATTAGACCATGAGTGGTGGTCTGAGTGCTCGGATGAGACGATACTCCGAGGTTCCGTGTGTTATACAAAATTATTTAGCGCACGTTAAAGAACCCACGGCAAGAAGAGAGTTGTCCCTGGCAAAATTATGTAGAAAAAGCCACTTTGATAAGGAAACAAAACACAGTTTGCAGACAGAAACAGGCAAAAAAAATAAAATCGGGTCGCGCTGTTCTTGTGGCGACGCGCTCTCTCCCGAGAGAGAGCAGCCAGAATTTTACGTAGAGAAATCTGCCGTGACTTAAAGTAGTATATATATGTTTTAAAGTAATGCATTCATAATTATCATCTAGGGTTATATAGCACCACTGAGAGAGTAATGCAACAAAAACGTTAATTTTGTTGGTAAAAGGTTTGTTTTCTTTATGGAAAAAGACAAATAGGTTGTTGATTTTAAAAGAGCAGAAGTTAGTATGAAAATGTTCTCTTTCTGTCTCTTTCTGTCTCTCTCCGTCTCTCTGTTTCTCTGTCTCTCTGTCTGTTTGTCTCTCTGTGTCTGTCTGTCTGTATGCCTGTTATTCTGCCTGCCTGCCTGCCTGTCTTTCTGTCCTGTTTGTCTGTCTGTCTGCCTCTCTCTCTATCTGTCTGTCTGTTTTTCTGTCTGTCT
>CM054141.1:15762322-15767322 GCA_028751875.1 Rapana venosa | reverse complement strand
AAAAAAAGAACAGGTCGTTGACAAAGTTTCAATGCATAATTGTTTAGTTGGTTTTTTGGTTGGTTTATTGCTTGGTCGGTTGGTTGATTGGCTGGTTAGTTGGTTTGTTGGCTGGCTGGTTGGGTGGGTGGTTGGTTGGTTAGTTGATTGGGTGGGTGGGTGGGTCGTTGGTTGGCTGGCTGGTTGGTTAGTTGATTGGTTGGTTGGTTAGTTTGTTGTTTGGTTGGTTGGTTGATTAGTTGGTGGGCTGGTTGCCTGGCTGATTGGTTAGTTGGTTGGTTGGTCGGTTGGTTGGTGTGATGGCTGATCAGTTGATGTGTTGCTTGATTGGTTAGTTAGCTGGTTGCTTGGTTGAATAATTAATGGCTTGGTTGGTTGGTTGATTAGTTGGTAGGCTGGTTGGCGAGTTGGTTGGTTTGTTTGCCTTGTTGATCAACTGCGTAGTTTGAAATCCTTATTTATTTTCTGGGGTCTTTTTTGCGTTGATTTCCTATAGTATGAATCATCTCACCTTGTCGGAACCTCGTGGTAGCAGTTCATGCATCTTATACGTCTGCTTCTGTGTTCTTCCTGTGTGTTTCCATTCATTTGAATCTCTCTCTCTCTCTCTCTCTCTCTCTCTCTCTCTCTCCTCTCTCTCTCTCTCTCTCGCTCTCTCTTCTCTCTCTGTGCTCTGTCTCGCTGTCTCTTTTCTCTCTGTGGCTCTGTGTCTCTGTCTTTTTGTCTCTCTGTGTCTCTCTGTGTCTCTCTGTTTCTGTATTGTCTCTTTTTTCTCTGTGTCTCTCTCTGTGTCTCTTATTGTCTCTTTGTTTCTCTGTGGTCTCTGTCTCTGTTTGTCTCTTTGTCTCCTGTGTCTCTCTCTGTCTTCTGTCTCTTTTCTCTAGCTCGTGTCTCTCTCTCTTTCTCTGTCTCTTCTCTCTCTCTTTCGCGCGCGCGCGCGCGCAATCTTTGTTCGTTTGTATCACCCTACCAGTATATTTCTCTCCCCCCCTTTACCCCTCCTTTCCCTTTTAGTATAGTATTCGACCTGCCTCTCTCTGACTCTGTCTCTGTCTGTCTGTCTGCCTACTCCCCCCCCCCATCTCTATCTCTCTCTCACACACACACTATTGTGCTTCCTCCGCCTCTCTCTGTCTCTCTGTCTCTCTATATCTGGGGGGACGGGATAGCCTAGTGGTTACAACATTGCCAACCCAGGTTCGAACCCCGTTCAAGGGGATATTTTCCCCGGGAGTTAACATCAGTGCAGACTCCACTCTCCCCAAAAGCCCTTCGGAGGAGACTATAAACCGAGGTCCCGTGTGCGAACGCACGCAGAACATCTTGCTCACACGTTAAGTCCTGTTCCGCTTTTCGTAATAGTAAACCATTATGTGCCTGTGGGAACAGATGACAGAATTTACAAAACTGCAGACACACGGGGACTGAATATAAAAAAGTGCTTATTCCATTATCCTCGATATAAAACTTTTTTTTTAAAGTCCTGTTCCGCTTTTCGTAATAGTAAGCCATTGTGTGCCGGTGGGAACAGATAACAGATGTGACAAAACAGCATATACATGGGGACTGGATGTAAAAAAACCACATAAGTGCTTATTCCATTATCATCGATATAAAAGAATAAAATAAATAGATAAATAAATAAGTAAATAAATGTTCCTGTCTGTCTGTCTGTCTGTCTGTCTGTCTGTCTCTCTCTCTCTCTCTCTCTCTCTCTCTCTCTCTCTCTCTCTCTCTCTCTCTCTCTATCTCTCTCTCTCTCGTTTGCTTCCTACATCTCTCTCTCTCTCTCTCTCTCTCTCTCTCTCTCTCTCTCTCGCAGAGTTCAGAGTTCTCTCTCTCTCTCGCTCGCTGTCTTCCTACCCCTCCCCCCATCTCTTTCTCAAATTCTTTTTATTTTCCTTGAACCACCTAACTAGACCCTTTCTTTTCAAGACAAAAATGAGGCTAAAAGACTTCGATAGTTAGACAAATCAAGCTGACTGATGATGTATGTGGAATTGCCTTGGCCATTTTACCATTGGCCCTTAAGTCCGCTCATTGTCTGCCCATTTTAAACTAACAGAGCTTTGGAAATGCAGCCATTCCTATGTGGGGATGCTGGGAAGGTCGGGAGGATTTGCGGGGGGAGGGGGGTGGGAGGCTGTTAATATAAATAGCATCCCCACATTCTGGACATTTTGTGCTAGAAGTTTCTATCAATCTCTTTGTGTGTGGGTTTGTTTTTCTTTTCATCCTGTTACCTCCTTGTCTGTGTGTGTGTGTGTGTGTGGGGGGGGGGAGTTTTATTTTATATTTTATTCTTGTATATCGAGGATAATATAATAAGCATTTATGTGGGGTTTTTTTACATCCGGTCTCCGTGTGTATGCGGTTTTGTCATTTCTGTCATATGTTCCCACCGGCACCCAATGACCTACTTTAACGCATGTGCGCGCGTATGTGTATGTGTGAGAGAGAGAGTGAGTGTGTGTGTGCGTGTGTGCGCGCGTGCGTGCGTGCGTGCGTGTGTGTGTGTGTGTCTGTGTGTGTGAGAGAGAGAGTGTGTGTATGTGTGTGTTTATAGTGTGTGTGTGTGTGTGTGTGTGTTGTGTGTATTGTGTTGTGTTGGGTACGTGTGTGTACGTGTGTATGTGTGTGTGTGGGGGGTGGTGGGGGGTATGAGCATGTTGTGTGCATGTGGGGGATGAAGGGTGGGGTAGGTCTATGTGTGTAGTGTGTGTGTGTATGTCGTTGTATGTGTGTGTGTGTGTGTTGTGTTGTGTGTGTGTGTGTGTGTGAAAGAGTGTGCGTGTATGTGTATGTGCACTACATATACATACACTTCTATCCCCAGTTCTTGACCTTTGAAACACCTTTATTACTTACCTAAGAAAGATAATTATCAGCTTCGAAAACAGACAGAGAGAGGGGAAAGAAATCAAACTAATATAGAACAGGAAAAAAACAACTTACTGATGGATATGAACATTACTAATACGGGATCGGTGATACTAACTAACTGCTAAAATTGTCTCCAAAATTGGTTTGTCTAATTATCTGAAAAGAATACATCATCTCTCTCTGTCTCTCACTCTGTTTGTCTATTTGTACCACTTTAAGTCACGGCATACATACATACATACATACATACATACATACATACATACATACATACATACACACACACACACACACACACACACACACACATATATATATATATATATATATATATATATATATATATATATATATATATATATATATATATATATATATATATATATATATATATATATATATTCTTTCAGAAAATGATGGAAAGGTGTCTTCGTAAGAAACGCCAAGAGGCTGTTTCTATCAATACAACTAGCTTAGATAATTGGGTTTCTTGGTCGGAATGATATTGACTGGGTGATGAATGCTGCTAATGTGATTTTCTTCTTCTAAGAGTTTTGTTGTTGTTGTTTTTGTTGTTGTTGTTTTTTCGTGTTTTTTTCTTCCTCTTCTCTCTTTTCTCTTTTGTTTTTATTTTCTGCCTTTGTTCATTCTTTCCTTTTTAAATTTTCTTTCTGTGTGTATCTCTTGGTTTCTGTATTCATTCTCTATTCTTTTCACCATCTGTCAAGTCTTTCGTTTATTCTTGAGGTTGTTTTTTTCCCCTTCATCATTTACAATCTAAGAAGTCAATGTATAATCTTGTTAAAGTGACTTTCATTCTAAGTTCTGTTCATTGAAGTTGGGAGGCATCGTAGTGTGTTGCCTTCATGCGCGTGGGCGTTCGCATGTGTGTGTGGGTGCGTGTGTGTATGTGTGTGTCCGTGCGTGTATGTGTTTGTGTTTGTTTATGTATGTGCATGCATATGTCCATATTGTCCGACCATGCACACGTGCATGCATGCAAAACCATAGGACAGTCTAGACAGAAGCTATCTGAGTCAAGACTGATAGTCAAGGGATAGCCGAGTGGTTAGAACATCGCGCTCGCAATCTGACGACCCGGGTTCGATTCCCGTTCAAGGGGAATATTTTCCCCTGAAGTTAACAGCAGTGCAGACTTCACTCTCCCCAAAAGTCCTTCGGATGAGACTATAAACCGAGGTCCCGTGTGCGAACGCACGCGGAACATCTTGCGCACACGTTAAATCCTGTTCCGCTTTTCGTAAGAGTAGGCCATTGTGTGCCGGTGGGAACAGATGACAAAATTTACAAAACCGCATACACACAGGGACTGGATTAAAAAAGCACAAAAGTGGTTATTCCATTATCCTCGATATAAAAAAATTGAATAAAATAAATAAATAGATAAATAAATAATTTACATGCTGTGAGACAATTCGCAATCCTTATTATTGTGCCGTCTTCTTCACTCTGCAAAAGTAGGTTAGCATCCATCTGGAACCGAAAAGAAAAGATGACAACCAAAGCATTCACCCAAATGATCATTATGAGAATCCTAGCCCTTTGTTGTTGCTGTTGTGGTGGTGGCGGTAGTAGTGGAGGTGGTGGTGTGCGTTCCCCAGCTTAACACTCTGTGGATCACCCAAAATGTGCATCACTCTGACTCACACATCCCACCTGGGAATCACTTGTAAGATTTAAAACTCCACACTGAATGATAAGTGTTCGTGTATGACTGTTTTTAAGTTACCTCGCCATAATTATGGACAGCTATACTCTGACTTCAGAGGATTTTCCCGTCCTATAAAGGAAGAGGTGCAGGTTGTTATGTAAAGAGCTTGTCATGGCTGAAGGCCAATCTCAACACACAACATAATAACATGTTAGTGTAGGCCTTGGCAGTTAGCTGACATCAATGACTGACACAGGGATTGATTGACCTGGGCCAGAGGATTGCCAACAGTGCCCTGTGTCCCCAGGCAGTCACCCATCCCAGTACTAATCTGGCCCGACGCTGCCTGACTCCGGTGATCGGAGAGAGAACCGGTCCTTTCAGCGTGGTATGGCCGTTGGCCGTTTCAGCGTGGTATGGCCGTTGGCTGTTTTAGCGTGGTATG
>CM054141.1:15754822-15759822 GCA_028751875.1 Rapana venosa | reverse complement strand
AAGGAAAGAAAGAAAGAAAGAGAGAGGGGGGTAGAGAGAGATCACTCTCAATTTTTAGTACAAAGATCCAGTTAGACCCTCAGTTTTTAGTACAAAGATCCAGTTAGATTACTGCAGTTGAGACTTTGAAAGATAGTCTTCATCCTTTTTTTTCAAATTGAGAGAGACAAACACATAGACAGAGAGAGAGAGAGAGGAAGAGAGAAAGACAGACAGACAGACAGACAGAAAGAAAGAAAGACAGACAGACAGAAAGACAGAAAGAAAGACAGACAAAAAGAAAGAAATAAAGACAGACAGACAGACAGACAGAAAGACAGACAAACAGAGAGAAAGAAAGAAAGAAAGAAAGAAAGAGAGAGAGAGAGAGAGAGAGAGAGAGAGAGAGAGAGAGAGAGAGAGAGAGAGAGAGAGAGAGAGAGAGAGAGAGAGAGAGAGATGCAGAGGCAAGAGTCACTTACACAAGTCATTAGAATCCCAAGAACCACGAACAGAAAACTACAGAGCCATGGGAACATTGAGTCTGGGGACCCAAGTCAAAGACTTCCATCAGTGTCTCCTTACAAAGACGCCGGCATTTGTGTGGACTGACTGTGAAATAGACCCTCTGAAACAACTGTCCCCTAAAGACCTACTTCCTTGACAAGTCTGTCCCTGCAATCAGCATAGACTTGCCATAGTGAGGAACCAGAGAGAGGGGGCAAGAGAGGGAGGCAGAGAGAGAGAGAGGGGGTGGGGGGCAAAGAGAAAGAGGAGGGGGGGCTAGAGAGGGAGAGGGGGAGAGAGGGAGGGAGATACAGACAGAGAGACAGGCAGACAGGCAAACAGATGGGCAGACAAAGACAGAAACAGAGAGAGAGAGCTCACCCACAGCTTTTTAGTACAAAGATCCAGTTAGATTACTGCAATTGAGACTTTGAAAATAGTTTTCCTCCTTAAATAGAAAGAGAGAGAGAGGGGGGGGGGGGGGGAAGAGAAAGAGACAGAGAGCTTTCAATGGGGACAGACAGAGGGCTGAGTCATACACATCAAGACAGATAACATAAATTATCGAACACGAAAACAAAATCAAAAAGCGAGAAGAAGAAGAAGAAGAAGAGAAGAAGAAGAAGAAGAAGAAGAAGAAGAAGAACAACAACAACAACAACAACAACAAGAAGAGCAAGAACAAGAAGAACAAGAACAAGTAGAACAAAAAGAAGAACAAGAAGAGAGGGCAGACAGACAGAATAGACAGATCAAGATTACAAGCACATTAAAGTTCATACCATAATATTTTGTTATGCTGTACAAGTCTATGGTTCCCAGAATAATGGGCATCATTTAAGCCGTCAGCGCCTGGGGTTTATCACAGTTCTTCATTAAACCAATGACGCTGGGGGCAACAGCAAAGTGAGAGGCTGTATGACCAGTGGCTTTTCCACTCAAGGAATTCCACTTTACAGCTTAGTCTTTAGTGATCGA
This sequence comes from Rapana venosa, assembly GCA_028751875.1. NCBI lineage: Eukaryota > Metazoa > Mollusca > Gastropoda > Neogastropoda > Muricidae > Rapana > Rapana venosa. The sequence continues at coordinate 15,758,358 of CM054141.1, read as the reverse complement.
CTATGACTCTCTGACTAGGAGGCTTGACTTGCACAGTCCTTGTGTGCTGCAGCCCTGGGGGCTGGTTGGCCTTTGGAGAACATCTCCAACGCTGACTGTCCTTATGCCCACTTGGCCGGGAGAGTGGGGATGTACTGTGTGCAAGGCATCTCCACTATAATCAAATTTCTGCCCAATTTCCGCAACAGCAGCTGCCTCCTCTGCTGTTTTGGAGGTCATCGTCGAAAACGACGGACTAATGGGCATCAAACAACTCCTGTTGACACACGGAGGGAACAAATCAAACTGGTGTATGATATCACCTTTATCTCCACCTATCCCGAGGTCCTGTAGACCTTGAGGTCACCACTGAAGATTTTGCAAACAGCTTATACTCTAAGGGTGATGGGATAGCTCAGTGGTCAGAGCACTCACTTTTCCCCTAGCCAATGTTAAGCAGCATCGAGGGTGGTTACCAGTTGGATGGGTGGCCGCTTGCGCGCCTTGGCTTCAATACAGTTCCCCCAGCTGTAAATGGGTACCTGCCCTCTTTAGGGTCAGGGAAGGTAAAGCAGCGAGGGAGAATGAGATGGGCGCCACCCTCAATATGCTGGCCCTAGAGAAGCTGAGGTCTCTAATGCGTCGCTCCCCTACGACCTTATAGGTTATGAGACACCTTTACATTTTACCTGTTTTTATAGTCTCAAACTTTGCATGCAATTTGCATGGAAAACAAATTATACTCTCAGACTTTGCATGCAATTTGCATAGAAAACAGACTATACTGTCAGACCTTGCATGCAGTCTACAAAAAAAACAGGTCATGCTTTTAAAAAAAATCTGTATCGAGAGGATTTATTTGCCTCCTTTAATGCCTTGTTAGGCTGTTTCTGTGTGCTGTTATAATGGCTTGCTGCAAACTTTAGTTGCTGCTGATAGAAGCGAGCGCGCATAGAACATTCTTTTTAACTGGGGATTGTTACCTGATCAATGACATGTATTTTATTGCTTGTTTTCTAGAAATCTTTGATTCAACATCTTTTCTCTCCGAATGTGTAGTTCCATCCACGTTTCTGAATATTGTGCATCTAAAATGTGTTTCATTATCAGGAGTAGAATGCAGACAGACAGATGGACAGACAGACAGATAGACAGACAGACAGACAGGATATTAAATGACAGACAGTGACAGGGATATGTAAACTGCTAATAAGAACGACATTTATAGCAGGAATATCACTAAGTTTACAAACACGAGTAAAACTGTGCTGTAAGCATAAGGTGATTGAATTATCTTTTTAAAAAACCCCAATATATTAAAGAGTGCGTTTATATGAAGATTTTTTTTAACTGTGCGTGTTTGTTTATCTAAAGAAACAGCTTAAACCACAAACAGACACACACACACACACACACGCACGTGCGCACATACACACACACGCGCGCGCGCATTTTCTTCATTTTGTGTGTGAGGGCAGGGTGAAATAAAGGTGTGTAAAGTTCAGGATCAGTCAGCATTGGTGGCAGAACGATCACAAACCTCCGCTTCGCAGATGACATTGATGGAATAGCAGGATCAGAAAAAGAGCTTGCCAGCCTAACAGAACACCTGAATAAGGCCTCCAAAACATACGGCATGGAAATCAGTGCAGAGAAGACCAAACTGATGACTAATAACACCAATGGCATTAGCACTGATATCAGGGTTAATGACCAGAAGCTGGAAACAGTTCAAAGCTTCAAGTACCTGGGAGCCATTGTATCAGACCAGGGATCCAAGCCAGAAGTAGTATGCAGGACTGCACAGACAATAACAGCACTGTCAAAACTAAACACCATCTGGAGAGATAAAAATATCTCACTTATCTCCAAGATCAGACTAATGCGCTCCCTTGTCATATCCATATTTCTGTATGCCTGTGAATCATGGACCCTGACTGCAGATTTAGATAGAAGAGTACAGGCGGTGGAGATGAGATGCTTTCGGAGACTCCTTGGCATCTCTTACAAAGACCACATAAGCAACGAAAACGAGCATAACAGAATCCAGCAAACCATTGGACCCTATGAGAACCTTCTAACGATCGTAAAAAAGCGTAAACTTAAATGGTATGGGCATGTCACAAGATCCAAAGGACTTGCAAAGACAATTTTACATGGCACTGTCCAAGGAGGAAGAAGAAGAGGCAGACCAAGGAAGAGCTGGGAGGATAAAATCAGCGAATGGACAGGCCTAGAACTCAACAAAACCCTGCGAAAGGCAGAACAGAGAGAGGAATGGAGGGAACTGGTTGTTGAGTCTTTGAGGGTGCCCCAACGGTCGTCAGACTACGGGACAGATAGATAGATAGATAGATAGATAGATAGATAGATAGATAGATAGATAGATAGATAGATAGATAGATAGATAGATAGATAGATAGATAGATAGATAGATAGAAAGTTCATCTTTTACCCTCAATAAAGATCAATTTGACTTGACCTGACCTGACCTGATTTGACTTTACACACACACATACACACACACTACACCTCAGATACAAGTATTGTGACAAAACTGACAATTTCCAATAAATGCTACGAAAAAATATTTTTTTAAAAGATGACAAAACACCAGATCATGACACACAGACCAGACCAAGGGCTTAAGCTCTGCTCTTTTCAGATAAGGACAATCATTAATTTGGCTCTTTGGGACATTTTGTCAGCAGGGTGATCATTCATAGGCTTTTTCTTCTTTCTAATTGTGTGTGTATTGTTGTTCTCTTTTTCTGTCATTTTATGGTTGATTTGTTTGTTTGTTCATTTTTGCTGTCCATGTCTTTCTGTCTGTCGGTTGCTCTCTGTGTGTCGTTTCTTTTTCTTTCTTTTTTTCTGTTCTCCTCTTTCTTTCTTTCTTTCTTTCTTTCTTTCTTTCTTTCTCTCTCTTTCTTTCTTTCTTTCTTTTTTCTCGTCTTTTCTCTGTTTCTTTATGTCTGTCTGTCTGTCTGTCTATTTTTCTTTCTTTTTTGCTGCTTTTCTTTCTCTCTCTCTAACACACTCTCTCTCTCTCTCTCTCTCTCTCTCTCTCTCTCTCTCTCTCTCTCTCTCTCTCTCTCTCTCTCTCTCTCTTTCTGCTTTCTTTTTGTTCTCTCTTTCTTCCCTTTTTAGTTTATGTTTGTCTTTCTTTCTTTCTTTCCTTTCGTTCTTTCTTTCTTTTTTTTTCTTTTCTTTCTTTCTATATTTATTTTTATTTTTTATTTTTTTCCCTTCTTTTCTTTCGTTCTTTCTTTCTTCATTCTTTCTTTCTTTCTATATTTATATTATTTTATTTTTCTTTCTTTCTTTTTTCCTTCCTTTCTTTCTTTTCTTTCTTTCTTTTCTTTCTTTCTTTTCTTTCTTTTCTTCCCCTCTCTCCTGGTACTATTTTGTTGATTGTTACTTTGCTTTTTACTTCTTCATTATTCATGGGGTTTTCATCGTTCTAGTTACATATATCACTCATCTTTGAGCCTAAGGGAATTTTTCGCTGTAATATTTTGTGGTTGTTTTTTTCTTTCGGGGAAGGGGGGTTGGGT
>CM054141.1:15704822-15749822 GCA_028751875.1 Rapana venosa | reverse complement strand
AAATAAAAGGTAGCCACAATCTGATTTTGGGGATAGTGTCTAAACAATACACCTGTGCGCATGCACTTTTTAGTTTTTTTATTTTGTCATTTTTTTCTTACTGGCACCATATGACCTGCTCTCTCCAAAGGTGGAAGGGGTTTGTAAAGAGTGCGCACAAGATGTTCCTCCTGCAATCACACATGAGGCCTGGGCTTATAGTCATGTGAAGCACTTTAGGGGGGAGTGAAGTCAGTACTAAGGTTAGCGCCAGGGTAAAAATTCCCTTACCTTAAACAAGGCACGACCATTGGTTGCTTTATTCTGGGCCGTCAGATCACGTGCGTGACATGCTAACCTTTAGACTGCTCCCCCCACCCCACCCCACCAGAAGAATTGTAAAAGGTGAAGGTGTCCCAAAACATATGTGGTCATAGGGATTGAGACATCAGAGATTCCAAGGGGCCAGCATATTGAGGGCAGCGCCCATCTCCTCTCCCTCGCTGCTTTACCTTCCCTGACCCTAAAGAGGCAGGTACCTATTTTACAGTTGGGTGAACTGGGGCACTGTACTGAAGCCAAGGTGTGCAAATCGTCACCATTCCAAGTGGTAGCCACACTTGATGCTGCTTAACCTTAGCTGTGGGGGGGGGGGGGGGGGGGGGGGGGAGCAAGTGCTCTGACCACTGAGCTATCCCGTCCAAACCCACAATCTAACAGATAACACCAACAATTCCATACTATCTCCTTCATCACGACATCAGTCTGTACAGACTAACTCAGCAAGAGTCAATTACACAAGGCACAATGACCACAGTCAAAAAGAAAGGGGACAATGGGGACACTGAGTCATAGACAAAGGTCAGAGACCTCAATCAGAGGGGCCTCAAGGGGACACAAGCCTCTGTGGTCCCCTTTGTAATGCTTCTCAAAAGAAGTATCCCTATAGGGCTATGTTCTGGATACATTCAGGAAACATGCTGTCTCTGAAACTCAAGATTGACTCCACGATAATGAGAAACCAGGGACCTTAGCAAATAGTGCTTGCTGCTAGGATTGTTGTGGGATTTCTACAGGCAAGATTTTGGAGGAAAGAAAAAGAGGAAAGGACTTGTGGTGTGTGTATGTAAGAGAGAGAAGGGGGCAGAGAGATACAATAACACTTTTATTTCGAGGATTATAAATAAGCACTTGTGCGCTTTTCTATATCCAGTCCCTAGTCAAGAGAGAGAGAGAGAGAGAGAGAGAGAGAGAGAGAGAGAGAGAGAGAGAGAGAGAGAGAGAGAGAGAGAAGAGAGAGAGAGAGAGAGAGAGAGAGAGAGAAGAGAGAGAGAGGAGAGAGAGAGAGAGAGAGAGAGAATGAGAGAGCCTTGGATAGATATTCAACTCTGAAACTGTGTAGGCTTTTCTTTTTCTCGTTTCTTGATTAGAGCATTGAGGTTTACCACTGTGAGACTTTGCATAATAATTTGCAGCAGTGTTTGCCCACCATTAAGGTAGCCACATTTTGACTTTGGGGATAGTGTCTAAACATATGCATGCATATTTATTTTTCATTTTGTCATTTCTTCCTACTGGCATAATATGGCCGACTCTTCCAAAAGGCATAGCAGGTTATTAATGCATGTGCAAGATGTTCTGCCTGTGTTCACACATGGAACCTCGGTTTATAGTCTCATCTGAAGTACTTAGAAGGGAGAGGAGTATGTACTAAGGTTAACTTCAGGGTAAAATTCCCTTAACTAAATGGGGCACCACCATTGGTTGCCTGTCTCTGTCCTAAACCATCAGATCATGTGCACAATATGCTAACCACTAGGCTTCCCCCTACCCACCCCTTTCCCCCCCTCCCCTTTAGAAGAATGATAAAACCTGAAAAAAACAGCCCAACAGATAACAACAACAATTCCATACTATCTCCTTCATCTTTCAGTTATCCAATTTACAAAAACACAACATCAGTTCATACAGACTAACTCAACAAGAGTCAATTACACAAAGCACAATGGCCACCGTCAAAAACATAAAGAAGAAAGGGGATCACCATGGGAACACTGAGTCCTAGACAAAGGTCAGAGACCTCAATCAGAGGGGCCTCAAGGGGACACAAGCCTCTGTGGCCACTTTGTAATGCTTCTCAAAAGAAGTGTCCCTATAGGGCTATATTCTGGATACATTCAGGAAACATGCTGTCTCTGAAACTCAAGATTGACTCCACGATAATGAGGAACCAGGGACCTTAGCAAAAGAGTGCTTGCTGCTAGGATTGTTGGGAGATTGCTGTAGGCAAGATTTTGGAGGAAATAAAAAGATGGAACGGACTTAGGTCGCGTTGGTGCGCGCGCGTGTGTGTGTGTTTGTTTGTTTGTGTGTGTGTGTGTTTTATGTGTGTGTGTGTGTGTTTGTCTGTTGTGTGTGTGTGTGTGTGTGTGTGTGTGTGTGTGTGTGTGTGTGTGTGTGTGTGTGTGTGTGTGTGTGTGTGTGTGTGTGTGTGTGTGAGTGAGTGAGTGTGGTGTGTGAGAGTGAGAGAGAGACATTTTTTTTTTATTTCGAGGATAATGAATAAGCACCCATGTGCTTTTTTACATCCAGTCCCCGCCCTTAAGGATATATATGATAATAAAATAGAATAATGCCCATAGAAATACGAGACAGAGATACCGAGACATCAAGGCAGATAGTCAGAAAGACAGACATACAGTGATGGAGAAGAATAGACAGGGACTGAGAGATACATATGAATAGGAATACAACTATGAACTCTTCAATATCTGAAAAGGCCAAGAAATTCATGTGGGTGACAAGCTAGCATAGCTAAAAACAATCAACAAATTAACATAAAATAGTGCAAACCAGCACCACATGCTCCAACAACCATTTCCCCAACTTGTAACATTTTTTATCTACATATAGATGCATGCATAAAACACGCAATCATGGGCGCATGTGCACATGCACCCACACACCCTCTGGAACAAACACACCTATGCGTGTGCACACACGCATACACACACATGAGTTATCATGACATTTTGTATAATGAAATTTACAATATAGTACATTAAACTTAAAAAAAATAGATGAATTTTTTTTAAAGGAAAGAAAGAAAACAATACAAATAAAGAAAAAAACATGAAAAAAATGACAATAAAAGTGGCGGATGCACTCTTCTTATCCTCTACACTTGATCAGAACTTTCTCTCTCGTTCTCTCTCTCTCTCTCTCTCTCTCTCTCCTCTCCCCTCTCTCTCTCTCTCTCTCTCTCTCTCTCTCCTCTCTCTCTCTCTCTCTCTCTCTCTCTCTCTTTTCACACACACACACACACACACACACACACACACACACACACATACATTAGCTGTGTCTTTTTTCTCTCTGTGTCTCCCTTTCTATCTCTATCTGTCTGTCTGTCTGTTTATCTCTCTCTCTCTCTCTCTCTCTCTCTCTCTCTCTCTCTCTCTCTCTCTCTTCTCTCTCTCTCTCTCTCTCTCTCTCTCTCTCTCTCTCTTGTTTGGTTGTGTTATTTTCTTGGCTCTGTCGTTGTTCTTGTTGTTTTTGTTTGTCTGTTTTTTCTCTTTTTTTATCTTCTTCTGTTGGTTTGGTTTTTCTTTCTCTTTGTTTGTTTGTTTGTTTTGGTTAGGGATTTTTTTGGGGGGTGGGGGTGGGGGGTGGGTATTTTAGGGTTTTCTTTTATTTGCTTGCTTTGGGGGGGGGGGTGGTTGTTGGGGGGGAGCTGTTTTGAAAAGGGTTATTTCCCCTTGTTTTTATTGTGAGACTGTATAAGTATTGGGTTATTATTATTAAGATGTATCCCTAACGGGCGGGGACTGGATGTAAAAAAGCACATATATGCTTATTCATTATCCTCGAAATAAAAGAATTTGTCATTGTCATTGTCTCTCCCTCCCTCTCTCTCTCTCTCCCTCTCTCTCTCCCTCCCTTCTTCATCACACCTTCAACTTTTCTCTCACTCTGTCCCATCTTCCGACCCATCTCATCTGTATAGACACTAAAGCAGCAGCAGCAGCAGCAGAAGTTTCCTTTTTCATGGCCCAACAATCTCAACAAGTGACCAATTAGTAGTGCTGCTTTATCTAAAAGAGTAGTCCTAAATTATTGTGTGTGAGGGCAGAAATCAGCTATTTACCTTTCATAAGATAACATTCGAGAGTGGACTGGTGGCCTTGAGTTGAATGATTTGCTACAAAAAGCAGAGGACTACAAGGAATGGAGGAAGCTGGTTGCAAAAGCTTCATTGGTGCCCCCACGGTCCAAGGGACTAGGGGATAGATGAGGTAAGGTGAGGATAATAATATCCCGTTAGTCTGTTAATCTGCTACTGATTAATTTTCTTAGTGCCCAGCAGTATATCGTCTCCCTATACATTATAATATAACTTCTATCTGCCTGTTATTTTCATTTCCTTGTCTGATTGGTGTCAATACTGAGTTAATTGGGGTTTCTTTGTTTCGGTTTTTTCTTTATTGTTAAAGCATCTTAGTAAAGGTGCTATTAAATTGTCATTTTTGTTTGTTTGTTTGTTGGTTGGTTGGTTGGTTTTTGTCGTTAAAGTGTCTTAGCTAAATTAATGAGATTTTGGATGTCTTTTGTTTGTTGTTGCTGTTGTTGTTGTTGTTGTTGTTGTTGTTACTGCAAAAGTGCTTTATCATATACTGGCTGAAGAAAAACATTCCCAAGTATGTTTTTGTTATGTTGACTTTTTCCTTTCTTTGTAGAGGAGGGAAGTAAAGTTACTGATTGTCATATGTATGGATTGTTTTTCTCACCACCCCCTTCATGAGGGGCTATGGCCTATTATGAATAAACTCTCTCTCTCTCTCTCTCTCTCTCTCTCTCTCTCTCTCTCTCTCTCTCTCTTTATCTCTCTCTTTCCTCTTCTTCTTCTTCATCACACCTACACCTTTTCTCTCACCCTGTCCCATCTTCTGACCCACCTCATCTGTATAGACACTAAAGCATCAGCAGCAGCAGCAGAAAAAAGTGTCCTTTTTCTCGGCCCAACAATCTGAACAACTAATAATAATAATAATAATGTATGGAATTTATATAGCGCTGAATCTTGTAAAGCAACAAATCAAAGCGCTCAGATTTTACTTTAAGTCATGGCAGATTTCTCTCCGTGAAATTCGGGCTGCTCTCCCCAGGGAGAGCGGGAGAACGCGTCGCCACTTAGCGCTGCGCCACCCTTTCACCCTTTTTTTTTTTTTTTTTTTTTTTTTTTTTCTGCAGCTGTATTTGTTTCCCTATCAGAGTGGCTTTTTTCTAAGAATTTTGCCAGGGACAACTCTCTTGTTGCCGTGGGTTTTTTTACGTGCGCTAAATAATTACGAGTAACACACGGGACCTCGGTTTATCGTCTCATCCGAAAGACTAACCCAACTGACCCATTATCAGTGCTGCTTAGTCTAAAAGTGTAGTCCTAAATTAATGTGTGCGAGGGCAGAAATCAGCTATTTACCTTTCATAAGATAACATCCGAGAGTGGACTGGCTTTGAGTTGAATGATTTGCTACAAAAAGCAGAGGACTAGGAGGAGTGAAGGAAGTTGGTTGCCAAATCTTCATTGGTGCCCCCAGGTACATGGGACTATGTGATAGGTGAGGCGAGGATAATAGTATCCCGTCAGTCTGTTAATCTGCTACTGATTAATTTTCTGTAGTGCCCAGCAGTATATCAAGTCTCCCTATACATTATAATATATAATATTAGTAAAGGTGCTATTAAATTGTCATTTTTGTTTGTTTGCTAGTTGGTTGGTTGGTTGGTTTTTGTTGTTTAAGTGTCTTAGCTAATTTAATGAGATTTTGGAGATCTTTTGTTTGTTGTTGTTGTTGTTGTTGCAAAAGCACTTTATTATGTACTGGCTAATGAAAAACATTCCCAAGTATTCTTTTTTGTTATGTTGACTTTTTCCTTTCTTTGTAGAGGAGGGACGTGAAGTTACTGATTGTCATATGTATGGATTGTTTTTCTCACCACCCACTTCATGAGGGACCATGGCCTATTATGAATAAACTTCTCTCTCTGTCTGTCTCTCTCTCTCTTTCTCTCCTCTCTCTCTCTCTCCTCTCTCTCTCTCTCTCTCTCTCTCTCTCTCTCTCTCTCTCTCTCTCTCTCTCTCTCTCTCTCCCTTCTTCATCACACCTACAACATTTCTCTCACCCTGTCCCATCTTCTGACCCATCTCCTCTGTATAGACACTAAAGCAGCAGCAGCAGCAGAAAAAGTTTCCTTTTTCATGGCCCAACAATCTGAACAACTGACCAATTATTAGTGCTGCTGAGTCTAAAAGTGTAGTCCTAAACTAATGTGTGTGAGGGCAGAAATCAGCTATTTACCTTTTATAAGATAACATTAGATAGTGGACTGGTGGTTTTGAGTTGAATGATTTGCTACAAAAAGCAGAGGACTAGGAGGAGTGGAGGAAGTTGGTTGCCAAATCTTCATTGGTGCCCCCAGGTACATGGGACTATGTGATAGGTGAGGCAAGGATAACAGTATCCGTCAGTCTGTTAATCTGATACTGATTACTTTTGTTTAGTGCCCAGCAGTATATCAAGTCTCCATATACATTATAATATTTATTTATTTATTTATTCTTTTATATCAAGGATAATGGAATAAGCACTTGTGTGCTTTTTTTACATCTAGTCCCCGTGTATATGCGGTTTTGTAAAATTTGTCATCTGTTTCCACCTTCACACAATATAACTTCTATCTGCCTGTTATTTTCATTTCCTTGTCTGATTGGGTGTCAATACTGAATTAATTGGCCGGAGGGGGGGGGAGAAGCAGGGGTGTTTCTTTGTTTGTTTGCAGTTTTTCTGTTCTTGTTAATATGTCTTACTAAAAATACTGAGTTGATTAGAGTTTCTTTGTATGGTTGGTTGGTTGTTGTTTTTTGTTGTTGTTGTTGTTGTTGATAAAGCATCTTAGTAAAAAAACAAAATGGGTTGATTGGAGCTTTCTGTTTGTTTTTTGTTTGTTGGGTTTTTTTGTTGTTGTTAAAGCGTCTTAGTAAAAATACTGAGTTTGATACAGGTTTTTACTGAGTTGAGTGATTTTTTAAAAATATTTGTTTTATTTTGTTTTTAAAAAGCATTTAATAAAAATACTGAGTTGGTTGGAGTCTGTTTGTTTGTTTGTTTCTTTGATTGTTGTTTTGTTGTTGTTTAAGCGTCTTAGTAAATATAATGATCTTGTTGAGGTTTTTGTTTGTTTGCTTGTTTGTTTGCTTGTTTTTTGTTGTTGTTTTTTTGTTTTTTAGGTTTCTTACTAAATTACTGAGCTGATTGGGATTTTTATTTTGTTTATTTGTTGTTGTTAAAGCATCTTATTTTCCGTTGGCTGAAGAAAAACACCCCAATTATACGGTTTTTCTGTAAATTTTCAGTATATCAAGTCTCCCTAATCATAATAATGTATCTTGGTAGCTGCCTGTCAATTCACTTCCTTGTCTGATTCCGTGTCAATACTGAGTTGATTGGGATTGGTTTGTTGTTTGTTGGTTGGTTTGTTAATTGGTTGGTTGGTTGTCTATTTTTTGTTGTTGTTAAAGTGTCTTAACAAAAATACTGAGTTGATTGGAGTGTTTTGTTTGGTGGGTTGTTGTAGTTCTTTGTTGTTGTTAAACTGTCTTAACAAAAATACTGAGTTGATTGGAGTGTTTTGTTAGGTAGGTTGTTGTTGTTGCTTGTTGTTGTTAAACACATCTTAGTGGGGAAAAATACTCAGTTGATTCAGCTTTTTTGTTTGTGTATTGTTTGTTTATTGTTTGTTTCTTAGTTTTTGTTCTTATGGTATCGTACTAAAATGCTGGGCTGATTGGGATTTTTTGGTTTGTTTGTTTGTATTTTTGTCATCCTTTAAGCGTCTTGTTTTGTATTGGCTGAGGAAAAGAAACACCCCGATTATTAGTATAGTTTTAATTCTCAGTATATCAAGTCTACCTAATCATTATAATGTAGCTTACTAACTGCTTGTTGCTCCACGTTTTTTGTCTGATTCCCTCTGAATCCTGGGTTGATTTGGGTTTTGTTGTTTGTTTGTTTCTTTGTTTGTTTGTTTGCTGTTTTGTGTTGTTGTTAAAGCTTCTTAGTTTTGTACTGGCAGAAGAAACATGCCCCCGTTATTAATCTTTCTTTTTTTTTTACTCTCTCTATCTCTTTCTGTCTCTCTGTGTCTGTACTGTGTCTGTATGTCTCTGTCTGTCTCTGTCTCTCTGTCTGTCTGTCTCTCTCTCTCTCTTGTGTGTCTATTTGTTGCTGTTAGGTTTAGTTTCAGTTCTGTTTTGATTAGTGTGTGTATGTTTGTGTAAGGGGGGGGGGGGCTATGTCGGTTTTTTTACTTTTTTTCTTTATTTTCTTTTGTTTTTCTTTTTTTGTGAAAGCATGGTGTAAAGAAGCCTTGTGCTTATCCATTTACTCTCAATAAACATTTCAAGTTCAAGTTCAACTTTTAAGTACAAGTTCTCTCTCTTAATCTTTGTCTGAATGTCTATATGTCTGTCTGTCTGTCTGTCTGTCTATCTCTCTCTCTCTCTCTCTCTCTCTCTCTCTCTCTCTCTCTCTCTCTCTCTCTCTCCCTCCCCCTCTCTCTCCCGTACCCCCTCTTCACAACGCCTACACATGCTTCACTCTTGCTTCTTTTTTCTGTCCCTATCTTACCACGACATACTAACTACATCACTACAGTATCATCATCATCAGCAGCAGCAGCAGTAGGAGTATCAGCTGACCTCCATGGCTCAACCATAATTTTCTGAACAACTTCCCAATTAGTGCTGGTTAGTCCCTTAATGTCTGCGAGACTGGAATCAGGCCTGTTACCCTTTTACTAGTACGGCATTAGTCTGTTAATCTGCTACTAATGATGTTTTCTTTGTGGGCAGCCCTCACCCCCACAATATTCACTATAATATATACTAGCTTACTGCCTAATAAACTTCCTTTTCTGGACTTCGTAAACACTGCAGTCTATTGAGAGCCAGACGCATGTATCTCCATGTATGGCTATGGCTCTGAACAGACGTCATCATCGTCGTCGAACGCTCAGACAGCAACTACTGTTGTCGGTCAACTGAGCGATAAATGCGTTGAGCTGCCGTTATGCGCCTGACAAGTCAAGCCCAGCGCATCCAACATCGGCATGGAGGAAAACTCTTATTTTATAAGTTTGTTTTTTTTAGAGAAAAAAAAAGGCAGGAGAATGGACCAAGAAGGCAGAACATTAACAAGAAGGAGGCGACAAGAAAAAAAAGGAAATAGACGGAAAACAAAGAGAGGGATAGAAAAGAGGAAATTGGTAGCACATAACTTTCAGAAGGTGGAGATACTATTCATAGTGGCAGCCCCCCCCCCCCCCCCCCCCCCCCCCCCACCCCCACACGCACACTCCCGGGGCATCCCCACGAGGATAAATAGACGTCTTATATGGTATGATTTCTTTTTATTTTTGTCCCCTGGGAAATTTCAGCTTCATGAGGAACATCACTTTTTTATGTCATTCTCTTTTGTTTCGTTCTTTGGTTAGGGTTGTGAGGGTTCAACGATAGTGATAGTGAAATTTGTCTTTTCGTATGCAGCCGTGGTCTCTAACATAGGTAGCTGTATTCTGACTTCGGGGATAAAATGGTAAAGGTAAAAGTGTCCCATAACCTATAAGGTCGTAGGGGAGCGAGGCGTCAGAGACCTCACTTCTCTAGGGCCAGCATATTGAGGGCGGTGGCGCCCATCTCCTCTCCCTCGCTGCTTTACCTTCCCTGACCCTAAAGAGGGCAGGTACCCAATTTACAGCTGGATGAACTGGGGGAACTGTACTGAAGCCAAGGCGCGCAAAACGGTCACCCATCCAACTGGTAACCACGCTCGGCGCTGTTTAACTTGGCTGAGGGAAAGCCAGTGCTCCGACCACTGAGCTAGGTATCTTTTAAATCGTTTATTAATTTTGGGGCGGTTCCAGGAAAATGTATTGTATCCCATGTTGTTTCTAGTCCTACTGGACACAAAGGCTGTGTCCCTGCTGTTGGCGGGTTCAAAGTGCTGTGTCAATAAAGTGTTCTATATATATATGTTGTTGTTGTTGTTGTGGCTAGTGTTGTTCTTGTTCTTGTTGTGCGTTCCCCAGCTTAACACTCTGGGGGTCACCCAGAACGTGCACTCTGACTCACTCATCCCCCACCTGAGAATCGCTGTGAGATTAAAACTGCACGCTGAATGAGGGATTTGCATGCGTATGACTAGGTGGTTTTTTTAAGTACCTCGCCGTATAGGCAGCCATACTCCGACTTCAGAGGAATTGTTTGCCCTTCCTCTAAAGGAGAGTGTAGGTTGTTATGTTAAGAGCTTGTCATGACTGAACGAAATCTTAACACATTTTGCAGCATACTAACGTTTTTTAGAGCAGGCCCTGGAAATTAGCCGACATCAATAACTGACAGTTTCTGACCTGGGCAAGAAGTGTTATATATAAGGGCAGAGATTGACATGTGTTTTGTGGGTGGTTAGATTTTACCAAAAAATGGCGAAAATTAGTATAACTAGCAAACTGTTCTCTGCAAATTGTTTTCTGTTCCAAAACTGAAATCATTGAGAGAAACAAATATAAATTTATAAGTAGTATGATATTATTAATTAATTAATCATGGATAAAATCCCTTAATATGAAAATGAAATGCAAATCGAGATTAATCAAAAGTAATTGTCGATGACCAGTCAAAATACAGAGAGAGAGAGAGTTTCTTTAAGGGTTACATATAAGTATTGGCATACATTTTTCATCCGACCATTGCCCTGAGAAGGGACTATGCTTAATAATCACAACTTATAATTTCAGGTCAACACAGGGAGAGATAGAGAGAGGAAGTTTTCCCAAGGATTGCATAGAGGTATTGACATACTTTTTTTCATGGGGTCATTGCCCTGAGAAGGTGCAATAGTTAATCATCACAACTAGTCATTTCAGATAAGAGAGAGAGAGAGAAAGAGAGAGAGAGAGAGAGAGAGGAGAGAGAGAGAAGAGAGAGAGAAACTCTGAACATGCATAATTAATAATGTACATTGGCCTTAGGCCACAAAACACAGAGTCTGGAAGAAGGGGGGGAAATCAACATACGTGTATGTAAAGTATTATGGAGCAAGAAGAAAGACAGAGACAGACAGAGAAAGACAGAGACAGAGAACAGAAAAAACAGAGAACACAGACAGAGACAGAAAGTAAGAGAGAGAGAGAGACAGAGAAAGAAAGAAAGAAAGAAAGAGACAGAAGCAGAGACAGAGATAAACAATGACAATGATTAATTATTTTATTTCGGGGATAATAAATAAGCACCCATGTGCTTTTTTTTACATCTAGTCCCCAGACAGAAACACAGAGAGAGAGAGAATCAGACAGACAGACAGCGACAGAAAGAAACAGAAAGATATATATATATATATATATATATATATATATATATATATACATATAGATAGATAGATAGATAGATAGATAGATAGATGCTCACATAGGTATCTTCCTTTCTCTGTGAGCGGTTAAGAGGCTAGTTTATCTGACAATATTTTCCCTGACTTAGTCCACTATGTCCGTATGTAGCCTTTTAGGGGCTGGCACTAACTAAGGATCTCCTTAACAAAGCTTAAGGGTCACTGGCCGTCAGGTGAATAAAGGCCTGGTTGGTAGATTAGCAGGAAGGAAATAAACAAACAGGTTCTATGACCAGTCATGTCTGTCAGCTTTTGTGAGTCTAGCTGCCATTATGTGTCTATATTCTTTATCTGTAATACACACACACACACACACACACACAGGCATGTGCCCATAGGCACACACACAGGCACGTGCACACACACACACATATCATTTAATGTTTAAAAAGCGCTACTTTAAGAGTATTAGCACATATTATAAGTACACGTTTGTGTAGGTGGAGAGGAAAAGAGAGATGTCATTCTTGACAATATTTGTCAACGCTAAGGAAAATGAATGACTAGTATTTTTGTATGTTTTCTTCCTGTTTTTTTGTTGTTGTTGCTTTCTTTCTTTCCTTCCTTCTTTCTTTGCTTATAATGTTATAAAGTATGAACGTGAAGGAATGGGTGATATTGTATCCTATTATAATTTTGTTGGGTTATTTTTTTTACATATTGTGTTGTTGTTTTTAAATTCTTTAACTTTCTTTTTCTTATAATGAGTTTATGCTCATGTATGCGTGCGTGTGTGTATGTGTGTGTGTATGTGTGTGTAAGTTTGTGGTGTGTTGTTTTATTTATGTTTTTCATAGTTTTGCATTTTTTATTGTTTAGGGTTGTAATAATTTTGTAGTTAAATGTTGTCATTAAGTTGTTTTTTTCCTAGACAGATGGCTTGATGAAAAAAACCCAAATGCAATGTTTATTCAATGTACCATCTCGAAATACAAATTTGACTTGAGAAACCATTCAGCCCTCTGTACACACACACACACACACACAAACTAGCACACACACACAGAGTCTGGGATATGTGATAGCCTAGTGGTTAGAACACTGTGCTCGCAATCTGACGACCCAGGTTCAAATCACGTTCAAGGGGATATTTTCCCCTGGAGTTAACATCAGTGCAGACTCCACTCTCTCCAAAAGTTCTTCGGATGAGACTATAAACCGAGGACCTGTGTGCGAATGCCCGCAGAACATCTTGCACACATGTTAAATCCTGTTCCGCTTTTCGTAAGAGTAGGCCATTGTGTGCAGGTGGGAACAGATAAAAAAAAATTACAAAACCGCATACACACGGGGACTAGATGTAAAAAATCGCATAAGTGTTTATTCCATTATCCTCGATATAAAAGAATAACTATAAAATATATATGATATAAAAATATAAGTTTTTTCAGAAGAGTAGGCTATTGTGTGCCTGTGGGAACAGATGACAAAATTTACAAAATTGCATACACACAGGGACTAGGTGTAAAAAACACATGAATGCTTCCTCCATTATTCCCGAAATAGAATAATGAAGAAAGAAAGAAAGAAAGAACACACACACACACACACACACACACACACAGCCCAAAGTAGGCAATCTTTCCTATTCTCTGAGGGGTCAAGGGTGCTATCTAACTCTGTGGTACTGTTTTATGTCCACTGTGTCCAGCTATCTTCTGAATTAACACAACTGATGAAGTTCCCTTCATTAGGCTGCTTTGGCAGCCGTTGCTGTCAGCTAATTGGCTGCTGTGTCCATTATCTTGGGGGTGGGGGTGGGGGTGTCAAATCAGGTTATACATATAATTATTTGTTCTAACAATTATTAGTCGGTTGACTCTGACTTTCTGTACACCAGTAAATATGTACTTGATTTGTATTGTGTTGGTGGGTGTTTTTTCCCTGTCCATTAATGTATGGTATTGCTTAGGTAATTTGTTTGTTACTGTCTGTCGGTCTGTCAGTCCTTCTGCTTGTCTGTCTGTCTGTCTTTCAGTTTCTCTGTGTCTCTGTGTCTCTGTGTCTCTCTCTGTGTCTGTCTGTCTCTGGTATAGTTTAAGACATATCTTTTTGTATGTCTGTCTCTCTGTCTGTCTGTCTGTCTGTCTGTCTATCTGTCTCTGTCTTTCTCTCTCTCTCTCTCTCACTTGTACTGTATAATCTCTGTCTGTCTATCTGTGTCTGTTTGTCTGTCTGTCTGTCTGTCTGTCTCTCTCTCTCTCTCTCTCTCTCTCTCTCTCTCTCTCTCTTGTACTCTTTAGGTAATGTCTGTCTGTCTGTCTCTCTCTCTCTCTCTCTCTACCTCTCCCTCCACTCTTTTCCTCTATCACACACACACACACACACACACACACACACGTGTGTTATCCTAATCTGTAAACACACAGTTAAGGGGGCCAGGGCTATTCTGTGACCCTGTGTTGTGTCCACCGTGTCCATTTATCTCCTGATTGCCGCTGATGAGGCCGCTTTGATTAGTTCTTTCAAGCAGCTGCCGTCAGCTAATTGGCAAGCTGGCCAATTATCTTGGGAGGGGAAAAATACCACGTTATGTATTTGTTCTGGCAATTAGTCTGTGGGTCTGGCTTTCATTACAGGAGTATAGTGGTGGTTTGGTTTGTGGGTGTGTTGTTTTTTTAGGGGGTTTCTTTGTAGGGGGTATTTGTTTTGTTCCTAGAGCTAGAGCTCTGAAGTTAACCAATGGTGAGATTTTGTGTATGTGGCCAGTTTTTTGTTGTTTTTTTGCCCACCATGAAGAAAGCTACATTCCAAAATTGGGCATGCATGCTGGGTATGTTTGTGTTTTTCGTAACCTGCTGAACGTTGACTTGAATTATGGGATTTCTGATGTACATGTTTGATTTTCTGTATGTATGTATATATATATATATTTTTAATTTAAATTTAATTTTTATTTATGTTTTCTTTTATTCTTTTATATCGCGGATAATGGAATAAGCACTCATGTGCTTTTTTACATCCAGTCCTGTGTGTATGCAGTTTTGTAAATTTTGGCATCTGTTTCCTCCAGCACACAATGGCCTACTCTTCCGAAAAGTGGAACAGGATTTAATGTGTGCGCAAGATGCTCTGCGTGCGTTCGCACATGGGGCCTCGGTTTATAGTCTCATCCAAAGGACTTTTTGGGAGAGTGGAGTCTTCACTGATGTTAACTCCAGGGGAAAATATCCCCTTGAACTCTGTGTGTGTCTCTGTCTCTCACTGTCTCTCTATATCTCCGTCTCTGGATTTAACGTGTGCGCAAGATACTCTGCATGTGTTCGCACACGGGGCCTCGGTTTATAATCTCATCCGAAGGACTTGTATATAGACTAGATAGATAGATAGATATAGATATAGATATCTATATGTATATATCTATCTATCTATCCATCTATATGTATCTCTCTCTCTATATATATATGTATGTATATAAATATATATATATATATATATATATATATATATATATATATATATATATATATATAATATATATATATATATACACGAAGGGAATGAAGTCACTGACAGGCCTGTACTTGAAGTTGACCTGGGAGGTCATAAAAACATTCCCACCCTTAATTCACCAGACACCACCGAGATTCCAGATTCGAACCCACAACTTCATGCTAGAACTGTTCATTTAATCTTACAGTCTACAGTGAGATCAGACCTGGGCCTGAAGGGGAGTTATCTTCCCAACAATACCTTGTATACCTGAACAAAATCAAGGCTTTAAATACACGTTACTGTCATATCAACGAAAACACACTGCATTTGGTTCTTTTTCAAAAAAAGTTTGATATATATATATATATATATATATATATATATATATATATATATATATATATATACACATATATATAAAAGCAATGCTCAGACAACTCAATGATATATTCAAGCCGGTACCTCTAATCCATTGTCAATGTCCTTAAAATCCTTGGAAAGCACAGGCGTGCACACACACACACACACACACTCACACACACACTCACACACACACACACACACGGGTTCACTCACTCCATTGCATACTGAAGGCGGGAGACAGGGGAGGGGGGCATTGACGCTTTGATAAATATAAACAAAAACAGACAAGAAAATAAAACTGGCAAAATGATAACAAGCCAAAACATGGCTAAAACCAGGCATGCAAATTTACTACCTGAAGTAAGTCTGCGTTCAACAAAACTTAACAAAACAAAACAAACGAGGCGAACGGCAAAACGTTCGCGACCAGCAGAACTGAACCATGAACGTTGACTTCACACGTGCAAATCGTGTCTGTGTTGAAGTAGCCAAGGTGAGCTGTTTTTGGTTTGCTCTCTCTCTCTCTCTCTCTTGTCCTGTCAAACAGCTAGAGAGCTGTCATGCAGTACAGGCTAGTTTCACTGCTTAGGGAAGAAAAGAAAACGCACACACTGGGCTTGAACATCAAGACAGCATTTGACAAAGACTTTGATGAAGAAACAGAAGCGGTGAGTATGATTTTGTACTTAAAGAGTAGAGAAATAATAGCCAGGTAATTAAGTGATGGTTTATATTTCTTTAATTCGAAAAAAATCATTTTTTGCATCTTCAGAAAAAGAAAGAAATTGTGAACACGAGTTCCCAGTAGTTGGCCATTAGAGCGACACACTTTCCCTGAGGAGGGCAGCCCGAATTTCACGCAGCGAAAGCTGCCGTGTCTTTAAGTGGTATGGAAATGAAAAGGAAAACAGGAAATGGGGGAACATTCACAGATGAAAATGAAAAGTTTGGTGTATAGGTTGATGTATTTTAGTAGTATCATGGAACAAGTGGTTTGTGTCAAGAATTATTTAAATGGCTCGGTGGTGTGTCACGAACGAAAATGCTTCGGTAGTGCCACAAAAGTACATCCTTTGATGAATAATGTTAAGTACTGAGCAAGATTTTCCGAGTAGGACATTTGTTTTGTGTTAATACCGTTCAAACAAAATGTAAGTGGAGGCTTTTTGGTGAAAGTTAAAAGTAAACAAACCAAATGCGCGCGCGCGCGCACACACACTCTATCTCTTATCTCACACACACACTCACTCACTCACACACACACACACACTCTCTCTCTCACTCACTCATACTCACATACAGAATGCGAGCCCAAAACTTGCACACAGTAATTGTTTGCCATCCACAGTCAAAAGAAATGCTAGCCAAGGGACAGATTTCCAGCAACTTAATTTTTCTTGCCTTTATTTTAGCTACCAGCACTCGCTTTCCCCCAGCCAAGTTGAGCAGCGTCGAGCGCGGTTACCAGTTGGATGGGTGACCGTTTGTGCGCCTTGGCTTCAGTTCACCCAGCTGTCAATGGGTACCTGCCCTCTTTAGGGTCAGGGAAGGTAAAGCAGCGAGGGAGAGGAGATGGGCGCCGCTTAACATGCTGGCCCTAGAGAAGTGAGGTCTCCGACGCCTCGCTCCTCTACGACCTTATAGGTTATGGGACTCCTTTACCTTTACCTTTTTACCAAAACAAGGAGAGCTACATAATTCCAAAGCATACAAATCAAACGCTGCTTTGTACAAACCATCCTTATGACTAACAGGAGGCAGGAAATTTTCAGAGAGGGTGCATAATTATGAAAATGTACGTTTTAATGTTTGTTCGTGCCATTGTCTTAGGCAGTTTTTGCAGAGCAGTGTTGATGCTGCATGCGTAAGGGGTGTAAACGTAGAAAAAGCACATGAATATTCATTCATCACTTCGGGGGGAAATTGACATTGAAAATAGTTTCTCTCTCAAATCCTGGACAATAGTTTTAAGCGTGGCCTCTTGATTTTGTCCTCCAGCCACACTAGTAGTTTTATTTCCAGATCTCTGTACAGACAAGTGCACTGTAGGATAATGGTCTGGCACACTTGGGGATTGATGATAACGCTCTGTTTTATTTTTTCCAGATTTACCAACAGGTTTCAATGTAGCCAGAGAGAAAAGATCCTACCACAAAAGTGACCCACCCCCCCTCCAACCATCCAATACCCCAACCGACCACAAAAGTGACCCCAACCCCAACCATCCAATACCCCAACCAACCCCCCAACCATCCACTCATCCGACCAAACTAACCGGTAGTACAGAGGTTGCCAAAGCCACCCCACCTCCTCTGATGCAACATGACGCTGACAAGAAGCTGCTGCTGCTGCAGGAGCGCAATGCACATTGAACATGCTGGAGAACCCTGGTTCACCAGGACTCTGCTAGCTTTTGAAGACACCTGCAAGAAAAGGACGCGTCAAACCCCAACTCTGACCTATAGTGGTCACACACAAAACGTCCAGTTCTCTCCTCCCCTCTTGGACTTCCGACACTTGAAGATGAGACGGCGAAGAATCTGGGTATGGCTGTGGCAGGGAGATTTGAGGTGAGTAGCGTGGGAACAGCAAGATGGGGACGTCACAGAAGATGAGGCAGCGAGAAAAAGAAACGCTTAGTACCCCTACTACTCAAGCAAACGATGCCACAATCCAACTCTGTACAGTGGTCGCAACAAACACCCGGTAACCCCCACTACTTCAGAAAACACCGCAATCCGACTCTGATCGATAGTGGTCACAACAAACATCCAGTGCCCGCACTTCTCCAGAGAATAATGCCGTAGTCCAACTCATGATCTGGTGTGGTCACAATGAACATCCAGAGACCCAACTACTCCAGAAAACGACGCCGCAAATCAACTCTTGACAATGGCGTCACAACAAACATCCAGTACCCCAACTACCCCAGAGAACAATGCGGCAACGTAACTCTGATCTACAGTGGTCACCACAAACATCCAGAATCCCAACTGTTTCTTCAGACTCTTGTGACTTCAGACGAGAGTTACGGAGCCGCCTTCTTCTCCTTCAAGAACGCTGATGAATTTGTAAAGATCTTCTTTGGACTTGAACGAAAACCATCAACACTTTCTTTTCCCGAGCACAGCAGATATAAGTCCGCTACTCTGGTTCCTGTGACAGAAGACAGCCAGACCTGGTGATCTTCAGCCTGCTAGTCATCGTAGCTCCTCCCATGTTGGATCATGAAATGGTGAGTAGCATTACATTTTTTTTTCTATGGAGGGTACAGGTTTTTGAAAGGAAAAAGCGTGTGATGTCAAATACTTAATTTATTTGTGGTCCGTTCATTGATCGTTTGGCGGGGATAGATTTGATGTTTATTTTTGTTTTGCTTTATTTTATCTGCAATTGTATTTGTTTCCCTATCAGAGTGGCTTTTTTCCACAAAATTTTGTCAGGGACAACTCTCTTGTTGCTGTGGGTTATTTTACGTGCGTTAAATATAACACTCGGGACCTCGGTTTATCGTCTTATCCAAAAGACTAGCGCCCAGACCTAATGATCTAATGGATGGCGGGAAAAGTTTTGGGTCCAAACGGGATTCGAACCACCGCACACTTCCGACCCGGACTTCTCGCTTTCTAGACAGGCGCGTTACTCTAGACCACCGATCCACTGCATGGTGGCAGTCTTGTCATTTTTGAAAGGGGAGAAAAACTCTCCAATACTTGTTGAACCTCAAAGGTCCATCCACAGGACGCAAACAAAAGTTATCTGTAATTTTGTATTATTTGCGTTTCTAGCAGTTGTTTTTTTTGTAAAAGGTTGTTGCATTGAGTTGTTGCGTTGTTATTGTGGTTACTTTTTCACGTAATGCCAGCTGGGACTTTTATTTTATTTTAGTTTAGTTTATTTATTATTTTATATCGAGGATAATGGAATACGCACTCATGTGCCTTTTTACATCCAGTCCCCGTGTGTATGCGGTTTTGTAAATTTTGTCATCTGTTCCTACTGGCACACAATGGCCTACTTTTTTCGAAAAGCTGAACAGGATTTAACGTGTGCGCAAGATGTTCTGCATGCGTTCGCACACGGGGCCTCGGTTTATAGTCTCATCCGAAGGACTGAGAGAGAG
This sequence comes from Rapana venosa, assembly GCA_028751875.1. Classification (NCBI taxonomy): domain Eukaryota; kingdom Metazoa; phylum Mollusca; class Gastropoda; order Neogastropoda; family Muricidae; genus Rapana; species Rapana venosa. The sequence goes on along the minus strand of CM054141.1, from coordinate 15,730,418 downwards.
AGAGAGAGAGAGAGAGAGAGAGAGAGAGAGAGAGAGAGAGAGAGAGAGAGAAACTTAATGGTGTTAAATGGGTTATATAGTATACAGAATCGGAAATGTGTTGGTAAACTGAAGAATTACGTGTACTTTTTTACCATTGACAGAAGTAAAATGGTTTTACCTTTGGATATAATTATCTCACATGTTGGCATCACAGTATACCTGAGGGTTGATCACACTGAAATGAACTCACAAGCACGCACGTACGTACGCACGCTCGCACGCGCGCGCACACACACACACACACACACACACATACACACGCATACACACGCACGCGCGGTGTGTGAACAAAAATGTACATATTTCAATATACCTTTAGAAAAAGGTTTCTTTGGCTTTAACAAATGCTCACATGAAGCACACATATACGCACTTGCGCGCGCACACACACATACACACACGCTCGCTCGCGCTCTCGCTCTCTCTCCCTCTTCTCTCTCTCCCTCCCTCACTCTCCCTCCCTCTCTCCCCCTTTTCTCCCTCTTCCCCCGTCTCTCTGCCCTCTCTCTCCCTTTCTCCCCCCCTCTCTCTCCCTCTATCTCTCTCCCTCTATCTCCCTTTCTCCCTCCCTGTCTCTCCCTTTCTCCCTCCCTCTCTCCCTCCCTCCCTCCCTCTCTCTCTCTCTCTCTCCTCTCTCTCTCTCTCTTCCAATCCACATGCATCACTTGACATTATATAGACAATTGTTGATTTAAGGTAACCCCCATCTCTCTCCACCTCCCCCTCTCTGTCGCCTTCCTTCCCTCCCTCTCTCTCTCCCCCTCCCTTCCCTCTCCCAACAGCGCACCCCTCTCTCTCTCTACCTCTACCCTTTCTCCTCTCCCCCCCCCCCTATCTCTTTGATATAAACTATAGTTGTTTGTTGGTGATTTTGTTTGTCTCCAGGTATTCTCAATTCCTTCCTTGGCGCTTTCTCACTGGAAACCCTGAAGATGCCAACACCACATTGCCAGAGCACAAGACCCATTGAAACTTGTCCTCACCCACACGACTTTAACCTGTGTTAGGCTGCTAGGGAGTCGAGGGTAAGGGTAAAGAACCGAAAGTTGAGTGAAATGCTTCAAATCCAGGACCCGTATTTAGGGGGCGAATATCTTAATTCATCAAGTGCAAAATCCTCAAGGGTAGTAGAACTGCTCTACAAAGACTTAAACTGCAAAGAGTAGAACTCTAAAATAAAATAAAAATACCATGAAGGCTAAAATTCGAAAAAATGAAAACCAGAAATGATAAAATACCCCCCCCCAAAAAAAAACAAAAAAACCCCACCCTCCTCTGTAGGGGTAAAACTCTAAAAGGTAAATCCCTAAAACTGAAAACCTAAATGAGAAAAGTTATAAAAAAAAAACTAAACACCCTTAAGTATAAACCTCTAAAATCTAAAACTAAAATCAAAACAAAAAACCCTGAAAGGTAAAAGTCTAAAACCTGAACCCCTAAATCATAAAACTAAACCCCCCAAACGCTAAAGGAAAAATACTATAAAAACTAAAACCCTAAATGAGAAAACTAAAACCAAAAACTCCTAAAGGTAAAACTCTAAAACCCCAAATTCTAGAACGTAAAACTCATAGAACTAAAATCCCAAAAACCTGAAGCTTAAAACTCAAACTAGAACTCTAAAAACTATTTTTTTAAACCAACTAAAACGCCAAAAAATTTAAAAATAAACTAAAACTCCAAAACTAACTAATTTCAAACTAAAACAAAAAACTAAAACGCTTAAACCTAAAAACATTAAAACAAAAAACTAAAACTCTAAAAACTAAAACTCCCAAAACTAAACTAAAAACTAAAACTCTAAAAACTAAAACTAAAACTCCCCAAACTAAAAAACTAAAAACAAAAACTCTAAAAACTAAAACTTTAAAAACTGAAAAAAACTAAAACACGAAAAACTGCAAACCTAAAACTCCCAAAACTAAAACTCTAAAACCTTAAACTCCAAAAAACTCAAACTCTAAAAAATCTAATAACCCAAAAACTAAAACTCCAAAAACTAAAACTCCAAAACTAAAACTCCAAAAACTAAAACTCCAAAACCTTAAACTCCAAAAACTAAAACTCCAAAAACCTAAAACTCCAAAAACTAAAACTCCAAAAACTAAAACTCCAAAAACTAAAACTCCAAAAACTAAAACTCCAAAAACTAAAACTCAAAAACTAAAACTCTAAAACCTAAAACTCCAAAAACTAAAACTCCCCAAAATAAAAAACTAAAATCTAAAACTCTAAAAACTGAAACTTAAAAATTAAAAAAAAACTAAAAAAAACAAACTAAAACATTAAACTAAAACTCCCAAAACTAAAACTCTAAAAACTTAAACTCCAAAAACTCAAGAAACTAAAAACTAAAAAACCTCCAAAAACTACAAAAAATAAAAACACTAAAAACTAAAAAAATCTAAAAACCCTGAAGGGTAAAAACCCCATAACCCCAAACCTTTAAAAACTCTAAAAACCCCAAACACTAAAAAACCTAAAACTCTATTTAAAAAAAACTAAACCCCTGAAGGATAAAGCTCTAAAACCTAAAACCCTAACGAATAACACTCTAAACAGCATTTCCTCCACCCTTCTAGGTCTCTCTACCCTCCCGCCCAGATTCCTTAAAAGCCTGAGCACAGAATGTCCAAAGTCGTGTGGGTCATCTTAGGTTCTCTGGCAGAAGTCTTCAACATTGTGGCTAAGCTGGTCAACGTTTCAACACCCCTCACCGATGGTAAGTATACGTACATGTTGTCCTTTTTAACTTAAGATTTTTACTGTTTGTTGGTACCCGTGTAAAGCTGTCAAATTTATGCTGGGGTATGTCTTGTGTTTACGCATCATACCAAAAGGGAAAGTAAACTGTTGGTTTTTCTCTTTAAAGACCATGATTATTTGGTTTATTTATTTATCTCGCCTTTTATTTCGAGGATATTGGAATGAACACTCCCGTGCTTTTTTACATCCAGTGTAGATTTGTAAATTTTTGTCATCCGTTCCCACCGCCACACCTTGGCCTATTCTTCCGAAAAGCGGAACAGGTTTTAACGTGTGCGCAAGATGTTCTGCGTGCGTTCGCACACGGGATCTCGGTTTATAGTCTCATGTATACAGCTATGGATGAAAAGCATCAGCAAGAATGAATGTATTTTACGAAAGATGAAAATTTTCTACACTTGATTTAACAAGTACTGCCCAGATTTAAGCCAATGACCTTTGAATCTCTCTCTCCTCCTCTCTTCTCTCTCTCTCTCCTCTCTCTCTCTCTCTCTCTCTCTCTCTCACTCTCCTCTCTTCTATCTCTCTCTCACTCTCTCTCTCTCACTCTCACTCTCCCTCTCTCTTCTTACTCTCTCTCTTCTCCTCCCCTCTCTCTCTCTCTCAATCTCTCTCTCTCTCCTCCCCTCTCTCTCTTGCCTCTCTTTCTGTCCTCCCCTCTTTTATTCTCTATCCCTCCTTCTCTCCTCTCTGTCTCTTCGCCTCTCTCTCTCTCCTCACCGCTCGCTCTCTCTCTCTCTCTCTTCCTCTCTCTCTCTCTCTCTCTCTCTCTCTCTCTCTCTCTCTCTCTCTCTCCTCTCTCTCTCTGCCTTCTCTCTCTGCCCTGCCTCTGTCTCTTATTCTCTCTTTCTGTCTTTTTTATTTCTCCTCTCTCCCCCTCTCTCATCTCACTCTCTCTCTCTCTCTCTCTTCACTTCTCTCTTCCTCCTCTCTCTCTCTCATCCCGTATTTGTTTTGCAAAACTATCAGCTCTCATTTTTACTGATATCTATTCTTGTTCTCACATCATCCTCCTTCTCTCTCTCAATTCCTCTATGTCATCCATCTGTCTCACACCCATTGGACAGGACAACAAAAACTATCCAAAGGCCCTTATAATACACTGAAAAGAAACTATGGTCAAACCATAAAAACATTTTTCAGAATTCCAATAATGTCATGGACACCATCGGAAGTCAAAACGCCATGGACAGTCACATTGAAAACGACCCAGGAAAAGGGAAACTAACGCCATTGTCAAAAACCCACGGAAGACATTGGAAACGCCATGGAAGAAACATTGAAATGCCATAAGTTTGGAAACACCACGGAAGACACTTTGGAAACACCACGGAAGACATTTGGAAACCCACGGAAGACACTGGAAACGCCACGAAAGCATGAAAACACCAAGGGAAAACATTGGAAACATCGAAGACATTGGAAACACCATAAGACATTGGAAACAACATGAAGACACTGGAAACACCGCGGAAGACATTGGAAACACCACGGAAGACATTGGAAACACCGCGGAAGACACTGGAAACAGCCAAAGAAGAACATTGAAACATTCAGAAACACTGGAAAACACCAAATAAGACATTGGAAACATTACAGAAGACATTGAAAACACCGCGGAAGACATTGGAAACACCATGGAAGACAATCGAAACACCGCGGAAGACACTGGAAAGGCAATGAAAAACACCATTGAAGACATTGGAAACACCACGAAAACCAACCATACAAAACACCATTGGAAACGCAATGAAAAACGCCATGGAAGACACTGGAAACACCACGGAAGACATTGGAAACACGACGGAGGTCGACACAATCGAAAACGCCACGAAAGACAACACCCATTGGAATAAAACTCCATGGAAAACTTTAGCCTGGAAGATTCCACACAAGTCCCAAGTCTGCACCACAGAACTGACTTGCTTCTTCCTTCCACAGCTTGGCACCACAAGAAAGGAACTGCAGGGATCCTTTTTGGTGTGTTTGTTTTGCCGTTACATTACGTGGTGTGTGTGTGTGTGTGTGTGTGTGTGTGTGTGTGTGTGTGTGTGTGTGTGTGTGTGTGTTATGGGGGGTGTGTGTGTGGAGGATGGGGGTGGGGTGTGTGGGAAAGGGGTTTACCTGTATATGTTAAACTATGATTATCTCTGTGCCTATTTTTTGTCTGTCTGTGTCTCTGTCATGTTCGTCTGTCTGTCCGTCTGTCCTCTCTCTCTCTCTCTCTCCTCTCTCTCTTCTCTCTCTCTCTCTCCTCTCTCTCTCTCTCTCTCTCTCTCTCTCTCTCTCCCTCCATATGTTTCTATGTCTTGGATAAGTTTTTCTTTGGCTGACTTTCTTAAGCTATATGTCTGTCTCTCAGTAAACTCTCTCTCTGACTCGTTCTCCTTCTGTCTCTCTGTGTGTCTGCCTGTATGTATGTATGTATGTATGTATGTCACTTTCTCTGTCAGTCTGTCACTCTGTCTCTGCGTCTGTCTTTCTCTCTCATTGTCTCTCTCTGTCCGTCCGTCCGTCTGTCTGTCCGTCTGTCTCTCTGTCTGTCTTTCTGTCGTTTCCTCTCTCTCTCTCTCTCTCTCTCCTCTCTCTCTCTCTCTCTTTCTTTTTTTTCTCTTTCCCTCTCTCTTTCTCTCCCCCCTCTCACCCCACCCTCTCTCTCTCTCTCTCTCTGTCTCATAAATCCGGCAAGTAGTTTATTCTTAAGCATCCTCTACCTTTTTCAGGACCCACATATGCCATGAAGACCATGTGTCAAATCAACGACGCCCTGAACAACTTCCTCACTGAAAACTACACCAGAAAAGAAGTATGCCTTTCAATACAGTGACACCACGGAAGACAACATTGGAAACGCCATAGAAGACGAAACATTTTTGGAAACACCATGAAAGACAACAGCATGGAAACGTCATGGAAGACATTGGAAACATGGAAGACAAAGCCAACTGGGAACACCATGGAAGACAACACCATTGGAAAAACCATGGAAGGCAACCAAATTGGAAACACCATGGAAGACAACACCATTTTGGAAATGGCATGGAAGACACCATTCGAAACACGATGAAAGACAACGCCAATGAAAACTTTACCATGGAAGACGCCACCTTTGAAAACGCCATGGAAGACAAAGGAAACGCTATGGAAGACATTGGAAACGCCATGGAATACAAAAAAACTAATGGAAACACTATGGAAGACAACACCATTGGAAACACCATGGAAGACACCACCATTAGAAACACCATGGAAGACATTGGAAACGCCATGGAATACAAAAAACTAATGGAAACACTATGGAAGACATCACCATTGGAAACAACATGGAAGACGCCACCATTGGAAACACTATGGAAGACATCAAAATCGGAAACACTATGAAAGACAACACCATGGAATATATTGTGAACACCATGGAAGACATCAAAATCGGAAACACTATGAAAGACACCACCATTGGAAACACCATGGAAGACATCAAAATCGGAAACGCTATGAAAGACACCACCATTGGAAACACCATGGAAGACATCAAAATCGGAAACGCTATGAAAGACACCATGGAAGACAACAGAATTGGAAACACCATGGAAGACATCAAAATCGGAATCACTATGAAAGACACCATGGAAGACAACAGAATTAGAAACACCATGGAAGACATCAAAATCGGAAACACTATGAAAGACAATGGAATATATTGTGAACACCATGGAAGACATCATTAGAAACACCATGGAACACGTTGGTAACACCATGGAAGACACCATTAGAAACACCATGGAAGACATTGGAAACACCATAGAAGACAGCAGAATTGGAAACACCATGGAAGACAACAGTATTGGAAACACCATGGAAGACAACAGCATTGGAAACACTATGAAAGACACCATGGAAGACAACAGCATTGGAAACACTATGAAAGACATTACCATGGAAGGAAGACTTTACCATGGACGAATCACTACACAAGTCTTAAGTCTACACCACAGAATTGACTGCAGCTGTCAAGTCGCAATCTGATGTCCTCCAGAACTTGGCACACGTCGAGAAAGCAACTACAGGGACTTCATTTTCGGTGGGTTTGTTGTGCTGTCATGTGATGTATGTATAGGGGGGTGGGATGGGGAGGCTGTTTGTTTGCGTGTGTGTGTGTGGGAGGGGGGGGGGGGGCTATATGCCTGTATTTATTTAGTTAGAGTTTTTTCTGTGTGTACTTGTCTGTCTGTCTGCCTGTCTCTTTATCTGCCTGTCTCTTTTCTATCCGTCTGTCTCTTTGTCTGTCCGTCTGTCTGTCTGTCTGTCTGTCTGTCTGTCTGTCTCTCTCTCTCTCTCTCTCTCTCTCTCTCTCTCTCTCTCTCTCTCTCTCTCTCTCCTCTCCTCTCTCTCCCTCCCCCTCTCTCAAATCCAGTCAATACTGTTATATTCAGCTGAAATTGGGGGTTAAATAGACTAGAACATCTGGAAAAAGTGCATCTAATCGCTTGTAAAAGATTTTTAGGTGCGCCTGCCAAGACACCAAATAAAATGGTGTATGTAGATCTGGGCATGTACCCATTTTATGTAAATACACAGGTTGCATGCGTAAGATTCTGGTTTAAATTATTACACGTGGATTCTGAAAGATTGCCACATAAAGCGCATCATATGTTAGAATTAGATAAAAAGGGCAAACAATGCTGGGTCTCTAAGATCAGGGAAATATTATGTATAACTGGGTTTAATATCGTTTGGTTAAACCAAGGAGTAGGAGACATAAAAATGTTCTTATATGCCTTTAAACAGAGACTTGTAGATTGGTTTACCCAGGAATGGACTGGCATCATCAGGGATCGTAATAGATATGATTGTTACAGAAACTTTAAAAGACTGCTTTTGGAAGAGAGAAGTATATCAGTGAAATGGATACATATTGTTTTCGCGTTGCAGTTACACAAGTACGATTTAATGTTCTGCCACTAAACAATAATACACGTCGTTATAGTAGTTCAAATGAAGATAAGAAGTGCCCTGTTTGTAAAGACCAAATGGAGAATGAAGAACACTTTTTTATGTAATTTTTCAGTCTATGAAGATTTGAGAAATAAGTTTCTAAAAGATTCGAACAGATTTCCTTTGCACGTGCTGCTCAAAGCTACAGAATCTACTGATAGACATAATTTATCTCCATTTATTTTCCATGCAACCAACAAAAGAAATAAGATAACTTTCTAGAAATTGATCATTATATTGATGAATACTATATTTTACATTCGAAACATTGTCGATTATGATGCACGTGAATTATTTTGTGATGAATGTTCAAGATATTGTGGATGATTTCTCCATGCGTTATTATTGCTACTGCATTGTTTCATATTTATAGACGTTGATAGTAATGTTTATAACACTCATGTCATATGACCACTCGGTACGCCTATCATTTGTATTGTGGCCTAAGGCCGATGTACAGTAAAAGTCTGAAGTCTGAAGTCTCTCTCTTGACATTCACATAAAATTAACCTTTCTTCCTAGCCATTACTCTGTTTAAATCAAGTATGGTATATTCTGGGAGCTGGTTTTGGAATAGGCTCCTAACCTTTTTAAAAGATGGAACAGAATTTTCAAGATTTAAGTCCGTTATATGATTTTTTAATGACTCGTGAAAATGTCACATTTTTCACCACAAAGGTTTTAATCAAAACGCTATTAGTCTGTTGCATAAATTGTCCCCGAGGATGGTATAGTTAGTTATTGTTAATAGCCATTATTATTAATTTTTTGTTTGTCATTATTTCTGAGTATAATGTATGTAAGCTCGCTCTCTATATCTCGCTGATGTTCTCTATATCTTGCTTGCCTTTCGGTATGGTGTGTGTGTGTGTGTGCTTGCGTGCGTGTTTGTAGTGTAATGTCCATGCAATTCTAGGTCATATTTTACCCTTGTTTGTTTTTTAGGGCTGGATGTAAAAAGTATGTAATGATTATTATATTACCCTCTGAACAGTAAAAGTTAAACATTGTTTAAAAAATTGCTCTCTCTCTCTCTCTCTCTCTCTCTCTCTCTCTCTCTCTCTCTCTCTCTCTCTCTCTCTCTCTCTCTCTCTCTCTCTCTTCTCTGTGACTCCCTCTTTCTCTCTCTCTCTGACTCCCTCTCTCTCTCTCTCTCTGACTCCCTCTCTCTCTGACTCCCTCTCTCTCTCTCTACCTCTTAGTAGACAACTGGCTATCAAACATTAATGACAATAAATTTTGTGGAGTACTATTTGTAGATCTCAAAAAAGTTGACACAATTGACCCTACACTTCTCATAAAAAAACTAAACATGTACCATTTCTCTACCAATACCTTAGAACTACTTGCTTCCTATCTAGAAAAACAGGCAACAGTGTGTCTCAATAGGTACAACTACATCCAAACTACAAGCCGTCAATTATGGAGTACCACAAGGATCCATACTAGGACCTATTCTCTTCTCACTATACATAAACGACCTCCCTCTCCACATCAAATCCAAATGCGAACTATTTGCTGATGACACAACTATTCATACGAGCCACAATAACCATATCTCTCTGGCAAATGCATTACAAAAAAGTGTTGATCAGCTTATTGAATGGACCGAACTAAACCATATGTCTATACACCCCCAAAAAACAAAATGCATGCTTATTACCACTAGACAAAAGCGTCAAAACTTAACCCATAAACTTACTCCCATCAAAGTTAAAAAGGAAGTAATTGAACAAACCTATCACCACAAGGTTTTAGGGGTAACAATTGATGAAAATCTCAGTTGGTTCTACCACATATCTCAACTATGCAAATACATGTCCCAAAGAGTATACCAACTTTCTAAAATCAAGCACTTTCTTGACTTTCATTCAAGGAAACTATTCTTCCAATCTTATATACAATCCTCAATAGACTATGCTTCTACCCTGTGGGATTCTGCTAGTGCAAACACTATGAAACCAGTACTGAGTCTGTATAAACGTGCTCTAAAAGTGGTCCTGTTAAAAAGGACAAGCTTACAAGAAGCTGACTATACTCAATTAAATATTCTCTCCTTACACCAAGGTTTAAAATATAACAAAGGAGTCATGATGTTCAAGATCATGACAGAAACTGTTCCATCATACTTAATAGACAAATTCCCCCTAAACCAATCCAGAAATACTATAAAGCCTAGTGTCCCAATTCCGAGAATAGACTTATTCAAATCTAGTCTACTTTACTCGGGCCCTATGCTGTGGAACTCCCTTCCTGATTCAGTTAAACATCAATCAATCACAATATACAAAACTCAATTATCAACTCACTTGATACATCAACAATAACAAACCACAGTCCATAGCCTTAAAAACAAAGTTGCATATCCTCCCTTACCTATCTGCCCTTTCCATCTTACCTATCTGCCCTGCCCTTTCCCTTCACCTGTCTTTCTGTCAGACCTTGTCCCCCCCCCCCCCTCTCTCTCTCTCTCTCTCTCTCTCTCTCTCTCTCCCCTTTTTCAAATTTTCATTGTTGAATAAGTGAGTTTACCAAAGCGAAAACTTTTTTTTTTTTTTTCTTCTTTTTTTACTTTTTTTTTATTACACTATAGTTATAAGAAATATATCTATCATAACAATAATATGTGTTAATCTGTATGAGTATAATGAAAAAGAGTGTTGACAGTGATGATGTGCTGTTGAGAATCATTTCCAGTATTTTTTTCTATGTCGTTGTTTGTTTGTTTACAAACAAAAAGCATTATCTTTCACACACGCACGCACACGCACACACACACACACACACACACACACACACACACACACACACACTCCATCCTCCCTCCCTCTCTCACTCTCTCTTTCTTCCTCCCCCCTATCTCTCTCTCTCTTACTTACAATGTATAGATGTTCATTTTATGACTTAAGTGATTTTTTCTCCTTATTGTAAGAGTGTATTGGTATTGGGCTTATTTCTTTTTCATGACATTCATTTTGTACGAGTATATTCGAAAACAATTTTGATGGTGATCCTGTGCTGTCTTGAGAATTATATATTTAGTATTATCCTTAAAACACACACACACACACTCTCTCTCTCTCTCTCTCTCTCTCTCTCTCTCTCTCTCTCTCTCTCTCTCTCTCTCTCTCTCTCTGACCTTATAGATTTGGTTTTTATACCCCCTTCTCTTCTTCCTTGTTCCTTGTTTTATTGTGTGAGTACACGGGTATTGAGTTTATTTCATTATCATGACATATAACCTGCATGAGTATAATCAAAATAAGGATTGACGGTGATCGTGCACTGTTTTGAGAATTATATAAATATTTAGTGTTATCCCTGAAACACACACACACACACTCTCTCTCTCTCCCTCCCTCCCTCTCTCTCTCTCTCTCTCTCTCTCTCTCTCTCTCTCTCTCTTTTTTTCTCTCGCTATGACCTTATAGATTTGGCTGGGTTTTGTTTTTCCTTCTTTCTTTCCCTCCTTGTTTTTATTGTATGAGAGTATGGGTATTGAATTTATTTGATTATCATGACATAAAATTTGTATGAGTAATCAAACTAAGTATTGAAGGTGATCGTGTACTGTTTTGAGAATCATATATTTAGTATAGTTTTAAATTTCTTCTTGGTTTGTTGTTTTTATTGTGTGGATGTATGGGTATTAAATTTATTTCATTATCATGACATATAATTTGAAACGAGTATAATCTAAAATGAGTGTTGATGGGATCGCATACTGTTTTGGGATTTATATATTGGATATTATCTCTGAAATACACACACACACACACACTCTCTGTCTCTCTGTCTCTGTCTCTCTCTCTCTCTCACCTTTTATCGTCCTGCTTATAGTATATCCTGATGAAGGATTCATATTTTTATAATTTTCAATACGTTATTGGACTTGCCTCTGTACTTAAGTTTTAATGAGTGCCCTATTTCAATATCTTATAATTATGTTGAAAACAAGTATGTGTACCATTTGACAATGTGTAGATGTTTATCTTTATGACTTAAGTTTGGTTGTGTTATTTTTCTTGGCTTTGTTGTTGCTCTTGTTCTTGTTGTTTGTCTTTCTCTTTTTTATCATCTTTTGTTGGTTTGGTTTTTCCTTCTCTTTTGTTTGTTTGTTTGTTTTGGTTAGGGTTTTTTTTGGGGGGTGGGGTAGGGGTGGGGTATTTCTTAGGATTTTCTTTTAATTGCTTGCTTGGGGGGGGGGGGGGGTTGTTGGGGGGGAGCTGTTTTGAAAAGGGTTATTTCCCCTTGTTTTTATTGTGAGACTGTACAAGTATTGGGTTATTATTACTAAGATGTATCCCTAACGGGCGGGGACTGGATGTAAAAAAGCACATGTGTGCTTATTCATTATCCTCGAAATAAAAGAATTTGTCATTGTCATTGTCATTGTCATTGTCTCTCTGTGCGTATGTGTCTGTGTGTGTATATGGATGGATGGATGGATGGATGATGGATATATGTATGTTTATATAATGTGCGTGTCTTTCCCTCCCCCTTCTTTCTTTCTCCCTACCTCTTCTCTCTCTCTCTCCATCTCTCTCTCTCTCCATCTGTTTCTATGTATTAAAAAAGTTTCGTTCATTGTCTTTCTAAAACATATTAAAGCCTTTCCAATCTGTCAGCTGTGTCCTCTCTCTACTCTCTCTCTCTCTCTCTCTCTCTCTCTCTCTCTCTCTCTCTCCCTCTCTCTCTCTCTCTCCCCTCTCTCTCTCTCTCCTCTCTCTCTACCCTCCCTAACCTACCTCTTCTCTATTTGGGCAGTCCATTCCTGCGGAAAAGAAACTTTGTCATCTAAGTTATTCATATGATTAAAATAAAATTCAACAAGTAGTTCAACATCCTCCTTTCTGTTCAGGTCCCAGATATGCCATGGAGACCATCTGCCAAGTCAATGGCGCCCTAGAAAGCTTCACCACTGAATACGACACCAGAAAAGACTGTTCCTTTCAATAGGATACCGTGGAAGACACCATAGGAATCACCATGGAAGACATTAGCAACACCACGAAACACCACCATTGGTAAATGCCATGACATGCTACGCCACGGAAAGTTTGACTTAGGAAGACACATAGTACTTTACTACTACGAAAACTAAAAAGAAAGGATAAAAAAACGAAGACGAAAATGTGGATCTACATGCAACTTCTATTTCAAAATGTCAGAACAGAAAAGTAAACAGATGTCCTGAAAGAACATAAAAGGCAAGAACAATAAACAGTTCATGAAGAACAGTGCAAAGACAGAAAAATAATAAAAAGCATTCTGAAGAACAGTATAAAGACAGAACAAACAAAAAGCATTCCTGAAGAACAGTGCAAAGACAGAAAAACAAAACCATGAAAAACAGTGGAAAAACGCAAGACTGAAAAACATTGACCATGTAAAACAAAAAGCCCCCAGAAACGCATCTGACGACGACAGTTCTGCGAAGCAAGATTGAGGGCAGAAAGAAGAAAAAACACGAGGCAGACTTTCCTTCATTCCATCGCTGCCAACATCACTGAGGTAAACGACGACGACTACAGGAGAGAATTCAGCAGCGATGAAGATTGGCGAACCCTGGCGGCACAACGTGGAGCTCCTACCGTCGACAGCGGCGATGGGAGACAGTTGATTCAGTGTAAATGTTATGGTAAGAAAAGAAAGGTAGTGTCCCATAACCTATAAGCTCGTAGACGAGCGAGGCATCGGAGACCTCACTTCTCTAGGGCCAGCATATTGAGGCGGCGCCCATCTCCTATCCCTCGTTGTTTTACCTTTTTTCTGACCCTAAAGAGGGCAGGTTCCCATTTACAGCAGGGTGAATTGGGGGACTGTACTGAAGCCAAGGTGCGAAAACGGTCACCCATCCAACTGGTAACCGGGCTTGATGCTGCTTAACCTTACCTAGGAGCGAGTGCAATGTACTTAAGTATAAAATTCGACTTTAAACGGTGGTTCTTTGTTTACAACCGTTTTATTTGATACAACTATTGGCCTTGGCCATGTACGGCATTTTTTTTTTTCCAAAATGATTGCGTGTGATATCTGAGGGGATGGAAATTTGTGATGAGAAACGTATTTGTAAATGTAATAGTACGTGATGATAGTTTTTGTTTGCGGACTTGGCTAGGACACCCTATTACAGCCCTCAAATCACTCAGCCCAGCTCTTGTTTTACCGCACCCTACTTAATTTTAAAGGCAAGTACCAATAGCAAAGGTAATAACTATGTAAAATGTGCTATTTAAGCTAGTTGGATGAGACTATAAACCGAGGCCCCGTGTGCGAACGCATGCAGAACATCTTGCACACACGTGAAATCCTGTTCCGCTTTTCGAAATAGGCCATTGTGTGCCGGTGGGAACAGACAAAATTTACAAAACCGCATACACACGGGGACTGGATGTAAAAAAGCACATGAGTGCTTATTCCATTATCCTCGATATAAAAGAATAAATAAATAATTTTTAAAGTTGGTATTAAAGTATTAATGAATGAAATCAAGATGCACAGTTTACTTTTTGTATCGGATTAGTTGTCGAAAATATTCAGTTATTTCCTTCAAGTTGAGTGAGTTGGTATTACAGGTAGAACACTTATCCGTATTTGATTAGAATCAACATAATATACAGTTCTGCCCTTCATAATGCGTTAATTGGTAGCGTAGAGGTTTGCTTCATAAGAAACTATAACTTTATAATATGAAACTAGTTGTTGTTTAGGTATGGACCTATTTTCTTTAACTTGAGCGAGTTGTATCACAAGATACGTATTTGTTACCACCGAGTTTGTGTCAAAGCAGATAGCATTTTTATTATCGCGTTGGATGGTATACAAGTAGAAAGTTATCTCCTTAATGAGTTAGGTAGTATCAATGTATGGGTTTTTCTAGGTATCCGGTTGGAAAAGTTGATCCAAAGTATAATGTATTTTTTTCAAGAATCTAGTGGGTAATTCAGTTTATTAAAGCGTCGAGTTAACTTTACAATAGCTGGTTGGTATCAAAGTTCTTTTTTTCTGTTATATAGAATCAGGTTTTTTTAAGAGCAAGGTCTTTTCTTCCTGTTGCTTTTGTGTTTGTTGGCGTCAAAGTATCGGGTTATTTTTTCTTGTTTTGTGGTCATAAATGTATGAAGTTATTTCCTACAAGATTCGTTAGAACGCATTCAAGCTATATTTCTTTTCCTTGTTATTGAGTTTTGAATCAAGTTCGTTTCTTCACAATGAATGGTTTGGTGTCAAAAAGTTTCTCTCCTGTGTTTCTTGGCAACACTGTATAAACGGTTTTCTTCCCGATTGAATTGATATCTAAGTATACGATTCTTTCGTTGATATTTGAGCTAATTGGCATCAAAGTAAAGAGGTTCCACTCTTTGTTGAATCAGTTGACATACAGACCCAAGAAATCTGTTCTGATAGTGCTGTACAAAAGAGAAATGATCTAACAGTACTAGTACTAGCTTTCAGCGTTATCACAGTGCCATCATACCTGTATGCCTACAACATTGAAATCGTTAATTCCACATAAAAGCAATTTGCACGAAAAGAGAAGCAACTGCAAATGTACGACTCTGGATAGCTAATATGAATAGGATCTCATCATCGTCAATCATTCAATTAACTATTATTGTCTTTCATATGAGCGAGAATGCGTTGCACTGCCGTTAAGCGCCTGACAAGTCAGGCCCAGCTCATTCAACTTCCAGAACACGATCTGACATTGGTGAATCTCCGCTAAACGCATTAGTGGTTGCATATTTCGTTGTAGCAATCATTTCCACTTAAATTTGTTGAGACCTAAAATAACACACCAAAAAATGTGTACCAGGCAAGTGTTGAATATTTAAAGAAAACAAAATTGCTTTTCCTGATTCTACTTTCTCCCTTGTAGTGGTGTTCCCTTGCGCTGGTAACACTTAGACCTCTAACCCTAGTTTTTAAGCCCCCATGCTGCAAACCCTAACTGTTGACCATCTTGGTCCTAACTTCACTGAATAACTCACACTGACCTGCTAACTCTTTGAGTTTAGCGGTATGGGGACACAGTGATTCAAGGGAACACCAGTACATAGAAAGAGTGGGTTTAGGATTACTTATTGGCCAGTTGACGAAAAAACAATTTTTGTAAAATATTCGATAAATCGTGTTTCAAAAGGATTGAGAGAAGTTGTAAGAGGTTACCTGCGCTCGTTTTCCTACACTACTGTTTCTGCATTAATTCTGTAAAATATCGTGATAGTGGTGAGGATTCGGTAAAAGAGAAATAATACATAGATAAAAAACAAAACGCGCCAGTGTTAAGGTAACTCTGAATGGTGGTTTTAAGGCGGGAAAATCGAAAGCTGTAAGGGAGTTAATATAATCCACTATTGTAATTTTCTGTTTTTGAAAAACGAAATTAGAAAATTATCTATCAATACGTTTAAACACGTTGGGGTTTACCTCTATGTTTTTTGTGGTTTAGGAAACGCCATCAACTCGAGCAAAAAGGAAAAACAAGCCAGTAATAGGACTTGGTCCATTAGGCATTATCCTACCAGGATGCAAGAAGTACCCCCTCCCTCCCCTCCCCATCCCCTACTTTCCCCAAACCCAAAGCAGCCTTCCACAAATTTGTCTTCATTTCTCGCTCCCTCTGTACCATCTCCATGCCATTAATTTCTCTTGAGATAATATTCGAGCGTTCTTGCCTGTATTTATAGGCCCATGTGTTCTGATGTCAACTCATCTAGTTAAGTCTTCCTGGCAGTATGTAGTTAGTCGTACCTTGGTGTGTAAAGTAGTTAATGCCTGTATTGATATCCCTGTGTTCTGGTGTCAAAATCACCTGGTTGTCTGTCTACCAGAGTCTGTAGTTAGTCTTATCTTGGTTTAAATTGATTCTGCGTGGTATTGAATAGGCCCATGTGTTCTGGTGTAAAAGTGTCTGGGTGTTAGTTTACCAGGGAGGTATGTAGCTTGTCTTTATCTTGGTTTCAATACTGTGAAGGTTTTAAGTTGTCCCCCTTGTCTTGCAACGTGGCTTGCGTTCTTTCATACCTTTTAGCCGGTTTTGTAAGTTCTCCTTGTCTTGCAATATGGCTTGCATTCTTCTATAGCTCTTTTGTTTAGGTAAGAGGTTGAGGTCGTCTTCTAGTCCTGCTCTTTTCCTCATCTGCGGGCTGGCATAGTCTGTCTTCGATCGGTAGTTGGATAGTCAACTCTTTTATGGTTATTAGTGATCGGGATTTGTATCTGTACTCTATGAAAATCTAGTATGATTCAGGGTGGTCGTTGTACATAGTATGGAAAGTAGGCCAAACTTGATCAGGACTTTATAGTGGTGTGAGGTAGGGTTGAAGAAGAGCGCGGTATATGTTAGCGTTCGTGCGCGTGTCTGTGTGCTTAGAAGGGTCCGTCTAAAATCACTAAATGTGAATAGACGTTAAACTGAAGAACACACTTAGAAGGGTGTGTGTGTGTCTGTGTATGTTCATACCTAGATGTATCTTTCTTTTACCTAGTCAGAAAAGTTATTTTAAAAATTCCTAAAATTGATAGAATTTAAACCAATATTACTTTAAAACAAAGGTTGTCCAAGTAATTATCTTTCCTTTTTGATTTTATCAAAGTATCTGTAGAAAAATACTCGGGTACTGACAGTTTTGTTACGTTTATTTCTTGAGTTTTTGTTTCATTCTAAAATCATATTAGAAAATAGCTGTATGAAATCATCAGCGTACCTTATAGGAGCTGGGCTAGACGTTATTTGAGGGCTTGTTTCCCCATTAACTGTTTTGATAGTGGTTTAAAATGAAACTTGAATGTTGTAGGAACTGATAGTTTTTCGGGGTTATTTTTGTTATGCATTTCCTTTCATTTTTTTTAATTTGATAAAATGTTATTGGTCTTTGTGCATACAATTTCTCATTCTGACATGGACCGCATAATACGCTGTGTTAAGGTTGTCGAGGAAAATAGTCGGAATGAAATCTAAGTTCTGTTAAGTCGTGATAGAGTATGTAACAGTCTTGAGATAGCAACTGATGTGTCAGGATATAGTCGCTTTCATTCATTATGCGCACGCTGCATGCAATACGTTCTGTATGAACCAGGAAGCGAAATGTCTAAAGGCAATAGTGATTATACTAGCCCCACTTTACCTTTTCTATGGGATACACTAGACGCCTAGGAGAAAAGCAGAAGTATGCATATTATTGAAGTGGAAAATTATAGCTGGATCTGAGAATGGATAAACAAGTGAACATTGAACCGTATTACACTAGAGCAATTATAAACCCAGACGAATATAAATCCCTTTGTTTCACGTATAGAGACGCAGGCAACCGCACACACTAGAGCACCAATAAACCCAGCCGACTGTTCACTGCCGCTGAACATTTTAACGGATCGCAACGCACGCAGCAGTTCACACTGGGGCAAATATTGCAAAGATAAGGACTGGTTAGGATTCATTAGAAAAATGCACTAAGGAAAGGAAGTGATAGAAATAGCGATTTTTTTCCCTTGATTTTTTTCCTTGATTTTTTCCTTATTTTTTTCTGGCCAATGAAGAAAGACGTGTGAAGCACTCACCAAAAAAAACACAACCAAAAAAGGAACCAAAAGAAAAAAATCGAAAATAAAAGGATGGTGCTCCATGATCTGCATGCAACTGAGGCGACAAAAATAAAAATTAAAGCAAAAGTCTGGATTGTAGTGTGGGTTTTTTTTTTAAAAACTTGTATTGATAATTGTCACTTGTAATTTTAAGAAGAAATGTAAAAGGCTTTGTTCCAAATTCAAATCCAAAAATCGTCAGATGCCATTTTTTGCAGTAAATGCTATTCAAAATGCTGCTATAGTCCTGTGATGGCAACTGATGCTTAGTCAGGAAAAAGTCTTTGTCCATGATGCACATTCCTGCAATAGGTACTGGTTGGATATGGACGCAAAAGAATATTGTAAAATAGACTCGAAATATGGTAGGAGTTGTTAAAAACTTGTAAACGAGGGTAATAAAGCCTGCTCTGCTTTCAAAGACCTCGTTTAATAATGATAATCATAATTTACAAAGTCTGCTTATAAGAAAGCGAAATTGTTCCTGCTGAGGTGGTTCTTCCTGATAACTGTACGAACACACTTTGATAAGAAACATGGTTCTAAGAAAATTTGCAAGTACACTTCCCTGCTCCGCACATTATTTTTCTCGCGTTGTGATATATATATGTATATATATATATAATCTGTTTTGCTGGTAGCGGTTGTAGGCCACAAAACTATTTATTCTCAGGGTGGCAATAGACACTTCTGAATTATGGAGAGTGTCTTGCTGTTACCTACCACAGAGGATGAGTGAGGTTTCAAACACTGCCGGGACCTCTGAAGAGTGCTCAACCAGGAGCCGAAACTCAAGTCAGGTCAGGCCAAAGGCATGGTACTTACTCAAATATGCCGCTAATGCTGCCTTCAAAGCTTTATCCTTTAGTGAACATTTTCTTTTCTTCGAATCTTGGACAAAAATCATTTTTATGATGGGAATGAAGTTGTAATTGGTTACCTGCACTTGTTTTTCTCCTCTACTTTCTCAACAATATATATATTAATATATATATATATTATATATATATATATATATATATATATAATATTTATATAATATTATATATTTATATAACATATATATATATATATATATTTCTGAAAAAGAAAGATTATTTGATCTACTGAAGATTTTTTTAAGAAATACATTTTTGTTGTTTGAGAAATGTTGTTTTTTTTCCAAGAATATTTTTTTCTAAAATATGAACGTTTCGGTTTTTTTACTCTCAAGAAATATATTCTTTTTTTCTATGAACTGTCTTCGTTTATCTAAGAAATGTTTTCTTTGTGTGATGGTTAGTCATGTTGCTGATACTTGAACTTAGTTGATTTTTGTTCGGGTTATTTTGTGAATGTTTTGTTTGTGCTTGGGCGTCTGGTTGTTTTAGGTTTTTTATTTTGTGGGTTTGGTTTTTTTTTTAATCAAATGGTATAGGTATATAACTATATTGCCCGGAGATTAGTTTTTGATTTTGTTTTAAACCAAGATGATTTTTTATTGTAATAAATATTTTTCTATATCAGAATTGTAAATGTCTGTTTCAATTTATGTGCATTCACATGAAAATATTAGTGATGGTTAATAGCTTTTTTAAGAGGTTGTTGTGTGTGTGCGTGTGTGTGTGTGTGTGTGTGTGTGTGTGTGTTGCGTGTGTGTGTGTGTGTGTGTGTGTTTAAACATTTATCTACTAAAGGGGAGAGGGGAGAGAGAGAGAGTGAGAGTGAGAGAGTCTGTGATTTGAGTAAATTGTTTCTCAAACTTTTTTTTTTCTAGAACTCAACACTTGTGTATGAAATGTGCAGTCTTGTTTCTGTATTGCAACTATCATTATGAATACTTTTTTCAGCGTAAAATAATTTTGGTATTCTACTCGTAAGACTGTATTTTTCATGGATGAATGTACTTCTAGAACAGAATGATGCAGATCATGTACGGACATATCAGACAGTTAACAAATCAGGCTGTTGTTTACTGTTATAGTCTGTTGATAAAATGTGATACTGACAAAACTACACCGTCTTACGTGTGTGTGTGTGTGTGTGTGTGTGTGTGTGTGTGTGTGTGTGTGTGTGTGTGTGTGTGTGTGTGTGTGTTGTGTGTGTGTGGTGTGTGTGTGTGGAGGTGTGTGGGTGTGGGGGGGGGGGTGTACAGCTTGCATTCCTCTGAAAAAGATTTTTTTTTATAAATTGAGATTTCCGTAACAAAATGTAATTACACATGCTTGCATTCTCGTCAAATATACTTGTACAGTATCTAGAATGTTCTTGATATTAAAATTTTGGTTTGTATTTTTTCTCGGGATACATCAATTAAAATTTTACCATACTTCTATATTTCAAATTTGCGGTGCTTTGGTGATTTAAATGCCAGTATGACTGGACATTTTTTTTTATTGTACATTTTAATGCATTGAAATATGTATGAAAATGTATGAATGTTGTATTCTTTGAGTTTAACTTTTTTCAAAATATTCATGAAACGTGTGTTTAGTATCATCATTCTTCAAAATATTCACAAGCATGTTTTTAGTATGGTCATCATTGCTTAATAGACAGCACAGACACTTGCCTTTACTTATTTTGTGCTTTAGTCTTTAATAAATCGAACTCTCGATAAAAGCAAATGCGATAAATGTACAAGAAAAAGCAAATGTGGCTAATTTGTGCGTGCGTGCGTGTGTATGTGTGTGTGCGTGTGTGTGTGTGTGTGTGTGTGTGCGTGCGTGCGTGTGTGTGTGTAAAAAGCTTTCACTATTGTATTTAAAAAGATGAATTGCGCGCGCGCGTTTGTGAATGTGTGTGTAAATAGCTTTCACGATTTAAAAAGAACGAAGTCCTCGTTGGCTATTTTTTTAATGTTTTCGGGAGGGAGGGGGAGCTTTGTTGTTTTTGGTTCTGTTTCTTGTTTTGGTTTTGGATTCTTTTTGTGGGGTGAATGTTTTTAAAAGGTATTTTTGCGTGTAAAACCACAGTTTTATGTGTCGTTTATGTGTTTTTAGATGGTAAAAACATCCCAAGTGACGCGTACAACTGTCCAAATCAGTAAACTGATAGAAAAAGGATATTCAGAGCGCTAAGCTTGTCACTTACAAGTGCTATTTGAGCTAACTTTCTTTTTTCTTTCCTTTCTTTCTTTTTCTTTCTTTCTTCTGTCTCTGTCTTTATCTTTCTCTGTCTTTTTCTTTCTCTGTCTTTTTCTTTTCTTTTCTGTATTTTTCTTTCTTCCTTTCTTTCTTGTCTTTCTTTCTCTCTCTCTCTCCCTCTCCCCCCCCCCCCCCCCCCTCTCCTCTCCTCTCTTATTTCTTTCTTTATTCAATTTTAAGTCTTCAATTTTAACGTCTTTCCACTTTAAGCGATACAAGCCTTTTCTTTATTAAACTCTATCTTATGTCATATTGTATCTTTCTTTTTTTTATAGTAATTTCTTTATTTCCCTTTTCTGGCTGTATTTCCCCCCCTTTATATCGTCTGTGCTTTTATCTTTCAATCCCCCCATCCTCTCCCCCCCCCCTCTCTCTCTCTCTCTCTCTCATCTCTCTCTCACTCTCTCTCTCTCTCTCTCTCTCTCTCTCTCTCTTCTCTCTCTCTCTCTTGTTTGTTCGTTCTCCTTTTAATTTTGTATGTGGTTTTTCCGTTTCTGTTTATTAATTTTTCTGTCTTTCTGGATTAAAAAAAAAATTGTCCATTAAAATGTTGTCAATATCTTTATTTGAGATATACTGTTTCTTCATTCATTCTTTTCCTTCTCTGATTCACAATTCTATATATGGGGGGGTGGAAGGGGGGTAGAAGGGGGTGGGGGTGGTTACGGGATAGTCTGGTGGTTAGAGTGATGCACATTGCGGTCATGATCTGCTGACCCGGGTTCGAATCTCGTTCAAGAGGATTTTTCCTCTGCAGTTAACATCAGTGCAGACTCCACTCTTCCCCAAAAGTCCTTCGGATAAAACTATAAACCGAAGTCCCGTGTGCGAACGCACGCAGAACATCTTGCGCACACGTTAAGACCCGCTCCGCTTTTCGGAAGAGCAGGCCATTGTGTGTCAAGTGGGAACGGAAGAAAAACTGTGGAGAAAACTGCATACATACGGGGGACTGGATGTAGAAAGGGTACACGAGTGCTTATTCCACTATCCTCAAAATAAAATAAAATGGAATAACATAAAATAAAATAAAATGAAATAAAATACAATGAAATAAAAGAATATAGAATTTTTAAAAATAACATAAAATCAATGGAATAAAATAGATCCATAGAAATATGATTTCTTTCAGTCTTTGAGTTCTTGTAACGATGTGGTGTTCTAATTCTTGTAGCGATGTGTCGTTCTTATTCTTGTAGCGATGCGTTATTCTTCTTCTTGTTGTGGTGAAGTAGTATCATTCATGTATTTCGTTTCCTCGTGTGGCGGATGGTAGAGGGGTAGGTAATGTGTGCAACTGACATGGTCAGGAAATTGGCAGGCACAGGGACTGTACCACAGAAACTCGATGTGTCAGTTGCAAGCACTTGAATGTGTGAATTGCTATTTTCTTTCTTTTTGTCTGTCTTTCTGTGTGTGTGTGTCTTTCTTTTTGTTTTTCTTTTGTATCTTTCTTTCTTTTCTTTTTTACTATACTATACTCTTTCTTTTGTTAGGTCTTTCTCTTTCTTTTTTCTCTTTTTCTTTTCTTTTCTTTTCTTGTTTTCGTTTTCTCTCGTTCTTTCTGTTCTGTACTTGTTCGTTCTTTATTTATTGATTTCCTTCTCTCTGTCTTTGCTTGTTTATTTCCTTCTTTCCTTTTTTCTTTGTTTATTTCCTTTTTTCTTCCTTCCTTTCTTTCCTTCTTTCTTCCTTCCTTTCTTTCCTTCTTTCTGTCTTTTATTGTTTTTTTCATTCATTCTTTCTTTCTGTCTTTCTTTCTGTACTTGTTCTTTCTTTCCTTCCTTCTTTCTTTCTTTCTTTCTTTCTTTCTTTCCTTCTTTCTTTCTTGCTCTTTCTTTCTTTCTTTCTTTCCTTCTTGCTTTCTTTCTTTCTTCTTTCTTTTCTGTACTTGTTCTTTATTTCTTTATTTATTTCCTTCTTCTTTCTTTCTTGGTCTCTTTCTTTCTTTACCTTTTCTTTCGTGTTTTCTTTCTTTCTTTCTTGTTTTCTTTCTTTCCTTCTTTCCTTCTTTCTTTCTTTCTCTCCTCCTTTCTTTCTTTACTTTTTCTTTCTCTCCTTCTTTCTTTCTTTCTTGTTTTCTTTCTTTCTTTCCTTCTTTCTTTCTGTCTTTCCTTCTTTCTTTCTGTCTTTCCTTCTTTCTTCTGTCTTTCCTTCTTTCTTTCTGTCTCTCCTTCTTTCTTTCTTTACTTTTTCTTTCTTGTTTTCTTTCTTCTTTCTTGTTTTCTTTCTGTCTTTCCTTCTTTCTTTCTGTCTTTCCTTCTTTCTTTCTTTCTTTCCTTCTTTCTTTCTTTACTTTTCTTTCCTTTTTTCTTTCTTTACTTTTTCTTTCTTGTTTTCTTCGTTTTTTTTCCTTTTTTTTCTTTCTGTCTTTCCTTCTTTCTTTCTGTCTTTCCTTCTTTCTTTCTGTCTTTCCTTCTTTCTTTCTTTCTTTCCTTCTTTCTTTCTGTCTTTCCTTCTTTCTTTCTTTACTTTTCTTTCTTGTTTTCTTTGTTTCTTTCTTTCTTTCTGTTCTATACTTGTTCTTTCTTTCTTCTTTTTTTTCTCTCTTCTCTCTCTCTCTCTCTCTCTCTTCTCTCTTCTCTACTTCTTCTTTACTTACTTTACTTTACTTTACTTTACTTTCTTTCTTCTTTCTTTCTTTCTCTCTCTCTTTTCTTTCTTTCTTTCTTTTCTTTTTTTTCTTTCTTTCTTTCTTTCTTTTCTTTTTCTATCCTTTGTTTTTTTTTTTCTTTCTTTTTCTCCATTTCTTTTTTCTCTTCCTTTCCTTTCCTTTCTTTCTTTCTCTCTTCTTTCATTCTTTCTTTAAGTTACTCTTTCTTTTTCTCTTTCTTTCTCTTCTTTCTCTCTACATTTCTTTGTTTCTTTTTCTTTCTTTCTTTCTTTCTTTTTCTTTCCTCCTTTCTTTCTGTCTTTTTCTTTTTCCTCCTTTCTTTCTTTCTTTTTCTTTTTCCTCCTTCCTTCCTTCCTTCCTTCCTTTCATTCTCCAAAGAGTGTATAGAGAAAATGGAGGTGTTGGTTACACACGTAGTTGGAATTGACAATTTTTTTTTTTCCTTGGCTTCTTTTTGTTTTGTCTGTTTCTTTCTGTCTTCGTATTTTCCTTTTTCTGTTCCATTTTTATGTTTAGTCTCTTCTTCTTTTTTCTTGTTCTTTTTTCTTTCTGTTAAAAAAATCTTTTCTTTCTTTCTTTCTTTCTTCTTTCTTTTTTTTCTTTCTTTCTTTCTTTCTTTCTTTTCTTTCTTTCTTTCTCTTTCTTCTTTCTTTGTTGCTTGCTTGCTTGCTTTCTTTCTGGCTCTCTCTCTCTCTCTCTCTCTCTCTCTCTCTCTCCTCTCTTTCTTGATTTCTTCTCTTTTCTTTCTTGCTCTCTTTCTCTCTTTCTTTCTTTCTTTTTTCTTTCTTTCTCTCTTTCTCTCTTCTTCTTTCTCTTTCTTTTTCCTTTTCTCTTTCTTTCTTTCTGTTTTCTTTCTTTGTTCATTCCTCACTTTACTTTTTTTTTCTTTCATTAGTTCTTCCTTCCTTCCTTCCTTTCTTTCACCTAAGATTGTAGAGAGAATATGGAGGTGTTGGTTACACACGTTGTAGGAATGAACTTTTTGTGCTTTTTTTTGTCGTCTGTTTTTTTTTTCTGCCTTCATTTTTTCTCTTTCTGTTCGTTTTTTTTTTTCCTCTTTTGCAATTTCTGGTTTCTCTTCTGTTTTTTTTTTCTTTTTTCTCTTCTTTCTTTTTCTAAAAATTCTTTCTTTCTAGAAAATTCTTTCCTTTTGCCTCTAGTCTCTTCGTTCCGTTTTATTTGCGTTTGCCTTCTTTCTTTCTTTCTTTCTTTCTTTCTTTCTAAAATTCGTCCCTTTTTTTCTAAATTGTTTTTTTTTAAATTCCTTTCTATAACTCTTTCTTTTTAAACTCTTTCTTTTTAAGACGCTTTCTTTCTTTCTAGAATGTTTCGTTCTTTTTTTTTTTAAATCTTTTTTTCTAAAATTTTTTTTCTTGGCTTTTGTTTCCTTCTGAGCGGGGTGGAGGGTGGCGGGTGGGAGGGTGTCTGTTTTTTTCCGTTTTTTTTTTATCTAGTGTTTCATCC
>CM054141.1:15687322-15699822 GCA_028751875.1 Rapana venosa | reverse complement strand
CTTACGACATATTTTGCCACAGCAAGTTGTCGATATTCATTTAAAAGGTAGAACACCTATTTCCTTATATGTGCCTAGAGTTGAGGCGTGAGCTGGTACACCTAAAGCAAGTCGAAATGCTTTACAATCAAGACTCTGGATTTTCTGAAGCAAATAATTTGGAGCACTGAAAAATACTTCTTGTCCATAAGACAGTCTTGATCTCACTAGGGATAAGGACAGATGCTTTAATACAGTAACATCTTGCCCCCATGGCTGTTTACTGGTAACTTTTAAGAAGTTAAGAACTTTCTTAGCTTTAGTTGCCATATATTCAATATGTTGATTCCACGTTAACTTAGAAGTGAGGTATACACCTAAGAATTTCACTGCTTGTTTGTATTCTAAAGTTTCTCCATTTATTCGAAAATTAGGTAGATCTTGTGGGTTAACACCGTTATTAAAGAGGACAAGGTTGTTTTTTTTCAGGGGAAAGTGAAAGACCATTCTCAAAAATATAACCACTAAGTTTGTCAATTTCTCTTTGATATACTTTTTGATAAAATGTTACCTGCCTTTTGGGTGTTTTCTTTTTCATTGTAACATCCATCCACAAGCATATATCGTCAGCATATTGCGCAAGAACAACACTGTTAGATAAAAGTCTAGGAAGATCATGCAGTAAAATGTTGAATAGATAAGGTGATATTACTGAACCTTGCGGGAT
Organism: Rapana venosa; assembly: GCA_028751875.1. Classification (NCBI taxonomy): domain Eukaryota; kingdom Metazoa; phylum Mollusca; class Gastropoda; order Neogastropoda; family Muricidae; genus Rapana; species Rapana venosa. The sequence continues at coordinate 15,699,116 of CM054141.1, read as the reverse complement.
ACCCATGTCTGGTGATCGTAGAGAGGAATAACAATTCCCAACTTTAGCTTGAATGATTCTTCCTGACAGAAAGCTTTTAATATAGAAGTAAATACTGCCAGAAAGGCCAATAGATTTCAGTTTATAAAGCAATCTCTCATGCCACACATGATCATATGCCTTATGTACGTCAAAAAATGTGGCAAGTACATTCTTTCTGCGAGCAAACTGATATTTAACTTGAGTGGTAAGTTTAACTAAATGATCAACTGTAGATCTACCCTTACGAAAACCTGCCTGATTTACAGGTATAATTTTATTTTTGTCACAAAAATATGTCAGTCTGTTTAATATTATTTTTTCCATCACCTTCCCTGTATGGGAAGTTAATGCAATTGGTCTATAGTTATTCTTATCGCTCATGGTCTTTCCTTGCTTTAATACTGGTATCAAAATAGAATGTTTCCACGATTGAGGTATAATTCCATGAATCCAGCAGCATTGAAAAAGGTCTAACAACAGAATTAACCACTCATTAGGGAGATGCCTTAGTAGTTCATTAGATATTGAATCTTTACCCACTGATGTTTTTTTAGTGGGCAGAGATAAGATTACATCTCTTACTTCTTGCAACGTAATAGGGGCATTCACATAGTGTGTATTATTGCATTCTGGATCTAAATATTCATCTTTTTGTACCTCAGTTTCTCTAAAAGTTTTAGATTTATCTGAAAGGTTCTGAGTACTCATAGAATCAGAAAACATGTTTACAAAAACTTCAGCTTTTTCTGAATCAGAAAGAACTTCTTTTTCCTGTATTTTGATTGGATAATTCTGTAAACAAACCCCATTTTTCATGTCATTGAATTTTTTCCACACCTTTTTTAGATCTGTGTATTTGGAAACGTCGTTTGTACAGAAGCTACTCCAACACTGGTGCTTAGCTTGTGCTATAACACTGTTGCATGCAGAGTTTGCTCTTTTCATCAAGAGATGATTTTTTTCATTGCGTTCTTTTATATAGTTTTTATATTTTTCTTTTTTCTCATTTACAGCTTTCTGACAAGAATCATTCCACCATATATTACCTGAATGTTTGTTGGATTTTAAAGATGAAAATTTTGGAATTGAACCATCAGCAGCTTGTAAAATGATATCTGTAAATTTTTGGTAAAAAATGTCGACATCATTATCTTTAATGCTTTCTGTATTTACTGCAGTTAAAAGGGCATTAAATTTATTCCAGTCAGCAAGATCATAATTATATTTTGGGATAACATCTTTATCATTACTACATCCACAAGAGTGGTCATTAAGGGTTATCACGATTGGTAAGTGATCACTCCCTAAAGTGTTGGTGTGTGTTTCCCATTTACATTTTGGAGCCAGCACAGGAGAAATGAAAGATAAATCAATGGCACTTGCCCTATGACTAGCAATATCTGGGATTCTGGTTACACTACCATCATTTAATAAATAAAGGCAAGAATCTACTATATTTTTTAACAAATCTCTTGCTAGTTACTGACGTGCTACCTCTATCCCAAAAAGGAGAGTGCGCATTAAAGTCTCCAACGACTATCCCCTTTTTATTTGAATCTTGCAATGTGTGAATCCATTCAGTATTTTCCTCATTTGGACCTTTAGGGAGATATACAGAAACAACATTTATGAGATGATTATTGACTTTTACTTTTGCTGCACAGGAATATAGATTCAATACAGAAGATGGTGCTGGTGATTTACATGAACTATACTCCAATTTTTCACGGATGTATATGGCGGTTTTTATCTTTTCTGTATCACTCATAACGCTTTCATGAATTGGCGGATGATAAAAGTTTGCCAGTATTGGCAAGTTGTTTCGACTGACATTCAATGACTGTAAAACTAATATTTGGTAACTTACAGTGGAAAGATGATGAATAAGATAGTGCAGATTAGTCATTACTGATCTGCAGTTCCACTGCAATATCTTAACAGGACATTGTTGTACCATATTGATATTGAGAGTATGATAAGAAAGAACTCAAGTGAATAAATAAATAGATAAATAAATAAATGAATACAAAAAAAATTCAAGATAGCTGAGCTACAACTATTACCAATAGACTAGATCTAAGCAATAGAAGAGACGATCAGAAAGTCAGAGCCAGAATTGATCGCAGATCCACATGGATGACACTAATTAAAACTCTAAAACAGTTTCGTTTCTCAGCTCATAAAATGTTCAGTACCATTCTCCTAAATATCCATACATATTCCACCAGGGGCCCCTGTCTCCACCTGGAGGTAAGACTCTGGAGAACGCTGGAAAGTTCCTGCTGCATGATTGCAGAGTAGGCTGTCTCCTGGTCTTCCTCGGAGTCTGCCAGAAAAGCTGACGGACGTGTCTGCCCACGTTGACTGCCAGCACACTGGATCCTCTCCGTGACGGGTGCAGTCCATCCTTTGAAGCCCTGGTGTTAGTGGGAAGGTTGGAGTGGTGAACAAGAGAAACATTGACAACATCATGAAGTTCAGCACTGATCAAGGCATTAAAAAGTTCCCTCTGAACATTTAGTTTAAAATCTCGAACAGGAGCAATCTTGCTAACAACAATCTTTGTTCTAGGGTGGTCAGCAACAATACTTTTTATGCAGTCGATGTATTTCTTACTGCTAACTTCTGGGTTCGAGATCTTTATGTCATTTATACCGCAATGGATGACAATAGCATCCACAGGTATGTTAGAGTTGGAAAATACTGTGTCCAGGGTTGGTTGTAAATCTTCTATTTTGAGGACTTTACAGGACACCATGTTAAAATCATAGGAAAGCCCTAGTCTCCCAGCATTTACATCCTTCATGACAGAGTCGTGAAGAAACACCACTTGCGGCATGTCTTGATGTTCTTCTTTCTGTTTAGAACTAGATGTTTTTCTAGTTGTCCTACGAAATGGTGGTTTGACGTCAGTCACAGTCTTGACGTCATTTGTTGCCTGTTCTGCTTTTTTTAACTGAGCAGCCTTTGTAGAACTTTTTTCATTTCGTTTTTGCTGCACCAGCCCTGCACCTGACTTTTTCGCTGGTGCTTTTTTACCAGCAGCTGGTGCAGCTGACCTGGCAACCTGAGCATAGGTCAGTTTTACCGGACTATCAGTCTGGGTCTCCCGGTCAACATAACGCTTCTTTTCTGGCTGGGAGACACAACAGCAGGCATGTTGGTCTAGCTGGCCTATGCGTGTCTCCAGCGACTGAATCTTCTCACACAGTGAGGCAACAAGTAATTGTAGATCTTTAATCTCACTCACTGTGTCTCTGGCAGTATCAGTCGTTCCGTGCCCCAGTTCATCTTTTCCAGAGGTGGAGGCAGGCTGGAGCTCAGAGTCCTGTCGCGTGGAAACGTCAGTGGTTGGTTGCGGTGTTCTGTCCTTCTTCAGTCGGGCGTCTTTAGTGTCGTTGGCAGGCTTATGGTGTAAATAGCAGCCTAGGCTTCTGGATCTGGTCAGCCTTGTCATCATACTAGTAGAAAGGCGATCATCCAGCAGAGCGATGTCTTAGCCTCTGAACGCTTCCGCCATCTTGATTGTGTGTGTGTGGTGTTTAATTGTGTTAAGTTGTTGTTTTGTGGTGTGTGTTACTCACCTTCCACAGCCCTCTGTCATTTCTGACGTTAGCTGCAGACGGGCCACGAAAAATGAAAGATTGGTAGGCACACACACACACACACCCACACCACACACACGCGGCGCCGCGCCGCCGCAACCCACACACCACCAACCACAAACATGCACCACAACATAAACCTCCACTCTCCCAAATTCACCTTTTCTCACACACACACACACACACACACACCCCACACACAAAAAAAAAAAAAACACACCACAACAACAAACAACAAAAACACCACAACACACAAAAACCAACAACAAACACAAAACCCCAAACCCAAAAACACACACACACACACACACCCACACCAAAACCCCAAAACATACACACACACAGAACACCACACTTCACGAACACATACACACACACAAAGACCCCCAAACACACACCATACCCCACACCAATACAAATGCCTCTCCCCTCCCCCCCCTCTCTCTCTCTCTCTCTCCACACACCAAAACAACCACACATACACAACCCACAACAACCAACCCCACACACACACCAAACAAAAACACACAAACCAACACACAAGCCCCCAACAACACAAAACCCACAAATACACCACATTCATCTCTCTCTCCTCTCTCTCTCTTCTTTCTCTCTCTCTTCCCCCTCCTCCCCACACAACAAACACACCACACACACACAATAAACACAACACACACAAACCACATAAAAAAAACACCACACACACACACAAAAAACCACAAACACACACACAACACACACACACACACACACAAAGAATTTTCTGTTTCCTAACCCCATATATATATTATATATATAATATATATATAATATATATATATATAAATATATAATTATAATATAATATATATATATATCAGTGGTAATTCGGTGCATGACATATGTCATCCAAGAGATTGAACATCCAATCAGCCTGTTTGGGTCTAATTAGTTCTCTCAATTCCCCATCGGGAGGTGTGTGGAGGGGAGGGGGGTGAGGTCGGAGAAGAGAAAATCAAGGCTTGGAGCTCAGAGAAAATGAAATGAATTTGATTCTTCTTTTTCGTCGAACGCTCAGACAGCAACTCCTGAGGCCCTGACAAATGCTGCCGTGGTACGCTGAAGGCCCTCCCTCCAGGGGTCCGAAGAGTTTGTCTGTCCCTCATCGGCAGGTCAGTAGGTATAGGTCAGATATTTATTGGCCCTCAGGGTGTTTGGTGTGTTCAACAGGTGTGGAGGAAGTGTTCCACTGGAACGTTTGAATGTGGTTGAAGTAAAAATGAAAATAATGATTACCTAACTTCAGGTAGGGTATTTTTCTCTGTATGAATTTGGAGCTGGTCTCCAATGAAAGATAGCGTTGTTACAAGAGCAGTACCATCGATCTGCTTGGGGTTTTGTTTTTTTGTTTTCATTCACTGAAAATGGCAAACTAGACACAGAAATGGAGACCAGATGCCAAAATAGCCAACGCAGTCAGCTGCCAACTGGCCCCTCTCCTGAAACACCCCAGCATTCCCACCAGCACTAAGGCGAAACTCTTCAACACCATCTTTTTCTACCAACACTAGCATACCAATGCCAGAGACATGGGCCCTAACTAAAGTCCTCGAGAGAAAACTGGTCCCCTGTAAAATGAAATGCCTGAGGAAAGCGGAAAAACAAGACCAGGCGAGACAAAATCAAAAATAATAATAACAATAACAATGATGATGATAATAATAATAATGATAATAATAATAATAATAATAAACGGAACTTATATAGCGCTGTATCTTGCAAAGACAAATCAAAGCGCATGCATTCAACCTAATCTTACACTGTCATGCAACCAATGATAAATAATCAATAGTTTAAACAAACAGATATTTACAAGCATGATGCGCTGCAGACAAAATCTAGGAAATAAAATTTCAAAAGTCAAAATGTTTTTCAAAAGCACACACACACACACACACACTCACACAGGTCGTATACTTTAGCAGGGTGATAGGACATGGAAAGTAGGTGATACGAGACATGGTAGGAACAACACCAAGTCCTACAACACATTGACCAACAGAGAATCAAGCGGTTTGGACACCTCACACGTATGCCCCCTCCCAAACCAGCCAGCTCTTCAGGCATACAACACCGGATGATACTCTGGCTGGAGAGCCAGAGGAAGACCAACACGACGATGGAGCGACTCCCAGGCAGACAGACAGACACCCTCAGAGCCCACGAGATGTCTGTCCCTTCTCCAGGCCACCACCCTCCTGCCTTGCTGCTGACAGACAGACAGACAGACAGACAGACAGACAGACAGACAGACAGACTGTATTTCTCCGCGATACCCACCTGTACAAGCAGAAGGAAAAAGTAAAGGAAGTTAGTTTTGTTTTCCTGCCTGTGTGTTCTTGTTCTCTTAATCGAAGTGGCTGGTTTTGTTTTTGTTTTTTGTTTTTGGCTTTTTCTAAGAGAGCTTTGTCAGTAACAGCAGAGGTGTGTGTGGTGTGGGGGGGGGGGGGGGGGGGGGGGGGGGGGGAAGGGGGGGTGTCTGTGGCAATACCAGTTCTTTTTTTTTTAAACGCAACAATAACGATGACATCGACAGCTTATTAACCATACCATCAAAGAGAAGGAAGAAAACAACAACAAAACAACAACAACTCTCTCTCTCTCCCTCCCTCCCTCCCCTCCTTCTCCCTCCCCTCCTCCCCCTCTCCCTCCCTCTTCCCCTCCCTCCCCTCCTTCTCCCTCTCCCTACCCCTCCTTCTCCCTTTCCCTCTCCTCTCCCTCTCCCCCTCCCTTCCTCCCTCCTTCTCCTCTCCCTCCCCTCCATCCCCTCTCCTCTCTCTCTCCCTCCCCACTCACACCCTCCCCCTATCCCTCTCCCTCCTCTCTCCCCTCACTCTCCCCTCCATCCCCTTTCCCTCCCCCTCTCTTTCCCTCCCTCTTCCTTCTCTCCCTCCCCTCTCCATCTCCCCCCTACCTTCCACCCCTTCTCACTCTCCCTCTTTCTCATATCTCCCTCCTTCCCCCTCTCTCCCCACTCCCTCCCCCCCTTCTCTCCCTCCCTCTCTCCCTCCCTCCCTACCCCTCTCTCTCCCTCCCTACCCCCTCTCCTCCCCTCCCCTCTCTCCCTCCCCTCCCCTCTCCCTCCCTCTCTCCTTCCCCTACCTTTACCGACAATGCCGCATGTATCAGCTCAGCATCCTGTAAATCAAAGCCAGGAGTTGATGGAATGCTAACGATACCAGACACACTGGTGGCAGAATCAACACGCTGTTGTGACTCTGTGTGTGTGTGTGTGTGGTGTGTGTGTGTGTGTGTGGGTGTGCGTTGTGTGTGTGTGTTTATGTGTGTGCGTGTGCGTTTGTGTGTTGTACCACTTCCCTGCCTCTCCGTCATCGTCTCTGACATGGAGCCGAGGACAAAAGGCTCTGAAACTTGAGGAATAGGAGACAGGACAGGACTGGGGACGGGACAGCTCAGGGTCAGTGAAACTCGCTCTCCCCCGACTAAAGATGAATTAATGACCATCTGAACTTAGTCAAGGTCAAAACCCAAAGTTTTATTTTCAGACAGTACAATGAAAAAGGCAGCACAACTGCTAATATTTTTTCATCAAGCCCCAGAAGAGAGAGAGAGAGAGAGGGGAGAGAGAGAGAGAGAGAGAGAGAGAGGAGAGAGAGAGGAGAGGAGAAGAGAAGAGGAGAGAAGAGAGGATGAGAGAGTAGGGGAAGAAGGAGAGAAGAGAGAAGAGAGAGATATTCATACAGACAGACAGACTGACGACAGACAGACAGAAACTTAGTAAATCTTTAAAAGAGAGAGGGAAGAGAGACACCTCAAGACAGACAGACAGACAGACAGACAACAGACAGGAAAAAGAGAACTGTAATTTAATGTGTGAAGGAGAGAAAGGGGGAGAGAGAGAGAGAGAAGGGGAGAGAAGAGAGGAGAGAGAGAGAGCCCTTCAGACTTCAAACTTCAGAACTTCAACTTCAGACCTTTTATTTGTCTTGCCTTAGCCAAAATACAAAGGAAATGAGGGTATGAGTAGACATATACATGATTTTGTTATAAAACACATTACAACAATGTATAAAAATAAATGATAATCACAATAATAAAGAAATAAAATAAACCATTTCTGAATATTCATCACAAATCAATTCAAGTTCGTCATAATCGACAATGTTTTGAATGTAGTATTCATCAATATAAGGATCCATTTCTATAAAGTTATATTACTTCTTCTGTTGGTTGCATGAAAAATGAGAGAGAGAGAGAGACAGAGAGACAGAGAGACAGAGAGAGACTGAGTAAGGATACCTACGAAGAGACCATGCTAAGGGAAGTAAATCCACAACACCATGCATACCCTCTACAAACATACACCAATAAAAGCCTTTTTGTTTTCTTCACATCAAAATCACAAAAATACTAACAGTTTTCAAAGACACCACTGAACCCAAAACAGTAACTGCTTTTTCATATGTAGTAACTGGTACGGGAGGAGGATAAAATCAAAGTCAGCCAGCAGAGGGTCATTCTCATATCTGGGTCACAGCTCAAAGCAAGGTCGCCATTGACTTCAAAGGGATTGACCTAGGGGGACGGGATAGCCTGGTGGTTAGAGTGATGTATTCGTGATCTGCTGACCCGGGTTCTCGTTCAAGAGGATTTTTCCTCTGGAGTTAACATCAGCGCCGACTCCACCCTCCCCAAAAGTTCTTCGAATGAGACTATAAACCGAGGTCCCATGTGCGAACGCACGCAGAACATCTTGCGCACACGTTAAAACCCGTTCCGCTTTTCGGAAGAGTAGGCCATTGTGTGCTGGTGGGAATGGATGACAAAATGTACAAAACTGCATACACGGGGACAGGATGAAAATAAAACACACGCGCGCTTATTCCATCATCCTCGAAATAAAAGATTAAAAGGATAGATAAATAAAGACTTGTCTCACTTCAAAACTTCGTCACGAGTTGAAACCTCCAAACCCCACTTACCATTAATATTAGGTCTGAAAATGAGTTTCATAAGTTATAACAGTTTTCCATTCGTCTATTTTCTCACAAACAAAAGTTACAAAGAAAGCTTCATCGTGAAAATTCACAGTAAGCAAAAGTAGTAAACCACATCTCTTGCAACCAAATTCAGCACTGGTGCTATTTCTTAATCTTTTCTCCTTCCACTCCTTCCTCCACCTTTCTTCAACTTTCATTACATTTTCTACCTTTCCTCGTCTAATATCAGTGAGAGTGAACAGATGTTAAATTGAAGACAACAACAACAACCAAATACAAAATGGCGTCCATGGTTTTCACTTCCGGAAGACCCTCATGTCGCAATTGCATTGTGGGACATTGTGGCTGAGAAAATGAAAATTGTTGACCTAGTAGGGACAGTGGATCAGTCAAGATTCAAGATTGTATTTCAAGAAAACCCCCAAGGCATACATGGAATTTAACAAAGCGGATCAGTCGATTGATCTGGTCTGGGTTGAGTGTGATTGCATCGTGAATATGTGTCCATTCATGCACCTTGGCTTCAGTACAGTACCCTAGTTTAAAAACCCAATTAAATTATTTTAAATACAAAAAGTAACAAAAAATAAAAATATCTTTCTTTTGGCCCACTCACGAAACTGTCCCACAGAAGAAAGTCTGACCCTCAAACCAAAGAAGCAGAAAAAGGTTTGGAATAATTTCCTACATCGATTCAGTAGTTAGTGAAATCAGTAACACAATATTGAAACCCAGTCTGTAGAAATGAAAAAACAACAACGTTAACAAAGTAACCAAAGAAAAAAACATTAAAAAAATTTGTAAAGCAAATGGAAAAGTAATAATGAATGGTTGAGACATTACGTCAATAATCAAAAAAAATTGAAAACAATGTTGTTAAAAAGACCAACAATGATGAAATACGTTGATGAGATGTTTTACGACGACGACACGACACGACGATAGATGAGATATGATGATGAGAAAGAGATGAGATGATGATGAGTATGACGACGTCGACGGTGATGTGATGACGATGACGACGAACGATGATGATGACGACGAACGACGACGACGATGAGATAAGAAGAAGAAGAAGAGACGGACGACGACGATGACGCGATGACAACGACGACAATGACGTTGATTGGAATAAAGAAGACGACCGACAAACGACGATGATGACAAATGGTGATAGCGGTAGTTGGCTAAAAAATAAATATGAAAATGATAATAAGATGATGATTGGCAACAAAAGATGAAAGGGCCGAAGCAGCAATATCCATCCTCCTCTTTCATCCCCACCCCCACCCCCACCCCCTCTATGGTGTATGGAAGCGCTTGCAGCTGTGTCTGCACTGTACTCACCTTACCCCCCCCCCCACCCCCACCCCCCCTCCACCCCCCCCAACCCCCCCCCACCCCCCACCACCACGTCCTCTCCACTGCCCCTCTGTCACTGTCTGCATGATGTGGGCCCCAGCACTCACGGTCTCTGAAACCCTGATGGATGCTGGTGGCCTTATCCATGCACGCACACAGCAAATTCTTCCAACCCCCCCCCCTCCCCACATACCGTTTCCCCCCCCCCCTTCTGCCGCGTGTGGATGCAGAGAAGCCTATCGGGATCGTCCCGGGGGACTGGGTAGCCTAGTGGTTAGAACCATTGCGCTCGCAATCTGACGACTCGGGTTCGAATCCCGTTCAAGGGAATTATTTTTTTCCTTCCCCTGGAGTTAACATCAGTGCAGACTCCACTCTCCCTAAAAGTCCTTCGGGTGTGTCTATAAACTGAAGCCTCCGTGTGTGAATGTACGCAGAACATCTTGCGTACACGTTGAATCCTGTTTTGGTTTTTTTGAAAAGAGTAGGGGTCATTGTGTGTGTCGATGGGAGGAGCAGATGACAAGGTTTAGAAATTCGCATGCACACGGGGATTGGGTGTGAAACAAATAGCAAATGAGTGCTTATTCCATTATCCTCGATATGAAAGAATAAATAAATAAACCAAACTACAATGATAATATATTTAATAATAAATAAGTAAATAAATAAAGTGAATACCATCCCCACTTTCTGTGCTAGGAATTCCCTCTTTTCTATCCTTCTCTTTTTTTCTGCCTTATTCCTCTTTTTTTTTCTTCCAGTCATCCCACCCTCTTCTTGTCTATTATTTTGGCTTTCTTCTCCTGCTTCTATTTTGATATACCACAAGCCATATTTCTGAAATTGCTGGCTGTATCTCACAGTGAATCACAGGTGACACGCTATTGAGGAAGTAGCCTCTCTCATCTATTGCATTAACGATTTTTTGGCATCATTTTTCATCAATATACAATATATTATCATACATTACATTGCATTGTATTAGATTATATTGTATTGTGTTTCAATGCAGTAGATTACGTTGCATTGCATTACGTTGCATTATGTTGTACTGCATTATGTTGCATTACGTTACATTGGATTCCATTACATAACGTATCACGTTACATTGCATTATATTACATTACATTGCATCATATTACATTGCATTGCAGTACATTGTATTGCATTCCTTTTACATACATTGCATTTTTTTGCATTACACGGCATTACATTACATTGCATCACGTTATATTACATTATATGGCATTACGATACATTATATAACCTTATATACCATTACATTATATTACAGTCATCATCTTATCTCATCTGCTCCCGTAACCCCCTCCAGGGTCGTAGGGGCACTGCAGTGACGAACGTTGCACCAGTTGGCTCCATTTGCGGCGGTTGTGGGCAAGTGCCTGGGTTGTGGAGAAGCTTTTTCCGGTCCATTCAGTGATGTTGTCTGCCCATTTCTTCCTCTGTCTGCCTCGCCTTCTCTTCCCCTGCACTGTTCCTTGCAGTACGGTCTTGGAGAGCCCATCTGATCTTGTCACATGTCCGTACCATCTGAGCTTCCCTTTCTGGACTTTTTCCACATAGCATTACATTACATCAAATTAAATCGCATTGCATTGCATTACATTACATTATGTTAGTTGACATTACAGTATATTGCATTACAATACATTACATCACATCGGATCAAATCACATTGCATTACATTACAGTTGTGTTGTTGCTTCCTTCTTTTGCTTCAATGTGGTTTGTTAAAAGTTGGTTCGTGTGCTTTATAAGGCTTTCCATGTGTGTGTGTGTTGT
>CM054141.1:15667322-15679822 GCA_028751875.1 Rapana venosa | reverse complement strand
GGGAGGGGGCGCAAGGAGAGAGAGAGAGGAGAGAGAAAATGAGAGATGAGAGAGAGAGGAGAGAGAGAGAAACTGGAAATAGACTTACGTCATCAGTTTGTTTAAATAGGAATTAATTGACGATGATGGAACGTGATTTAAAATGTAAACGTGTGTGTATGTGTATGTGTGTGTGTCTGTGTGTGTGTGTGTGTGTGTGTGTGCGCGCGCGCGTGAGAGAGAGTGTGTGTGCGTATGTGTGTGTGTGTGTGTGTGCGTGCGTGCGTGCGTGCGTGCGTATGTGTGTGTGTGTGTGTGTCTGTAATTGTGTGTGTGTATGTGTGTGTATGTGTGTGCGTTTGGGGGTGGTTTGGGGGGGGGGGGGGTATGGAGTCTGTGATGTTATGATTGGTACTGTTTCTTGTCAAGTTGTGATTGATATTGTTGCTTGTGACTCTTTGTTGTTGTTTGTTTGTTTGTTTTACTGATTTTTTCCTGTACTTTTGGTGGTTGTTGGTTTTTTTGGTGGTCTTTTTGGTTATTACTGTTGTTTTTGTATGCGTTTGTGATTGCTGTTCTTTTTTCCGTTGATTTTTTGTGATTGTTGTTGCTTCTTTGTTCTTGTGTGTTTGCTGTTGTTTCTTGTGTTTATTGGGATTGTTGTGTCTTGTGCTTGCTGTGATTGTTGTTACTTTATGTTCTTTTATCAATATTATCGTTTTCTGTGCTTTTGTCAATATTGTTGTTGCGTGTGATTTTGTCAATGTTATTGTGTCATGTGCTTTTGTCAATATTGTTGTTTCATGTGTTTTTGTTAATATTGTTTTTTCATGTGTTTTTGTCAATAGTATTGTTTCATGTATATTTGTCAATATTGTTGTTTCGCGTGCTTTTGTCAATATTGTTGTTTCATGCATTTTTGTCAATATTATTGTTTCATGCATATTTGTAAATATTGTTGTTTCGTGTGGTTTTGTCAATATTTTTGTTTCATGTGGCTTTTGTCAATATTGTTGTTTTATATACTTTTGTAAATATTGCTGTTTCATGAATTTTTGTCAATATTATTTTTCATGCATTTTCGCCAATATCGTTGTTTTATACATTCTTTTATCAATATTTTTGTTTCATGAATTTTGTCAATATCGTTGTTTCATGTGCTTTTTGCAGTATTGTTGTTTCATGTATATTTGTCAATATTGTTGCTTCACGTGCTTTTGTTAATATTGTTGTTTCATGTTTTTTGATCATATGGTTGTTTCATGCATTTTTGTCAATATTATTATTTCATGCATTTTTGTCAATATTGTTATTTCATGCATTTTTGTCAATATTGTTCCGTCCTGTGCTTTCATCGCACACACACACACACAAGATTCAAGATTCAAGATTCCAGATTTAATTCCTTTCGCCCCTTTTGGGGTATGGAGGATTACAAACAAATTGAACAGGAGAATAAACCTAACAGCAATACACCCCAAAATAATATCAATATTAACAGGAACTGAGAAGCATAAGTTCATCGCATAATGATAAGCAAACAGTATTAATGGCTCAATACTATTTTTAAGTATACACATTTCTTTAAACGACATAATCTACACTTGTGAAAGACAATTGAATTTTCAAAAAATACCTGCAGATCTTATGAATTTTGAGAGCACACACACACACACAATAAAAGTTTACTTTGACTTTGACTTTGAAAACACACACACACCCCACACATACATATATACTACACTCCCCACCAAAAACAACACACACACACACACACACACACAACACACACACTACAGCCTCCCCAACACACACACACACAAACACACACAGATACACACCCACACATACACACACACATACACACACACTACAGCCTCCTCAACACACACAAATACACACACCCCCACACCCCCCCCACACACAACACACACACACTCAGCCTCCCCCAACACACACACACAAAACACACACACACACACACACAACACCGCACACGCAAACGTATAAATGTATAAAACATTTTGGATCTACAAGAAGAAAGAGTTTGCAAAACTTAACTTTTATGATTATGCCTCCAAAGAATACAGACTGGAGCCATATTCAATAAACTATGAAAACAAAACCCATAAGAAGACGTATTGTAAATTTCGCACAAGCTCTCACAATTTAATGATAGAGAAAGGGAGGCACCAAAATATATCCAGAGTGGACTGAAAATGTAGATACTGTAACAAAATAGAAGATGAACTTCATTTACTCGATGAATGTGTTTTACATGATGAACTCAGAAATAATTTGTTATTAAAAATCAAAACCAAAGACAAAGAACGCAAAAACTGTGTACATAAATTAAGTGACATAATCACAGTTGATATGTATCAAGCAGATATCATCAGATATGTGTATGAGGGTTTTGATAAAAGAGAAAAAGAGAAGTAGAATGCAACATGTTTTTAGTGTACATCACTTTTAGCCAAAATAGATAATAATTATCATTGATGTTTTTGTTGTGTCAAATAAGTCTACATAAGTCTAAAATACATTCATCGAGTAAATGAAATTCATCTTCTATTTTGTGTGTTTGCAGTTTTGTTAATTTTACTATCCATTCCCACCAGCACGCAATGACGTACTCTTCCTAAAAGCGAAACAGGTTTTTAAGTGTGCGCAAGATGTTCTGCGTGCGTTCGCACACGGGACCGTAATTTATAGTCTCATCCGATGGACATTTTGGGGGTGTGGAGTTGGCACTGATGTTAACTCCAGAGGAAAATATCCCCATGGACGTGATTCGAACCCAGTTCCGCTTTTTAGAAGAATAGATCATTGTGTGCTGGTGGGAACGGATGCCAAAGTTTACAAAACTGCATACACACGGGGAATGTATGTTAATAAAAAGCACAAGATTGCTTACTCCATTATCCTCGAAAAAAAAGAATGAATGAATGAAAATACTCGATACAGAAATGGATCCACACACCACATCACAACGCTATACAACTCAACTCGACACAACAAATCACAACACAACACAACCCAACCCAAACTTGATTCATATCCACCCCCACCCCCAAGAACCCACGGGAATTTCTCTGTCTTTGATATAATAAAGCCTTTGAACTTGAATTTGAATTTGAACCCCACCACCACCACCCAAAAAAACCCCAACAAAAAAAAAAAAAAAAACTAACCTGTCTTTGCTCGTCCGAACAGCAAGCACACTCAGCATAAAGAAAAAAAAAGAAACAAAAATCTTCCCTCCCCCTCTTCCTCCCCTCCCCCTCTTCCTCCCTCCCCCTCTCCCTCCCACTCCACATCTCCCAATCCCTTACCTCTTCTCTCTCTCTCTCTCTCTCTCTCTCTCTCTCTCTCTCTCTCTCTCTCTCTCTCTCCTCTCTCTCGATCTATCTATCTATCTTCTCTCTCTCTCTCTCTCTCTCTCTCTCTCTTCATCTATCTATCTATCTCTCTTTCTCCTCTCTCTCTCTCTCTCGATCTATCTATCTCTCTCTCAATCTATCTATCTATCTATCTATCTATCTATCTATCTATCTATCTATGTCTCTCTCTCGTCATCTATCTATCTATCTATCTATCTATCTATCTATCTACTATATCTACTATCTATCTATCTATCTATCTATCTATCTCTCCTAGTATCAGGCGCACCCCACCCCACCCCGTCCCCCAACCCCTCCCTCCCCAACCCTCACCCCACCCCCTACCATCCCAGCTCAAGAAGTATTAAATCTGGCTTCATTTCTTGGAGAAGGAATCACCGGTTGGTCCCGAGAGAGAGAGAGAGAGAGAGAGGAGAAGAGAGAGAGAGAGAGAGAGAGAGGAGAGGGAGAGAGAGAGAGAGAGAGAGGAGAGAGGAGAGAGAGAGAGAGAGAGAGAGAGAGCTGAAACTGATGCCAGAGACTATCGATTACTTTGAAGTTTAAAATGGCATCGCATCGCTCTGGCTTATTGAATTTCCACGCTCCCGGATGGACAAAGAAAGGATTCAATATTCCTGATCCCTTTAAGATGTGTGTTCGGAAGAAGAAAAAGTACGTTCAGACAAGGAAGTACAAGTTAGTCAAAAGGAACTTGTAACGACTTGTTTCCTTGCTGTTCTTGTTCTTGCTTGTTCTTCTTGCTCTTGTTCTTCTTGTTCTTGTTCTTCTTGTTCTTGTTCTTCTTGTTCTTCTTGTTCTGTTCTTCTTGTTCTGTTCTTCTCTCTCTCTTCTTTGCAGTGCTTCTTCTTCAGAATTCTTCTTCTTTGCAATTCTTTTTCTTCTTCGCAATTCTTTTTCGCAAATCTTCTTCGCAATTTTTCTTTTTTTTGCAATTCTCCTTCTTTGCAATTCTTCTTTGCAAATCTTCTTCTTCGCAATTCTTCTTCTTCTTCGCAATTCTTCTTCACAAATCTTCTTCCTCTTCTTCACAAATCCTTAATCTTCGCAATTCTTCTTCTTCGCAATTCTTTTCTTCGTAATTCTTCAACTTCGCAATTCTTCTTCTGTGCAATTCTTCTTCCTCGCAAATCTTCTTTGCAATTCTTATTCTTGTTCGCAATTCTTCTTGTTCGCAATTCTTCTTCTCAATTCTTCTTCACAAATCTTCTTCTTTTTCGCAAATCCTTAATCTTAGCAATTCTTCTTCTTCGCAATTCTTCTTCCTTGCAATTCTTCTTTGCAATTCTTCTTCTTCTTCGCAATTCTTCTTCTTCTTCTTCTTCTTCTTCTTCTTCTTCTTCTTCTTCTTCTTCTTCTTCTTCGTCATCAAACGCACAGACAGCAACTATTGCTGTCCGTCATATGAGCGAAAATGCGTTTGTTTGTGCTGCCGTTAAGCGCCTGACAAGTCAAGCCCAGCGCGTTCGACTTTGACATGGAAGAGACTTGTTAAATTTGTCTGTCTTTTTTGGGAAGAAAAAGGCGGGAGAATGGACAGGGGAAGATAGAAAATAGACAGGGAGGTGATGACAGGAAGAAAAGGAACAAGGCAGAAACAAACATGGAGATAGTGAAGAAGGAAGTCCTAGCACAGAATTTCCAGAAGGTGGGGGATGCTATTTATACTGACAGGGCCCTGGCATCCCCACGATGGAGTGTAATGAGTGTATGAGTGAGTGAGTGAGTGAGTGACATATCGGCTGCCTGACAAAGAAGCAGACAGACTGACAGAAGGACAGATGGATAGACAGACATACAGAGGGACAAGCAAACCAGAGCATTACAACAGACGTGGAAACAGAGACTGACAACTCGGCACACACACACACACACACACACACACACACACCACCCACACACCACACACACACTGCGCGCACAACACACCACCCACCCCACCCACTCCAACACACACAGTGACGCGCCAACAACACACCACACACACACAAACCCACCACACCCCACACACACCAAAACACACACACCAACCCTAACCCACCCCACCCCAACACACACAATCACATACACACACAACACAACAAAAACAAAAACACAACACACACACAACACACACACACACACACACACACACACACAACACTACACACAAAACACACACACAACACACACACACTACACACACACACACAACACACACAACACACACACACACAAACACAACACAACACACACACATACACACACAACACAACACACAACACACTACACACACAAACACACACACACACACACACACACACACACAACCACACACAACACACACACACACACACACACACACACACACGCAGAGTGTGTTGTTATTTGTTTCCAACTTACGCGGTTTTCCCAATCCTCGCCTTTCTTCCAATTTCTCTGTCAGTACCAAGGATGTATGAAAACCCTTGGGAAAAGATTTCTGATTTTTGTTTCAGTCTGTCCCGTTTTCCCTCGGGCTTCATTAAATCTGAAAGAATGTGTAAGGTGTCTTTGAATAATCATTACAGATTGACCAAATAATTCGTTCTTCAAGGACAAACTGCTCTGGTAATGATTTCTTTGACAAACTCGGTTGGTTTTGGTTTTATAAGCCAGAACCAGATTTCCATTTGACAGATATTGCCTGAGTTTCAGATCCCTGCTGGAATTAACCCAAAGCTTCGGAGACGGGATAGCTCAGTGGTCGGAGCACTCGCTTTCCCCCAGCTAAGGTTAGGCAGCATCAAGCGTGGTTACCACTTGGATGGGTGAGAGTTTGCACGCCTTGGCTTCAGTACAGTCCCCTCAGTTCACCCAACTGTAAATGGGTACCAGCCCTCGTTAGGGTCAGGGAAGGTAAAGCAGCGAGGGAGAGGAGATGGGCGCCGCCTTTAATATGCTGGCCCCTAGAGAAGTTGAGGTCTCTGATGCCTCGCTCTCCTACGACCGTATAGGTTATGGGACACCTTTACCTTTGCTTAACATGTTTGAATAATAGTTTGCCTTGAGCAAACGAGGTTGGGGTGTTTTTTTAAGTTTAAGGATATTTGCACTGCTCAGTCTTTTGACCCAAAAATCTGTCCATAATGAATGCTTTGTTAAAAATCAGAAACAGACTTACGTCATTAGTTCTATAACACTAGTAACCAATTGACTGATGATCAATGCGATTTTATACATAAACTTTAACTACTGAAAGCAAAATCTTACAAATTGTGGAACAAGTAATGATGATAAATGGACTCAATGCCATATCTGAAAATTGTCAAGACCTACACTAAAATGTTGTTATGTTGTTGTAAAATGTTGTGTTGAGATTGCCTTCAGTCATAATAAGCTCTTAACATAACATCCTGCACTTTCTCCTTCAAAGGCGAAAAAAATACTCTGAAGTCGGAGTATGGCTGCCTATATGGCGAGGTACTTTAACACAGTCACGCAAGCAAACTTCTCATTCAAGTGTGGCAATTTCAATCTCACAGTGATTCCT
Source organism: Rapana venosa (assembly GCA_028751875.1). Lineage (NCBI taxonomy): Eukaryota > Metazoa > Mollusca > Gastropoda > Neogastropoda > Muricidae > Rapana > Rapana venosa. Next base: position 15,672,931 of record CM054141.1, on the reverse strand, counting down.
AGTTGGGATGAGTGAGTCAGAGTGCGTATTCTGGGGGACTCCCATAGTGTTAAGCTGGGGAACGCACAACAACAACAACAACAACAACAACAAAAACAACAACAACAACAGCAACAACAACAGCAACAACAACAACAACAGCAACACAACAGCAACAACAGCAACAACAACAGCAACAACAGCAACGACAACAACAACAACAACACCAACAACAAGAACAACAACAAGAAGATATCTGAAAATGTCAACGCTGAAAGCAAAACATCTTCCTGAGTCATGTAAAAAGTGGAAAGAAATCATGACAAGACTCGCAACCTTGATTTACTATTGATACCTGCTGTCTTCTATGACATATTGATACCTGCTGTCTTCTATGACACAGCACTCGTTCGTTGCCTAGAACTACCAGTTCATCATTTTCATTTTGGACCATATTTTAATTACCCTGTTCCTTAGAATCTGAATGAAGGGGATGGGCTACGAGATAGCCTGGTAGTTAGAGTGATGTATTCGTGATCTGTTGACCCGGGTTCGAATCTCGTTCAAGAGGACTTTTCCTCTGGAGTTAACATTAGTGCCGACTCCACTCTCCCCAAAATGTCTTTCGGATGAGACTATAAACCGAGGCTCCGTGTACGAACGCACGCAGAACATTTTTGCCACACGTTTATTTCGCTTTTCGGAAGAGTAAGGCCATTGTGTGCCGGTGGGGATGGATGGCAACGTTGACAAAACTGCATACACACGGAGACAAGGTGTAAAAGAAAAAAAAGCACATGAGTTGTTATTCCATTATCCTCGAAATAAACAAATAAAACAAAAACTTGAACAAAAATCTTTTTCTTCCCGGTTTCTTGACCTTTTAGTTACATTTTTTCCCCAGTCGCTATCATTTAAAAAGCAGACGACACCAGAATCGATGAAAGACGACTCATCACATCACAAGAGAGAAGGGGCATGGGGTAGCCGGGTGGCTAGATTCTTCCTCTTGTTGTTGTTGTTTGCTGTTCAATTTTACGTCTGTTCACTCCAAGGATAGTTAGACGATAAGGAAGGGGAGGGGTGGGGGAACTTATGTTAATGGATGTGTGCAGTGAAATGGGTTTAAAAAAAAAACCAAAGGTAAAGGTGTCCCATAACCTATAAGGTTGTGGGGGAGGGGCGTCAGAGACTCATTTCACTAGGGGCAGCATAGAGTATGGTGCTTGTGAGCGTGTGTGTGTAGTGTAGTGTAGTGTGGTGTGGTGGGGTGTGGTGTGGGTGGTGTGTGTGTGGTGGTTTTTGTTGTGTGTGTGTGTGTGTGCGCGCGCGCGTGTGGTGGTGGTGGTTGTGTGTGATGATATATAATATATATATATATATATTATATATATAAAATATATATATATATATTATATATATATATATATATATATATATTATATATAATATATATATATATATATATATATATAATATGCTTTTTTCGCCTTTCTGAATTCCTTGTAAACTGAAGTAAGAAAAGTTTGGAAATTATGCTGCATACACGATCTCTATCATCACCACTAGCAGCAAAAAATAACCCAACACACCCTAATATTCTTCTTCGCCGAACGCCCAGACAGCAACAATCTTTCAGCGAAAAATGCGTCACGCTGCCGTTAAGCACCTCACAAGTCAGGCCCTGCGCATCCGACTTCAGCACAAGAGAGAAGCGTTATCTTTTTGGGGGGAAAAATAAGAATGGACCAAGAAAGCAGAAAACGAGACAAGAAAGATGCGACAGGAAGAAAAGTAACAAGACAGAAAAAAGAGAGTGATAGAAAAGAGGAACATTCTAGCACAGAATTTCCAGAAGGTGGGGATGCTATTTATATTGACAAGTCCCCGGGGCATTCCTACGGGGGAGACATCATAATATATAAACACAACAAACAACATAACACAGAAAAGAAACCTTGGTAACAGGTTGCAGAGACTTTAGAAACTATCGTTTACCTTCCGAAATAGCTCAACTTCACTGACCCGTCCACAAGTTCAACTGAAACCAAAAGAAAATGTCGTCCAAGCAAGCTTAGGAAAGTTTAAGACTTCCAACATTTCTTCACTGATTTTTGTTCCCAAAGAGGCATGAATCTGTTTTTCTTTTCTTCCAAAAAGGTTGAGTTGTAACTACCAGTTTCAAGTTCAATTGAAAACAAAATGTATCACCGAACCAAGCCTAGACAGTTTTATTAAGACTAGCAACCTTTTTTCAACGATTTTTGTTCCCAAAGAGACATGATTTTTGTTTGATTTTGGGGGTTTTTTGCTTCCAAAATAGTTGAACTGCAACTGACCATTATACAAGCTGAACTAAAAGAGAGAGAGAGAGAGAGAAGAGAGAGAGAATATATATATATATATTATATATATATATATATATATATATATATATATATATATATATATTATATATATATATAATATATATATATATATATATATATATATATATATCACCCAAACAAGCATAGGAAGCTTAAAGACTGGCTTTTTTTTCCTTGGTGATTTTTGTTTCCCACAGACGCATACATTATGCCTGTGACTATGGATAGTTTTTTTTTTATAAAATGGCTGGATTCCATTGATCTCAACACATAATGGTTTACCCCCCAAAAATGGAAAAAATTGTTCATGTCTTTTATCTTAAGGAGATTTGAAACAAGATTGCCCCTGAAGTCGAAATGCGGAGACCTTACTGGTGGGGAGGGGGAGATGGGGAGGGGGGTAGGTGGCTTGGAGGTGGGGAGAACGGTCGCATAGGCACAACATTGGTTGTTGTAGTTGTGTTGTGCGTTCCCCAGCTTAACACTCTGGGGGGTCACCCAGAACGTACATTCTGACTCAACTCATCCCCACCTCGGAAATCACTTGTGTGAGACTTGAAACTGCCACACTGAATGAGAAGTTTTCGTGTAGGACTGTTGTTTTTTTAAGTACCTCGCCATAATTATAAGCAGCTATACTCCGACTTCAGAGGATTTTTCTTCTCCTTTACAGGAGAGTGCAGGTTGTAACGTTAAGAGCTTGTCATGGCTTGAAGGCAATCAATCTCAACGTAGCATTTTACTACAACACAACACCATTTTAGTGTAGTATGTTTGTCCGTCGTGTCCGACGATGACCTCCAAAACAGCAGAGGAGGCAGCTGCTGTTTTGGAAACTGGGCAGAAATTTGATTATAATGGAGGAGATGCCTTGCCCACAGTACATCCCCGCTCTCTCGGCCAAGTGGGGCATAAGGACAGTCAGCGTTGGAGATGTTCTCCAAAGGCCAACCAGCCCCCAGGGCTGCAGCATGATATAAGGACTGTGCGAGTCAAGCCTCCTAGTCAGAGAGTCCTAGTCGATCACTAAAGACTAAGCTGTAAAGTGGAATTCCATGAGTGGGAAAGAAAGCCACTGGTCATACAGCCTCTCACTTTGCTGTTGCCCCCAGCGTCAATGGTTTAATCAAGAACTGTGATAAAGCCCAGGTGCTGATGGCAGTTTAGTGTAGTGTAGTAGGCCTTGGCATTTAGCCTGACATCAATAACTGACACAGCGTTTTGGCCTGGGCCAAATCCATTGGTGAACCTCAGAGCTCCCACAGAATGCCACATCCCCGAGTCTATTAAAGCATCACATGATAATTATTTCGGGAGCCAGTGGGTAGCCCAGTGGTCAGAGCGTCGCGCTTGCGATTTGAAGGAACGGGATCGACCTCGGGGTTCGAGCCTCCGCCGAAACACCCACTCATTCAAAGGGATATTAATTTTGTCCCCTGGAGTTGGCATCAGTACTGACCCCACTCCCCCGAAAGTCCTTTTTCGGAAAAGAAAAATAAACTGAGGGATTGCGTTAAACCCGATCTGCCTTTTGGAAGAGTAGTCCATTACGTAAGTAAGGTAGGATAAAAAGTATAATTGTCGTGAATACACGCTGGTCTCGTATTTAGACATCAGTGGCTAGAGCACTCGCTTTCCCCAAGTAAAGTTTAAGCAGCATCGAGCGTGGTTACCACGTGGAATGGTGACCGTTTGCGCAGCTTGGCTTCAGTACAGTTCCCCAGTTCACCCAGCTGTAAATGGGCACCTTGCCCTCTTAAGGGTCTGGGGAGGTAAAAGCAGCGAGGGAGAGGAGATGGGTGCAGCCCTTAATATGCTGGCCCCTAGAGAAGCTGAGGTCTCTGATGCCTCGCTCCCTTACGACTTTATAGGTTATGGGACACCTTTACCTTTACAAGATCAGCATAAAGCAAAATACCCCTTCCTTGGCTTAAATATATATTCATTCATTTATTTGTTTGTTTGTTTCTGTCTTCATTTATTTATTTATTTATTTATTATTTATCTATTTATTTATTTTTCTATTTATTTATTCCGTTATTTCGAGGATAATGGAATAAACACGCATGTGCTTTTTTACACCTAGTCCCCGTGTGTATGCAGATTTGAAAATTTTCTCATCCATTACCACCGGCACACACTGGCCTACTCTTCCAAAAAGCGGAACAGGTTTTAACGTGTACGCAAGATGTCCTGCGTGCGTTCACACACGGACCTCGGTTTATAGTCTCATCCGAAGGACTTTTTGGAAGGAAGTGAGTCGGCACTGATGTTAACTCCAGAGGAGAAAAATAATCCTCTTGAACGAGATTCGAACCTAGGTCAGCAGATCACGAGCGCATTTACAGAAACTAGCCTAATTCTTCATGAAATCTAGTTCCGAAAGAAAATGAAAAATAAGATGTTATAATTATAGTTGATTTTTAAAAAGAAATTCTAGGAGGTGATTGATCCTTTCTCGGTAAAAAAAAATCATTTGTGGATTAAGCCTTCTTCGAAGTCGAAGGCACAGGAAGTCGTTCCAAAATATTGTTAGACAATGAACAAGGAAGGAAAGAGAGAGAGGGAGAGAGAGGGAGAGAGAGAGAGAGAGAGGGGGGGGAGACAGAGAAAGAGAGACAGAGACACACAGAGACACACAGAAAGAGATACAGAGAGAGACAGGGAGAGACAGGGAGACAAACAGACAGACAGACAGACAGACAGACAGATAGGAGGAGAGAGAGGAGGAGGAGGAGGAGGAGGAGGAAGGGAGACAGACAGAGAGACCGGTAGACAGGGAAACAGGGAGAGAGAGAGACATTGACAATGACAATGACAAATTCTTTTATTTCGAGGATAATGAATAAGCACTCATGTGCTTTTTTTACATCCAGTCCCCGCCCGTAGGGATACATATTAATAATAACCCAATACTTATACTCTCACACAATAGAAACAAAGAGAAATAACCCTTTAAGAAACAACACAACAACAAAACAACAAAAAACAAACAAACAAGTAAAAAAAAAATCCTAAAACACCACCACCACCCCAAAAAAACACCCCAACAACAACAACAACAAAATTACAAAAAACAAACACAAGAGAAAAAGAGACAAACAAACACAACAACAACAACAACAAGATAGCGAGAGAGAGAGAGAGAGAGAGAGAGAGAGAGAGAGAGAGAGAGAGAGAGAGAGAGAGAGAGAGAGGAGGAGGGGGGGGGGGGGAGAGAGGCACAGACAGAGAAACAGAGAGAATGACAGAGAGAAATAA
>CM054141.1:15659822-15662322 GCA_028751875.1 Rapana venosa | reverse complement strand
GAAACAAGACAGACAGATTGCTTACTTCACTGTCAAGTCCTGAAATCTGCCCCAGCCATCCCCCCCCACCCCTACCCCCTCCAAAAAAAGTGCAAATCCATACATAACCTCCCCCCCCCCCACACACAGAGTGTAAGTGTGTGCGTGCGTGCGTGCATGCGTGCGTATATGTGTGCGTGCGTGGTGTGTGTATGTGTGTGTGTGTGTGCGCGCGCACGTACTTGCGTGCGTGTGTGTGTGTGTGTGTGTGTAAGCACTTGTGCTTTTTTTATCCAGTCCCCGTGTATATGCATTTTACAAAAATCATCATCCCTTTCCAACAATGGCCTACTCTGTTGAAAAGCGGAACAGGTTTTGACATGTGGGCAAGATGTTCTGCGTGCGTTTGCACACGGGGGCCTCGGTTTATAGTCTCATCCGAAGGACTTTTCTGGAGAGTGGAGTCTGCACTGATGTTTACTCCAGAGGAAAATATCCCCCTTGATTGGGATTTGAACCCAGGGGCAGAAGATCACGAACCCCCAAGCTCTAACTAACCAGGCTATCCCTGTGCTGTGTGTTTGTCTGTGTCCGTGTGTGCGAGCGCACCGCGTACTTCATGTCCATATTCTCCCACACAACACCAGACACTTTCTATAAAAAAAAACAACAACAGAAAAACAGAAAAAAGAAGAACACTACTTTTTTGGTAGGGAGATACAAATCTCGGAAAAGTAGGCAGGTCAGTATAGAGGAAAATGCCAGAAGAGAAAGATCATGGAGACAACGGGAAGCGATCCTGGAATTGCCAGAAACGAAGACAGATTTGTAACAACACTACGAAAGAAGGAAGCCCATGTCCATACAACATTGGGCAGACATCGCTTCTTTTTGGAGGGGGGATGGGAAGGGGCGGGCGGGGGGGGGGGGGGTGGGGGATAGCTGGGGCAGATTTCAGGACTTGACAGTGAAGTAAACAATCTGTCCGGTTTTTATTTTATTTCTTTGTTTTATTATCCTATTTTGAGGATGATGCAATAAGCACTTACTTGCTTTCTTACATCCGATCCGATCCCGTGTGTATGCAGTTTTGTAAATTTTGTCATCCGTTCCCACCAGCACACAATGGCCTACAATTCTGAAAAGCGGAATGGGTTTTAACATGTGCGCAAGATGTTCTGCATGTGTTTGTGCGTGCGTGCATTTGTATGTGCACGCACGCGTCGCGCATCCAGACAGACAGACGGACGGACGGACGGACGGGCAGATAGATAGATAGATAGATAGATAGATAGATAGATAGATAGATAGATAGATAGATAGATAGATAGATAGATAGATAGATAGATAGATAGATAGATAGATAGATAGATAGATGGTGAGAGAGAGAGCAAGAGAGAGGGGGCATGCATATGGATATGCCCTCGATTATATGCATAATGTATGTGTTTATTATATAAAAACAAACCCTATATTTCTCCAATACCAGCCAATCCTTATTTTTCAAACTCTACCATCCTCTCCACATTTTCTCTTGCCCTCCAGCTTCCAATAATTATGCCCCATGCGCTCTGTCAGATTTTTTGTCAAACATGTTTCTGATCTTATTTTTTGCAGTGTGAAACTTCACCCTATGTAAGATAATCAGGCATCTTCTCCCCAAAACTCTTCTAAGGCTTTCCTGAGCTATGATCTGTCTAGAATGGAAGATGGACATGTTCGCCCAGTTTATGGACTGTACACATGTGTGATCAGACTACATCAGATGGGCTCTCCAAAACCATACTGCAGGGAACAGTGCAGGGGAAGAGAAGGCGAGGCAGACAGAGGACGAAATGGGCAGACAACGTCACTGAATGGACAGGGAAGAGCTTCTCCACAACCCAGGCACTTGCACACAACCGCCGCAAATGGAGCCAGCTGGTGCAACGTTCGTCACTGCAGTGCCCCTACGACCCCCGGAGGGGGTTATGGGAGCAGATGAGATGAGATGAGATGAGAAATGTGTGTGAATTGTCAGCACTGCATTTTGATTTGTTTGTTTTTGGCTTGTAAAATAGTTCTACCTGGTTTGATGTTTCATCTTCTTGTAGGAGTGTATTTTGTTTATGAGAGACAGGGAAGGAGAGAGAGAGGGGGGGGGGTAAAGAAGGAGAGACAGAGACAGACAGACAAACAGAGAAAGACAGAGAGACAAAGAGAGACTAACAGAGACAGACAGACAAACAGACAGTCAGAGAGACACAGAGACATAGAGAGACTGACAAACAGACACACAGACAAACAGACAGATAGAGAGACAGAGAGACTGATAGACAGACAGACAAACAGAGAGAGACTGACAGACAGACAGACAAACAGACGGACAAACAGAGAGACAGAGACAGACTGACAGACAGACAAACAAACAGAAAGAGAGACTGACAGACAAACAGACAGACAAATAGACAGATAGACAGAGAGAGAGAATGAGACAGACAGACAGAACAAATAAAGAAAGAGTTAAAGAGACTGAGACCAA
>CM054141.1:15652322-15654822 GCA_028751875.1 Rapana venosa | reverse complement strand
TTTCCTTTATAAGTCATTGTGCCTGCTTGATTTTGCTTTTCTTTTAAAAATAAAAAATAATAATAATAATAATAAAAAATAAAAAATAAAAATTAAAAATTAAAAAATAAAATTTTATATAGCGCTATATCTTGCAGGACAGATCAAAGCGCTTGCACTCAACTCATTTTTCCCACAGTATAAAAACCAGTACAAGTATAGTTCCATCTTGCCCAAAATTGGGCACACACAAAAACCCCAACACCCCACACCAACAACCCCTAGGTCAAAAACCCCCTAAAGGGGCAATAAAAATCTTGGCTTTTTTAAGGCGGGGGAAAAAACTATGAATGAAGCGGGAGAGGAAAATCTTGGGTTTGAAAAAAAATATGTCGGACTGGATTTAAAAGTGTCTTAAGAAGGTTTTTTGGCGGAGAGAAAAGGGAAAATCATTCCACATCAATGGCCCCAAAAATTGAGAAAAGAGCAAAGGGCGATGGGGGGTTTGGGTTTGGAACCCTGGGTTTATTCGAAAGGACAAGGAATCGGCAGAAAAAAAAAAAAACCGGAGAGAACGAAAAGGGAGTGTACATGAAGACTTTCCCACAGAGGTAGGGGGGTGCTTTTTTTTGTGGAGAAATTTGTAACGAGGGTGCTGACTTATTTTTATTTCTCTGTGGCCACGGGCGGGGAGTGGAGAGATTGAAAGGGAGGGGGGGAATATGTTTCAAATTTTCTTTTGAGGATTAGACGAGCTAAAAAGGGTTTTTGTAAAACGTTAAAGGGATTGGATGAGATGCGGGGAAAACCACCAACAGGAGTTGCAATAGTCCAGACGTAAAAGAATGAAGACGCAACAATTTGGTTTTTTGCATCTGTGGACAGAAACTTTCGAATTAACTAAACCCCGAAAATTGTTGGGTAAAAAGGAAATGGCAGGCCCTGAGGGGATAAATTTTTTGCATGAGGGGGTTTTGTCAAAAAATGCCCCCAAATATTCACAGCAGGGAAAAAGGGGACTGATTTTTTGCCAATTTGATTAAAGCTGTTGTGGGAAGGGTTTGTTTTTGGGGCCCCCTAAAAGCAGGGTTTCCTTTTTTATTTTGCTTTTTGCGGGAATTTTTTTTTTTCATCCAATTTTGGATATCTTAAAAGCCGGGGGCCCTTATTTGTAAAGGAAAAGGCAGATTTTCAGGATGTGGGCTGGCTTAAAAATTGGGGGAGTCATCTGCATAAAAATGAGGGGTTTATCTGAGGGCGGTTAATAATAGGGTGACAGTGGAGCATTTTAAGGTGAAAAAAACGGGGCCCCAAAAAACAGACCCCTGGGGAACCCCACTTTCCCAACCCTTGAAAGGACTGACTGAATTTTGTTTACTGTGACTGCCCTGGAATCGGTCAGAAAGGGTATAAGTAAACCAGGAAAGGGGCTGTACCAGTAACACCAAATGTTTTTTGAAGAGGGGGAGAAAAGAATAGAGTGGTCAATATTGTAAAAAGCTGCAGATAAGTAAATTTAATTTTAAAAAAGGGGATTTTGGGGGATCAGAAGCAAAGTAGAAGGGGTTTTTAAAGGTTGTGGGAAAGGTAGTTTCATGCTTGGTTGACAGGGATGGGAAAGACTAAAACACAGGAAGGAGATTTTTGGATTATTTTTATATGCTTTAAATTGTGTTTTCTTTAAGGGTTTTTGGCATTTTTTTTTCCCCCCTTTTGCCTTTTTCCCTTGCCTACTTTTATTATTGGGGCCAAAAGGGGCCATTTTTAAAATTAAACCGGTTCAGTGTTCAGTTTTTCCCTCTCTTCTCTCTCTCTCCCCCCTCTCTCTTCCCCTCTCTCCCCCCTCTCTCCCCTCTCCCCTTTTCCTTCTCTCCACCCACAAAGTCGTGATTTGGGTTTTTTTTTTGGTGCTATTTTTTTGGATGAATTTTTTACCGGGGGCCGGGGGTAACACGCTTGCAGCGGGGTAAAAAAAAAACCCCCCGCAAAAAGAAATGTTGTCAAAGGGCAAAAACCATTTTAAAATTATAAAAATAAGTAATAAACAGAAAAAAAAGAAAAAAAAAAAAAATTTATTTGTATAAAAACATGTTAATAAAACATACAGACGGGAAAAAAAATACGAAGAGAAGTCTCCCGGGTGATTTAAAATTATATATAACAAATACCAAAAAGAGTTTTTTTATCGCAAAAAAACTTGAAGGCCTTGAATAATTATGAGAAAATTTAAAAACAGGGGATGTTTTTTAAAAAAAAAATTAAAAAAATTCAAAGAGAGAGAGGGAAGCAAGCCCATTAACATACAATCAAAATCTTAACAAACCCTTTTTTTAAAAAAACAAAAATCCCAACAAACCGATTTAATACAATTTAAAAATCCTAACAAACCCAGTATATAAATCAAACGGGTTAATAAAATTTTTCCTTTTCCCCGCTCATTTGCTAATAATAAAAAAGAAGAGAAGAAGAAGAAAAGAAGAAGAAGAAGAAGACAAAAAAAAAGGGAATAGTGTCAAAAATA
>CM054141.1:15639822-15647322 GCA_028751875.1 Rapana venosa | reverse complement strand
TCTGTCTCTGTTTCTGTCTCTGCCTTTCTGTCTGTGTCTGTTTGTCTGTCTGTCTGTTTATCTATCTGTCTGTCCCTCTGTCTCTGTCTCTGTATCTGTCTCTTTTCTTTCTCTCTCTCTCTCTCTCTCTCTCTCTCCTCTCTCTCTCTCTCCCTACTTTCTCTCTCTCTCTCTATCTCTCTGTCTCTCTCCCTCCCTCTGTCTCTCTCTCTCTGTCTCTGTATCTGTCTCTTTTCTTATCTCTCTCTCTCTCTCTCTCTCTCTTCTCTCTCTCTCTCTCTCTCTCTCTCCCTCTCTGCTCTGAGATTTTTAAAAAGTGACATCAGTTTACCACCACACACACACACAAAACCAAAGAAAAAATCCCAAGCAGACAAGACGTGTCAAAACAAAGGATAAAAAAAATCCCCGACCCCACTACCCCACCCCCACCACCCCAATCCTACCCTTGAAAGGGTCATCAACCTTTATGAAGGAATGACACCAGGTGCGTCGGTGCTCAACAATTGATTTCAACTATAAAGTTTCCATCTTCTGGATACCGTGTCACGACCAATCGATTAAACAAGCGTTAAAGCAGGAATATGGAGGGGAAAAAATCCGCACAACTGTACATTGACAGTTCTTGAATGACAATGACAATGACACATTCTTTTATTTCGAGGATAATGAATAAGAACTCATGTGGGTGTTTTTTTACATCTAGTCCCCGCCCGTAGGGATACGTCTTAATAATGACCCCAATACTTATACTCTCACACAGTAGAAACAAAGGGAAATAACCCGTTTTTAGAACACACAAAAACAAACAAATAAATGAAAGAAAACCCCAACCACCCATCCCAACCCCTCGCTCCCCCCCCCCCCCCCCCCCCCCCTCCAAAAAAAAACCCCAGCATAATAATAATAAATGGAATTTATATAGCGCTGTATTTTGCACAGACAAATCAAAGCGCAACAAACGAACAAAAGAAGAAAAAAAGACACCTCCCCCCACACACACACACACACACACAAAAATGACTGTAGAAAGGCGGTTCCCATACCCTCTGTAATGGTTGTGGAGCGAAGTGTCAGAGACTTCAGCTAGTTTAGGGGCTAGCATCTTTTACTGTGGGTGGCGCCCATCTCGTCTCTCACTCCCTTCGCTACTTTACCTTCCCTGTCAGTCTAAGAAAAAGATGGTAGGTATACATTTATTTATTTATTTTATATGCTTGTGTGTTAGTTACATAATAGTTGACTCTCGTGTCGTTCTAATCTGTGAACTATCTCGTTTTGTTCAGACCTCTTGAAAAAGATAGACATAGAAAGGTAGATACATAGATAGATAGATAGATAGATAGATAGACAGATAGATAGACAGATAGATAGATAGATAGATAGACAGATAGATAGACAGATAGATAGACAGATAGATAGATAGATGATAGATACATAGAGAGGGAGTGAGGAAGAGAGATAGAGAGATAGAGAGATAGATAAAAAGACAGACAGATATTTTAGATAGATAGATAGATAGATGGATAGATAGATAGATAGATAGATAGATAGATAGATAGTTAGATAGATAGATAGATAGATAGATAGATAGATAGATAGATAGATAGATAGATAGATAGATAGATAGATACACACACACACAGACAGACAGATAATAGATAGACTGATAGACAGATAGATAGACCGATAGATCGATAGAACGACACATCGCTATATATCGTTCTGTATCATATCTATCTATATCATATCATGAACATCATGAAGGATCGGTCAGCATTGGTGGCAGAACGATCACAAACCTCCGCTTCGCAGATGACATTGATGGAATAGCAGGATCAGAAAAAGAGCTTGCCAGCCTAACAGAACACTTGGATAAGGCCTCCAAAACATACGGCATGGAAATCAGTGCAGAGAAGACCAAACTGATGACAAATAACACCAACGGCATTAGCACTGATATCAGGGTTAATGACCCGAGCTGGAAACAGTTCAAAGCTTCAAGTACCTGGGAGCCATTGTATCCGACCAGGATCCAAGCCAGAAGTAGTATGCAGGGCTGCACAGACAATAACAGCTTTGTCAAAACTAAACACCATTGGAGAGATAAGAATATTTACTTATCTCCAAGATCAGACTAATGCGCTCCCTTGTCATATCCATATTTCTGTTGCCTGTGAATCATGGACCCTGACTGCAGATTTGGAGAGAAGAGTACAGGCAGTGGAGATGAATGCTTTTGGAGACTCCTTTTGGGATCTCCTACAAAGACCACATAGCAACGAAAGCGTGCATAACAGAATCCAGCAAACCATTGGACCCTATGAGAACCTTCTAACGATCGTGAAAAGCGTAAACTTAAGTGGTATGGGCATGTCACAAGTATCCCAAGGAATTACAAAGACAGTTTTTCAAGGCACTGTCCAAGGAGGAAGAAGAAGAGGCAGACCAAGGAAGAGCTGGGAGGATAACATCAGTGAATGGACAGGCCTAGAACTCAACAAAACCCTGAGAAAGGCAGAACAGAAAGAAGAATGGAGGGAACTGGTTGCTGAGTCTTTGAGGGTGCCCCCACGGTCGTCAGACTACGGGACAGATAGATAGATAGATAGATCATTTTATATCGTTCTACATCTATATCATTCTATATCCCTTGTGTTTTTCTCTGTTCATCTGTGGTTATATCTTGTCCCTCTCAACAACCCTCCACCCCTCTACTTTTTTTCTTAAAAACTGTCTTTCTATTTTTTTTGCGAATCCAGTTCTTAGAACACCATCCTCATAATTATCTAAGACAAAACGACGGTTTCCAGCCAGAATGGCATATCCGTATACCATTCATAATATAGTCGAGATATGCCACTCTAGTCGAGATATGCCACTCTAGCTGTAAACCCTCGAAAATATTTTATAAGAGCATCATTAAGCGAAGAAGACGTGATGTTATTCTACTCCTCAACCCCTCCTCCCACCCCCTAGCCCCCTCCCCCCCCCCCCCAACCCCCACCCCCACCTATCTCATTACTTACTCTCTCACATCACTATCCACATCCTTTACTCACTATCTAAATCTTTTTTTTTGACTGGGCTGGATGTCATCGACTTCATAATTATATTATTAGCCCATCTTCGTCTTGTTGTTGTTGTTGTTGTTGTTGTTGTTTTATCTTGTTGTTCTTGTTGTTGTTGTTGTTCTTCTTCTTCTTCTTCTTCTTGTTCTTCTTCTTCTTCTGTTTCTTCTTCTTCTTCTTCTTGTTCTTGTTCTTCTTCTTCTTCTTCTTCTTCTTCTTGTTCTTCTTCATCTTCTTCTGTTTATTCTGTTTCTTCTTTTTCTTCTTCTTTTCTTCTGTCTTCTTCTTTTCTTCTTCTTCTTTCTTCTTCTCTTCTTCTTCTTCTTTTCTTTTTTTTCTTCTTCTTCTTCTCTTCTTCTTCTTCTTCGCAGATCTTCTTCGCAATTCTTCTTCTTCTTCTTCTTTGCAATTCTTCTTCTTTGCAATTCTTCTTCGCAATTCTTCTTCTTCTTCTTCTTCTTCTTCTTCTTCTTCTTCTTCTTCTTCTTCTTCTTCTTCTTCGCAATTCTTCTTCTTCGCAATTCTTCTTCTTCGCAATTCTTCTTCTTCGCAATTCTTCTTCTTCTTCTTCTTCTTCTTCGCAATTCTTCTTCTTCGCAATTCTTCTTCTTCGCATTCTTCTTCTTGTTCTTCTTCTTCGCAATTCTTCTTCTTCTTCTTCTTCTTCTTCTTCTTCTTCTTCTTCTTCGCAATTCTTCTTCTTCTTCTTTTCTTCTTCTTCTTCTTCGTCTTCTTCTTCTTCGCAATTCTTCGCAATTCTTCCTCTTCGCAATTCTTCTTCTTCTTCTTCTTCTTCTTCTTCTTCGCAATTCTTCGTATTCTTCGCAATTCTTCTTCGTATTCTTCGCATTCTTCGCATTCTTCTTCGCATTCTTCGCATTCTTCTTCGCATTCTTCACATTCCTCTACCTAGCATTTCCTAACAGGGCGGGATTGCTGCATAGTGTCTGGTCTGCTCCTGTGCTTGTCATACATTTTGGCAGGAGGTCTGCCCACTGGCCTCAGTCGACATATTCCGACTTCAGAACAGCTCATTTCACTGACAAGTTGCATGCTGGGTATGTTTGTGTGTTTCACGTAACCCACCCAACATTGATGTGAACTACGGGATTTTAAACGTGCGTATTTCATCTTTGTGTAAATGAAGAGCTCCTGACTTAGGTGAAAAGATACAAACTCAAGTGGTACGGGAACGTCACACGAACATCTGGACTGGCCAAGACTGTCCTACTGCAGGGAACAGTACAAGGAGAGAGACGAAGAAGAGGCAGACAGAGAAAACGATGGGAAGACAACATTAGAGAGTGGACTGGCCTTGAGTGGAACGACTTGCAACGGAAAGCTGAGGACCGCAGGGAGTGGAGGAAGCTGGCTGCAAAATCTTTATTGGTGCCCCCACGGTTCTCGGGACTACGGAATAGGTGAAGGTGAGTGATGTGTCTATGATCACACACGCGAAGACGATTAATGCATTGTCAAGTCATCTGACCTGGGAGATCGTATAACTCTCCATCCTTTAATTCATCAGACGCCATCGACGAGATTCAAACTCATGACTCCATGGATGTGCGGAGTGGAGGTCTAACGGTATTAACCACTCGGTTATAGCGTTCGTCCACCCTCCATATATTCCCCTGTGGGGATGCCGGGGGGGGAGGGGGGGGGCTGTCAGTATAAATAGCATACCCACCGTCCGAAGTTGTGTGCTAGAAATGTTCTTTGTTCTATCACTCTCTTTGTTTCTGCCTCGTTCTTTTTCTTCCCGTCACCTCCTTCTTGACTATTGTCTGTCTTCCTGGTCCATTGTCCTGCCTTTTTCCCCAGAAAGACTTAAAAGATAACACTTATTTCATATGCCCAGTTGAGCCTGACTTGTCAGGCGCTTAACGATCAGCGTGACGCATTTCCGCTCATTAAAACGTACAACAATAGTTGCTGTCTAAGGGTTTGAGGAAGAAGAATAATCCACCATATAATAATACAATAATAATAATGTATGGAATTTATATAGCGCTGAATCTTGTAAAGCAACAAATCAAAGCGCTCAGATTTTATTTCATACCACTTTAAGTCACGGCAGATTTCTCTCCGTGAAATTCGGGCTGCTCTCCCCGGGGAGAGCGGGAGAACGCGTCGCCACTTAGCGCTGCGCCACCCTTTCACCCTTTTTTTTTTTTTTTTTTTTTCCCTGCAGCTGTATTTGTTTCCCTATCAGAGTGGCTTTTTTCTAAGAATTTTGCCAGGGACAACTCTCTTGTTGCCGTGGGTTTTTTTTTACGTGCGCTAAATAATTACGGGACCTCGGTTTATCGTCTCATCTGAAAGACTAGCGCCCAGACCACCACTCATGGTCTAATGGATGGGGAAAAATTTCCGGTCCAAACGGGGTACAAACCGCCGCACACTTCAGACCCGGACTTTTCGCTTTCTAGACAGGCGCGTTACCTCTAGACCACCGATCCACCATGATATGTATATGATTGATATTTTTTGTTTCATAAGCGGAGGTCAGTAAACCTTTACCCGTAGACCTGTCATTAATACCGTAATATCATGGCTTACTGTTTTCTCTCAAAATATGATCTGGAGCGAGACTGAACCCGGTTTGGTACTCCCTGTCTCAGATTACTGAGGTGTCTTATGAAGTTCGTTCTCTACTGATCGGACAATGTGGTCACTGCCCTTCTTGGGTTTGGCGGCGAAAGTTATTAGACGAGTTTTGTATGCCATGTTCCTGTTGTTTGATCTTGCCCTCAGCTTAAAGATTCATCCTTACGAGCTATTAAAAGACTAGGGCTATTAGGATTTAGGCTATACGCACCAACGTGACTGAAATATGAACAGCATTGACCATTGCAAAGGATGATAGGAACCGAGTAGCATTATCGGATTTTTTTTAGACATGTTCAAACTTATATCTAATCGGTTTTTGAATCAGTTAAGATCTTGAAATCTTGAATCTTTAATCTGGACGTGTATCCATTCGTTTCTCATTGCGTTCGATTTATTTTCTTAAGAGGAAAAACAAATCTGTGATATTCTGTCAAGGGATTTGAGTTAAAAGTACAATACAGCCAAGTCAGATTGTATTCCATTCACCAGTGTGTGTGTTGTTTTTTATTGGGGTTTGGGGGGAGGGGGGAAGGGGGAAGGGTGTGGCAGGAGACTGACAGAATCTTTTCTAATACGTTGTAAGCTCGAATTATCACCAACGGGTTTTTCCACTCTATATATGGAACCAGCGCGCGCGTGCGAGAGAGAGAGAGAGAGAGAGAGAGAGGGAGAGACAGACAGAGAGAGAAGAAGAAGAAGAATCTATAAAATTTATATAGCGCTGAATCTTGTAAAGCAACATATCAAAGCACCCACGTTCATATCATTTACAGCATGCGATCGGACATAAATAAGGTAAACAGATTTCAAATCGTACGCTCTCTCTCTCTCTCTCTCTCTCTCTCTCTCTCTCTCTCCTCTCTCCACCCCACACACACCCCACACAAACCGACCCACACCTCTACGCAGTCCGGACTATGATACAATTAAACAAACAAGAAAACTAGGAAAAGCATACCCTTCCTTCACCACCACCCACACCCCCACCCCACCCCCACACACACACACACACACCAGGGGTTATTCCCATGACACTGTTAGCCATTGTCAAGGAACAGGGCTGTCAGCCAGTGAATTAATCAGACAGGAGGCATTGTCCCAGACATCTCCGCCACAAACAAAGCAAGAAAGAGGGCCACAGATCAAAGGCCATGGGACAAACTGTGAAAGATTATAGCACCCTTGAGCCTCGTTACCTCTTGGTTAGGTACACTTTGGCTTTCAGTACAGTCCCCTGGTTCACCTCCACCTTCACCTATCCCATAGTTTTGTTGATTGTTGGGGTACCACTGGAGATTTTTGCAACCAGCTTCCTCTACTTCCTCAGCTTTTTTGTAGCAAATGGCTCCACTCCAGGCGCAGTCCACTCTCTGATGTTGTTTCCCCTTTGTTTTCTCTGTCTGTCTCTTCGACTTGACCTCCTTGTATGTGCTGTTCCCTGTAAGACAGTCTTGGCCAGTCCAGATGTTTGGGTGACATGCCTGAAACACTTCAGTATGCTTTTTTCCCCCTGAAGTCAGCTGTTCATTATGGCGGGAGGATGTTTTCCATTCTGGTTGTCACTTCCTGAACTCCTGCTGTAAATGGGTACGTCAGGGACAGGGAAGGTAAAGCACAAGGGAGAGGAGATGGGCGCTGCCTGCACTCAATATGCTGGCCCCTAGAGAAGCTTAGGTCTTGGATACCTTGCTTCCCAATAACTGCATAGGTTATGGGAACACCTTTTAAATAGAAAATGGGGAAGCAACGCATTTTTCCTTATAAGTATGACAGACAACTATAGTTGCTGTCTGAGCATTCAATGACAACAACAATG
>CM054141.1:15632322-15634822 GCA_028751875.1 Rapana venosa | reverse complement strand
TCACACACACACAACACAACACAACACACATACACAACACAACACACACACACACACACAACACACACACACACACACACACACAACACACAACACACACAACACACACACACATACACAACACAACACTCACACACACATACACACACACACACACACACACACACACACACACGTCCTGCCCCCTATCCGTGTCCTTTTGCAATGTATTGCCACATCAGGTTTATAATTAAAAAACAAACAATAAAAGGTCAAGTTAGATCAAAGAATATTGTCCTAGGCTGGTTTATTTAATTATTCAGCATCTGTGCTCTGGCATTTCAACGTCTGCAGACGTTTTCTGCATACATGGAACAGTGTTTGGGATAGACGTTTACCAGCTATAATGTTTTGAAATGAGAGAGAAGACCCGATGAAATCAGAAATTGGAGAACGTAAAAAAGAGAAGGTAAAAGAATGATGGAGATAAAGGGAGAGAGAGAGAGAGAGAGAGAGAGAGAGAGAGAGAGAGAGAGAGAGAGAGAGAGAGAGAGAGAGAAGGGGAGAAAAAGGTGTGCGAGTGAGAGAGAGAGAAGAGAGAGAGATAGAGAGGGTGGAAGGGAGGGGGCAAACTGCAGACAGTCTAACAACACCACATTTAAAGAGAGAGAGACAGATAGAGAGAGGATGGAGCCGAGGAGAGAGAGTAGTAGAGACAGACAGACAGACAGACAGACAGACAACAAGAACGAGAAGAAAGAGAAACAGGAGGAAGAGGAGGAGGAGGAGGAGGAGGAGGAGGAGGAGGAGGAGGAGGAGGAGGAGGAGAAGAGAAGAAGAAAACTACTACTACTACTACTACTACTACTACTACTACTAAAGGAGGAAGAGGAGGAGGAGGAGGAGAGAGAAGAAGAAGAAGAAGAACTACTACTACTACTACTACTACTACTACTACTACTACTACTACTACTACTACTACTACTACTACTACTGCTGCTGCTGCTGCTGCTGCTACTACTACTACTACTACTACTTTTACTACTACTACTACTACTACTACTACTACTACTCCTGCTACTACTACTACTTTTACTACTACTACTACTACTACTACTACTACTACTACTACTACTACTGCTACTACTACTACTACTACTACTACTACCACCACTACAAGAAGAAGAAAGAAGAAGAAGAAGAAGAAGAAGAAGAAGAACAACAACAACAACAACAACAGCAACAACAACAACAACAGCAGCAACAACAACAACAACAACAGCAACAAGACGAGAAAAACAAAAAGAACAACAATAAGAAAAGCCAAAAGAACAACCAGCAGAAGAAACATGCGAAGGAGGAGGAGAGGAGGGGAGGACGAGGAGGTGTAGAAGAAAGAGAAGGAGAAAGAGAAGGAGAAAGAGGGGGGGAAAAAAAAAAGAAAGAAAAAAAAAATAAAGCTGTATGTGTGTTTTTTAAAGTTTTTTTATTCTTTTTTAAGGGGGAAAAAAGAGGAAGAGAAGGAGAAAAAAGGAGGAGGGAAGGCGGAAAAAAAAGGGGGGGAGAAGGAAGGAGAAAAAAGAGAAGGAGGAGGAAGATGCGTTTAAGGGAAAGGGCAAGGAAAAGGGAAAAGGGGAAGGAGGGAAAAGAAAAAAAAAGAAGAAGAGGGAGGAGGGGGAGGGAAAGGGGGAGGAGGAGGTGGGGGGGGGGGAAGGAGGGGAGGAGGTGGAGGAGGAGGAGAAGGGGGAGGAGGAGGAGGAGGAGGAGGTGGAGGAGGGGGAGATGGAGGAGGAGGAGGGGGAGGAGGAGTGGAGGGGAGGAGATGGAAGGGAGGAGGAGGAAAAAGGAGGAGGGAGGAGGTTGGGAGGAGGAGGAGAAAAGGGGGGGGGAGGTGGAGGAGGGGAAAGGGGAGGAGGAAAGGGGGAGAAGGAGGGGAGGGGGGAGAAGGAGGAGGAGGAGGGTGGAGGGGGAGGGGGGAGAAGGAGGAGGAAAGGGGGAGGGAGAAGGAGGAGGAGGAAAGGGGGGAGGAGGAGAAGGAGGAAAGGGGGAGGAGGAGAAGGGGGAGGAGGAGGAGAAGGGGAGGAGGGGGTGGGGGAGGAGGAGGGGGGAGGGGGAGAAGGGGGAGGACGGAGGTGGAGGGGAGGGGGAGGAGGAGGAGAAAAGGGGGGGAGGGGGAGGAGAAAAGGGGGAGGAGGAGATGGAGGAGGAGGGGGAGAGGAGGAGGGGAGGGGAGGGGGGTTTTGGGGGGAGGAGGGGGAGGAGGAGGAGGAGGAGGAGAAGGAGGAGGAGGGGAGGGGAAGGGGAGGAGGAGGAGGAGAAAGGGGGGGGGTTTGGGGGGAAGGAAAGGAGGAGGGGAGGAGGAGGAGGGGGGAGGGGGGAAAGGAGGAGGAGGAAAGGGGAAAAGGGGGGGGAGAAGATGGAGGAGGGGGAGGAGGAAAGGGGGGAGGGGGGGGGAGGGGAGGAAAGGGGGAGAAGGAAGGGGAAGGGGGGTGGAGGGGAAGGAGGAGGAGGGGGGGAGGAG
>CM054141.1:15607322-15612322 GCA_028751875.1 Rapana venosa | reverse complement strand
AGAATATACTAAGCTTGATTTAAACAGAGTAATAGCTGGTAAAGGGAGGTTAATTTTATGTGAATGTCGAAAATTGTTTTCGCTGAACATGCTGCTTAAGGAAGATGGGCACTACCATGAAGATTTTATGCATTAGTATACCTTTATTAAACAGCAATCGTGTTTTGAGAGGAAGAATATTAACATTTTTGTAATCTGAAAATGTTAATGAAGATGACTTATCTAATACCATTTTGACAGCTCGTTTATGTATTACTGATTAATGGTTTGAATAAGTTATTACTGGCTAAATCTCATAGTGTAGATGCATAATCCACAGAAGACTGAATAAATGAATAAAAAAAATATTTTTCTCGCATGCAGATTACAAAGTGTTTGATCTTATTTAACTGGTAGGTTTTGGAGGCAATTTTTCTTGTTAGATTACGTATATTGTACAGACCAAGACAAATTATTATCGATGGTTATCCCAAAATTTTATGACTAGAAACTTCTTCAATTTTGACACTGTTGACGTAAATAGAGGCAAGCTTATGTTAAGATTTTGACGTTTTTGTCTTGTTGATAACAGCATAAATTTTGTTTTACCTGGATGAAGGGCCATGTGGTTCATTTGTGTCCAGTTGACAATTATGTTTATATTCTCTTGTAAACTTTGACATACATGGAGAGGGTTTTGTGGCTAGTGTAAAGAGTTGTATCATCTACAAATAGTTCATTTTGTATAGTTATACTCAAAGGCAGGTCATTTATATACATAAGAAACAACAAGGGACCAAGAACTGATCCTTGTGGAACACCAAACCTGTTAAGAAGAAAACTTGAAGACGTGTTGTTTAGATGTACCTTTTGCTGTCTCTCAGATAAGAATGACAAAATAAGTGTGAGGGTACTAGGAGATAGTTTGTAGACTGCAAGCTTTCGTAGTAGAAGTCTGTGGTCTATAATATCAAAGGCTTTAGCAAAATCAATAAAAAGTATACCTGTGAATTCTTTTTTATTCATATTAAACAACCATCTATCTGTCATTTTTACAAGAGTAGTGTGGCAGGAATGGTTTGCTCTAAATCCAGACTGGTTTGGGTGTAACAGATTATATTTATTTAAGTGGGCTAATAAACATTTATAAATGTGCTGCTCTAATGGTTTTGAAAGAGTGGACAATATTGAAATTGGTCTGTAGTTTGATGGTTCTGAGGTATTTCCGATTTATGTAAAGGAATAATTTTTGCTTGTTTAAGATTTTAGGGAAAGTATTCTTACTTATGCAAAGATTGTAAATATATGTAAGTGTTTCTGCTATAACAGGTGCAGATAATTTAAGAATTTTCCCATCCAATCCATCAAGACCACGTGTTGATGATTGTTTCAGACGATTTAAAGCAGTGAACACCTCGTTAACTGTAATAAATGCTATCTCAATTTTTGATTGAATGTTCTTGCTGTCGCAAAAAGCTATCAAGTTTTTTAAGTCATTGTCTTCTGATTTGTCCTTAGAGATTAACTGGTCTGCAACAGTTGAGAAATGAAGATTTAATGTATCAGCAGATATATCACAGCCAACGTTTGAATTTTTATAATAACTTTTGTTGGTGAGCTGGTTTATAGTTTTCCAAATAGATTTACTGTCCCTGTTGTTTTTAAGAAGCTCTTCAAAATGCTTTTTTTTCTCAGCTCGTAAAAGGGAAGTTACATAATTTCTCTGTTTTTTATAATCTTCTCGGGAACCTTTCTTTAATAGGTAATCCCTATGATATATATGTTTCTGTATTTCGTTAGTAAGCCATGGTGGTTTGGTTTTGTATTTAACTCTTTTAGTTTGTAATGGAGCATGTTTGTTGTAGACACTATAAAGATAGAATACCAATGTTCAGTAGCTATATTGGGATCAGTATTTGATAAACATCACTCAAATGCGAATTTAGAAGGTCTGTAGAAAAACGTGACTAATTAAAGTTTGAGAAACTTCTGTAAGTTATAGTTTTATGGCTAACTTTTGGATTTTTACTCCTTTTTTCGACCAAGTTATACATATAGGAAAGTGATCACTACAGCAGAAAGTGGAACATTTACTCTACAATAGTCTCTTATTTACAACATATATATGATCTATTAAAGTTTTTGAAATATGTGTGACACGAGTTGGAATAGTTATCATTGCTTCAAGTTGAAAGATTCAAATGTCTGTATCCAATGATTATTAGGTTTTAATAAATCAATATTGAAATCACCTAATATAATTATATCCTCATAATCTTTATCTATTTATCCATCATTGAGATATAGCGATCAATCCATTCTGCTTTTTCTTTGGGATTTCTGTAAAGAAAACATAAAAGAATTGGTCTGGAATGTTTAGTTTATTTCAATCCAAATTGTTTCTACATGAAGTTGCTCTAAACTTGTAACTCTTTTGAACTGTACGAGTGATGAATATAAACAACTATACCAGTTTCTTTATGAATACGGGAGTCTCTGCGAATGGTATTGTAGCCTGGTACTGAAATGTCATTGTCTGAAATATGGGTGTGATAGATGGGTTTCTGTGAAGCCGAATACATGGAAATTTGTCCTGAATTTGACAATATGGAAGATATTTCAGACATTTTGTGTATTGCATGGTTGATGTTAAGATGACCAATTCGAAAAACCATTTTTAGTTACCAAGATTATTTTGATGATCCATAATCAAAATAAATTGATTATTTCATACACATCTAATCACTAATTCCTACAGTTTTCAACACAATATCAGAGTACTATCAAAAAATAACATTACATACAATGGCACCAAAATACAACTATAGGGAGAATGAAACAAGATCAAGTAAGCAATGTATGGAAAAATCACAAAGCACCAAATATATGCAAAGGGAAATATTGATTTTACTCTCAATGAAATGCTACTTTGCCAAAACACACTGTTTAGTGTAATTATATCAAAAACTTGCAAAGTGTCTATAAGCGAAAGAATCAACAATGCAAAAGGAAAAACCTATAAAAAAACAACACCAAACCGCCAAGACCTTGTTCCGTAACCAATCTTCGAACAAATGTTTTTCTCTCCGGTCAAGCGCACAGCCACAGGAGCATCTGGAACTACAACATTCAAATACTATCACACATCATTATACATTTGAATTTTTTACACAAAAAGTAAACACATGCAATAATTATATATCCTGATTTCTATCTGTGCATGGGGTAAGGGGTTCTACTCTGATTTGCCATTATTTGAGAGGCCATGGAGAGCAAATCTAAGGCATATGGATGGATATGTCCTCTAAAAGGAGGATGGCTGCTAGGGAACTGATCAGATATTACAGAAGCATCTTGTTCTGGAGGAAGGTGGAAGTTGTGTGCTTCATGGGATGCCAGAGGAGGTGGAAAAGGATACGAGGAACTTCTTCCAAGATTTGTGTAGTTTGAATGCAAAGAGGGATGTTGAACAGAAGAGACTGGAAAAGGAGCATTAGATATGTTCTCACGTGGCCTTGATCTGAGAGGTGGGTAGTGAGAAAGTGAGGAGGGAGGAGGACATGCTGCATTGTCAATGTATGCATGCTGATCTTGATGGCTGGCATTAGACGAGACAGAGTTTCTGTAGAATTACTAGTATAAGAAGGGGAGAACCTCTGCTGAGGATATGTCTAGGGCATCTACTTGTCCTACTTTGTTGTGGTCTATAGTTGCTGAACAATGTCTTATGATGTTTGTCATCTGTTGAGGAACTACTTGGGAGTGAGATGGAAACATCTCGCCTGTTTTTCTGTTGTGGTAAGCAGGTGGTTGATATACCCTGCTCACTGTGGAATAACTGTCCTGAAATTGGCCTTGATGGTAATCATTTCTGCCATTAATATCATAAGCACGGCCATCAGTTTCAAGCATGTTGTTTGCATTATTCCTATCCAGCATTGCCGTGCTCAACCTTATTCCAGGTAAACCAAGGTTGTTAGCTATTCTGGAAGTGCCTCTTTCACTGGGGTGAGTCAGATTGAAATAAAGAGCTAAACGAGGAGCTCCAGAACTAGTGGTGAAAGTATTTGTGTGGTCAATGAATGTGGTGTTTGACTGATGACAGACTGTTTGAAGATTTCTGTTGGAAGGAATAATGAAAGTGTTAAGATGATGACGACCTCTAGCTGGGATTATGGAGCTCATACTGACTGCAGACTGGGGGAAGGAGGAGAAGCATAGTTTGACAAGGTCAGTCCATTCTTTTTCTGAAATGACACCAGATTTGCAGCTGTTGACACCAATGTGGACAATTACACATTTTATTTTGAACATAACAGGAAGGGTAGAAAGCCATGTTGACAGGTCTGTTATCTTCATTCCAGACACACAGATCTTGAACATGTTCTCACCCCGAGGGGCCAGTCTGTATGGATCAATGTTTCTAATGACAGAATCTCCTATCAATAGCATGGTTGTTGTGTCTGGAATTGAAATTTTGGATAATGTTTCATGAGGTGATGGTTTAGGAGTTTGTGCTGTTCTATGGGTTCCAGAGTCCATGGTTTTTCTGTACTGGTTGTTGATACATCCTCCTGTGGGACCTGGCTGTACCTCTGTTTGCTGTGTTCTTGTAAGGCCAGGATCTACATCAGCCAGCGCCTCAAAGGAATTTTTAACAGTTATATTGTAGTGAAGTTTGGTTTCCATGATTTCCTGGTCTGTTGCTTTTGGAGTATCAGGAAAAGCTGCATCAGTCATGGTGATAGAGTCCTCTGTCTGAGATGGCTGGATGGTTGGATCACTGATTACAGATCCTAGTTCTTCATGGTTGGAACACCCACTTTGTTCTGATTCGAATGTGTGTTGTAGCAAAACAGCAGGACGTTGTTCTGATTGAGGATGGGGAGAAGTCTGAGTGGATGTTGTTCTCAGTGTTTCTGGAGCTAATTCTTTTCAACTGAGACTGTATTGTTCCCATCTGAGTTTTAATTGAATGATTGTCCTTTTCTAGTTTTGAATTTTTTTCTTCCAGTTGGTTT
>CM054141.1:15599822-15602322 GCA_028751875.1 Rapana venosa | reverse complement strand
CGTGAAATTCGGGCTGCTCTCCTCGGGGATAGCGCGTCGCCACAAGAGCAGCGCCACCCATTATTTTTTTCCTGTCTGCAACTGTAAATGTTTCCCTATCAGAGTGGCTTTTTTCTACAGAATTTTGCTAGTGACAACTCTCTTGTTGCTGTGGGTTCTTTTACGTGCGCTATATAACACTCGGGACTTCGGTTTATCGTTTCATCCGAAAGCCTACCGCCCAAACCACCACTCATGGTCTAATGGATGGGGATGGGGGAAGTTTCAGGTCCAAACGGGGTTCGAACCACCGCACACTTCCGACCCTGACTTTTCACTTTCTAGGAAGGCGCGTTACCTCTAGACCACCGATCCACTGGTTCTACGTGTCACTTCTAAGAACCACATGGTCAGACAGAAGAACAAATCAAAGCACTCTTGATGAACGCTCAGTACAAAATACAAATGTCGTATAAAATTGATAAACGCAGGCTGAGATATGCTTTTCATCATCATCATATCATAATATAATAATATAATAATAATAATAATAATAATAATAATAATAATATGAGATGAGATGATGATGATGATAGATGAGATGATGATGAGATGATGATGATGGATGATGTATGATATGGATGATAAATAATAATACTATAATAAAAAATATAATATAAGAATAATGTATGGAATGTTTTAGCTAATTTGTAAAGACATAAGCGTCGATGCTTTTTTTTTTAATGCGTGTGTATGCGCTTTGTTTGTTTTTAATTTGTCATCTGTTCCCACCGGCACACAATGGCCTACTCTTTCGAACAGCGGAACAGGATTTAACGTGTGCGCAAGATGTTCTGCATGCGTTCGCACACGGGGCCTCGGTTTATAGTCTCATCCGAAGGACACAGACAAAATCTGAGACGACAGTTCTCTAAGGAAAGGTTTGAGGGCAGAAAGAAAAAGAGAGGCAGACCACCCCCAACATCCTACATTGCCAACATCATCACTGAGATCAGTGGTCTGGGAGGAAGGCTATGTACAGGAGATGGTAGTAGAACTCAGCAGAGACAGAGAGAAAGATGGTGAACCCTGGTGGTGGCATTGTGTGGAGCTCCTACCCACGACAGCGGCGATGGAGACACCTGACCTCACCTCACCTGACCTGACCTGACCTGACCTGACCTGACTGACCTGACCTGACCTGATCATGGTGATGCTAATTTGGTTTAATCCCAATGTTATTGGTTCAGAACAACTCAGCGCCAGCGCAGGAAAATTAATATAAGAACAACATGTTCGTTATCATCCTTCCATTTGTTGTCCCGATTGTGGAACATACTTAGATAAACGATCCTTTCATCCATAGTTAAGTATTTTTATTTATTTATTTATTTATTTATTCTTTTATATCGAGGATAATGGAATAAGCACTCATGTGCTTTTTTTACATCCAGTCCCCGTGTATATGCGGTTTTGTAAATTGTGTCATCTGTTCCCACCGGCACACACTGGCCTGCTCTTACGAAAAGCGGAACAGGATTTAACGTGTGCGCAAAATGTTTTGCATGCGTTCGCACACGGAGCCTCGGTTTATAGTCTCATCCGAAGTAGTGAGGTTAAGTAACGCAAGAGCTGTTAAACTGATTGGCTCATGTTTCCATTTAGCTAATTATTTGTCTCATACACCCGCGCCACCATCCACCCACATGCTCTTTAAATCTAACGAAGGCAATATACAATGCGCAGTAAATACATGTGTGGGATTTGTTCATGCCTTTTTCATCACGTTTTACAGACAGAAAGACATGCAGACACACTGACAGGCAGACAGGTATGCAGGTAGGCAGGTATATAGGGACAGATGCATAAAGAGAGACAGTGAGTGATGGATGGGCAAAAAAGGAAAAGCAGATAGACGGACAGATAGATAGACAGACAGACGGACAGATAGATCGACATATATACATACAGATAGATAGATCGATACCTAGCTATTTATTTATTTATTTATTTATTTATTTATTTATTCTTTTATATCGAGGATAATGAAATAAGCACTCGTGTGCTTTTTTTTACATCCAGTCCCCGTGTGTATGCGGTTTTGTAAATTGTGTCATCTGTTCCCACCGGCACGCAATGGCCTACTCTTTCGAAAAGCAGAACAGGATTTAACGTGTGCGCAAGATGTTCTGTCTATAGATATACAGACAGACAAACAGACAGGTAGACGCATAGATATAGATAGAGAGAGAGAGACAGACAGACAGACAGATAGATAGATAGATAGATAGATAGATAGATAGATAGATAGATAGATAGATAGATAGAGAGATAGAGAGATAGAGAGAGAGAGATAGATAGATAGATAGATAGATAGATAGATAGATAGATAGATAGATAGATAGATAGATAGATAGATAGATAGATAGATAGATAGATGGATGGAGGATGGATGGATGGATGATAAGTAGATAGATGGACAAATATAGACAAACAGATAGATAGATAGATAGATAGATAG
>CM054141.1:15594822-15597322 GCA_028751875.1 Rapana venosa | reverse complement strand
CTTTTTCTTTTTATGCGTGTTTGGGGTTGTTTTGTTGGGCCCCACTTTCTTTTTTTTTCTTTTTTGTTTCTTTTTTCTTTCGGTGTTTTTTTTTTTTTTACAGTGTCCTTTCATTCCTTCTTCCTCTCCTTGCTTTTCTTTTTGTTTTTTGTGTTTTTTTAAGTTTCTGGTTGTATTTTCTTCGTTATTTTTTCCTTCTTTCCTTCCTTTTGTTTGTTTGTTTCTTTCTTCTTTCTTTCTTTCTTTCTCTCTTCTTTTCTGTTTGTCTGTCTGTCTGTCTTCTTTTTATCTGTCTATCTTTCTTTCTTGTTTTTCATGTTTTCTTTCTTTATCTTTAGTTAATTAGTTTGGTTTTTTTTTTTTTTTCATGCTTGTATTCTAAAAACAAATTGGCTGTATTTTGTCAGTCGTTTAGTCGTTTACACTACACTACAGTACACTGCACTGCACTACACTACTCTTCACTGCACTGCACTGCACTGCACTACACTACACTACACTATACTACACTACACCACACTACACCAAACAGCATTGCACCTCACTACACTACACTTCACTACACCACACTACATTACACACACTACATTGCACCTCACTACACTACACTACACTACACTATACTACACCACACCACACCACACCACACTACACCACACTACACTACACCACCCCACCCCACACCACACTACACTAAAACTACACCACACTAACACACCACACACACACACCACACACTACACTACACTACACTACACTACACCACACCACTCCACACCAGACTACACTTCACCACACTACACCACACTACACCACACCACACAACACTACACCACACTACACTACACTAAACTACACTAAACTACACTACTACTACTACTACTACTACTACTACTACTACTACTACTCTTTTGTTTGTCTCATTTTTTGTGTGGGGATTTTGTTTGCTTGGGGGAAAGCGGGGCTTTTAAGAGGAGAGGGAGAGGGAGGGGAGGGCTGTTTAATTTTTTTTTTTATTCTTTATTGTTTTGTTTATTTGTTCATCTGTCTGTTCTCGCATTTTGAGTCCAAGATTGTATTTTCTTTCTCTATATTTATGTTTGGTGTTTTTGTCTCTCTCTTTTTGTGGATTGCTGGCCTGCTTCTTTGTTTCTTTGTTTGTTTGGGGGGAGGAGGAGGGAGGTTTACAAGGAATGTTTGGAAAGGAAAACAAAGAAAGAAAGAAGAAAAAGAAGAAGAAAGGAGGAGTGATTGATGAAGTCTGAAGAGGAAGCAGACTATGCCTTTCTCTTTCCCCTGTCTTCTCTATCTGTCTTGCGCATCAAAAGCTGAGGGATGACTCCTGGTTGCGTGTTGCACGTGCTGTAGATATATATATATATATAGAGAGAGAGAGAGACAGACAGACAGAGAGACAGAGAAGGGGAACCCAGCCAGGCAGCTAGTCTTCCTGCCATGCCAGTAAAGGCTTTTCCTTTGGCCTGGGGGCACTGTCGTCTGTTGACAGAAATGTGAAGAGGCAGGATGAGGAGGCCGAGGAAGAGTGAGGATGAAATGAGGGTTGTTTTTGTTGGTGGTGTGGTGGTGGTGGTGGTGGTGGTGTGGTGGTGTGTGGTGTGGTGGTGAGTGGGGTGGTGGTGGTGGTGGTGGTGGTGTGGTGGTTGTTGGTGCGGTAGGGTTGTCCCTGTTTGGTGTCATGGCCTACATGTGTGTTGGTGTGGGGGGGGATGGGGGGTGGAGGGAGGAAGGAGGGGGTGTTGGGGGGGGTGGATGGGAGGGGGAGAAGGGTAGGGTGAAGGGTGGGGGGGTGGAGGTGGTGGGGAGGGGGGTGAGGAGATGGAGGGGTTGTTGAAAGTGTTAGTGTGTGTGGTGAGGGGGGATGGGGTGTGTGGGGGTGTGTGTGTGTGTGTGTGTGTGTGTTGTGTGTGTGTGGTGTGTGTGTGTGTGTGTGTGTGTGTTGTGTGTGTGTGTGTGTGTGTGTGTTGTGTGTGTGTGTTGTGTGTGTGTGTTTTGTGTGTGTTTTGTGTGTGTGTGGTGGAGTGGGGAGTGTGTGTGTGTGTGTGTGTGTGTGTGTGTGTGTGCGTGCGTGCGTGCGTGTGGTTGGGTAAGTCAAATTTTTGGTTGGGCATATGTGCATGAACAAAGTCAGAAAAAAAGAAAGAAAGAAACCGCCAGTATGAAGAGGTGCGAACAGTGAAAAAAAAAGTAAAAGGTAGGAGCGATAACTTATCTGCTTGTGCAGTTCTGACATCCACTTTGTCTGATTCATCTGACATTTTGTTGAGCGTTCTTTTCTTTGAACTCGGTAATAAAGTCTGTGCATCTGCTCTATCAGTTGTTCGTCACCTTGTGTTTTTCTTAGCATGCTAACCGTCTTTCTTACTTAAAGATTTGTGGAATGTTTTTGTTGTTTTTCTATTTTCTTGCAAGTGATTTATCTTGAGAGACTGATAAACAGAGTGACAAAGAATTCATTTTTCGTCACATGCATGTTCTGCAC
>CM054141.1:15579822-15582322 GCA_028751875.1 Rapana venosa | reverse complement strand
ATTCTCCTGCCTCTTTTTGAGAAAGACTTGAAAGATAACCATTCTCTCTTACGCGGAAGTCGGATGCGCTGGGTCTGACTTGTCGGGCACTTAACGGCAGCGTGACGCATTTTCGTTGATATAACAGAAACAATAGCTGCTGCCTGAGCGTTCGAAGAAGAAGAAGAAGAAGAAGAAGAAACTTAGCCAGTGTTATAACACAGCTCAGACAACAACAACAAGAAAACACACCAGAAAAACAAAAACAACAAAGAAACAGCAACGCAAAAACATTAACAAGGGCCAAAAATAACCCCAAAGCTAAAAACCAAACAACTACAAACAACAGCAACAACAACAAAACCTCCTTTCCCTTCAAAAAAAAGAGGGGGGGGGGGGGGGGGGGTTCAACAATAGCAACACTGTCAGTGTAGCCTTTCCTTTCTTCTCCACTAGAGAAGCTCTGAACAAAGGGAGCTAAAAATTCACTAGTTCCTAGCTAAACTGAATAAAGAATGCACACAAAGACAATATTTGTGTTAAAAAATATAAAAAGAACAAGTGCACACACACGCGCGCGCGCGCGCACATGCACGCACGACACAGACAGACAGACACACACACACACATACAACACTCTCTCTCATACACTTACACACACACACACACACCACACACAAGCAGCGCAAGGGATTTTTAAAAAAAACAAGCACTCCTCTCTCTCTCACAGACACACACACACACACACACACACACACGCGCACTCTCTCCAACACCCACACACACCCCCACACCCCCCCCCCCCACACACACACTTACACCACACTCACACACACACTCTCTCTCTCTCTCTCTCTCTCTCTCTCACAACACACACACACACACACACACTACACACACACACTCTCACACAAACACACTCACACACACACACACACTCACACACACACTCTCTCTCTCTCACACACACACACACACACACACTTACACACACTCACTCTCACACACACTACATACACACGCACACTTACACACAAAAGCACTCTCTCATACACACACTTACACACACACTCTCTAACACACACACACACACACACACATATACACACGCATACTTGCACACACAAGCACTCTCTCTCTCACACACACAAACACTTACACATTTACACACTACTCACTCACTCACTCACTCACACACACACACACACACACACAAACACACACACTCAGAACATCTTACGCACACGTTCAATCATGTTCTGCTTTTCGTAAGAGTAGGCCATTGTGTGCCGGTGGGAACAGATGATAGAATTTACAAAACCGCATACACACGGGGACTGGCTGTAAAAAAAGCACCTGAGTGCTTATTCCATTATCCTCGATATAAAAAAAACCCACTAAAACATATAGGCAGATAGACGGGCAGACAAAACAGGCAGAAAAGCAAGGGAAGTAATATAGGCTTCACAGCTTATAACTTTATTTTCTCAATAGGAGAGGATGGGGGGAGGGGGGATATCCTGGTTGGTTAGAGCCCTTGCGCATTGCGCTTGCAATCTGCTGACCTGGGTTCGAATCCCGTTCAAGGGGATATTTTCCCTCCTGGAGTTAACATCAGAGCCGACTCCATTCCACCTAATCGTCCTTTGGTTGAGACTATAATTAATTAATTAAACCGAGGTCTTGTGTGCGAACGCAAGCGGAACATCTTTTTTTTTTTTAACTTTTTTATTTTTTCGTTTTGCATTTACAAAGAATTACAGACAAAATGTTTCTTTAAAAAAGTAAATAAATGAATAAACTTAAAGAAAATACAAATACAATTCTTTTTCATAAACAAGTAATACCAACTGCTTTTCAAGTGCTTAATCAACCAAAACACACACACACACATACACTCATATACAAACACACATACATACACGCGTTTTTCATGCTATCGTGAGAAAAACAGCTATCATAGCTATAGCTATCATGCTATCGTGAGAAAAACAATTTTTACGCCTCTGTCAATTCTGTAAATCTATACCATTGCACTCTTTCATTCATGAGGAAGATCGCAATGTGCCAGTGTCAGTGTAATTACCTAGTTTATGACCGCATGGCCTTGGAGAGTTAAAAAAAAAATGCATGCACAGTTCCATCTTTTCTGCTATCCCATGGCTGCTTTTCAGCAAAAGCACATGGCCAGACACATGTCTCACTTATATAAATGTAATCTGTTTAGTCAAGCAATGGTCTATAGTTACTCCATTCAAAAGTGAACTTACTCAGGTTGTTTGCAAAAAAGCGGAACATCTTGGGTGCATGTTAGAAACCTGTTCCGCTTTTCGGAAGAGTAGAACATTGTGTTTATTTATTTATGGATTTATTTTAGTTTATTTCTACCACTTCAAGTCACGCAGATTTCTCTGCGTGAAATTCGGGCTGCTCTCCCCGGGGGA
Source organism: Rapana venosa (assembly GCA_028751875.1). Classification (NCBI taxonomy): domain Eukaryota; kingdom Metazoa; phylum Mollusca; class Gastropoda; order Neogastropoda; family Muricidae; genus Rapana; species Rapana venosa. The sequence continues at coordinate 15,579,899 of CM054141.1, read as the reverse complement.
GAGCGTGTCGCCACAAGAGCAGCGCCACCCATTTGTTTCTATCTTTTTCATGTCTGCAGTTATATTTGTTTCCCTAT
>CM054141.1:15564822-15567322 GCA_028751875.1 Rapana venosa | reverse complement strand
TTAACGTGTGCGCAAGGTGTTCTGCGTGCGTTCGCAAATGGAACCTCAGTTTATAGTCTCATCTGAAAGACTTTTGGGGATAGTGGAGTCGGCACTGATATTAACTCCAGGGTGAAAATATCCCCCTTGAACGGGAATCGAACCCGGGTCGTCAGATTGCGAGCGCAATGTTCTAACCACCAGGCTATCCCGTCCTTTCAATAATCCTATTTATTTTCTATAGCTGATACCTTTCCTACGCAATATATGTTAATTCCTCCTTGTTCGGGAAGCAAACAAAACTGTAATAACCACAACAAAAAAGTAAACACCCTAACACAACATGTGCCACTCCTGATAATCTTCTTAAGTGCTGAAGAATGGGGTCGAGCACGTATGGGAGACTGGACAATTCCTACTACTACTAAAAACTTAGCGTGCGTTTCCGTTTCTCGAAGATTGTTAACACGAAAATAAGAAAGAAAAAAGAAAGAAGAAAATTTCTAGACTAAAATTAGAAAAAAAAAATGTAAAAGAAAGTAGAACACAGACACAGACACAGACATACACATGTAAAACACACACACACACACACACACACACACACAAACACAAAAACACCCCACAAAACACACACACACACACACACACACACACACACACACGGTAAATGATGCAATAATGTAGTATCTTAGTATAATCATTAAGAAATTTGTTCTTAGATAGATGGCTTGATGAAAAAAAGCAAATGCATTGCTTATTCAATGTACCATCTGGAAATAAAATTTTGACTTGACTTGACTTGACACACACCTCCACCCTTCCCCCTACACACACAAAATTCACCACACCCCCACCACACCATACGGAAGAGTAGGCCATTGTGTGCCAGTGGGAACGGATGACAACAATGACAAAACTGCATACACGCGGGGACTCGATGTAAAAAGGTACATTGGTGTTTTTTTCTATTTTCCTCGAAATAAAAGAATGACACAAAAATACACACACAACCGCATACACACGGGGAGTTGTAAAAAACACGTAAGTGCTTAGTCCATATCTCAAAATAAAGATAAAATGAATTTTTTTAAAGACACACACCACGCACCACACACACACACACACACTCCAACACACACACACTCACACACACAAACACACGCAACACACACACTCACACACATCACACAACACACACAACACATCACACACACACACACACACACACACACACACACACACACACACACACACACACACACACACACACACACACACACACACAGAATTCAACAACAGCTAATCTCTTCTTTGTTGTTGTCTTCAATTTTGCCTCTCGCTTTTTTTTTTTTTTCTTTTTACATTCTTACCTCTTCGAAGTCTTTTCTTTCTAATCGTTCACAAAAAAATAAAAAGACGAAAATAATGGAAACAAAAAGAGATCAGAATTCTCATGACACGATAATCAAAACACACCCATCTGTTTTAGATTTGGGCAGTGAGAAATTTTTCTACAACTAAGAGTATTAACACAAATACAAACAAAAAACATAATGTGTGCAGGTTGTGTTGTGGGGAAAGCATCCCTCTAGAAAACCCTAGATGATGGGTTCGATCCTGCGTCCGAACTTATACATTTTCCTCCATCTACTAGACCACGATGGTGGTCTGGATTCTAGTCCTTCGGATGAGACGATAACCCAGCATACAATTAGTACACGCAAAAGAAGCCACGGCAAAATAAATTGTTGCTAGCAAAAATTATGTTTAAAAATATAGATCATGACAAAATAATGAGGCACTCTCGTAAACAAACAGATGTATAATTATGTTGATATAATTTTTTAAAAATATATTATTAATGGTTAGCCTTTTCTTGTGGTAACATGCGACGTATTGAGAAAGTAGCGTGGATTCCATGCAGAAAGTAGAATATAGCAAATTGTATGTTGAACATGATGTATGGTACTATGTGTCTGGTACATGCATACATACATACATACATACATACATACATACATACATACAAACATGCATGCATACATGCATACATACATACATACATGCATACATACATACATACATACATAATACTGTATGGATTTTATATAGCGCTGAATCTTGTAAAGCAACAAATCAAAGCGCTCAGATGACATTTTTTATTCTTCTTCCTATCCAGGACAATGGAACAAGCACTCAGGTGCCTTTTTTACATCCAGTCCCCGTGTGTAATGCGGTATTGTACATTTTTCATCTGTTCCCACCGGCACACAATGGCCTACTCTTTCGAAAAGCGGAACAGAATTGAACGTGTGCGCAAGATGTTCTGCATACGTTCGCACACGGGGCCTCGGTTTATAGTCTCATCCGAAAGACATTAGAAGGACATACATATATCCATTCATAAATACATACATACATACACACACACATACATACATACATACATACATACATACATACATACATACATACATCATACATACGTACATACATGCATACACACATTCATACATAC
>CM054141.1:15554822-15557322 GCA_028751875.1 Rapana venosa | reverse complement strand
ACGCCTTATCTTTGTTTTTAAACAGTCATGACCTTATGACTTGACAGATGACATTATGATTGACATGACAGACAATTCACACACACACACACACACACACACACTACACTACACACACACACACACACACACACACACACTACACTACACACAAACACACACACTACACACACACACACACACACACTACACAACACACCCTGTCACACCCCACTCTTCTTGTGAAAGAATCGCAGAATTATTTCTGTAGAGTTATATTTACGACCGACATATCTATACTGCTGCCAATGCCATCACATACATCTCCTGGTTCTAAATGCGTGCACAGCGCTGCCTACAATACATACTATATTATACACTCTCAGCTGTACAAAGAGTCAAAAACCTTGTACCCTGTGTCTCTTCAGGTGTGTACGAACGGCTTGGAAACGATAGTGACGTATCGTCTGCTTATTTCGTAGTGTCGTTAAGTCGCAGGTGTAGCAAGTCTATATATACCTGTGTATTGAAGATTTCGTTAATATATCATTAGAGACGTGCTTTTCTGTTTATTTTGCTGGGAGTAGTCTATTTATCTATATTTACCTGTGTATTGAAGATTCCGTTATTATTAGACGCGTGTGACTGTTGCTTTTGCTAGGTGTATCTTTCTATATGTACCTGTGTATTGAAGATTTCGTCGTTATTATTATTAAACTTGTGTGACTGTTGATCTCGCTGGGTGTATTTTGTCTATGTTTACCTGCGTATTGAAGATTTCGTCATTATTATCATCATTATTATTGGACACGTATTACTCTGTTTGTCTCGCTGGGTGTATTTTGGACTGGAGATGTCAAGTTTGGGGTTTCAAAATTCAGCTGTTTTGGGGTGGGTTAGGGGTGTAGATTTAACCTGTAGCTTATTTTGGAGTTTTGAGAACCTGTTTGATGATTCTGTTTTTTGATGATTAAAGAGTGAAAGAGAATGATGTTGTTCAAGAAGTGTTCATACATACTGAACTCGTACCATGTCTCTCCCACTCTTCCTATCATTTTGAAGGATTTTTATATTTATATAAATATGTAGGAATTATTGCAGGACTTGGTTCATTATTTTGGGGGGCCTTGGCTTACACTTCTGTTTTGGTTGATTTGGGGACGGGATAGCTCAGTGGTCGGAGCACTCGCTTTCCCCCAGCCAAGTTAAGCAGCGTCGAGAGTGGTTACCAGTTGGATGGGTGACCGTTTGCGCACCTTGGCTTCAGTACAGTTCCCCCAGTTCACCCAGCTGTAAATGGGTACCTGCCCTCTTTAGGGTCAGGGAAGGTAAAGCAGCGAGGGAGAGGAGATGGGCGCCGCCCTCAATATGCTGGCCCTAGAGAAATGAGGTCTCTGATGCCTCGCTCTCCTACGACCTTATAGGTTATGGGACTCCTTTACCTTTACCTTTATGTGCGATAATATTTTTTTACGAGAATATATTCTAGGGGTAAATGCTAACTCTGATTTCAGGGGAGATTGAGGATGTCTAGGTTAGTAGTAACAAAGTACTTATCATTTTTTAAACCTACTTACTTGTCCGTCCGTCTGTCCTCCTGTCTGTCTGTCTTTCTGTCTTTCTGTCTGCTTGTTTGTCTGCCTGTCTGTTCAGCTTTTTTTTTACATTTTTCTGTCAGTTTAACTAAAAGGTAAAGTGCAGTAAAGGTGTTCCATAATCTAAGTATGGTTAGAGAGCGAGGCATCAGAGACCTCAGCTTCTCCAGGGGCCAGCATATTGAAGGCGGCGCCCATCTTCTCTCCCTCGCTGCTTTACCTTCCTTCCATGACCCTCAATAGGGTAGGTACCCATTTACAGCTGGGTGAACTGGGGGACTGCACTGAAGCCAAGGCCACGCCAATGGTCACCCATCCAATTGGTAACCACATTAAATGTTGCTTAACATTGGCCAGGGGAAAGTCATCCCCATGATCCCCTTGATACATTTTTTTTTTTAAATTGGTATGGTATGGTATGGTATAGTATGGTATGGCAATGTATGGTATGTGCTAGGAATTCCCTCTTTTCTATCCCTCTTTTTGTTTCTGCCTCGTTTCTTTTCTTTCTGTCGCCTCCGTGTTTGTTTACTTTCTACCTTCTCTGTCCATTCTCCTGCCCTTTTTTTTCTCCAGAAAGACTTAACAGATAACAATTCTCTCCCACCCTGACGTCCGATTGGCTGGGCCTGACTTGTCACACGATTGATTGACTGTGACGGCAGCATGACCCATTTTTTGCTCAATACTTGCTGTCTGAGCATTTGACAAAGAAGAATATGTATTTTTGTATGATTGCCCATATGTATGGGTGCAAGCACGTGCAAGCACATGCGTATGCGCCCACACACACACACACAGAGTCCTTGCTCCATTCTTTACTTTCCCAATGTCTGGGTCAGTGGAAAAATCTGTAGTGACCTTGTTTTTCAAAGGTCACTGGTACATTGTCTCTCACATGTACACTTGACAGGATGACTCAATGC
>CM054141.1:15534822-15547322 GCA_028751875.1 Rapana venosa | reverse complement strand
CTCTCTCTCTCTCTCTCTCTGTCTCTGTCTGTTTGTCTGTCTGTCTGTCTGTCTGTCTCTCTCTCTCTCTCTCTCTCTCTCTCTCTCTCTCTCTCTCTCTTTCTATGTCTGCCTCTGTCTGTCTGTTTCTTGATTGTCTGTCCGTCTGTCTTTCTTTCTCTCTCTGTCTCTGTCTCTCTCTGTATCTCTGTTTCTTTGTCTCTGTCTGCCTCTGTCTGTCTGTTTCTCTGTCTGTATGTCTGTCTGCTTCCCTGTATGTCTGTCTGTCTCTCACACTCTCTCTCTCACACTCTCTCTCTCTCTCTCTCTCTCTCTCTCTCTCTCTCTCTCTCTCGCTCGCTCGCTCTCTCTCTATCTTTCTATCTCTCTACCTCTATCTCTGTCTCTGTCTGTCTGTCTTTAAAAGCATAACAACATTTTACTTAAGGCTTTGACAAGACTGACCTGACATCAATAACTGACCAAGATTTTGGCCTTGGTTAAGCATGGGTCAAGACTTGTCCTACAGGAGACAGACAGTAAAAGGAGGGAGATGGAAGAGGCAGACAGAGAAAACGATGGGAACATCAGAGAGTGGGACAGGCCTTGAAAAGAGTTGACCGATTTGCTACGGATAGCTGCAAAACTGTGAGGAGTGGAGGAAGCTGGTTGAAAAAAATCCTCAGTTGTGCCCCAATGATCTACTAGACTATATAAGATATGTGTAGGAAAATGTATTGTAATGCTTTGTGTCATGAAAATGGATCGGTGGTCTAGAGATAACGCACCTGCCTAGAAAGCGAAAATCTCGGGTCGGAAGTGTGCGGTGGTTTGATCCCCTTTTTGGATCAAAAACTAAAACCTCCCCCCCCCCCACCATCTATTAGACCACAAGTAGCGATCTGGGTGCTAGTCTTTCGGATGAGTCAATAAACCAAGGTCCCGTGTGTTACAATAATTATTTAGCGCAAGTAAAAGAACCCACGGCAACAAGAGAGTTGTCCTTGGCAAAATTATGTAGAAAAAAGTCCCTCTGATAGGGAAATAAATACAGTTGCAGACTGAAAAAGAAAAAGAACAAAATGGGTGGCGCTGCTTTTGTGGCGACGCGCTCTCCCCAGGGAGGGAGAGCAGCCCAAATTTCACGCAGAGAAATCTGCTGTGACTTAAAGTGGTATAGATGATGTATTATAGACATAGCACAGTTATCGTTTCGGGTTTTACCTCTAAAACCTTGACTATCTCTTCCTTGTCACATCCAGAAACCAAACTTTGTACAAACAACAAACAGACAGGCAAACAAAACCTATTTCTTCTTCTTCTTCTCCGCAATTCTTCTCCGCAATTCTTTCTCCGCAATTCTTCTCCGCAGTTCTTCTTCGCAATTCTTCTTCATATTCTTTGCGATTCTTCTTCGCTATTCTTGTTCGCAATTCTTCTTCTTTTCTTCTTCTTCTTCTTCTTCTTCTTCTTCTTCTTCTTCTTCTTCTTCTTCTTCTTTGCAATTCTTCTTTGCAATTCTTCTTTGCAATTCTTCTTTGCAATTCTTCTTTGCAATTCTCCTCCTCCTCCTCCTCCTCCTCCTCCACCTCCTCCTCTCTCCTCCTTCTCCTCCTCCTCCTCCTCCTCCTCCTTTTTTCTTCTTCTTCTTCTTCTTCTTCTTCTTCTTCTCCTCCTCCTCCTCCTCCTCCTTTTCCTCCTCCGCCTTCTTCTTCTCCTCCTCCTCCTCGTTCTTTTTCTTCTTCTTCATGAAACGCCCAGACAGAAATTATTCTTCTCTGTCATATGAGCAAAAATGTGTTGCACTGTCGTTAAGCGCCTGAAATGACAAGCCAGACCTAGTGGATCCGACTTCGGTGTGGAAGAGAATGGTTATCATTCAAGTCTTTCTCAAAAAAAAAGAAGCAGGAGAATGTACCAAGAAGGAAAAAATAGACAAGTAGTAGGTGTGACAGGAAGTAAAAGGAACGAGGCAGAAACAAAGAGAGGGATAGAAAAGAGGCGTGGGAGAGAATGGTTATCTTTCAAGTCTTTCTGGATTATAAAAAAAAAAAACAGACAAGAGAATGGACCAAAAAGGCAGAAGAAGATATCAGGAAAGAAAAAGAACAAGGCAGAAAGAGAGTAATAGAAAAGAGGTGTGGGAGAGAATGGTTATCTTTCAAGTCTTTCTCAAAAAAAGAAGCAGGAGAATGGAACAAGAAGGCAAAAAATAGACAAGTAAGAGGTGTGACAGGAAGTAAAAGGAACAAGACAGAAACAAAGAGAGGGATAGAACAGAGGTGTGGGAGAGAATGGTTATCTTTGTAAGTCTTTCTGGGAAAAAGGACAGGAAAATGGACCAAGAAGGAAGAAAAAAAGAGGTGGCAGAAAAGAAAAAAGATCAAGGCAGAAACAAAGAGAGTGATAGAACAGAGGTGTGGGAGAGAATGGTTATCTTTCAAGTCTTTCTCAAAAAACAGAAGCAGGAGAATGGACCAAGAAGGCAAAAAATAGACAAGAAGGAGGTGTGAGAGGAAGTAAAAGGAACGAGACAGAAACAAAGAGAGGGATAGAAAAAGGCGTGGGAGAGAATGGTTATATTTCAAGTCTTTCTGGATTATAAAAAAAAACCAGACAAGAGAATGGACCAAGAAGGCAGAAAAATGAGATGTCAGGAAAGAAAAGGGAACAAGGCAAAAAGAGAGTAATAGAAAAGAGGTGTGGGAGAGAATGGTTATCTTTCAAGTCTTTCTCAAAAAAAAAGAAGCAGGAGAATGGACCAAGAAGGCAAAAATTAGACAAGAAGGAGGTGTAAGAGGAAGTAAAAGGAACGAGGCAGAAACAAAGAGAGGGATAGAAAAGAGGCGTGGGAGAGAATGGTTATATTTTAAAGTCTTTCTGGGAAGAAGGACAGGAGAATGGACCAAGAAGGAAGAACAAAGAGATGACAGAAAAGAAAAAAATCAAGGCAGAAACAAAAAGAGTGATAGAAAAGAGGCGTGGGAGAGAATGGTTATCTTTTAGGTCTTTCTCAACAAAAAAGAATCAAGAGAATGGACCAAGAAGGAAGAACAAAGAGATGACAGAAAAGAAAAAAATCAAGGCAGAAACAAAAAGAGTGATAGAAAAGAGGTGTGGGAGAGAATGGTTATCTTTTTTAAGTCTTTCTGGGAAAAAGGACAGGAAAATGGACCAAGAAGGAAGAAAAAAGAGGTGGCAGAAAAGAAAAAAGATCAAGGCAGAAACAAAGAGAGTGATAGAACAGAGGCGTGGGAGAGAATGGTTATCTTTTAGGTCTTTCTCAACAAAAAAAGAATCAAGAGAATGGACCAAGAAGGAAGAAAGTAGAGGTGACAGGAAAGAAAAAAGATCAAGGCAGAAACAAAGAGAGTGATAGAACAGAGGCGTGGGAGAGAATGGTTATCTTTTAGGTCTTTCTCAACAAAAAAAGAATCAAGAGAATGGACCAAGAAGGAAGAAGAAGATATCAGGAAAGAAAAAGAATAAGGCAGAAAGAGAGTAATAGAAAAGAGGTGTGGGAGAGAATGGTTATCTTTCAAGTCTTTCTCAAAAAGAAGTAGGAGAATGGACCAAGAAGGCAAAAATTAGACAAGAAGGAGGTGTGAGAGGAAGTAAAAGGAAAAAGGCAGAAACAAAGAGAGTGATAGAAAAGAAGTGTGGGAGAGAATGGTTATCTTTCAAGTCTTTCTGGATAAAAAAGACAAGAGAATGGACCAAGACGGAATCAAAAAGAGGTGACAGAAAAGAAAAAAATCAAGGCAGAAACAAAAAGAGTGATAGAACAGAGGTGTGGGAGAGAATGGTTATCTTTCAAGTCTTTCTGGCAAAAAAAGAAAGCAAGAGAATGGACCAAGAAGGCAAGAAAAAGGAGATGACAGGAAAGTGAATGAAGCAAGGCCGAAACAAAGAGAGGGATAAGGAAAGATGGAATTCCTAGCACGAACATTTCCAGAAGGTAGGGGTGCTATTTTTATACTGACAGGCCCCCTGGCAATCACCAAACATACAAACAAGATGACCTTGTAGGAAGGAAACAAACACACAAGAATAAAACAATAAACAAATAACAAAATACAGAAACCAAAACGTGAGCTATTTGTGTAGTGCCGTTTACGCTATATACTGGTCTGTGTACATTCTTTGATTTTTGTTGTTGTTGTTGTTGTTGTTGATGTTTGCAAACAGAAAAGAAAAAACAGAATCCCAAAACGGGATTGTAGGAGGATGACGTAGCTATCACACATCAAAGATATCACATCGAAATGTTCATTCATATAAAGAGAGGAAGAGGAGGGGTAAGAGGAGAAAGTTATTCTCAATAGATTCAGTTTGATATCGATATTGCATCAAGGTAACGTGATGCAAGTGTTCAGAGATCAGTCTCCTGTGAGTTCGTGACTGATCTCTCTGTCTCTCTGTCTCTGTCTCTTTCTCTGTCTCTCTGTTTCTGTCTCTGTCTGACTCTCTGTCTCTGTCTGTCTGACTCTCTGTCTCTCTCTGTCTCTGTCTGTCTGTCTGTATGTATGTCTGTCTGTCTGACTGTCTGTCTGTCTGTCTGACTTCTGTCTCTGTCTCTGTCGCTCTGTCTCTCTCTGTCTCTCTATCTCTTTTTCTCTCTTTCTCTCTTTCCTCTCTCTCTCTCTCTCTCTTCTCTCTCTCTCTCTCTCTCTCTCTCTCTCTCTCTCTTCTCTCTCTTTCTCTCTGGGAGATGGAATAGCCTGGTTGGTTAGAGCGTTGCGCTCGTGATCTGCTGGCCCGGGTTCAAATCCTGTTCAAGGGGATATTTTCCTCTGGAGTTAACATCAGTGCCGACTCCTCAACCCCAACCCCCCTCCCCAAAAAAGTCCTTGGGATGAGACTATAAACCGAGGTCCCGTGTGCAAACGTACGCAGAACATCTTGCACATGCGTTAATTAAAACCTTTTTTTGCTTTTCCGAAGAGTAGGCCATTGTGTGCTGGTGGGAACGGATGACAAAATTGACACAACTGCAAACACACCGCTACTGGATGTAAAAGAAGCACATGAGCGCTTTTTCCAGTATCCTCGAAATAAACAATTACATGAATGAATAAATGAATCTCTCGCTCTCTCGCTCTCTGATTTGATTTAATTTGATTGGATTTGCTCTCTCTCTCTCTCTCTCTCTCTCTCTTCTCTCTCTCTCTCACTTCTCTCTCTTCTCTCTCTCACTCTCACTCTCTCTCTCTCTCGGTTCCTTTTCACTGACGGTATTGTTAAAACAAATTTAATTTCCAAACTTCTGCGTGTGTACCTTGTGTTACAGCTTGTTTACGCAAGTGGAGCTAAACTGGTTTGATTAATCTGTGAATTAATGAAAGGAGGAAGAGATGGGAAATAAGGAACGAGGGGGGAGGGGAGAGGAGGGGGAAGGAGGGAAGGAGGGGCTAGCAGATTGGAGAGGAAGAAGGGGGTGGGGGGAGTTGGGGTGGGAGTGTGGGTGGGGGGGGGGGGAGGGGTTGGGGAGTGTTGTAATTGCTAGATTGATAGATTGCGTGTGAACTATTTCTGGTAATCTTGAGGGAAATATGGTGGTTTCTTCTGAGTGTAAATAATTGTGTAGTCTGTCTGTGTACATGCATAGTGCGCATCTGCGTGTGTGTGAATGGGGAAGAGGAGTGGGGGTATGTGTGTGATGGGGAGTGGGGAGAGGGGGGGAGGGGTTGTGTTGTTGTTGTTGTCTTCAATTTAACGTCTGTTCACTCTGAGTGATATTAGACGAGGGGAATAGAAAGTGTAGTGGAAGTTAAAGAAGGGAGGGGAAGGAGTGGAAGGAGAAAAGGTTAAGAAATAGCATCAGTGTTGGTATTTTGTGAGAAAAAAGAAAGAAAAAAGAAACCATAGAAAAGTAGGGATAATACTTTTAAACAGGAGTAAAATATGAACTCAACAATGTGGAAACATGAAATAACAATAATGTAACTACAATAAATATTGAAGTGGACTATGCAATAAACATCTGGCAATGGCAAATGCTAGCTTTGTATTTTCAGGGGGTTGTGTGTGCGTGTGTGTGTGTGCGTGTTTTGGTGTGTGTTGGTGTGGGTTTGGGTGTGGGTGTGTGCGTGCGTGTATGTATGTGATATTTTCAGTTTAACGTCTATTCACATCTGCTGACCCGGGTTCGGATCTCGTTCAAGTGGATTTTTCCTCTGGAGTTAACATCAGTGCCGACTCCACTCTCCCCAAAAGTCCTTCGGATGAGACTATAAACCGAGGTCCCGTGTGCAAACGCACGCAGAACATATTGCGCACACGTTAAAACCCGTTCCGCTTTTCGGAAAAGTAGGCCATTGTGTGCCGGTGGGAACGGATGACAAAATTGACAAAACTGCATACACAGGGTGGACTGGATATAAAGAAAAGCACATGAGTGCTTATTCTATTATCCTCGAAATAAAAGAATAAATAATAAATGAATGAAATAGATTGTGATTTTAGACAACAACAACAACAACAACAACAACTATCACCCAAAAAGACATAACAAAACAAAACAAAAAGTAACAAGAAAAGGCAAACAATGACAGAAAAATGTCAGACAACAGCACTGAATAAAAGCTAACTTTAACAAACTTCAAAAGCAGAGTTATCTGACTTCTTATCAACCCTAACACAATGTCCAACAGTAACGATGACTCAAAAAAAAATCTGATCCAGTGACAAACTTGGTACAGTAGGTTAAAATGCTTTTAAATGTCCACAATCAAAACATATCATGACTGTTTGTAATATTATCACCACAAGTACAGTTTGCATCTTTCACGTATTTGTAAAAATGACTTTAAATGTCCACAACGAAAGATAACATGACTATTTGTAATATTCTCTCCACTAATACAGATTACATCTTTCACGTATTTTGTCCTGAAAGCGTTTAGTTTTTAATCTGTACATGAGAGATAACACCTCTCTGCGATTATACCAACCAGAGATTTTGTTATAAATGAAAGCATATCACAATTCTTGTACAGCTATGATAAAGACAATAGCCAGACTCACTTATCTTCTTTCTGAAATGCTTCTAGCAAGCGTTTTGTAACAAGTTCCATCCTTCATGCAGAGATAAGGCAACATTTAATTTAACAAGAACCATTTTCACACCTAGCTTTAATATTTTTGCAAGATAGTCAATTTGTTTTTATTAAAACACAGACAGAGAGAGGGGAGAGAGAGAGAGAGAGAGAGAGAGAGAGAGAGAGAGAGAGAGAGAGACAGACAGACAGACAGACAGACAGACAGACAGACAGAGACAGAGACAGAGACAGACAGACAGACAGACAGACAGACATAGACAGAGACAAAATAAGAGAAAGACAGATAGACTGACAGAGACAGAGAGAAACAGAGATAAATCACAGAGAGAGACAGACTGACAGAGACAGAAGGACAGAGAGACAGACAGACAGACAGACAGACAGACAAGACAGACAGATAAAAAAAATAGGCAGGGTACAAAACAACGAGATGCACAAACAGATAAAAACAAACACAGGGAAGGATGGAGCAGGTGAAACTAACCTCCCAAAAAGCGAAAGGCAGCAAAACAGACAAGACAGACAGACAGACAGACAAAACAAGACAGACAGACAACAAGACAGACAAAGACAAGACAGAAAGACAAAGACAGAAAACAAGACAAGACAGACAAAGCCAGACAAAGACAGAAACAGACAAAGACAAACATAAGACAAGACAGAAAGACGAGAAACAAACAAACAAGACAAAACAGAAAGACAGACACAGACAGAGAACAAAAACAACAAAACAGACAAGACAGACAGACAAGACAGACAAAAGACAGAAGATGACAAGAAAAACCAGACAAAACAGAACAAAGAACAGACAGACCAAACAAACAAACGAACAGAGCAGATGACACAATGAACAACAATACATTACACACTAGCACTGACAATCACACAACACAGACACACACACAACATACACACACCTACACACACACACACGCATACACAACACGGATGCTTACAACACAATATACCATACACTACTTAACACACACTACGACACACACACTACACACACTACAATACACTTACACTTACACACACACTTACACACACACATACACACACTACACACACACACCTACACACTACACACACACACACTCACACACACACTCAACACTCACACACATACACACGCAGCACGCACACACACACACCACACACACTCACACATACACTTACACACACTTACACACACACTTACACACACACACACATTATTACACACACACACACACACACACACACACACTTACACGCATACACACATTGTGTTAGGGTTGATAATAAGTCGATAACTCAGTTTTTGAAGTTTATTAAAGTTAGTTTTATTCAGTGCTGTTGTCGCACACACACACACACACTATTACACTCACACACTCACACACATTACACTCACACACACTTACACTCACACACACTTACACTACACACTTACACACATACACATACACTCACTCACACACACACCACAACACACACACACACATACACACACCACCACCACCACCACCACCACAGAAATTCGTTCGCTCCCAGAATTATTTTCAGCGAACAGTAGGCCATACAAAACTTTTGTTTTCTGGTTGTTATTTTCCTTTCAAGTCTTCACTTCAAAGCAACATCCCCTAGACATTTGTCAACACGCAAAAATTAGGCAACCTCTTTAGGGGACGGGATAGCTCAGTGATCAGAGCACTCGCTTTCCCCCAGCCAAGGTTAAGCAGCGTTGAGCGTGGTTACCCAGTAGATGGGTGACCGTTTGTGTGCCTAGTCTTGGCTTCAGTACAGTCCACCCAGTTCACCCAGCTGTAAATGGGTACCTGCCCTCTTTAGGGTCAGGGAAGATAAAGCAGCGAGGAAGAGGAGATGGGCACCGCCCTCAATATGCTGGCCCCCATGAGAAGCTGAGGTCTCTGATGCCTCACTCCACTACGACCATATTATAGGCTATGGGACACCTTTACCTTTACTACGACCACATTATAGGCTATGGGACACCTTTACCTTTACTATTTTTTAGTGTCTGTGGGTGACAAAGGATGAAGCAAGAGGCTATCACTGTCACTCACTGTTGGTCTGAAAATTAGTAGTCTGTCTCTTTACTTTGCTTTACACACACTCACGCGTGCGGGCGCACACACACACACACCCTTTGAGAGAATAGATGTAAAATTGAAGCAACAACACATACACACATGATACACACATATACATACATACACAGACATGCGAGCGCAAAACACAAATACCCCACCCACCTATCACACACACACACACACACACACACACACACACCACCACACCACACCACACACACACTACACCATCACAACACCAAACACACCCACACACAATCACACCCACAAACACACCCACCCACCCACCTATCACACACACACACACACACCACACAAACACCCTCCACCCACCCAATACCATACACACACAGAGATAGCGGTCAGTCCCATTTATCCTTAAAGAAAACACACTTTCACACAACAATGCAGGGCTTCCTCTCGTGGGTGGCTTGAAAGCGGTCTAGTTTTTTTGTGGGGGGCGGAGTTGCTGTCTCTAGTCTGTCAACTACCAGCTGTGAGAGTGTGACAAAAAAAACCAGGAACGGAAGAGCTTTGTGTGCAAAACAAACAAGTGAATGGGCTGGGGGGTGGTGGGGGGGGTGTTAAGGGCAGTCTCTGAGAGAAATAACATCCGACATAGCAGTAACACACAAAGCAAAGCAAGACAAAAGGGGGAAAATACACCAGACACAAATGTATACTGACACAAAGCAAACAAAAGCAAAACTGAAAATGTCAAGGACTTTGACACAACTTTTCTTCCGGCATGTGGACCCTACCCAGATTCTAATCTATTACTGTCTTTCCACACCCACCCACACATGATCCAGGGTGAGGAGAGAAATCAAGAACAAGTGAAACATGATGATTGTAGACATGATGTTGTGTGCACATAGGTACAGATAGACATAGACAGACGTACAGAGACAGACAGACAGACACAGAGACAGAGACAGACAGACACAAACACAGACACATACACAGAAACCCAGACACACAGACACAGACACACACGCACGCACACACTGATGTGTGTGTGTGTGTATAAATCTAGAGAGAAAGACAGACGGGCAGACAGAAACAGACAGAAAACAAACACATCACGTGTACAAACGGAAGAATTTGAAAAGGTCACGCAGACAAAAACAACAACAACAACAACAACAAGAAAAACCTCATCAAGGATAAACACATTCTAACAAAACAAAAATAGACACTGTAAAACCCCACACACACACACACACACACACACACAAACACACACACACACCAGCAAAACAAACTAAAGCAAGAGACACATCAAACAAGAGAGACAGGAAACTAGACAGGAGAGAGGTTTAATGGAGTGAGAGACAAAAGAAGCAAAGAAAGAAAGGAGAGAAAAACATGCCTTGAAGAACAACAGACACTCAGAAGACGGTCGATAGCTGCCTACAGGTATAGAGACGATTCTCCCAAGGAGTGATTCACGATGTGCAGATGACACTTCCTGCTATCTCACACAAATCATTTTCCATCAACATCATCAGTATTTTTATTTCGCAAGGTCTTCTTTTTTTTTCGGGTGGAGGGGGGGGGGGGGTCTAAATACACATGTGCTTGCACGTGCTTTTCTCTTAGGCATTGCACACGTGTACGCCAACATTATGTATACACAAGACACAGTTTTAAAAAGAGAGAGAGAGAGAGAGAGAGAGAGAGAGAGAGAGAGAGAGAGAGAAGGAGAAACAGAAGATGAAACAAAACAAAACAAAACAAAACAACCTTTTACTCCAACATATTCAAAACGAATTTTATTCCACGCCCAGATCGGATGCGCTGGCTGGGTCTAGCTTGTCAGGTGCTTAACGGCAGCGCAATGCAATATATTTTTTGCTCATATGACCAGACAACTAATAGTTGCTGTCTGAGCGTTCAACGAAGAAAAAGAAGAAGAAGAAGAAATTAGGACTGAGAAGTACGACATATATAGAGAAAAAGATGGAGCGAAAGTGAGAAATACAGGGACAATGGTTTATCTGTGGTTCATGGTATGAGGTTTGGTACTATAGTTGATCTGTGGTTTTGACAATGAATGATCTTTGATTTTGGACAAGGAATGATCTGTGGTTTGGACAAGGAATGATCTATGATTTTGGACAATGAATGATCTGTGGTTTGGACCCGGAATGATCTTTGATTTTGGACAATGAATGATCTGTGGTTTTGGACAATGAAGGGTCTGTGGTTTAGGACAATGAAGCCTATGGTTTTGGACAATAAATGATCTGTGGTTTTGGACAATGAATGATCCCTCAGACACAGTGTGTGTGCGTGTCTATGTGTGCGTGCGCGCGCGCGCGAGTGTGTTTGTGTATGTGTGTGTGTTCAGTTTTACTTCTGTTCAATTAAAGTGATACTAGACGAGTGTATGTGTGTATGTGTATGCCAGCGTGCGTGCGCTCGCGCACATGTATGTGTGTAAGTGTGTGTGTGTTTTCAATTTTACTTCTGTTCAAGTAAAGCGATAGTAGACGTGTTTGAGTGTGCGTGTGTGTGCGCGCGCGCGTGCCCATGCGCGCGCTTGCAACACACCTCCAGACCACCAAACCATCGATTGCACATGAGCTGTCGGCAAATCTGGACCAAAGAAAACTTTCTCCGTTATTTGTTGTTTGCGGTTTTTCCCCATCAAGTCTTCTCTACTCTTTCAAAAGCTACATGCCCTAGACAATGTCTATGTCTGTAGGAAAGAGTTACACAACGAAAACTCCACACAATGTGGAGCGTGACAGTACAGTGGTTGACGCAAGAGAACTGTCAGTGTCACTGATGGTCTGGGGAAAAAAAAGTAGTGAGGTGAGGTGTGGGGGGTGTGGTTGGGTGAGTGGGAGGTGGGGGTTGGGCTGGGGTAGGAGTAGGGAGGGTCACACGTGTACATGTTCACACGCGTAGGTGCACGCTCGCACATACACACACGTGCGTGTGCGCGCGCGCGCATACACACACTAACACACACGCGTGCACGCGCGCAAACACACACACTAACACACAGACACAGTAATACACGCGCACACACATACACACACTCGTCTAATGTCACTTTAATTGAACGGACGTAAAATTGAACACACACACACACACACACACACTTACACACACTTACACACACACACTTACACACACACACTTTAAATCACGGCAGATTTATCTGCGTGAACACAAACACACACAACACACACACACACACACACACACACACACACACACGTCTAATATCACTAAAAGTGAACAGGCGTTAAATCAAAAGAACAAAGAACACACGTACACACACTTTAAATCACGGCAGATTTCTTTTGCGTGAAATTCGGGCTACTCTTCCCAGGAAGAGCAGGTCGCCACA
>CM054141.1:15522322-15527322 GCA_028751875.1 Rapana venosa | reverse complement strand
CACACACTTCACACCACACTTACACCACACAACACTTACAACACACACACTACACACACACACCACACACACTCACACACTACACACACCACACACTTACACACACACACTTACCACAACACACACAACACTTCACCACCACACACCACTTACACAACACACACACTACATCACACACACACTTACACACACACAACACAACTACACAAAACAACACACATTACACACCACCACACACACACACACACAACATACCCACACACTTACACACACACACACTTACACACTACACACACACCACAACACACATTACACACACACACTACACACACACACTTACACACACACTACCACACACTACACACACACTCACCACACACAACACACTAACACAAACACACACACACACACCTTACACACACACACACACACACACACACAACACTCACACACACACACACACCACACTTACACACACACACTTACAACACACACACACACTTCACACACACACACCACACTTACACACACACACCACACACACACACCCACACACTAACACATACACACCACACTTACACACACACACTTACACACACACACTTACACACCAACAACACACCCACACACACTACACTACACACTACCACACTACACACTACACACACACACTACACAACACACACACTTACACACACACACTACACAACACACACTACACACACACACACACACACACACACACACTTACACACACACACTTACACACACACACACACACACTTACACACAACACACACACTACACACACAACTACACACACACACACACACACACACACACTTACACACACAACAACACTTACACACACACACACTTAAACACACACACACTACACACACACACACACACTTACCACACACACACACTTACCACACACACACACAACACCACACACACTTACACACACACACACACACACACACACACACCTACACACACTACACACAACCAACACTTACACACACACACACACACACTTAACACCACAACACAACACACACACACACCAACACACAACACCACACACACTACACACACACACACACACACACACACACACACACACACACGTACACACAGATACAGGCAGCCTCAGAACTCTGCGACGGGACACCACCGGACATGATTATTGACACCATCTCTCTGTCTCTGTTCTGTCTCGTCTGTCTGTCTATATGTCTGTCTCTCTCTCTCATCTCTCTGTCTCTCTCTCCTCTCTCTCTCTCTCTCTCTCTCTCTCTCTCTCCTCTCTCTCTCCTCTCCCTCTCTCTCTCTCTCTCCCCTCTCTCTCTCCCTCTCTCTCTCTCTCTCTCTCTCTCTCTCTCTCCTCTCTCTCTCTCTCTCTCTCTCTTCTCTCTCTCTCTCTCCTCTCTCTCTCTCTCTCTCTCTCTCTCTCCTCTCTCTCTCTCTCTCCCTCTCTCTCCCCTCTCTCTCTCTCTCTTTCTCTCTCTTTTTCTCTGGACACCAAATTGCCGAAAACTTCCCACGCGCGGAAACGCAAGTCTGATGTCCTTCGTTTCCCAAGTGTCCCTGTGTGTGTGCGTGCTTTACAATTTATTCTGTTCTCTCCTCCTAAATTCTTTTGGTACGTGGGTTGGGCAATTTGGTAGAGTTCGTTTCAATATCAATTGGTCCTCATTTGTCCCCGCCCCCTCATTTTTCCCCCTTTTTTTTTAGGACTGATTAAGCATGTATAAAAGATAACGCCCCCATTTTGTTCATCCCATTACCACTATTACCCTTCAGTTTTGGGACAGAGTCCAGTCAACCATCCCCAGAGAATTTGCAAGACGTGACTCAACGGGGATCATAGTTCTCAAAAAGAAGTGATAACATCGGCTGTCCCTGTGTATGTATGGATGGATATATCAAAAGTGAATCGCATTCCAAGTCAGTTAATAAAATAGTCTACACGTGTGTGCGCCTTGGTTTCAGTACAGTTCCCTCAGTTCACGCAGCTGTAAATGGGTATCTGCCCTCTTTAGGGTCAGGGAAGGTAAAGCAGCGAGGGAGAGGAGATGGGCGCCGCCCTCACTATGCTGGCCCCTGAGAAGTTGAGGTCTCTGTTACCTCACTCCCCCTACGACCACATAGGTTATGGGACACCTTTTCTTTTTTACTACCCAATGTGAATTGCTTACTCATTGGTCAAACCTGTTCTATCAAAGATCGTAAAGTGTTGTACGGTTTGTCCCTCATTCAGGCGTGTCCACGATGTCTATAACATCGTCCAGTGATTTCATTTTCTTTGATGGACACAACTGATAACAAGGTGACCTCTTTTCCTTCTCTATCACGAATGTCATTGATGGTATGGACTATAACTCTCTTGCCAAATAGAAAAAGTCTTTCGGGTATTTTTTGTCGTGAATACAAAGTTGAAGACTGACGTTGTATCATTTAGGGCTTCTTTGTTACTTTGTGTTTGAGTCGGGGGAGGGGGGAGGGTGGGGGTGGAGCTATGTTTTGTTGAAAGTTGTCTCATCTCTTAACAACAACACAAAGCTTTTGTCAAAGTCGGTTCC
Organism: Rapana venosa; assembly: GCA_028751875.1. Lineage (NCBI taxonomy): Eukaryota > Metazoa > Mollusca > Gastropoda > Neogastropoda > Muricidae > Rapana > Rapana venosa. The sequence goes on along the minus strand of CM054141.1, from coordinate 15,524,734 downwards.
TGAGAAATTTTCGGTTTTTGTGGTACAATCTTTGAGCTTAAGAAAAGCTTGATCAAAAGCTAAAGGCGTCACATAACCTATGTGGTCGTAGAGGAGTGAGGCATCAGAGACCTCAACTTCTCCAAGGGCCAGCATATTGAGAGCGTGCCCATCTCCTCTCCCTCGCTGCTTTACTTTCCCTGACCCTAAAGAGGGCAGGTATCTATTTACAACTGGGTGAACTTGGGGACTGTACTGAAGCTAAGGTGTGCAAAATGGTCACCCATCCAAGTGGTAACCACACTAAACGCTGCTTAACTTGGTTGGGGGAAAGCGAGCGCTCTGACCACTGAGCTATCCCGTCCCCTTCAGTAATTGTATATTCTTAGATGGACAAATTGATAACAAGGTGACCCCTTTCCTTCTCTATCACGATCGCTATTGTGGGCAGGGGCTATAACTCTCTTGCCAAATAGAAAAAGACTTTCGGGAATTATTTTGTCCTGAAGACAAAGTTGAAGATGGATGTTGTATTACTCTTGGTCTTGTTTGTTACTTGTGTTTTAAGTGGGGCATTGTATTGTTGAAAGTTGTTTCTTTTTAATTTTATATCACTTTAATCACAGCAGATTTCTCTGCGTGAAATTCGGGCTGCTCTCCAGGGAATAAGAGCAGCGCCACCCATTTTTTTCTTTTCCTATGTGCAACTGTATTTGTTTCCCAATCAGAGTGGCTTTTTTCTACAGAATTTTGATAGGCACAACTCTCTTCTTGCCGTGGGTTCTTTTACGTGCGTTAAATAATTATGTGTAACACACGGAACCTCGGTTTATCGTCTCATCTACTAGCACCCAGATGACCACTCATGGTCTAGTGGATGGGAGAACAGTTTGGGGCCCAAACGGGGTTCGGACCAACGAACACTTCCGACCCGGACTTTTCGCTTTCTAGGCAGCACGTTACCTCTAGTTTTCTCACCTCTAACAACAAAAGTTTTGATCGAAGTTTTTGAAGAACAGTTGCTGGGAGTTTTATGTGTGTGTGTTTTTTTGTTATTGTATTTTTTTGTGGTAAAAACTTTGATCCTGAGGAAAGCTTCACTGGGTTTTTTTTTTTAAATAAATGAACTTGCAGTGTCTGTCTTTCAAAAAGAAAAAACGAGGTGAGTTGAATGTGATGAAAAGTTGTCAAGGTTTTTAGTTGTTGTTGGTGGTGGTGGGGGGGGAATGGTGGTTGATGTTGTTGTGTTGTTGTTGGCGGTGGAGGTAGTTGATGTTGTTGTTTGTTGTGGGTGGTGGTGGTGGTGGTGGTGGTGGTGGTGGTTGGTAATGGTGGTGGTGGTGGGGGTGGTGGGGGTGGTGATAGTGGTGTTGGTGGTGGTAGTGGCGTTGTTGTTGGTAGTGTGGGGTGGGGTGCGGGGGTGGTTATGGTAGTGGTAGTGGTGGTGGTTGTGTGGTAGTGGTGGTGGTGGTGGTGGAGGTGGTGGTGTTGGTGGTGGTGGTGGTTGGTGGTGGGGGTTGGTGGTGGTGGTGGTTGCTTTGACGGTGTGTGGTGGTGGTGGTGGTGGCTTTTGACGGTAGTGGTGGTGATGGTGGTGGTGTGTGGTGTTGGCGATGTTGTTCTTGGTGGTGGTGGTAGAAGTAGTGGTGGTGGTGGTGGTGGTGGTGGTGGTGGGGGTTTGGTGGTGGTGGTGGTCTACTTTGACGGTTTGGTGGTGGTGGTGGTGGTGGGTGGTGAGGGTGGTGGTGTGGTGGTGGTGTGTGTGGGTGTTGTTCTTGGTGGGTGTGTGTGGTGGTGGTGGTGGTGGTGGTGGTGGAGGTGGTGGTGGTGGTGGTACTTTGCGGTATTGGTGTGGTGGTGGTGGTGGTGGTGGTGGTGGTGTGTTTAGCGGTTTGGTGGTGGTGGGTGGTGTGGGTGTGTGGTTGTGTTTGTGGTAGTGGTGGTGGTGGTGGTGGTTGCGGTTTGGTGTTTGGTGGTGGTGGTGGTGGTGGTGGTGTGGGGTGTTATGTGGTGGTGGTGGTGGTGGTGGTGTTGGGTGTTGGTGTATTGGTGGTGGTGGGTGGTGGTGTGTTAGGTAGTGGTAGGTGGTGGTGGTGGAGGTTGTGGTGGTGTGGTGGTGGTGGGGTGGTGGGGGTTGGTGTGGTGGGTGGTGGTGTGGTGGTGTGGAGTGGTAGTGGTTTGTAGTGTCTGTGTATGGTTTTTTGTGTGTGTGGTGTGTGTTGTGTTGTTGTTGTTTGTGTTGGTGTTGTGGTGGTTGTTTGTGATGGTGTGGTAGTGGTGGTGGTGGTGGTGAGTGGTTGTTTGACGGTTTGGTGGTGGTGGTGGTGGTGGTGGTGGAGGTGAGGGTAGTGGGGTGGAGAAGGTGGTGGTAGTGGGGGGGGTGGAGGTGGTGGACGGTTGTGGTAGTGGGGTGGTGGGGGTGGTGGTAGTGGA
>CM054141.1:15489822-15492322 GCA_028751875.1 Rapana venosa | reverse complement strand
TGTGTGTGTGTGTGTGTGTGTGTGTGCGCGCGCGTGTGTGTGTATGCGCGCTTCTGTGTGTGTGCGTGCGTGTAGGTGTGCACACGCCCACGCATCCTCGCGCTCGTGCACGCGTATGTGTGGGTGCGTGCAAGCGTGCATGCGTGCGTGTGTGTGTGTGCCGCCATGTGTGTGCTACTGCGTTTGCACATGCACATGCGTGCATATGTGTGTGTTTGTGTGTGTGTGTGTGTATGTGAGGGTGTGAGTGTGTGTGAGGGTGTGTGTGTATGTGTGCTGTGTATGTGTGTGTATGTGTGTGTTGTGTGTCCATGTGTGTGTGTGTGTGTGTGTGTACTGTGTATGTGCGTGTGAGTATGTGCTTGCGCGCGCGTGTTTGCGTGTGTGTGCGCGTGTGTTCGCGCGCGCGCGCACGCACGTGGAGGGAAGACAGGTCAGACGACAGGCTGATGTGACACACAAAACTAATGGGGGGGGGGGGGGGGAAGGAGGGGGGAGGGGAGGGGAGGAGGAGGGAGGGAGGGAGGGATAGATAACCAGACAGTGTTGACATGGCCTAGGGCTCTGCTGATATAGGTCATTGTGTAGTTGTCTCGCTAAAGCAACATCTCTCTCTGTCTATCTCTCTCTGTCTCTGTCTCTCTCTCTCTCTGTTTCTGTCTCTGTCTGTCTGTGTCTGTCTCTGTTTCTGTCTCTCATTCTCTGTCTTTCTCTCTCTCTGTCTATCTCTCTCTCTCTGTCTCTGTCTTTCTCTCTCTGTCTTTCTCCCTCTGTCTCTCTGTCTCTGTCTGTCTTTGTCTTGCTGTCTCTCTGTCTCTGTCTATTTGTATGTCTGTCTCTCTGTCTCTGTCTTTCTCTGTCTCTCTGTCTCTGTCTTTCTCTCTCTCTGTCTGTCTCTCTCTCTCTCTGTCTCTGTCTCTCTGTCTCTGTCTTTTTCTCTCTCTGTCTGTCTGTCTCTCTCTCTCTGTCTCTGTCTTTCTCTCTATCTCTCTCTCTGTCTCTGTCTCTTTGTCTCCGTCTGTCTTTGTCTTGCTGTCTCTCTCTGTCTCTGTCTCTGTCTGTTTGTATATCTGTCTCTATCTCTCTGTCTCTCTTTCACTCTAGCTCTGTCTTTCTCATTGTCTCTCTGACTCTGTCTCTGCTGTCTCTCTCTGTCTCTCTGCCTCTCTCTCTCTCTCTCTCTCTCTCTCTCTCTCTCTCTCTCTCTCTCTCCAAAGTCATATTTTTGTAACTGACTTTTTTGGTTTCCAATAACATTTTGTCGGTACTTTTGCTTCCACCATCACCCCCCCAACTCCCACCCCCACCAAAATATTAAGCAGTTCGGCAACCCCCTTCATGTATGAGCCAATGGCTTTTTTGTGAACAGATCATTTAAGTTCGTATTTGAGTTTGAGTTCGAGTTCGAGATCTTTGTCTCTATCTCTGTCTGTCTGTCCCCCCCCCTTTCTCTCTCTCTCTCTCTCTCTCTCTCTCTCTCTCTCTCTCTCTCTCTCTCTCTCTCTCTCTCTCTCTCTCTCTCTCTCTCTTCTTCTCTCTCTCTCTCCCTCTGTCTCTGTCTCTCTCTCTCTCTCTCTCTCTCTCTCTCCCTCTCTCTCTCTCTTTTAACATTAAATAGGGTAGAGTATGAAATTAATGAATAAATAAATCTGAACTCTTCTGTATATGACTACGCACAGACAAAAAACATAGCAATAAAGCAATAGTTATGTGGGGGGGGGAAACAACAACTGAAAACTAAGTCACGCACATGGATAGGCATGATGCAAAACCAAAAACTGGCAGATATCCAGTGATATAGAAATATTTACATAAGATAAAAGCAAGAGAGAGAGAGGGGGGAGAGGGGAGGAGGGAGACAGAGAGAGTGAGACAGACAGAGAGATACAGACAGACAGACAGGCAAAGAGAGAGACAGATAGCAGACAGACAGCAGGCAGACAGACACAGACACGGACACAGAGACAGACAGACAGAGAGACAGAGATGAAATCAAATCAAATTCTTGTATTTGAAGGATACTGAATACGCACCCATCTGTTTCTTTTACATCCAGTCTCAGAGAGAGAGAGAGAGACAGACTGAAAGACAGAGACAGAGAGAGACAGAGATTTATTTATTTATTTATTTTATTTATTTATTCTTTATATCAAGGATAATGGAATAGGCACTCATGTGCTTTTTTACATCCAGTCCTCGTGTGTATGCGGTTTAGTAAATTTTTTTATATGTTTCCACCGGCACACAATGGCCTACTCTTTCGAAAAGCGAAACAGGATTTAACGTGTGCGCAAGATGTTCTGCGTGCTTTCGAACACGGGGCCTCGGTTTATAGTCTCATCCGAAGGACTTTGACATTCAGAGAGAGACTGAGAGAGACAGAGACAGACAGACAGAGAGAGACAGAGAGAGACAGACTGAGAGACTGAGAGAGACAGAGAATACCAAAGAGAGAGACAGAAAGAGACAGAGAGAGACAGAGACAGACAGAGAGAGACAG
>CM054141.1:15477322-15479822 GCA_028751875.1 Rapana venosa | reverse complement strand
AACCGATCATGTCATGCCTGTATTGAGCTTTGTGCCCATTTGGGACCTCTCGGTCAGTCTGTCTGCCTGTCAGGCTGTCCCTATTTCTCTCTGTCTCTGTTTGCCTATCTGGCAGTCTCTCTCTCTCTCTCTCTCTCTCTCTCTCTCTCTCTCTCTCTCTCTCTCTCTCTTCTCTCTCTCTCTCTCCCTCTCTCTCTCTCTTTCTCTCGCGCTCTCTAAAATACGTTCATATGTTTAGTATCCTTATAACAGTGCAATGTAAAAATTAAAAAACTTGAATAAAAAAGTGTTTTTTTTTAAAGTGCATGAGTTTACCATTGCTACTTGAGACAATTGATAGGATACAAATAGCTTTATGAATCCCCTCCTCCCATCTTCCTACCTCTGACCTATGTCTCCTGAACACTGGACTCAGTTCTCCTCTATTACTGATACCCTGCAATACTGGTAAAGGTTAAGGTGTCCCATAATCTAAGCAGTCGTAGGGGAGTGGGGCGTCAGAGACCTCACTTCGACATGAATGCTCCCCCAAAAAGAATGGTTTAGTCACGTACAGCAGGCCTATTTATCGTTGAATGCAATTTTATTAACTACAATTGATTTTTTTTAAGTTTCTTATAGAAAAAAACGCAAAAGGAATATATTCCAAGAAGAAGAAGAAGAAGAAGAAGAAGAAGAAGAAAGAAGCAAGAAAGATATGATAGAAGAAGAGAAGAATGAAGAAGAAGAAGAAAGAAGATGAATGATGATGATAAAGAGAGAAGAAGAAGAAGAGAGAATGATAGGAGAGGAGGAGGAGGAGGAGGAGGAGGCAGGAGGAGCAGGAGCAGAGAAGAACAAGAAGAACAAGAGAAGAAGAAGAAGATGATGATGATGATGATGAAGAAGAAGAAGAAGAAGAAGAAGGAAAGAAGAGAAAGAAGAAGAAGAAGAAGAAGAAAGAAGAAGGAAGAGAAGAAGTAGAGAAGAAGAAGAAGAAGGAGGAGGAGGAGTGAGGAGGAGGAGGAAGGAGCAGAAGAAGAAGAAGAGTCAAGTCAAGTCAAGTCAAAATTTTATTTCCAGATGGTACATTGAATAAGCAATGCATTTGCTTTTTTTCATCAAGCCATCTGAAGAAGAACAAGAAGAACAAGAACAAGAACAAGAACAAGAACAAGTTTAGACGAAAGAAGAAACAGCAAAAACAGAAAATAAACTTTACTACCGGTACCACTCGAAATCTCAACCAAAAAAAACTTAACATGAAAAAAAAACCCACCAACGACTATTATATTTATTTAAACGACTACAGCGACCTAACCCACACAATTTCAAACTCTTTTTTCTGATGTTTTTAACTTCACAAGCAAACAGACGACATGAATGAATAAAGAACTTATCCCGATTTACCATTTCTGGAATCAACAATGTGGACTTCTCCAAATCATTTGCCAGATGGTACTTTCCCAAGAGTTATGAGCAAATTGTGTCTGGCACTAAATTCGGGCAAACAATCTTCATTCAAGTTCTCGTCTGCTCAGGAAAAAGAAAATGGTAGGACGCTTGGCGGAAATACCAAGACCACTACTATCCCGTCTTTACATTTCCGCCAAGGGAAGTAAATCCCAAGTCTTGAGACTCGCGCGTCACCATGGCGACAGTAGTTAGTTACTTGGTTACTTGGTTGGTGGTTGGTGGCAGCGGCGAAGGTAACGATTCGCGCGCTTGTCTAAATATTGGTGGTGGTAAGGTGGAGTTTGTCTCTGTGCCTGTGTATGTGTGTCTGTTTGTCTATGTGTCTGTGTGTCTGGCTGTCTGTATCTATCTATCTATCTCTCTCTCTCTCTCTCTCTCTCTCTCTCTCTCTCTCTCTCTCTCTCTCTCTCTCTCAGGAATGGACTGGCACCATCAGAGATCGCAGCAGATATGATAGTTACAGAAACTTTAAGATCGTTTTTGAAAGAGAGAAGTATATTAGTGAAATGGATACATATTGCTTTCGCGTTGCAGTTACTCAAGTACGATTGAATGCGCTACCACTAAACAATAATACACATCGCTATAGTAGTTCAAATGAAGATAAGCAGTGCCCTGTTTGTAAAGACCAAATAGAGAATGAAGAACACTTTTTATTTAATTGCCCTGTCTATGAAGATTTGAGACACAAGTTTCTTAAAGATGCGAAGAGACTTCCTTTGCACGTGCTACTCAAAGCTACAATATCTACTGATAGACATAATTTATCACGATTTATTTTTCATGCAACCAACAGAAGAAGTAAGATAACTTTATAGAAATGGATCCTTATATTGATGAAAACTACATTCAAAACATTGTCGATTATGACGAACGTGAAATGATTTGTGATGAATTTTCAAGAAATGGGTGATGTAATTTCTTTATTATTGCTGATATATCCTTTCATATTTATATACATTGATTGTAATGTGTTTATAACACTCATCTCATATGTCCACTCCACACGCCCGTCATTCCTTTGTATTGTGGCCTAAGGCCGATG
>CM054141.1:15462322-15469822 GCA_028751875.1 Rapana venosa | reverse complement strand
CGTGAAAACAAAGATGGATCTTTAATAGCTTTTTAACGACGTTTGTTCCTTGAAAGGAGGATGAGTCTGGTTTTTCCTCCTTCTGTGTGTGTGTTTGTGTTTGTGTGTGGATAGTGTGTGTGTGTGTGTGTGTGTGTGTGTGTGTGTGTGTGTGTGTGTGTGTGTGTGTGTGTGTGTTAGTGTATGTGTTTGTGGGTGTGGGGGGGATGTTTAGGTGGGTGGGTGGGTCGGTGGGTGGGTGTGTTTAGTGTGTGTGTGCTTGAGTGTGTGTGTGTGTGTGTGTGTGTGAAAGAGTGGGTCTGTTGTAGTGTATGGGTATGTGTGTGTTTGTGTTTGTATGTGTTAGTGTGTTTGTTTGTGTGTGTTAGTGTGTGTGTTAGTGTGTGTGTTTGTGCGTGTATGTGTATTGTAGTTGTGTGTGTGATTGATGGGGTGCGTGATATACATGTGTGTATACTGCCAGCATACACACATGCACACACAAACACGCATACAGACACACAGAGAGAGAGAGAGAGAGAGAGAGAGAGAGAGAGAGAGAGAGAGAGAGAGAGAGAGGGGAGGAAAGAGAAAGAGAAAGAGAGAAAAAGAGAGAAGGGGGCATAAATACCATCTATAAATGTATACTACACAAAACAAATATACAATAGAGGAGGGGAGGGAAAAAATATCTCCAGAAACATATGTTTACATATCAATGGCAAATCTCATTACATATTTCTGGCATGTTATATTTCATACTATTTATTCTCTTCAACCATTACACCCACCAAAAAAAGCCCATGTTTTGACATCTTTCCAAGCACATAAACAACATTGCTCATTAACGCATGTAAAAAATATGATATTTTTATTTCGTTTCTGCAATGCAAAAGAGCTCAAGTTGATTTTTTTCTTCTGATTTTTTTTGGGTGGAGGGGGGGGGGGGGGGAGGGATGGAGTTAGACTGAGGGTGTTGGGGGTTGTTTAATGATGCAGTAAGCAGTGTCAGGTGGTGTGATTAGCTGAATGTCTTCCCCATTGAAATATTGACCCATGGGATGAAAAACAAAAATGTCTGTTTGAGTGTGTGCTGGATTTAATGTACAGGGACAGAAGTTGATGCGTGAAAACAAAGATGGATCTTTAATAGCTTTTTAACGACGTTTGTTCCTTGAAAGGAGGATGAGTAGGGTTTCCTCTGTCTGTATGTGAGTGTGTTAGTATGTGTATGTGTGTTTGTGTGTGTGCATGTGTTTGTTTGTGTGTGTGTTTTAGTGTATGTGTGTCTGTCCAAGGAGGAAGAAGAAGAGGCAGACCAAGGAAGAGCTGGGAGGATAACATCAGTGAATGGACAGGCCTAGAACTCAACAAAACCCTGAGAAAGGCAGAACAGAGAGAAGAATGGAGGGAACTGGTTGCTGAGTCTTTGAGGGTGCCCCCACGGTCGTCAGACTACGGGACAGATAGATAGATAGATAGAGTGTCTGTGTGTGTATGTTAGGGTGTGTGTGTGTGTGTTAGTGTATGTGTGTTTATGAGTGTGTGTGTAAAAGGGTAAAAGTTGGTGTGTGCTTATGTGTGTGTTAGTGTGTGTGTGTGTTTATGTGTGTGTGTTAGTGTGTGTTAGTGTGTGTGTGTGTTAGTGTGTGTGTGCATGTGTGTGTATGTGTGCGTGTAAAAAGGTGAGGTGGTTGCAGGGTGTGCCTGTGTGTACATGTGTGTGAGTGTGTGTGTGAGTGCATCTGTGTGTGTATTTTGTTTGTGTGATACCACGTGCACGATGTACGTGTGTATGGTACATGCGTGCACACACACACACACACACACTCACTACTATCTATCATTATATACTGCACAAAACAATAATACAATAGAGGAGGAGAGGAAAAAAATATATCCAAAAACATATGTTTACATCTCAATTGCAAATCTCATTACATATTTCTGGCATGTTATATTTCATACTATTTATTCTCCTCAACCATTACACCCACCAAAAAAGCCCATGTTTTGACATCTTTCCAAGCACATAAACAACATCGCTCGTTAACGCATGTAAAAAATATGATATTTTTATTTCGTTTCTGCAATGCAAAAGAGCTCAAGTTGATTTTCTTCTTCTGATTTTTGTTTGGTGGTGGGGGGAAGGGGGGGGGTTGGAATTAGAGTGAAGGGGGTTGGGGGTTGTTTAATGATGCAGTAAGCAGTGTCAGGTGGTGTGATTAGCTGAATGTCTTCCCCATTGAAATATTTCCCCATGGGATGGAAAACAAAAATGTCTGTTTGAGTGTGTGCTGGATTCAATGTACAGGGACAGAAGTTGATTCATGGAAACAAAGATGGATCTTTAATAGCATTTTAACGACGTTTGTTGTTGTTGAAAGGAGGATGAGTAGGGTTTTCTTTGTCTGTGTGTCAGTGTGTTAATGTGTGTGTGTGTGTTAGGGTGTGTGCATGTGTTTTAGTGCATGTGTGTAAGAGTGTGTGTGTGAAAGGGTAAAGTTGGTGTGTTTATGTGTGTGTGTGTGTGTGTGGGTATGTGTGTGTGTGGGCGTGTGTTAGTGTGTGTGTTAGTGTGTGTGTTATGTGTGTGTGTGTGAGCGTGTGTTAGTGTGTATGTTAATGTTGTGTGTGTGAGTGTGTGTGTGTGCATGTGTGTGCGTGAAAGGTGTGAGGCGGTTGCAGTGTGTGCCTGTGTGTACATGTGTGTGAGTGAGTGTGTGTGAGCACATCTGTGCGTGTATTTTGTTTGTGTGATACCACGTACACGATGTACGTGTGTACGGTGCATGTGCTCACACACACACACACACACACACACACACACACACACACACACACACACACACACTCACAGAAGCATAAATACTATCATTCATTATATACTGTACAAAACAACAATATAATACAGGAGGAGAGGGAAAAATATCTCCAGAAACATGTTTACATCTCAATGACAAATCTTATTACATATTTCTGGCCAGTTATATCTCATACTATTTATTTTCTTCAACCATTACACTCACCAAAAAAATCCCATGTTTTGACATCTTTCCAAGCTCATAAACAACATATCTCGTTAACGCATGTACAAAATATGATATTTTTATTTCGTTTCTACAATGCAAAAGAGCTCAAGTACATTTTTATCTTCTGATTTCTTTTTTCATTTGGTGGTGGGGGATGGAATTAGAGTAAGGGGGATGGGGGTTGTTTGATGATGCAGTAAGCAGTGTCAGGTGGTGTGATTAGCTGAATGTCTTTCCCATTGAAATATTTCCCCATGGGATGAAAAACAAAAATGTCTGTTTGAGTGTGTGCTGGATTCAATGTACAGGGACAGAAGTTGATGCGTGAAAACAAAGATGGATCTTTAATAGCTTTTTAACGACGTTTGTTCCTTGAAAAGAGGATGAGTAGGGGGTTTTGTGTCTGTGTGTCAGTGTGCTAGTGTGTGTGTGTGTGTGTGTATGTGTGTGTATGTGTGTGTGTGTGTGTTTGTGTGTTGCATGTGTTTGTTTGTGTGTGTGTTTTAGTGTGTGTGTGTTTGTGTGTTAGGGTGTGTGTGTTAGTGCATGTGAGTTAGAGTGTGTGTATGAAAGGGTAAAGATGGTGTGTGTTTATGTGTGTGTCTTTATGTGTGTATGTTAGTGTGTGTTAGTGTGTGTTGTGTGTTAGTGTGTGTGTTAGTGTGTGTGTGCATGTGTGTGTATGTGTGTGTGTAAAAGGGTGAGGTGGTTGCAGTGTGTGCCCGTGTGTACATGTGTGTGAGTGTGTGTGAGTGCATCTGTGTGTGTATTTTGCTTGTGTGATGCCAAGTGCATGATGCACGTGTGTATGGTGCATGCGTGCACACCCACACCCACCCACACACACACACACACACACACACACACACACACACACACTCAGAAGCATAAATACTATCAATCATAATATACTGTACAAAACAATAATACAATAGAGGAGGAGAGGGAAAAAATATCTCCAGAAACATATGTTTACATCTCAATGGCAAATCTCATTACATTATTTTGGGCCTGTTATATTTCATACAATTTATTCTCTTTAATCACCAAAAAAAGTCCATGTTTTGACATCTTTCCAAGCACATAAACAACATCGCTCATTAACACATCTAAAAAATATGATAGTTCTGTTTCGTTTCTGCAATGCAAAAGAGCTCAAGTTAATTTTTTTTCTGATTTTTTTTTTTTTTTTGGTGGTGGGGGTGGAATTAGAGTGAGGGGGTTGGGGGTTGTTTGATGATGCAGTAAGCAGCGTCAGGTGGTGTGATTAGCTGAATGTCTTCCCCATTGAAATATTTCCCCATGGGATGGAAAACAAAAATGTCTGTTTGAGTGTGTGCTGGATTCAATGTACAGGGACAGAAGTTGATGCGTGAAAACAAAGATGGATCTTTAATAGCTTTTTAACGAGGTTTGTTCGTTGTTGTTGAAAGGAGGATGAGTAGGGGTTTTTGTGTGTGTGTTTGTGTGTGTGTGTGTGTGTGCACGCGGGTGTGTGCGTGTCAGGGGAGGCGGGGGGGGGGGGGGGCGTGTGCGTTGTGTGTCTGTGCGTGTGTGTTTGAGTGTGTGTCTGTGCGTGTGCGTGTGTGTGTGTATGTGTGTGTATGTGTGTGTGCCTCTGTGTGTGTGTGGGGGGGGGGGGGGTAAATATTATGTTAGCGTGTTGTTGTGTGTGTGTGTGCTTGTGTGTGTGTGTGAAAAGGTGGGATGTTGCTGTGTGTGTGAGGTGTGTGTGTGTGTGTTAGTGTGTGTTAGCGTGTGTTCGTGATTGTATGTGTTAGTATTGTGTGTGTTTGAAAGAGTGGGGCTGTTACAGTGTGTGTGTGTGTGTGTGTGTGTGTGTGTGTGTGTGTGTGTGTGTGTGTGTGTGTGTTTGTGTGTGTGTGTGTGTGTTAAAGTGTGGGTGTGTGTGTTTGTGTGTGTGTGTGTGTGTGTGTGTTATGTGTGGGTTTGTGTGTGTGAAAGGGTGGAACTATGTGTGTGTTGTGTTGTGTATGTGTGTGTTGTGTTTTGTGTGTTTTGTGTGTGTGTATGTGCGTGTTTGCATGCGTGTGCGAACATGCGTGAGTACACATTGACGTATGTACGCGTGTTTTGTGTATATGAAATGTTAAAACAATCGCAGAAACAGGTGAATGATGATTAGAAAAGCAAGCAAACAGACAAACAAACAAACAAACACGAACTAAAAGGAATAAGTTGTGTGTAATGATGGACTGAAAACACCCAGATTTAAAACCAATTAAAAAGAAAGATGGTTCTTTCAAAATAATATGCTTTTTTCTTGAACTCTCAAGGATTTTTCCTCCTTTTTCTCTTCTTTTCTCTCTCCCTCTCTCTCACTCTCACACACACATACACTCTCTCTCTTTCTTTCTCTCCCTCCCTCTCTCTCTCTCTCTTCGTCTCTCTCTCTCTCTCTCTCTCTCTCTCTCTCTCTCTCTTTCTCCCTCTCTCCCTCTCTCTCTCCCTCTCTCTATCTCTCCCCCTTTCTCTGTCTCTCTGTCTCTCTGTCTCTCTTGTTCTTGTTGTTGTTGTTTGTCTGTTTTTCTCTTTTTTATCTTCTTCTGTTGGTTTGGTTTTTCTTTCTCTTTTGTTTGTTTGTTTGTTTTGGTTAGGGTTGTTTTGGGGGGTGGGGGTGGGGGGGTATTTTAGGGTTTTCTTTTATTTGCTTGCTTTGGGAGGGGGGGGGTTGTTGGGGGGGAGCTGTTTTGAAAAGGGTTATTTCCCCTTGTTTTTATTGTGAGACTGTATAAGTATTGGGTTATTATTATTAAGATGTATCCCTAACGGGCGGGGACTGGATGTAAAAAAGCACATGTATGCTTATTCATTATCCTCGAAATAAAAGAATTTGTCATTGTCATTGTCATTGTCATTGTCTCTCTATCTCTCTCTCTCACACACACATTATCTCTCTCTCTCTCTCTCTCTCTCTCTCTCTCTCTCTTTCTCTCTCTCTCTCCCTCCCTCCCTCCATCTCTCTCCCTTTCTTTCATTCATTCGTTCTTTCTTTCTTTCCTTCTTCCTTAATTTTCTTCAATTTGTAGTGGTTCTTTTTTCCCCCTTTTCCTTTCTGTATTTCTTTTCATTCTTCCTTTCCTCTCTGATTTTTCTTTCTTTCTTTTTCTCTCTCACCTTTTCAAACTTCGATAACAAAGTCGTTCGTTTTCGCTAACTGTTGGGTTTGTGCAGACATGGGGTTTTGTTTCATTCGTTTAAACGCTTTGCCAATATTATTCGAGCTATTTTCTTTGTCGGTTGGTTTGTATGTTTCTGAGTCAGTTAAGATAGTTTCTTTGTTTGGGAGTTATGGGTTTGTTGTTTATTGTGTGGTGTTTGTTTTGAGGGGGGGGGGGGTTTGTTGTTGGTGGTGGTGGTGGGGGTGGGGGTTTGGTTTGTTTGGGGTTGATTTTTTTTTGGGGGGGGGGGGGGGGGGGGGGGGGGGAGTTGCTGGGTTTTGGGGGGATTTTTTGTTTGGTTTGGTTTAGGGTTTTTTCTTGGTTTTTTTTGTTGTGGGTTTTTTTGGGGGGGGCTCGGGGGAGGGTGGGGGGGGGGGCTTGGGGGTGGGGGGAATTCTTCGCATAATTGTTGATCAAAATGCTGATAGATTTGTTTTCGAAGCTCTGTTCGTGATAATTTAAAAAAAATAAAGCTGCATTGTTTTTAGAATCTCATGAACAGGAAGGTGAGGAGAGATTGGCATTGGGGTTTTTTGTTTTGTTTTGTTTTGTTTCGTTTTCCAAAAGTATATGTTGTATTTGTTTCTGCATGTCATCAAGGTATGTTGAGAGGAGGTTGGTGGTAGGGGGAAGGTGAGGTGAGAGAAGGGAAGTGTGTGTGTGTGTGTGTGCGCGCGCGTGTGTGCGCTGATGTGTGTGAGGGGGAGAGCAGGAAAGGAGAGAGAGAGAGAGAGAGAGAGAGAGAGAGAGGAGGGAGAGAGAGAGCGAAAAACAGAGACAGAGAGAGAGACAGAGAGTGTCTGTGTGTTTGTGTATGTTTGTGTGCATGTGTGTATGGTTGTGTCTGTCTGTCTGGTGTGTCTTGCTGTGTGTGCCTCGGAAAAATATCATTTCCTTTTGTTCTTGGGTTTGACGTTGCCAATTTTGTCGATATTTGCTCCAAGAAAAATTGTTAAACAGCGGCACTATTTCTCTGCAAAAAATGGGAGAAACTGCCATGTTTGTCAAGACAACCCCCACCTACCCCCCACCCCCCACCTCCACCACCCACCCACCCTGTTTATTCTTTTACCTGCTCTTTTTCCTCTTCCCTATTGGACTCTACTCCCATCCAAAAACACACACACACATACGCACACACACCACACACATACACACACCACGCGCGCGCGCGCACGCACACACACATATACTACACACCCAGTTAATCTCTCTGTCTGTCTGTCTATCTCTCTGTCTGTCTGTTTCTCTGTCTGTCTGTCTGTCTGTCTGTCTGCTTCTGTTCTCTCTCTCTTCTCTTCTCTCTC
>CM054141.1:15409822-15454822 GCA_028751875.1 Rapana venosa | reverse complement strand
GATTCAGTACAGTTCTCCCCAGTTCACCCAGCTGTAAATGGGTACCTGCCCTCTTCAGGGTCAGGGAAGGTAAAACAGAGAGGGAGAGGAGATGGGCGCCGCCCTCAATATGCTGACCTCTGGAGAAACAGGTCTCTGATGCCTGGTTCCTCTTCGACCACATAGGTTATGGGGACACCTTTAACTTTTTTACTTTATACCCGTTTTAACCCATCTCACCCACTCATCCCACTCTCGTATGTTCTTTCTTTGCAGTGTGAGAGTGTGTGGGTTATTAGTTGGGTTTTGGTTTTGTTTTGTTGGGGGGGGGGAGGTTGGGGGGGGGGGGTTTTGGGGTTGTTGTTGTTTTTTTACACTTCCACATCTTTACTACATACCACACCATCAATACACTTGTACATCTTTACTACATACCACACCATCAATACACTTGTACATCTTTACTTCATACCACACCATCAATACACTTCCACATCTTTACTACATACCACACCATCAATACACTACATCTTTACTTCATACCACACACCGCTATACACTTCTACATCTTTACTTCATACAACATCGCTACACACTTGTACATCTCCACTTCATACCACACTGCTACACACTTGTACATCTTCACTGCATACCACACCGCTATATACTTGTATATCTTTACTTCAGACCACACCGCTATACACATCTACATCTTTACTTCATACCACACTGCTATGCACTTCTATATCTTTACTTCAGACCACTCCATCAATACACTTCCACCTCTTTACTTCATACCACACCGCTATACACTTCTACATCTTTACTTCATACCACACCATCAATACACTTCTACATCTTTACTTCATACCACACCACATGCAGGTGCAAACTAAATGAATAAAAATAGAAATTAAACAATTGGGTCGTGCTGCATTTGTGGTGGTGTGCTTATTTCATCTCATGTTTGCTTGTTAGATTTTGTACATTATAGAAGGGGTTGCATATGCTTTATACAATGTCGCAAAAGTGACTCAGCATTTATATAATATTTTAAACACAATTAACCTTTTTTGGGGACTTTAAAAACTGAACGTCCTCGAGTTAAAGACGTGGTCAAAGAAGATTATGATATTAGTTAACATGTTTAGCATGTCAATCTTTATTATGAACAAAGTCTACCTTTGGTTGGAAACATATCCTTGTTTGTGTCTCAAAAAGACATTATTTTTGACCAGGATATGATGCTACCAACAACAACAACCTGATTGAGCTTTCTTGTCTTCCTCAAAGAGGTAACAATGTTGAGAACATATAATACTCGCAATGAAACTACTTGTTTCTTTCCTGTACACATAACAAATTTACCCTCCAAACCTTTTGAGACAAACTGTTTACCATACATTTACAGCGTACTGTCCTCATTCTACTTTTAATGTTTCTACATGTACACTCTCTTGAGAACCCTAGACAACAACAGTTGCTTTAAGTCAAGCATTGTCCACGAAATGCGCTGACCACACACACACATGGCCACAAGCAGGGGCCAGCAGGGGTTATTGGTAGTGGTCAAGAAGTACTTGTTGTCCAGAAAAGTTAGGGTCGTATTGTCCGGCTGATTGTGTTGTTTAGTAAATGGCCATAGAGGGCGGTTTGGGTACGTATAAGACCATGGTCAGTTCTGTACAGAGTACTGTTCCTTTTGTGGTGGATATTAATGACTGATGGGCTTATGTATTCTGGTCTTTGTGTCCACTCCGAGGTCATTTTGGTGGAGTCTTGGTGGAGGCTGATTGATTAATTAATTAGTTTCGTTCTGGAGTGGTTTGGTGGACAATGACTGGTGGTTTTAGTAGAGAGAGAGAGGTAGGGGAGGGAGAGAAGGGGAGAGGAGAGGGAGGGAGAGGGAGAGAGAGAGGGGAGGGGAGAGAAGGAGGGAGGGAGGGAGGGGTTAGGGGGAGAGATTGTTATTTTATTTCGAGGATAATAGAGTAAGCACTCATGTACTTCTTTTACATCCAGAAAGACAGACAGACAGAGAGAAGTGTTGCTAATTTGTGAGTATCTCTGATGAGGTACTTCATGGGTGTGTTGTGTGTGTTTGTGTGCATATTGGGGAGGGGTAGGAGGAGGAATAGGCGATGTGTGCGTGTGTGCATATTTGCGTGTGGGGGAAGGGAGGAGGAATAGATGATGTGTGTGTATGTGTGTATGTTTCTAATCAACAAGCCAAAAACGCTTGTCAGAAATTGTTAGTACCTTGCAAGTAAGAAAAAATAAATCAAACAACCCCCCTCCCCCACCCCACTCCCACCCACACAATACATACTACAATCTCAATCTCTCTCTCTCTCTCTCTCTCTCTCTCTCTCCTCTCTCCTCTCTCTCTCTCTCTCTCTCTCTTATCTATCTATCTATCTATTATCTATCTATCTCCAAAACAGTCTCCAAATTCAACATACCAATCAAGTCACATAATATAAATCTTTGACCATCACCATTCACTCAAAACCAACAGATAATAATAACCCATACCAAGAAAATAATAGAACTATTACAATTTGTGACACCCTACAATAAAAACCAAGAACAAACAAAAATAAATCCAAGTTTTAAAACCAAAATCAAAATCCATAAAAAGTTCACAGTTAGCTTATCAACTTCCATGAAAAGATAAAAGCCCCAAAACTCTTTTTTCAAATACCATTATTCAAACGAAAACTGGAGATGAGTTTTATGTTGTGCCCTAAGCTGGATATTGTCATAAGGGGGACAGGATATCTCAGTGGTCAGAGTACTCGCTTTCCCCCAGCCAAGTTAAGCAGCATCGAGCGTGGTTACCAGTTGGATGGGTGACCGTTATCGCGCCTTGGCTTCAGTACAGTTCCCCCAGTTCACCCAGCTGTAAATGGGTACCTGCCCTCTTTAGGGTCAGGGAAGGTAAAGCAGCGAGGGAGAGGAGATAGACGCCACCCTCAATATGCTGACCCCTAGAGAAGCTGAGGTCTGTGATGCCTCGCTTCACTATGACCACATAGGTTATGGGGACACCTTTACCTTTTGTCCTTTTATTATAGAGCGTTGGTTTTGGTTTGGTTTTTCTTTTTGGGCATGTGTTAATAGTAATAAAAACACGATGTGCTTAGCAGTTTACAAATAAGTTCTAGTTATATTTGAACATAGTTTGTTGCATCTAAACACCGCCCCTTACTCCAGTAAAGGACAAGAAAAAGACATAGCCACACTAGAGAGAGAGAAAGAGGGGGGGGGGAGACTATATGAATCTTTATGAATCTTTATGAATCGTTATTTTTCAAGGGTAACAGAATAAGCATACGCATACTTTTTATCATCCAGCCCTTGCCCTGATTAGGGACTATCAACAAAACAAGGGAAAAACCCTGCTACAACAACAACAACACGATTTTAAAAGATATATCTAACAATACATAGTCCCTAACTGACATGAACGTTAATGTCAAGAGATACATAGATAATAATTTTTTTTTGTAGAGAAGAGGTATACGTTAATAAACATATAATTCTCAAATGAATTGAACATTAACATGAAACTGATGCACTAATTATAATTAAGTAATATGGATAAAGCAAATTAGAAGGGAGACAGCAAGAAACAAGAGAGAGAGAGAGAGAGAGAGAGAGAGAGCTAGGGAGGGAGAGGGAGGGAGAGAGAGAGAGCATTTTCAGGTTACATCAACATAAAAAACCAGATATCAAATTCTGACAAAGCACCCTCACTGAAACCTTTTTTTTTTAAAGATACTATCAATAAACATATCAAGAGAGAGAGAGAGTCAGAGACAGAGACAGAAAGACAGGCAGACAGACATACAGGGACATAGAGAGAGAGACTCCGATGATTTATTCATAAAGGTCATTGCCTCTTAGAAAGGGTATATAAACAAGGTAGAACACACTTTGTAAAATTCACAGATCCAAGACACATCATGTTGACAACATACTGCGTACTTGCAACGCTTTGTATAAATAAACAACAAGCTTTTTTTTGCAAGTGTTTCATTAGGAGTTGTCACCAGCATTTTATAATCAAACAAAACTGGGTGTCCAAAATACTGGGCGTCCAAAAGACGCAGATGCAGTACGTCTATTCATAAATACATGAGAGAGAGACAGAGAGACAGAAAGACACACACTCAGACACACACAGAGAAATGGAACACGTTCCCCAAAGAAAACATTGTTAGTGTGCGCAAGACCCATGAACACGTCTGCGTCCTTTCCCAAGGGAAAAGAAGAGTCAACATGGCCAAATGTGAGGAATGTCACCAGTTCCTTCTTGTGGACACAGTCAACACTCTTTGTCCCCCACTCTTTCTCTCTTTCTCTCTTTCTCTTCTGTGTCCTCTGTCACTGTCCCAGCATCCATGTTGCCACAACATAAAAGGATGGGCGTTGGTGGATTTCATTTCCTTCTATAGCTTTCGGCTGCTTGAAATTCCTTGGCAGGGGACGGGATGGTCTAGTGGTTAGAGCATTGCGCTCAATATGTGGATCGGTGGTCTAGAGATAACGCGCCTGTCTAGAAAGCGAAAAGTCCGGGTCTGAAGTGTGCGGCGGTTCGTACCCCGTTTGGACCGGAAACTTTTCCCCCATCCATTAGACCATGAGTGGTGGTCTGGGCGCTAGTCTTTCGGATGAGACGATAAACCGAGGTCCCGTGTGTTACACGTAATTATTTAGCGCACGTAAAAGAACCCACGGCAACAAGAGAGTTGTCCCTGGCAAAATTCTTAGAAAAAAGCCACTCTGATAGGGAAACAAATACAGTTGCAGACATAAAAAATAAAAAAAAATGGGTGGCGCTGCGCTTGTGGCGACGCGCTCTCCCGCTCTCCCCGGGGAGAGCAGCCCGAATTTCACGGAGAGAAATCTGCCGTGACTTAAAGGGGTATGAAATGAAATCTGAGCGCTTTGATTTGTTGCTTTACAAGATTCAGCGCTATGTAAATTCCATACATTATTATTATTATTACAATCTGACGACCCAGGTTTGAATCCCGTTCAAGGGGATTTCCTCCCTGGAGTTAACATCAGTGCAGACGCCACTCTCACTAAAAGTCCTTTGGTTGAGACTATAAACCGAGGTCCCATGCACGAACGTGCGAGGAACATGTTGCAATGATGTTCCGCTTTTTGAAAGAGTCAGGCCATTGTGTGCCGGTGGGAACGGATCACAAAATTTACTAAACCGCATACACACGGGGATTGGATGTAAAAAAAAAAAAAAAAAAGGACGTGAGTGCTTATTCCATTATCCTTGATATAAAAGAAAAAATAAACAAATAAATAAATGAATAAATAAATAAATATTGAACAAATAAATAAATCATGTGCTTTGTCTCTGTGTTTCCTCTCGACTTGTCTTGTCTATATATTTTTTTTTATATTTTCAGAAGATGCATGTGTGGGTGTTCCAGTTTCTGCTAAAGAGTAGGGTGGGTGGATGGAGGTGTGTGGGAGAAAGTGTGTGTGTGTGTTGTGTGTGTGTGTGTGTGTGTGTGTGTGTGTGTGTGTGTGTGTGTGTGTAAGTGAATGTATGGCACTTTGCAGAGGTGTTCTGATAACGTGACAGTAAGTTTAATGGGTTTCTTTTTTACTAAGTGATTTGTTCAAGGTAAAGTTTTCACTATTTTTGTCGGTTGTTTTGTTGTTGTTTTTTCTTTTGGGTTGTTTTGTTTTTTCATTAGTTTCGGTTTGTTTTCTTTTGGGGGCAGATTTATAAAAAGGCCTTTATTGTACTTAATTCTTTACTCATTAAAGATTCAATCAATCAATCTTCTTTTCCTCATCCTCCTTCTTCTTTGCAATCTTTTTCTTCTTCGCAATTCTTCTTCTTCTCCTTCTTCTTCTTTGCAATTCTTCTTCTTCTTTTCTTCTTCTCTTCTTCGCAATTTTCTTTTTCTTCGCAACTCTTCTTCTTTTCGCAATTTTTCTTTTTCTTCGCAATTCTTTTCGCAATCTCTTCTTTTTCGCAATTCCTCTTCTTCTTCTTTCGTAATCCTTCTTCTTCCTCGCAATTCTTCTTCTTCTTTTCTTTTTCTTCTTCTTCTCTGCAACTCTCTTCTTCTTTGCAATTTGTCTTTTTCTTCGCAATTCTTCTTCTTCTCTTCTTCTTCTTCTCTTCTTCTTCTTCTTCTTCTTCTTCTTCTTCTTCTTCTTCTTCTTCTTTTTTCTTTGCAGTTTTTCTTCTTCTTTGCAATTCTTCTTCTTCTTTCTCCTCCTCCTCCTCCTCCTCCTCTGCTTTTTCGTCTTCTTCTTTTTTTTGTATTGTCAGAAGTTTTGAATTTTAAAGGCCAGAGAAGCTTCCAGAAGAAGAAGAAAGAAAACAAACCACTGCAATGTCTATCAAACTGACATAATAGTTAGTTCAAGTTGAAACCTTGAATAAAGTTTCTCCAAGGACAGGTAACCCAGTGCCAGAACTTTCTGTCAAGGTTGCAGTCGACTTTTTTTAAAATTCAGGATGAGGACTGGTAACTTTTTTTTTATTTGTTTAAATCAATCCAAAAAAAATATTTCTTACAAAAAAAAGAGAGAGAAAAAAACCGATTCTGTATTGAAATTGGAAAGAATTGCATAAGATATGTTGTTGGAGTAAGACTATCAGAGTAGACATAGGAGAAAAGGAGGATGAGGAGGGGGAGGGAGGATGGAAGAGGAGGGAGAGAGGAGGGGAGGGAGGAAGAGAGAGAGGGGGGGAGGGAGAGAGAGGGGAGGGAGGAAGAGGGGAGGAGGGAGGGAGGGAGGGAGAAAGAGGAGGGGGAGAGGGGAGAGGGGGGAGGGAAGGGGAGAGGAGAGGGAGGGGGGAGGGAGTGAAAGAGGAGAGAAGGGGGGGAGGGAGGAAAGGGAGAGAGAGAGAGGGGGGAAAGGAGAAGGAGGGGGTAGGAAAGAGAGGAGAAGAGGGGAGGGAGAGAGGAGAGAGAGAGGAGGAGAGAGAGGAGGAGAGGAGAGAGAGAAGAGGGAGAGAGAGAGGAGAGAGAGAGAGAGAGAAGAGAATGAGAATGACAATGGTTTATTGTGGTAAGCTTTCAAGCCAATTCACAAGGGGGACAGTGGGAAGAGGACTGGGCACAAACACATATTTAACCAATAAGCAAAAAACAATTCGCAACTGTCCAAACAATCATCATGGATGACATGGATTCCATATTGTGGTTTAACAGCTGCAACAAACACAGGTACATTGTAAACTAGGATTCTTATCATATTTAGCAGAGCCAAAACAATGACCAAAATTCGTTGCTGTTAAAGCTTTACCAGCCATTCAGCAGGACGAGAGACAGACAGACAGACAGAGAGACAGAGAGACAATGAGAAATAGAGAGAGAGTCAACGATTCGACGAATTTTGATGTAAGGCCATTGATCCATGAACAAAGTGACACACTCGCAAAACCATTGCAATTTCGGGTTTTTTTTTAATGTAATGGTATATGTGCGATTACTAGAGATGATGCTGTGCTTATTTCTTTATATTGTAAGAGAGAGAGAGAGAGAGAGAGGAGAGAGAGAGAGAGAGAGAAGAGAGAGAGAGAGAGAGAGAGAGAGAGTGAAGAGAGAGAGATTCTTTTATTTCGAGAATAATGGAATAAGCACTCATGTGCTTTTTTTTTTATCTAGTCCCCGTGTGTATGCAGAAAGACAGACAGACAGATAGGGAGAGAAACAGGGAGAGAAAGAGACAGATAGACAAAGACAGAGACAGACAGACAGACAGAGAGGGAGAGAGACAGGTGGAGAAAGAGACAAATAGACAGAGACAGATAGACAGAGACAGACAGACAGGCATATAGAGACAGAGAGACAAAGACCGACAGAGACAGACAGACAGAGACAGACAGACAGGCAGGCAGACAAAGAGGCAGACAGAGACAGACAGACAGAAGACAGCTCTGCAATCAACCTCACACACACATACACACCCACACAAACACTTAACATTGGGATCGTGAAAACACACATTATAATTTTTTTTTTCTTTTATTCTAATGTTTACACATCACTTTGCCCCAATAGTGACCCTAAAATGCTTTGTGGTTTGCTGTGAAAGTAAAATATAAGAGAATCGATACACTAAAGCCATCGTTGGTTTTACTGTGGGCAAGACATCAAGGGAACTCATTACGGAGTCATCAGCTTGAAATTATCGCCCTTTATTTGTTGCAACGTCATCGATTTGAGTGCACAGAAAGATGAAAGGAATCGTTTTCAATGTTCTTGATGTTACTGCTGCTGCTGCTGCTGCTACTACTGCTTCTTCTGCTGCTGCTGCTTCTGCTGCTGCTGCCACTGCTGCTGCTTCTGCTGCTGCTGCCACTGCTGCTGCTTCTGCTGCTGGTGGTGTCGGCAGTGTCATTCTTGTGATTGCTGTTGGCAACTTGTGATGTGGTTTAGCAAACAAACTGTGCATGAAAAATCTTTCTGACTCTAGATAGGTTAGGTCAGGTTAGGTCAAGTCAACCCAACTGTCTCCTTTTATTTATTCCCACCGGCACACAATGGCCTACTGTTCGAAAAGCGGAACATCATTTAACGTGTGCGCAAGATGTGCTACGTGCGTTGGCACACGGGACCTCGGTTTATAGTCTCATCCGAAGGACTTTTAGGGAGATTAGAGTCTGCACTGATGTTAACTCCGGGGGAAAATCCCCTTGAACTGGATTCAGACCCGGGTTGTCAGATTGCGAGCGCAATGTTCTAACCACTAGGCTATCCGGTCCCGCCTCTGTTGTCGGTACGAGCTCCACGCCAACTCCCACCAGGGTTCAACATCTTTCTCTGGCTATGCTGAGTTCTACGATCTCCTGTAGCCCTCCTCCCAGACCACTGATCTCGGAGATAATAGGATGTTGATGGTCTGTCTCTTTTCCTTCTGCCTCAACCTTACCTTGGAGAACTGTCCGTCATCAGATTTTGTCTGTGCGTTTGTGTTTGCATGACCAACGCATCTCAGTGTGAGCTTATCAATTTCAGTCAATTGTTTTTCACTGAGACTTCATCAAGAATGCTTTCATTTTGTTATTTTCTGTCTGGCCATTTTAACTCTTAGAAATTGCTTGTAGGCCTACACTTTGATTGCATTTATTTTGTCTATTTTCAATTTTTCCTACTGTCAAAGCTTCTGACCCATACAGCAAGATAGGCCAGATTAGTGTTTTGACTTTTTTTTTTTACATATTTAGGTATGCCTCTGTCTCTAGATAAATACGGGCTGGGGGTGGGGGGTGATAGTGGTTTAGAGTAGACAGTAAGGATTACTCTCTCTCTCTCTCTCTCTCTCTCTCTCTCTCTGTCTCTCTCTCTGCACGACCCCTGCCCACCATATGTGTGTAAATGTTGTTTTGGGGTTTTTTGGCTTTTTTTGACAAATCCATTAGATGTATCCAGCATATTATCACACAGTAATGTATTCAGCCTTCGACGTCTCTTCAACATATTAGTTCGTTGTGCGTTGACAAAGATTTGTTTTCAGCAGTATCGCACTTACTTTGTTACTTTCATTATTCCCCAAAATGAAAATATCAAGGCAGAGAGGACAGCCTTGCTGGAGATCTACTCTATGGTAAACACACCTCCAAAATCAAAGGCTCTTTCGAAACCCAACACTTCAAAAACAACCGTGTTTGTCGTCATTTTTCACAGCTTGGTATGGTGTCCAGCCTTTAAAGATTGGATCATCTGTACGCTCCTGACAGGCTGGGTTAGCCTTTGACATGAAATCAGACCAGTGACCTCACCACTCCTCAGGAAGTCAAAGGAGAAGTTAGTCGGTTAAGGGCTCGGCACACGCTGCAACAAAATCAGCTGCTGCCACCTGTGGGGACGGGATAGCTCAGTGGTCAGAGCACTCGCTCTCCCCTTGCCAATGTTAATTAAGCAGCATCGAGCATAGTTACCAAGTGGATGGGTGACCGTTTGTGCGCCTTGGCTTCATTTAAGTCCCCCAGTTCACCCAGCTGTAAATGAGTACCTGCCCTCTTTAGGGTTAGGGAAAGTAAAGCAGCGAGAGAGAAAAGATGGGCGCAGCCCTCAATATGCTGGCCTCTAAAGAAGTGAGGTCTCTGATGTCGCGCTTCCCTACGACCACATAGGTTATGAGACACCTTTACCTTTACCTATGGTGTACCACAGGTTGGTTTGTTTTTTTAAATCGTAAGTTTGTGGCACACTGCCATTTTGAATCTACCACAAAGCTTGTGCTGTATTTGGAAATTTAAAAAAAATTTAATCTTCAATCTTTAATCTTGAAAACTCTCCAAAAAAAAACTTTGTTATTCCCCTAAATGTTTACATTTGATCTAAAAATGGCTTCAAATATTCTGTAGAAAAAGGCACTCTGATAGGGAAACAAAGTACAGATGCAGACAGGAAAAAAAATAATGGATGGTGTTGCTCTTGTGGCCACGCACTCTCCCCAGAGAGAGCAGCCCAAATTTCTCACAGAGAAATCTGCCATGACTTAAAGTGGTATACAATACATTTCAATATTCGTAACGAAAGTGAACAAGACAAAATTATCCTTGCAGACATAATCTAGAATAAATACAATAAGTGTGCATGTTTTACAGTGGGATAGTGACACCTCCACCATTGTAGATTAGAACTTACCACGAGAAAGGAAACCACGTTCTGATTGAATGCAACTTTCCACTTGCTGTAGAAAAAAATGTATGATTTTTATTTATTTATTTATTTATTTATACTACAGTAAGTCAGGTCAGATTTCTCTGCATGAAATTCGGGCTGTTCTTCCCCGGGGGAGAGCGCGTCTCCACAAGAGCAGCACCACACCCTTTATTATTTTCTTCACCTGTCTGTAACTGTTTTTGTTTCCCTATCAGAGTGACTGTTTTCTACAGAACTTTGCCAGGGACAATTCTCTTGTTGCCGTGGATTCTTTTACGTGCGCTAAATAATTTTGTTACACACGGGACCTCGGTTTACCGTCTCATCCGAAAGACTAGCACTCAGACCACCACTCATGGTCTAATGGATGGGGGGGTGAAAGTTTCGGGCCCAAACGGGGATCAAACCACCGCACACTTCTGACTCAGACTTTTCGCTTTCTAGGCAGGCACGTTACCTCTAGACCACCCATCCACAGATGAGACTATAAGCCGAGGCTCGTGTGCGAACGCATGCAGAACATCTTGCGCACGCGTCAAATCCTGTTCCGCTTTTCGAAAGAGTAGGCCATTGTGTGCCGGTGGGAGCAGATGACAAAATTTACAAAACCGTATACACACGGGGACTGGATGTAAAATAGCACATGAGTGCTTATTCCATTATCCTGGATATATAAAAAAGGGTCATCTGAGCGCTTTGATTTGTTGCTTGACAAGATTCAGCGCTATATAAATTCCATACATTATTCTTATTCTTATTCTTATTATTATTATTATTATCATTATCATTATTATTATTATTATTATTATTATCATTCGGTCCAGTCGGCCTACCACTTGCTTTTAGAGCCCGGCAACTTTGCTGTAAGTGACTTTCCGCTGTTGCCACACCACAAAGTTGCGCGCGGCAACAGCAAGCTAGCAGCAGAAAGTGGCAGTGTGTGCTGACCCCTTAACTTCGTGAGTTCAGTGACTTCCATTGACCTGCGTGTGACTGATCTTTCCATAACCATGCCACGGCCACACACACACACACACACACCCCACGCACACACACACATACACACACACACACACACATACACACATACACACACACACTGTTTTTCTCTCCAAAAGAAGATCACTTTTATGTTTAGCAGACGCTATATCCAAGTGGTTAAGACCGTTCGACCTCTGTCTCATGGGTCCATGAAGTCTTGGGTTTGAATCTTGGCAGAGCCTGGTGAATTCTTCTTCTTCTTCTTCTCTCCTTTCTTTGGGGGACGGGATAGCCTAGTGGTCAGAACATTGCGCTCGCAATCTGACGACGCGGGTTCGATTCCTGTTCAGGAGGATATTTTCCCCTGGAGTTAACATCAGTGCAGACTCCACTCTCCCCAAAAGTCCTTCGGATGAGACTATAAACCGAGGCCCCGTGTGCGAACGCACAGCGTAAATCACCTTGCACAACGTTAAATCCTGTTCCGCTTTTCGTAAGAGTAGTTTTGTCGTGCCGTGAACAGGGATTTACATACCGATACACAGGGATGGATTTTCAATAATGCATTAAAGGATTATTCATTATCAATAAGAAATATTATTATAATAATAAAAAATTTTTTTTTAAATAAATAAAAATTATTATAAAATAATAATATATAATACTAATACATTTAATAATAATAATAATTATAATAAATAGATGAATAACTTAATAATAAGAATAATTTACATTTATATAATAACTCTCGTTCGCGTTTTACCGTCAGTTGTGTTTGGATTAAAACAAAAGTGGCAAGTCTGTAGGGTGGGTTTTTTCGATTCCCAGGGTTCAACTTCAAGTGCAGAGCTGTCAGTGCTTAAATCCTTTTTGGTAATACCATGTAGGAATAATAAAAAGTCTATTATTCAATAATGTATGAATTTATATGGCTGAATCTTGTAAAGCAACTAAATCTAAGCGCTTTTTTTTAATTTGGTGTATGCGTTTTTTATTTTGTCATCTGTTCCACAGGACACAATGGCCTACCTTTCGAAGCGAACAGGATTGAATTCGGCGCAAGTGTTCTGCATACGTTGCACGGGGCCTCGGTTTTTTAGTCTCATCCGAAGGACTTTGACATTCAGTTCGATTTTTTTGTCAAACTGGGAAGAAAGGGAGAGGGTGGGAATCGAACCCAGAACCTCACGGTTTACTTGTTGGCAGGCAAACGTCTTAACCATCCTGCCACCTTCCTTCTTAGAAGATCAAGTATGCTGGACAAAGATCCCGTAGTTTATGTCAATGTTCGGTGGGTTAGGGAAACACGAACATACCCAGCATACATCCCGAAGTCGGAATGCGGCTACCTTCATGGCGGAGAACAACGGTCGCATACGCAAAAGTCTCACCATCGGTGAGCCTGGGAGCTGTATATAATTATGCCTTCAGCACCTGGGCTTTACCACAGTTCTTGATTAAACCATTGATTATGGGGGCAAACAGCAAAGTGAGAGACTGTATGACCAGTGGCTTTCTTTCCCACTCACGGAATTCCACTTTACAGCTTAGTCTGTGAGTGATCGACTGTGACTCTCTGACTAGGAGGCTTGACTTGCACAGTCCTTATCTACTGCAGCCCTGAGGGTTAGTTGTGCCTTTTGGAGAACATCTCCAACACTGTCTATACGCCCTCTCGGCCGAGAGAGTGGGGATCTACTGTGGGCAAGGCACCTCCACTATAATCAAATTTCTGCCCAATTTCCGAAACAGCAACTGCCTCCTCTGCTGTTTTGGAGGTCATCGTTTTTCTTCTTGCACCACGTTATAATGGTCTGTTGTGTATGTGAAGTTTTGATTCTGAAGACAAAGAATACAAGCAATAATACAAAGAGCAAAAAAGGGAGCCCAGAACGAAGAACTATTTCAACGAGGAAGTAGTGACAGTTTTCTTTTTATGGGAAATGGGGGGAAACCTTGAACAACAACAGAAATAAAAACCAAGAGAAACAGAAATAAAAACCAATAAAAACCAAGAGAGAGAGAGAGAGAGAGAGAGAGAGAGAGAGAGAGAGAGAGAGAGAGAGAGAGAGAGAGGGGGGGGGAGGCACAGGCAAATCAGCGGCATATTTTGATTCGTGAGATGAACAAAATCAAAAAATGAAAGAGTCTATGTTTTATCATTGATCAGATTCATCTCTCATAGCTCTTTTTTTTACGATTGAAAACCCCCCACACGCACGCACGCACGCGCGCACGCACGCCGTGCCAAAAAAACACACACACACACAGACTTTCTCTCTCTCTCTCTCCCTCTCTCTCTCTCCTTCTCTCTCTCTTCTCTCTCTCTCTCTCTTCTTCTTCTTCTCTCTTCTCCTTCTCTCTCTTTCTCCCGCCTCCTCCCCCCCGCTCCCCTCTATCTCTATCTCCCCCCTCTCTCTCTCTCCTTTTCTCTCTCCTCCCCCCGTCTCTCTCTCTCTTCTTCTTCTCTCTCTTTCTCTCCCCCCTCTCCCCCTCTCTCTTTTCTCTCTCTTTCTCTCCCTCTCCCCTCTCTCTTCTCTCTCTCTCTCCCTTTCTCTCTCTCTCTTCTCTCTCTCTCTCTCTCTTCTCTTCTCTCCTTCTCTCTCTCGCTCTCGCTCTCTCTCTCTCTTCTTTCTCTCCCCTCTCTCCTCTCTCTCTCTCCTCTCTCTCTCAAAATTACACACGCTCACACACATACACACACACACACACACACACAAAGCAGCATCAAGAGGGGCTGGAGTGTGAGGAAAGAGACCAGGAGAACGCTAACACTCACTAGTGACGGTTAAGGACCCTTCAGCATCTCATCAACTCCTGTGACCACCTTCCTTGGCGCAGTGGTTGGCGCCTTGGGTTGCGGACAGCAAAGTCGTGGGTTCGAATCCCATACTCCCCCCGTGGGGATACTTGGGGCCTGTCAGTATAAATAGCATCCCCGCCTTCTGGAAATTCGGTCTATGTTTGGAAAGACTTTTTAAAAAAAACAGACTGACAAACTGGAAATTCCTCGCTAGAACTTTGCTCTTTTCTATCCCTCTCTTTGTTTCTGCCTTTTTTTTTGACTGTCGCCTCATTCTTGTCTATTTTCTGTCTTCTTAGTCCATTCTTATGTCTTTTCTTGTAAAAAAAAAACTTAAAAGATAACATGTCTCTGTTTTGCCAAAGTCAAATGCGCTGGGCCTGACTTCTCATGCGCTTAACGGCAGCGTGACGCGTTTTCGCTCATATAACAGACAACAATAGGCCTAGTTGCTGTCTGAGCGTTCGATGACGAAGAAGAAGAATCCCATAAGAGTCAGAGATTTTATTTTTTTTACTCTGGCCGGCTTCTACACAGAATGTGTTAGCTGTGGGCTCAGTGGGAAGACTGGGACCACACAATTGAGCTTTTGGTGGTTTTATTCTTTTATATCGAGGATATTGGAATAAGCACCAATGTGCTTTTTTACATCCAGTCCCCGTGTGTATGCGGTTTTGTTCATTCTGTCATCTGTTCCCACCGGCACACAATAGCCTACTCTTACGAAAAGCGGAACAGGATTTAACGTGTGGGCAAGATGTTCTGCGTGCGTTCGCACACGGGACCTAGGTTTATAGTCTCATCCGAAGGACTTTTGGGGAGAGTGGAGTTGGCATTGATGTTAACTACAGAGGAAAAAAATCTCCTTGAACGGAATTGAGCTTCATTCACTTTACGGATGTGATTTGGGGTGTGTTGCTTAAAAAGAACCTGACCAACACTGCAGGTGTCTGTATTAAACTGTCGGGCCTGGTTGACGCTGGGATATAACTATTATGACGATAGGAAGCAAAGAGTGTACACTCATACACATACACACATACACACACGCACGCACGCACGCAAACACACACACACGCACACACACACGCACGCACTCACGCAAACACACACAGGCACACGCGCACACACACACACGCACGCACGCACGCAAACACACACAGGCACACGCGCACACACACACGTTAAATCCTGTTCCGCTGTTCGTAAGAATAGGCCATTGTGTGTCGCTGGGAACAGATGAAAAATTTACAAAACCGCATATAGATGGGGACTGGATGTAAAAAAAAAAGCACATAAGTGCTTATCCCATTATGCTTGGTATAAAAGAATTAAATAAAAAATAAATAAACACACATTTGATCCCTGTCACATAGTCTCAAAGTATGTAGCACTTCCCTAGCAGTGTCATGGCATCCTCCTCATCCTCCTCATCCTCATTGATCATCACACAATAGAAGAAAATTGGTATAACACCAAAGTGTATTAGTTCAGAACCAACGTAGCAACAATACATGAAATGAGTACAACAACAGCCAATGCTTATGTGAGCAAGGTAAAGGTAAAGGTGTCCCATAACCTATAAGGCCGTAGGGAAGCGAGGCGACAGAGACCTCACTTCTCTAAAAAAAACAAAAGGTAAAGGTGTCCCATAACCTATATTAAGGTCGTAAGGGAGCCAGGCGACAGAGACCTCACTTCTCTAGGGGCCAGCATATTGAAGGCCACGCCCATCTCCTCTCCCTCGCTGCTTTACCTTCCCTGACCCTAAAGAGGGCAGGTACCCATTTACAGCTGGGGGAACTGTACTGAAGCCAAGGCGCGTAAACGGTCACCCATCTAAGTGGTAACCACTCTCGACGCTGCTTAACTTGGCTGGGGGAAAGCGAGTACTCCGACCACTGAGCTATCCAGGTCCCCTGTGAGTACTCTAACATATATACATACTTCTTTCGGATGAGACTATAAACCGAGGTCGCGTGCGTGAACGCACGCAGAACATCTTTCGCACACTTTAAAACCTGTTCCGCTTTTCGGAAGAGAAGGTCATTGTGTGCCGATGGAAACGGATGACAAAATTTACAAAACTGCATACACACGGGGACTGGATGTAAAAAAATGACATGAGTGGTGATTACATTGTCCTTGAAATAAAAGAAGAATAAATGAATGAAGAAATAAATGAATTTTAAAAATTAAAAATAATCAATCAATCAATGCAAAAAAATGGGCTAGTGTCACTGATTCGGTAGCTCACAGAAGATAAGACAGCAAGCAAAAAAAAATCCAAAAAAACCAAAAAACAGAAAAAACTCAGAGTCAAGATGGAGAGTGAAGAGAATATAGCCAGGAGAGCAGCTCAAAAAGTCAGAAGTGGAGGTTAAGGACCCCAAAGCACCTCATCAACGCCTTCAAATTGCTTTCTTATAACCAGGCACGGATGAAAGGACCAACCTTTAGCCAGCCACTAGGCAGCCAGCCAGCCAGCCAGCCAGACACAACACACACACACACGATACACTCATACGGGGACGGGATAGCCTAGTGGTCAGAACATTGCGCTCGCAATCTGACGACCCGGGTTCGATTCCCGTTCAAGGGGATATTTTCCCTGGAGTTAACATCAGTGCAGACTCCACTCTCCCCAAAGTCCTTCGGATGAGACTTTAAACCGAGGCCCCCGTGTGTGAACGCACGCAGGACATCTTGCGCACAGGTTAAATCCTGTTCCGCTTTTCGTAAGAGTAGGCCAATGTGTGCCGGTGGGAAGAGATGACAAAATTTACAAAGCCGCATACACACGGGGACTGGATGTAAAAAAGCACAAACGTGCATGTTCCATTATCCTCGATATAAACGAATAAAATAAATAAATAAAATAACTCACACACACAGACACACAGACACACACAGACAACAGAACACACACTCACACAGACACACACTCACACAGACACACACAACACACACACGCACCACGCACCACACACGCACACACACACACACACACACACACACACACACCCCCCGCGACCACGCCACACACACACTCACAGAGGTGGTCTAGAGGTAACTAACGCGCCTACCTAGAAAGCAAAAGTTGGGATCGGAAGTGTGCGGTGGTTCGATCCCCGTTTGGGCCTGAAACTTTTCCCCATCCATTAGACCATGAGTCATGCTCTAGGTGCTAGTCTTTCGCATAAGACGATAAACCGAGGTCCCTGTGAGTTACATAACATTATTTAGCGCACGTAAAAGAACCCACGGCAAGAAGAGAGTTGTCCTTGGCAAAAGTCTGAAGAAAAAGCCACTCTGATACAGGAAACAATTACAGTTGCAAACAGGAGAAAAAAAAGGGGTGGCGCTGCTTTTGTGGCGACGCCCTCTCCCCGGTGAGAGCAGCCCGAATTTTTTACGCAGAGGAAACTGCCATGACTTAAAGTGGTAAGAAAATGAAAATGGAAAAAATGACACACGCAGACACCAGACGACAGTTAAGAGACGGAGATACAGACAGGATGTTTGAAAGGACGTTCAGTACTACTCTTTTGTGTGCTGCATGCACAGATACGGACATGACACGCATGCACGCATGCACGCACACAAACACACACAACCTCTCTGTCTGTCTGTCTGTCTGTGTCTCTGTCTGTCTGTTTCTGTCACTACCTGGTGTCAATCTATGCCCTCAATCCCAAAGGTACACAAGTACACCGTGCATTTTTTTCATACTTTAAAAAAAATTGTGAAAAACCAGCCAACATTTTTTTTGTGATTGGCACTCTATAAAAGATACTACATTACCCGGAAGTTTACTCTAATGTGTAACCTTTCCCCCTCCTGACCCCCCCCCCCCCCTCCCTGTATCATCAGCAGCTGCACTCTTCCTATCCCCTCTCCAGCTCCCCTCCCCTCCCCTCCTTCTCTCTCTCTCTCTCTCTCCTCTCTCTCCTCTCTCTCTCTCTCTCTCTCTCTCTCTCTCTCTCTCTCTCTCTCTCTCTCTCTCTCTCTCTCTCTCTCTCTCTCTCTTTCCTGACTGTCACGTCTCTATCATCAGCTTCAGCAGCAACACACCCCTACCCCCACCCTGCTTCTCATCACTGGAAAAAAATGTCTTCTTCAACTTTGACCATGGCAGTTTCCTCTTTAGACCTTAAGATGATCTCTCTCTCTCTCTCTCTCTCTCTCTCTCTCTCTCTCTCTCTCTCTCTCTCTCTCTCTCTCCTCTCTCTCTCTCTTCCCTGTCTCTCTTCTCTCTCTCTCTTCTCTCTGTCTTGTGTTTTTTCTGTGTGTGTGTGTGTGTGTGTGTGTGTGTGTGTGTGTGTGTGTGTGTGTGTGTGTGTGTGTGTGTGTGTGTGTGTGTGTGTGTGTGTGTGTAAAAGTAAAAGGTGTCCCATAACCTATGTGGTCGTAGGGGAGCGAGGCGTCAGAGACCTCAGCTTTTCTAGGGGCCAGGATATTGACAGCGGCACCCATCTCGATCTCCCTTGCTGCTTTACCTTCCCTGACCCTAAAGAAGACAGTTTTCTTTTTACAGCTGGGTGATCTGGGGGACTGTACTGAAGTCAAAGCATGCAAACGGTCACCCATCCAACTGGAAACCACTCTTGATGCTGCTTATCATTGGCTGGGGAAAGTGAGCGCTCTGACCACTGAGCTATCCTGTCATGTGTGTTTTGTGTGTGTACTAAAAGGAAAATTTCACACCACAAAAATGAGAAACGTGAGCCTCAAATCCCAGCACCTACTAGGTATTTTCTACCTTACCCCAAAACTGTAAAACAGGTTTCTAACACAGGCCTGCAAAAGACACACAGTACAAACTGAACCTTCAAAACAAGAACAACAAATAAATCACTAAGACAAATAACAAAAACATAACAGCAACAAAAGATCAGTCTAGACACGTGCATTGTATGTAAGCAGTCCTCTCCTCTCACTTCACAAAACCAGACTGCTGTCTGGAACAAAGCAGAGGTCAGGGGGGTCCACATGGAACTCCCACAGATTCCTGCAACGCAAAATGCACAAAAAATGTCTGAAGAGGAAATTGATTCTGTGGAAAAAGTTACAGACTCCCTGCAGTGCCAGAGCAGGCCTGGTACAGGCACCAGGCATGGCATGGAAGCTGGCAGCATAGCAGGCAGACAGACAGACTGGGGGTCTCTGAGAAGTGGCTGTATAGTAGCAGTGTGGATGATGGTTATAATGATGACCTAGAAAGATTGGACCACTGCAGGAAAGGAGGAGATTGACACAAGAGGCTGGGAGCAGGGGGTGGGGGAAGGGAGGGAAGATAGATGCTGTGAGAGAGGGAGTGGTGGGTGAAGAGAAAGAAGTGTCTGGAATGGGGGATGCTCTACAATATGTAATTAGACAGCCTCCTCTCTTCTCCTTCCTTCTCCCTGAAATCTGATTTGCCCCAAGGGTGCTGTTGCAATAATGGTGAAGTCTCTGGGTAAAACAAAAAAAAATCAGTGGTGCAGAGAGATATCCACTAAGTCAGAAAGTGACTGATTCAGATTGTTGCTGCTGTAGTTTTGGTGGTGGTGACAGTATTGTTGTCCTTTATTGTCCTCCCACACCAGTCATAAAGACATTATAAAAAAAAAAAAATCACAACAACAAATCTGAAGGGAGAGACGGCGCACAACACTTACACAAAACAGTGCCTTACAGGTAAATGACCAAAAATAAGAAGTAAAGAAAGACAGACTAACAAAAATTCATCCAGGCTGGGAAGAAAAGACCAGACAAAATAAAACACACCAAAGACAGAAAAACAGGATGAAAAAGCACACACATGCACTCACACACACACATGCGCACGCAAACACATGCACACAGAAACACACTCACACT
Source organism: Rapana venosa (assembly GCA_028751875.1). Classification (NCBI taxonomy): domain Eukaryota; kingdom Metazoa; phylum Mollusca; class Gastropoda; order Neogastropoda; family Muricidae; genus Rapana; species Rapana venosa. The sequence goes on along the minus strand of CM054141.1, from coordinate 15,434,530 downwards.
CACAAACCAAGAATAAAGATCAAACAAAAGCCATCATAAACCTTAATCCCTGAGTTCAGATTGCAGCATACATACATAGCTTTTATGGAAAATAGATAGCATGCCCCAAAACACTCCTGCACTAGTTCCAGAGATAAAAGGACTTGCATTATCCAGGTTTTTGAACTACGCCATACCATGACAGAAAATGTTGGCAGTGTCTTTCATCTTCTAGAACTAACAACCTGACTCTGGAGATGAATAGAAGAATTGATTACAGTGGCAGGAGAAGGAAATATATTAAAAGTGATTCTATTATGTCGAGCTTGTTTTCTTTTCTTATAAAACGCTTGAAACTGGTTGTGTAGGTCTGGTATATAGGATCTCGTCATTTCTTTGAAACTTAGGAAGGTTTTCAGTAGCATCAGTGTTTTTTAAAGTAGCGAAGGATTCTGATCTTTGGTTTGAATGCAGGGGTTTTCTTTCTATAGATGTATTTTCATTGTTATCATCGTTATCCTATTTTATTAGTATTGTGTTTATTGGTCCTGTCATCATTCAGAACAGCTGACTTTTTTAAAAAAAATATGAAGGCACTGGTTAAGGGAGTGTGTGCATCTGTGTCTGTGTGTGTGTCTGTGTGTGTCTGTGTGTCTGTGTGTGTGTTGTGTGGTTTTGCAACATCACACACATGCACTCACACACACACACACACACACACACACACACACACACACACAACCACACACACACACATGTCTGATATCACTTTTTGGTGGAAGGACGTTAAACTGAAGAACTCAAACACACAAAAAACACACAAACACACACACACACACCCCACACACACACACACACACACACAACACACAACACACACAACAAACCAAGCAAAAAATCAAACATAAACCATGGAAAGAGTTCAGATTGCAACATACATACATAGCTTTAATGGAAAATAGATAGCATGCCCAAAAACACTCCTGCACTAGTTCCAGAATAAAAGGACTTGCATTGTCCAGGTTTTTGAACTACGCCATACCATGACAGAAAATATTGGCAGTGTCTTTGATCTTTTAGAACTAACGAACCTGACTCTGGAGATGAATAGAAGAATGGATTACAGTGGCAGGAGAAGAAAAGATGTTAAAAGTGATTATATTATGTCCGGCTTGTTTTATTTTCTTATAAAAGCTTGAAGCTGGTTGTGTAGGTCTGGTATATAGGATCTTGTCATTTGTCTGGAACTTAGGAAGGTTTTCAGTAGCATCAGTGTTTTAAAGTAATGAAAGAATCTGATATTTGGTTTGGATGCAGGGGTTTTCTTTCTGTAGAAGCATTTTCATTGTTATCATCCCTATCCTATTTCATTAGTATTGTGTTTATTGGTACTATCATCATTCAGTACAGCTGACTTAAAAATAAACGAGAAGGTACTGGTTAAGAGAAAGTGTGTGTGTGTGTGTGTTTGTGTTATGTGTGTCTGTGTGTGTCATTTTGTGTGTGTGTTGTTTTGCTTGCATGTGTCTGTGTGTGTCATGTGTGTGTGTGTGTTGTATGTTTGCATGTGTTTGTGCTAAAAAGAAAAAATCTACTACTAGAAAAGAATAAAAAAAAGTTCAACTTCAAACCCAAGGCAGTACATCATATTTTCTACCTTGCTACAAACTTCAAACAGGTTTCTTACATGTGCAAGTCCACCACAACCACACAACACAAACTTAACCTCAGAAAAAGAGCCAAAATATGTCACTAACAGAAATAACAAAGACTTCACTCACACACACACATACAAGATCAGTCTAGATACATGCATTGTATGTATGCAGTCCTCTCCTCTAACTTCTCAAAACCAGACTGCTGTCTGGAACAGAGCAGGGGTCAGGGGGTCCACATGGAACTCCCACAGATTCCTGCAATGCAAAAAATAGTCTGAGGAGGAAATTGATTCTGTGGAAAAAATTACAGACTCCCTGCAGTGCCAGAGAAGGCCTTGTACAGGCACCAGGCATGACATGGAAGCTGGCAGCATACATAGCAGGCAGACAGACTGGGGGTCTCTGAGAAGTGGTTTCCTAGTAGCAGTGCGGATGATGATGATAATAGTGACCTAGACAGATTGGACCACTGCAGGAAAGGAGGAGATTGACACAAGAGGCTGGAAGAAGGGGATTGTGGGAGGAAGGGGAGAGAGATGCTATGAGAAAGGGAATGGTGGGTGAAGGGAAAGGAGTGTGAAGGAGAGCGGGAGGGGGGTTCTACTAGATGTAATTAGACAGCCTCCTCTCTTCTCTCTCCTTCATTCTCCCTGAAATCTTATTTTCCCCAAGGGTGCTGTTGCAATAATGGTGAAGTCTCTTGGTAAAGCCAAAAGAATGGTCCAGTGGTGCAGAGAGATACCTGCCAAGTCAGGAAGTGACAGATTCAGAATAACAGGATGTTTGGTTTTGAAACACTAATAGCCTAGGTGGGGTTTTTTGTTGCTGTTGTTGGTGGTGGTGGTTTTGTCATTTTGGTGATAGTGGTGGAGATGGTGGTGGCAGTGTTGTTGTTCATTTTCTTCAACCCACAACAGTCATATAGACATATATAAAAAAGAAACATAAACACAAAAAGCCTGATGGGGGGGGACAGCATGCAAGACTTACAAAACACAAAGTCTTACAAATAAACAGAAAATATCCCAGGTAAAAAAAAATAAATAGAGAGGGAGAGACTTATACAGGATGGAAAGAAAACACCAGACTGGAAAAAAACACAGCCAAGACAGAAAAATAAGGGAAGAAAAAAGCACATACAAACACACACACACTCACACACCAAGCAAAAAATTAAAACATAAACCATGGAAAGAGGTCAGATTGCAACATACATACACAGATTTTAATGAAAATAGATAGCATGCCCAAAAACTCTCCTGCACTAGTTCCAGAGATAAAAGGACTTCCATTATCCAGGTTTTTTAACTACCCATACCATGACAGAAAATGTTGGCAGTGTCTTTGATCTTCAAGAACTAACAAACCTGACTCTGGAGATGAATAAAGAATCGATTACAGTGGCAGGAGAAGGACAGATGTTAAAAGTGATTCTATTATGTCGAGCTTGTTTGCTTTTCTGATAAAAAGCTTGAAACTGGTAGGGTAGGTCTGGTATATAGGATCTTGTCATTTGTCTGGAACTTAGGAAGGTTTTCAGTAGCGTCAGTGTTTAAAGTAATGAAGGATTCTGATCTTTGGTTTGGATGCAGGGGTTTTCTTTCTATAGAAGCATTTTTGTTGTTATCATCGTTATCCTATTTTATTAGTGTTGTGTTTATTGGTACTGTCATCATTCAGTACAGCTGACTTAAAATAAATGGGAAGGTACTGGTTAAGGGAGTGTGTGTGTGTGTGTGTGTGTTGTGTTTGTGTCTGTGTGTGTCTGTGTGTGTCATGTGTGTGTGTTGTATGCTTGCATGTGTCTGTGTGTGCCATGTGTGTGTGTTGTATGTTTGCATGTGTGTGTGTGCTAAAAAGAAAAAATCTACTACTAGAAAAGAATGAAAAAAGTCAACTTCAAACCCAAGGCAGTACATCTTATTTTCTACCTTGCTACAAACTTTAAACAGGTTTCTTACATGTGCAAGCCCACCACAACCACACAACACAAACTAAACCTCAGAAAAAAAAGCCAAAATATGTCACTAACAGAAATAACAAAAACTTCACTCACACACACACACACACACAAAAGATCAGTCTAGACACATGCATTGTATGTATGCAGTCCTCTCCTGTAACTTCTCAAAACCAGACTGCTGTCTGGAACAGAGCAGGGGTCAGGGGGTCCACGTGAAACTTCCACAGATTCCTGCAATGCAAAAAATAGTCTGAGGAGGAAATTGAGGCAGTGGAAAAAGTTAAGACTCCCTGCAGTGCCAGAGCAGGCCTTGTACAGGCACCAGGCATGGCATGGAAACTGGCAGTATAGCAGGCAGACAGACAGACTGGGGGTCTTTGAGAAGTGGTTGTATAGTAGCAGTGCGGATGATGATGATGATGGTGACCTAGACAGATTGGACCACTGCAGGAAAGGAGGAGATTGACACTGGGAGGTAGGGGTAATGGGGGTATGTGGAGGGAGGGGATAGAGATGCTATGAGAGAGGGAGTGGTGGGTGAAGGGAAAGAAATGAGGTGGGGGATGTTCTACAATATGTAGTTAGACAGCCTCCTCTCTTCTTCTTCTTCTTCTTTCTCCCTGACATCTGATTTACCCCAAGGGTGCTGTTGCAATAATGGTGAAGTCTCTGGGTAAAACCAAACAAAATGGTCCAGTGGTGCAGAGAGATATCCACCAAGTCAGAAAGTGACTGGTTCAGAATAACGAGACCTTTGGATTGCACCATGCATTGTCTTGGGGGGGGGGGTTGTTGTTCTTGTTGCTGTTGTAGTTTTGGTGGTAGTGACAGTATTGTTGTCCTTTATTGTTCTCCCACACTAGTCATAAAGACATTATTAAAAAAAAACAGAATCACAACAACAAATCTGAAGGGAGAGACGGCACACAACACTTACACAAAACAGTGCCTTACAGGTAAATGACCAAAAATAGGAAGTAAAGAAAGACAGACTAACAAAAAATTAATTCAGGCTGGGAAGAAAAGACCAAACAAAATAAAACACACTGAAGACAGAAAAACAGGATGAAAAAGCACACACATGCACTCACACACACACACACGCGCACGCAAACACATGCACATAGAAACACACTCACACATACAAACCAAGAATAAAGATCAAACATAAGCCATCAAAAACCTTAATCCCTGAGTTCAGATTGCAGCATACATACATAGCTTTTATGGAAAATAGATAGAATGCCTAAAAACACTCCTGCACTAGTTACAGAGATAAAAGGACTTGCATTGTCCAGGTTTTGAACTACCCCATACCATGACAGAAAATGTTGGCAGTGTCTTTGATCTTCTAGAACTAATGAACCTGACTCTGGAGATGAATAGAGGAATCGATTACAGTGGCAGGAGAGGAAAGATGGTTCAAAATGAATCCATTATATCAGGTTTGGTTTTTCTTTTCTTATAAAAAGCTTGAAGCTGGTTGTGTAGGTATGGTATATAGGAACTGGTTGTTTGTCTGGAGTTGAGGAAGGGTTTCAGGTGCATCAGTCTTTAAAGTAATGAAGGATTCTGTTGTTTGGTTTGGATGCAGGTGGGTTTCCTTTGTATAGAACTATTTTTGTTGTTATCATCGTTATCATTTTTTATCGTTACTATGTTGATTGGTACTGTCATCAATCAGAATGATGTATGTATGTATGTTTGTCCATCGTGTCCGACGATTACCTCCGAAACAGCAGAGGAGGCAGCTGCTGTTTTGGAAACTTGGGCAGAAATTTGATTATAGTGGAGATGCCTTGCCCACAGTACATCCCCACTCTCTTGGCCAAGTGAGCATAAGGACAGTCAGCGTTGGAGATGTTCTCCAAAGGCCAACCAGCCCCCAGGGCTGCAGCGCATAAGGACTGTGCGAGTAAAGCCTCCTAGTCAGAGTACAGCTGATTTCAAGATAAAAAGTAAAGGTACTCGTAAAGGTGTGTGTGTGTGTTTGAGTGTGAAAATTCCATATGGAAAAAATGGAGAAAAGTGAACATCAAATCCAAGCACCTACTACCTATTGTCTATCTTACTACAAAGCTGTAAAACAGGTTTCTTACATACACAGGCCTGCCAAAGACACGCACACAAACTAAACCTAGACACGTGCATTGTATGTAAGCAGCCCTCTCCTCTCACTTCTCAAAAGCAGAAGACACTGTCTGGAACAGAGCAGGGGTCAGGAGGGTGCACATGGAACTCCCACAGATTCCTGCAACGCAAAATGCAAAACATGTCTTAGGAGGAAATTGAGGCTGTGGAAAAAGTTACAGACTCCCTGCAGTGCCAGAGCAAGCCTTGTACAGGCACCAGGCATGGCATGGAAGCTGGCAGCATACATAGCAGGCAGACAGACTGGGGTTCTCTGAGAAGTGGTTTCCTAGTAGCAGTGTGGATGATGATGATAATGGTGACCTAGACAGATTGGACCACTGCAGGAAAGGAGGAGATTGACACTGGGAGAAGGGGGTAATGGGGGTATGTGGAGAGAGGGGAGAGAGATGCTATGAGAGAGGGTGTGGTGGGTGAAGGGAAAGGAGTGTGGGGGAGAGGGGGATTCTAGGATATGTAATTAGACATCCTCCTCTATTCTCGTCTCCTTCATTCTCCATGAAATCTGATTTTCCCCAAGGGTGCTGTTACAATAATGATGAAGTCTCTGGGTAAAGCCAAAAGAATGGTCCAGTGGTGCAGAGATATACCTGCCAAGTCAGGAAGTGACAGATTCAGAGTAAGGAGACCTTTAGTTTAAATTAAGCATAGTCTGGGTGGGGTCTTTGTTGTTGTTGTTGCTGTTGTAGTTTTGGTGGTGGTGACAGTATTGTTGTCCTTTTTTGTCCTCCCACACCAGTCATAAGTACATAAAAAAAAGAATCACAACAACAAATCTAAAGGGAGAGATGGCACACAAGACTTACGCAAAATTATGTCTTACACGTAAATGACCAATAAAACTAAAACAGATAAGAAGTAAAGAAAGACACACTAACAAAAATTAATCCAGGTTGGAAAGAAAAGGCCAGACAAAATAAAACACAACCAAGACAGAAAAACAGGACGAAAAAGTACACACGCACACACACATACACATACATACACACACACACAAACACACACACACATCAAGAAGGGAAGATCAAACATAAACAATAAAAAACACATGAGGCAATATCCTTCATAGCCCTTTAGTTCAGATTGCAACATACATACATAGCTTTTATAGAAAATAGATAGCATGCCCAAAAACACTCCTGCACTAGTTCCAGAGATAAAAGGACTTGCATTGTCCTGGTTTTTGAACTATGCCATACCATGACAGAAAATGTTGCCAGTGTCTTTGATCTTCTAGAACTAACGAACCTGACTCTGGAGATGAATAGAAGAATTGCTTACAGTAGCAGGCGAAGGAAAGATGTTAAAAATGATTCAATTATGTCGGGCTTGTTTTATTTTCTTATGAAAAGCTTGAAACTGGTTGTGTAGGTCTGGTATATAGGATCTCGTAATTTGTCTAGAATTTAGGAAGGTTTTCAGTAGCATCAGTGTTTTAAAGTAATGAAGGATTCTGATCTTTGGTTTGGATGCATGGGTTTTCTTTCTATAGAAGCATTTTCGTTGCTATCATCATTATCCTATTTTATTAGTATTGTGTTAATTGGTATTATCATCATTCAGTACAGCTGACTTAAAAATAAATATGAAGGTACTGGTTAAGGGAGTGTGTGTGTCTGTGTGTCTGTTCCTGTGTCTGTCTGTGTATGTCTGTGTGTGTTGTGTGTTTGCATGTGTGTGTGCTAAAAACAAAAATCCACTACTAAAAAAAAAGAAAAAAGTGAACTTCAAATCCAAGGCACTACATCATATTTTCTACCTTGCTACAAACTTAAAACAGGTTTCTTACATACACAATCTGGCCAAAAACACACAAACACAAACTAAACCTCAGATAAAGAGCCAAAATATGTCACTAACAGAAATAACAAAAACTTCACTCACACACACACACACACACACACACACATACAAGATCAGTCTAGACACATGCATTGTATGTATGCAGTCCTCTCCTGTAACTTCTCAAAATCAGACTGCTGTCTGGAACAAAGCAGGGGTCAGGGGGTCCACGTGGAACTCCCACAGACTCCTGCAATGCAAAAAATAGTCTTAGGAGGAAATTGAGGCAGTGGAAAAAGTTACAGACTCCCTGCAGTGCCAGAGCAGGCCTTGTACAGGCACCAGGCTTGGCATGGAAGCTGGCAGCATACATAGCAGGCAGACAGACTGGGGGTCTTTGAGAAGTGCTTTCCTAGTAGCAGTGTGGATGATGATGTTAATGGTGACCTAGACAGATTGCACCACTGCAGGAAAGGAGGAGATTGACACTGGGAGATAGGGGTAATGGGGGTATGTGGAGAGAGGGGAGAGAGATGCTATGAGAGAGGGTGTGGTGGGTGAAGGGAAAGGAGTGTGGGGGAGAGGGGGATTCTAGGATATGTAATTAGACATCCTCCTCTATTCTCGTCTCCTTCATTCTCCATGAAATCTGATTTTCCCCAAGGGTGCTGTTGCAATAATGATGAAGTCTCTGGGTAAAGCCAAAAGAATGGTCCGGTGGTGCAGAGAGATACCTGCCAAGTCAGGAAGTGACAGATTCAGAATAACAGAATGTTTAGTTTTGAAACACTAATAGCCTGTGTGGGGTTTGTTTTTGTTGCTGTTGTTGGTAGTGGTGGTCTTGTAATTTTGGCGGTAGTGGTGGTGATGGTGGTGGCAGTATTGTTATCCATTTTCTTCGACCCACATCAGTCATATAGACATATCAACAAAAAGAAACACAAACACAAAAAACCTGATGTGGGAGACAGCATGCAAGGCTTACAAAACACAAAGTCTTACAAGTAAACAGACAAAAACCCAGGTAAAAAGTAAAGAGAGAGAGAGAGACTTATACAGGATGGAAAGAAAACACCAGACTGAAAAAAAACACAGCCAAGACAGAAAAACAGGGAAGAAAAAAAGCACATACAAACACACACACACACACACACACAAGCAAAACATCAAACATAAACCATGGAAAGAGTTCAGATTGTAACATACATACATAGCCTTTATAGAAAATAGATAGCATGCCCCAAAACACTCCTGCACTAGTTACAAAGATAAAAGGACTTGCATTGTCCAGGTTTTTTAACTACGCCATACCATGACAGAAAATGTTGGCAGCGTCTTTGATCTTCTAGAACTAACAACCTGACTCTGGAGATGAAAAGAAGAATTGATTACAGTGGCAGGAGAAGGAGAGATGTTAAAAGTGATTCTATTTTGTGAGCTTGTTTTCTTTTCTTATAAAAAGCTTGAAACTGATTGTGCAGGTCTGGTATATGGGATCTCGTCATTTGTCTGGAACTTAGGAAGGTTTTCAGTAGCATCAGTGTTTAAAGTAATGAAGGATTCTGATCTTTGGTTTGGATGCAGGAGTTTTCTTTCTATAGAAGTATTTTTTTGTTATCATCATTATCCTATTTTATTAGTATTGTGTTTATTGGTACTATCATCCTTTAGTACAGCTGACTTAAAAATAAATATGAAGGTACTGGTTAAGGGAGTGTGAGTGTGTGTGTGCATCTGTGTGTCTGTGTGTGTCTGTGTGTGTGTCTGTGTGTGTGTGTGTTGTGTGTGTTTTTGCATGTGTGTGTGTGCTAAAAAGAAAAATCTACTCCTAAAAAAATGAAAAAAGTCAATTTCAAATCCAGGGCTGTACATCATATTTTCTACCTTACTCTAAACTTAAAACAGGTTTCTTACATACACAAGCCAGCCAAAAACACACAATCACAAACTATACCTCAGAAAAAGAGTAAAAGTATGTTACTAACAGAAATAACAAAAACATCACAAACACACACACGTACACACAAACAAACAAACGCACACACATTCACAAGATCAGTCTAGACACATGAATTGTATGTAAGCAGTCCTCTCCTCTCACTTTTCAAAACCAGACTGCTGTCTGGAACAAAGCAGAGGTCAGGGGGGGTCCACATGGAACTCCCACAGATTCCTGCAACGCAAAATGCACAAAAAATGTCTGAAGAGGAAATTGATTCTGTGGAAAAAGTTACAGACTCCCTGCAGTGCCAGAGCAGGCCTTGTACAGGCACCAGGCATGGCATGGAAGCTGGCAGCATACATAGCAGGCAGACAGACAGACTGGGGGTCTCTGAGAAGTGGCTGTATAGTAGCAGTGTGGATGATGGTTATAATGATGACCTAGAAAGATTGGACCACTGCAGGAAAGGAGGAGATTGACACAAGAGGCTGGGAGCAGGGGGTGGGGGAAGGGAGGGAAGATAGATGCTGTGAGAGAGGGAGTGGTGGGTGAAGAGAAAGAAGTGTCTGGAATGGGGGATGCTCTACAATATGTAATTAGACAGCCTCCTCTCTTCTCCTTCCTTCTCCCTGAAATCTGATTTGCCCCAAGGGTGCTGTTGCAATAATGGTGAAGTCTCTGGGTAAAGCCAAAAACAAAATCGTCCAGTGGTGCAGAGAGATATCCACTAAGTCAGAAAGTAACTGGTTCAGAATAACAAGACCTATGGATTGCACCATGCATTGTCTGGGGGGGGGGGGGGGCTGTTGTTTTTGTTTGCTGTTGTAGTTTTGGTGGTGGTAACAGTATTGTTGTCCTTTATTGTCCTCCCACACCAGTCATAAAGACATTATAAAAAAACAGAATCACACCAAAAAATCTGAAGGGAGAGAGGACACACAACACTTACGCAAAACAGTGCCTTACAGGTAAATGACCAAAAATAAGAAGTAAAGAAAGACAGACTAACAAAAAATTAATCCAGGCTGGGAAGAAAAGACCAGACAAAATAAAACACACCAAAGACAGAAAAACAGGATGAAAAAGCACACACATGCACCCACACACACAACACACACACACACACACACACCACACACACACACACACGCATGCAAACACATGCACATAGAAACACACTCACACACACAAACTAAGAAAAACGATCAAACATAAGCAATCAAAAACCCATATTCCTGAGTTCAGATTGCATCACACATACATAGCTTTATGGAAAATAGATAGCATGCCTAAAAACACTCCTGCACTTGTTCCAGAGATACAAGGACTTGCATTATCCAGGTGTTTGAACTACACCGTACCATGACAAAACGTCAGTGGCATCTTTGATCTTCTAGAACTAATGAAACTGACTCTGGAGATGAATAGAGGAATCAATTACAGTGGCAAGAGAAGGAAAGATTGTTCAAAATGATTCCATTATATCAGGTTTGGCTTTTTTTCTGATAAAAAGCTTGAAGCCGGTTGTGTAGGTCTGGTATATAGGAACTTGTCATTTGTCTGGAGTTGAGGAAGATTTTCAGGGGCATAAGTGCTTAAAGTAATGAAGGATTCTGATTTTTGGTTCAGATGCAGGTGGGTTTCTTTTTCTATGAAGTATTTTTATTGTTATCATCATCTTTTGTTATTATGTTGATCAGTACAGTACTATTATCATTCAGTGTAAAGCTGATTCAAAGTTAAAGATGAATGTACTGGTAAAGGTGTGTGTGTTTGAGTGTGAAAATTCCATACGGAAAAAATGGAGAAAAGTGAACATCAAGTCCAAGCACCTACTACGTATTGTCTATCTCACTACAAAGCTGTAAAACTGTTTTTACATACATGGGATTACCAAAGATGCACACACACACACACACACACACACACACACACACACACACACTAAACCTCAAGAAAAACAAAAATAAATCACTAAGACAAATTAACAAAAATATAAAACACACACACACACACACATACTCCAGAAGATCAGTCTAGAAACGTGCATTGCATGTAAGCAGTCCTCTCCACTAACTTCTAAAAACCAGACTGCTGTCTGGAACAGAGCAGGGGTCAGAGGGGTCCACATGGAACTCCCACAGATTCCTGCAACGCAAAATGCAAAAAACGTCTGATGAGGAAATTGATTTTTCTTTGGAAAAAGTTACAGACTCCCTGCAGTGCCAGAGCAGGCCTTGTACAGGCGCCAGGCATGGCATGGAAACTGGCAGTATAGCAGACAGACAGACTGGGGGTCTCTGAGAAGTGCTTTCCTAGTAGCAGTGTGGATGATGATGATGATGATGATGATAGTGATGACCTAGAAAGATTGGACCACTGACTGGAAGAAGGAGACTGACACTGGTAGAAGGGATGGTAGGAATGGTGGAGGGAGAGAGAGAGAGGGGAGAGAGATGGTTTGAGAGAGGGAGTAGTGGGTGAAGGGAAAGGAGTTTGGTGAAGGGGGAGGGAGGGGGGTTCTACCATATGTAATTAGACAGCCTCCTTTCCTCCCCTCCCTTCTCCTTGAAATCTGATTTGCCTCAAGGGTGCTGTTGCAATAATGATGAAGTCTCTGGGTAAAACCATAAAAATGGTCCAGTGGTGCAGAGAGATACCAACCAAGTCAGGAAGTGACAGATTCAGAATAACAGAATGTTTGGTTTTGAAACACTAATAGCCTGTGTGGGGTTTGTTTTTGTTGCTGTTGGTGGTGGTGGTGGTCTTGTAATTTTGATGGTAGTGGTGGTGATGGTGGTGGCAATATTGTTGTCCCTTTTCTTCGACCCACACCAGTCATATAGACCTATAATCGAAAATGAAACACAAGCACAAAAATCCTGAGGAGAAAGACAGCAAGCAAGACTTACAAAACACAAAGTCTTACAAGTAAACAGACAAAAACCCAGGTAAAAAGTAAAGAGAGAGGGAGAGACTTATACAGGATGGGAAGAAAACACCAGACTGGAAAAAACACAGCCAAGACAGAAAAACAGGGGAAGAAGAAAGCAAATACAAAACACCACAAACACACACAACACAACACACAAACAAACCAAGCAAAAAAATCAAACATTACATGGAAAGAGTTCAGAATTCAAAAATACATACATAGCTTTTAAAGAAATAATACATGCCCAAAACCAAACCAAAACTAGTTTCCAGAGATAAAGGGCTTGCATTGTCCAGGCTTTTGAATTATGCCATACCATGACAGAAAATTGGCTAGTGTCTTGATCTTCTAGAAATTGAACCTGACTCTGGAGATGAATAAAGGAATCGATTACTGTAGCAGGAGACGAAAGATCGTTCAAAATGATTCCATTATATCAGGTTTGGTTTTTCTTTTCTGATAAAAAGCTTGAAGCTGGTTGTGAAGGTCTGGTATATAGGATCATGTCATTTGTCTGGAGTTTAGGAAGGTTTTCAGGTGCATCAGTGTTTAAAGTAATGAAGGATTCTGATCTTTGGTTCAGATGCAGGTGGGTTTCCTTTCTATAGAAGCATTGTCGTTGTTATCATGGTTATCCTATTTTATTAGTGTTGTGTTTATTGGTACTATCATCATTCCGTACAGCTTACTTAGAAATAAATATGAAGGTACTGGTTAAGGGAGGGTGTGTGTGTCTGTATCTGTGTGTGTGTTTGTGTGTGTGTTGTGTGTACGTGTTGTGTGTTTGCATGTGTGTGTGTGCTAAAAAGAAAAATCCACAACTAGAAAAAATGAAAAAAGTCAACTTCAAATCCAAGGCTGTACATCATATTTTCTACCTTACTATAAACTTAAAACAGGTTTCTTACATACACAAGCCAGCCAAAAACACACAAGCACAAACTAAACCTCAGAAAAAGAGCAAAAATACGTCACTAACAGAAATAACCAAAACATACAACACACACACATACACATGCACACACTCACTCACAAGATCAGTCTAGACACGTGTATTGTATATAAGCAGTCCTCTCCTCTAACTTCTCAAAACCAGACTGCTGTCTGGAACAGAGCAGGGGTCAGGGGGTCCACGTGGAACTCCCACAGATTCCTGCAACACAAAATGCAAAAAACGTCTGAGGAGGAAATTGACTCTGTGGAAAAAGTTACAGACTCCCTGCAGTGCCAGAGCCGGCCTTGTACAGGCACCAGGCATGGCATGGAAACTGGCAGTATAGCAGACAGACAGACTGGGGGTCTCTGAGAAGTGGCTGTATAGTAGCAGTGGGGATGATGATGATAATGATGACCTAGAAAGATTGGACCACTGCAGGAAAGGAAGAGATTGACAGGGGCGGCTGGGAGAAGGGGTTGGAGGAAGGGAGGGGAGAGAGATGCTATGGGAGAGGGAGTGGTGGATGACAGGAAAGGAGTGTGGTGGAAGGGGGATGGGGGTTCTACATATGTAATTAGACAGCTTCCTCTCCTCTCCTCTCTTCTCCTCTCCTCTCCTCTCTTCTCCTCTCCTCTCCTCTCATCTCATCTCCTTCCTTCTCCCTGAAATCTGATTTGCCCCTAGGGTGCTTTTGCAATAATGATGAAGTCTCTGGGTAAAACCAAAAGAAAATGTACCAGTGATGCAGAGAGATACCAACCAAGTCAGGAAGCAACAGAGTTACAGTAACAGCAAGTTTGGTTCCAAACATGCATAGCCTGGGTGTTCTGTTTTTCTTGTTGTTGTTGTTGCTGCTGCTGCTGTTATAGTTTTGGTGGTACTGGTGGCAATAATGGTGGTATTGTTGTCCTTTTTTCACTCCAGACTATTCATATAGACATATTAAAAAAAAGAAAGAAATGCATCCAAAGAGACTGAAGGGAGAGACGCACATAAGACAAGACTTAAGACAGGTAGACACTTACATGTAAACAGACACAAAAACATATAAGAAAGAGAGAGAGAGAGAGGAGAGAGAGAGAGAGAGAGAGAGAGAGAGAGGGAGGGAGAGAGAGAGAGAGAGAGAGAGAGAGAGAGAGAGAGAGAGAGAAAGAAAGAAAGAGAGAGAGAGAGAGGTGAGGGATGAATAATACATGTTGGGAAAAAGGACCAGACAAGATCAAACACACAAAGACAGAAAAACAGACACACACCCACACACACACACACACATACACACATACACACACACACACACACACACACACACACACACACACACACACACACACACACACACACACTCGAACATAAACTTTCAAAAACACTATATGTTGATATCCTCGAAGCCCTTGAGTTCAGCTTGCAGCATGCATACACACATTTTATGGGAAATAGATAGCATGCCCAGAAAGCTAGTTACAGAGATAAAAGGACTTGCATTGACCAGGTTTTTGAACTACCCCACATACCATGATAAAACATCAGCAGCGTCTTTGATCTTCTAGAACTAACGAACCTGACTCTGGAAATGAATAAAGGAATCGATTACAGTAGCAGAATAGGAAAGATGGTTAAAAAAAATGATTCCATCATATCAGGTTTGGAATTTTTTCTGATAAAAGGCTTGAAGCTTGTTGTGCATGGCTGGTATATAGGATCATGTCATTTGTCTGGAATTGAGGAAGGTGTTCAGTTGCATCAGTGTTTTAAAGTAATGAAGGATTCTGATCTTTGGTTTGGATGCAGGGGTTTTTTTCTCTATAGAAGTAGTTTTGTTGTTATCATCGTTTTCACCTTTTTATTTTTATTATTATTATTATGTTGATTAGTACTGTCATCATTCAGTACAGTTGATTTAAAGATAAAAAATAAAGGAAGTGGGCTCAGGTACAGATAATTGGAAGACGGGATAGCTCAGTGGTCAGAGCACTCGCTTTCCCCCAGCCAAGTTATGCAGCGTCGAGCATGGTTACCAGTTGGATGGGTGACTGTTTGCGCACCTTGGCTTCAGTACAGTTCCCCCAGTTCACCCAGCTGTAAATGGGTACCTGCCCTCTTTAGGGTAAGGGAAGGTAAAGCAGCAAGGGAGAGGAGATGGGCGCCGCCCTCAATATGCTGGCAACAAGAAAAGTGAGGTCTCTGACACTTTGCTCACCTACAACCTTATAGGTTATGGGACACCTTTACCTTTTTCCTGGGTTAAGGGGTGTGTGTGTGTGTGTGTGTGTGTGTGTGTGTGTGTGTGTGTGTGTGTGTGTGTGTGCACTTGTGTGTGAAAATGGAGGAATTTTGGCATGGCACAGACTATTACGCTTCAGTTGACGCAAGATACACATTTATTATTAATTTGTAGGGTGGGGTGGGGGTGAGGAAGACCTCACACTACAATACACATAATCAGTTATGCAATCAATGTGGCACTGAAGAACTGGCACTGTAATCTGATTCAACAATGTGTTCATCTGCAATGCAAATGCTGGTTAGTACGATTGGCCTTAGGGCATATGCCATCCCTTCATTTCGCCTGTAGTTAATACTTATACATTGCATCTCCACACTTTTTTGTTTGGTTGTTCTTTGAAAAAAATGAATAGATAAAGAAATTATTTTATAAGTCAGTAGTTTGTGTTGTCATTGGATTTTTTTTCTTTTTTTGAGGGAATGGAGGGGAGAAATGACTTCTTTGGTCTTTTGTATTGCAGGTTATATTTTCTCATAATAGGGAGGCACCGTGGTCGAGTAGTTTAGGCGGTCAACTCGTGATCCAGAGGTCGCGGGTTCGATCCCCGCTCGGCTCGGTGTTGTGTCCTTGGGAAAGACACTTTACTCCTATTTTCCTCACTCCACCCAGGTGTACAAGTGGGTACCAGCTCTGCTGGGGAAGTATCTGGCGACAGAATAGCGTCCTGTCACAGGGGTGGTGAAAAACCATCAGTTCGCTTAACGCTACAGAAACCAGGATAAGCTCCGGCTCTTTGGGCCTTCTGGCTCGAAAGAACATATTTTTTTTTCTCATAAAGCATGTACATCTCCATCAATACAAAATATTCAGTTCCTTAGTTTTGTGTTTTTTTGCCAACACCCAAAAAAATAACGTTTTGCGCTTTTGTCATTATTTATAAACAACAGTAATAATCTTCCAAAATAAAACAATCTTGCTTTTCAAAACACAATACAATTCATAAAAACATAGACCAGCGACAATCTATCCCCTCAACCCCCCCCCCCCCCTCCCATCCCTCCACCCCGACCCCCACCCCCCACCACCAAAAAAAGATATCTTCGGCCTTGGAAAATTCGATTTACAGAAAATAAAACTAACTGCTCCATCTGCTACTCACAAAGCCAGGCGGCCCTCTCATCGTTTGTAGCCTCCCCCCTCCCCCCCCCCCCCAAAAAAAATTAATAATAACAAAGCAGACATGACAGGAGGAAGAAGAAGACAGGAAGCAAAGAAGTAGAAGAAAAAAATGGGTACAAAGTTTTTCAAACGTTGAAGCACACAGAGCAATGACCCAGAGTGTGG
Source organism: Rapana venosa (assembly GCA_028751875.1). Lineage (NCBI taxonomy): Eukaryota > Metazoa > Mollusca > Gastropoda > Neogastropoda > Muricidae > Rapana > Rapana venosa. The sequence goes on along the minus strand of CM054141.1, from coordinate 15,417,615 downwards.
ATGGAGGGGGAGCGTAGGGGGGTAGAGTGGAGTGGGGTGGGATGTGGACACGTCCTCTTTAAGGCGACTAAGGGGGTGGAGGGAGGGGAGGGGGGGGGGGGGGAGGAAGGTGTTTAAAGCTCCCTGGCTCTATTGAACAGTGAGCAAAGCTGTTGTCCTCCCTCCATCTGTGGGGGGGGGGGGAGGGGGGGATGGAATGCAGGCTGGCTGGCTGGCTGGCAGGCTGGCTATCTTGTCTTGCGGAGTGTGGTTCCAGACTTCTGGGTGCCAGGGACAGGCTGGGTCCTGGAGAGAAAGAGGCGGAAAGATCGATGGGATGGTAAAGAGCCCTGCTTGTCAAAGCGCTGCAGTAATAATACTTTCTGTTGGTGGTGGTGATGCTGGTGGTATTGGTGGTGGTGGTGGGTGGTGGTGGGGGGGGGGGTTGGGGGTGGTGGTGGTGGTGGTGGTGGTGGGTGGTGGTGGTGGTGGTGGTGGTGTTTCCATGTGTGTGTGTGTGTGTGTGTGTGTGTGTGTGTGTGTGCTCTTCCTCCACTTAGTCTGTCAATCTCTCCACACAGAGAGAGACAGACAGACAGACAGACAGAAACAGAGACAGAGGGACATAGACACAGAGAGACAGAGAGACAGAGGAATGAAGGAATGAATGAAGGAATGAATAAAGGAAGGAAGGAGTGAAGGAAGGAATGAAAGAATGAATCTTTATTTTTTCAAGGATAACAAAATAACCATACACATACTTTTTTTTTTCATCTGGCCCTTGCTGTGATTAGGGACTATCAACAAAACAAGGGGAAAACCATACTACAACACGAGAGAGAGACAGACAGAGAGAGACAGAGAGAGAGAGTGATTCTTTTGTTTCTTCTTTTATTTCGAGGATAATGATTAAGCACCCATGTGGGTTTTTTACATCCAGTCCCCAGAGAGAGGAAGGAGAAAGAGGGTGGAGAGAGAGAGAGAGAGAGAGAGAGAGAGAGAGAGAGAGAAGAGAGAGAGAGAGAGAGAGAAAGAGAAAAAGAGAGAGAGAGAGAAAAGAAGAGAAAAAGAAGAAGAGAGAGAGAGAGAGAGAGAGAGAGAGAAGAGAGAGTGAGGGATGAATAAATACATGTTGGGAAAAAAGACCAGACAAGATAAAACACAGCAAAAACAGAAAACCAGGAGAACACACACACACACACACACACACACACACAACCCACAAAACACACACACACACACCGAACATAAACATTCAAAAACACCATATGTTGATATCCTTGAAGCTCTTGAGTTCAGCTTGCAGCATGCATACACATATTTTATGGGAAATAGATAGCATGCCCAGAAAAGCTAGTTACAGTGATAAAAGGACTTGCATTGACCAGGTTTTTGAACTACCCCACATACCATGACAAAACGTCAGCAGCGCCTTTGATCTTCTAGAACTAACGAACCTGACTCTGGAGATGAATAAGGGAATCAATTACAGAAGCAGGATAGGAAAGATGGGTTTGTTTTTTTTAATTATTCCATCATATCAGGTTTGGATTTTTTTTCTGATAAAAGGCTTGAAGCTTGTTGTGCGTGGCTGGTATATAGGATCATGTCATTTGTCTGGAATTGGGGAAGGTGTTCGGTTGCATCAGTGTTTTAAAGTAATGAAGGATTCTGATCTTTAGTTTGGATGCAGGGTTTTTTCTCTATAGAAGTAGTTTTGTTGTCATCATCGTTTTCACATTATTATTATTATTATTATTATTATTATTATTATTATTATTATTATGTTGATTAGTACTGTCATCATTCAGTACAGTTGATTTAAAGATATAAAAAAATTAAAGGTAGTGGGCTCAGGTACAGATAATTGGAAGACGGGATAGCTCAGTGGTCAGAGCACTCGCTTTCCCCCAGCCAAGTAAAGCAGCATCGAGCGTGGTTACCACTTGGATGGGTGACCGTTTGTGCGCCTTGGCTTCAGTACAGACTCCTAGTTCACCCAGCTGTAAATGGGTACCTGCCTCTTTAGGGTCAGGGAACGTAAAGCAGCAAGAGAGAGGAGATGGGCGCCGCCCTCAATATGCTGGCCCCTAGAAAAGTGAGGTCTCTGACGCTTTGCTCACCTACAACCTTATAGGTTATGGGACACCTTTACCTTTTTCCTGGGTTAAGGTGTGTGTGTGTGTGTGTGTCAGTGTTTGTTTTTTTTTATTCTTTTATATCAAGGATAATGGAATAAGCACTTATGTGCTTTTTTACATGCAGTCCCCGTGTGTATGCGGTTTGTAAATTTTGTCATCCGTTCCCACCGGAACACAATGGCCTACTCTTACAAAAAGCGGAACAGGATTTAACGATGTGCGCAAGATGTTCTGCCTGCGTTCGCACACGGGACCTCGGTTTATAGTCTCATCCGAAGGACTTTTGGGGAGAGTGGAGTCTGCGCTGATGTTAACTCCAGGGGAAAATATCCCCTTGAACGGGATTCGAACCCGGGTCATCAGATTGCGAGCGCAATGTTCTAACCACTAGGCCATCCTGTGTGTGTGTGTGTGTGTGTGTGTGTGTACTGTGTGTGTACTTGTGTGTGTACGTGTGTGTGAAAATGGAGGAATTTTGGCTTGGCATAGACTATCCCACTTCAGTTGACGCAAGATACACATTTATTATTAATTTGTGGGGTGGGTGGGAGAGGAAGAAACCTCATACTACAATACACATAATCAGTTATGCAATCAATGTGGCACTGAAGAACTGGCACTGTAATCTGATTCAACAATGTGTTCATCTGCAATGCAAATGCTGGTTAGTACGATTGGCCTTAGGGCATATGCCATCCCTTCATTTCGCCTGTAGTTAATACTTAAACATTGCATCTCCACACTTTTTTGTTTGGTTGTTCTTTGAAAAAAACGAATAGATAAAGAAATTATTTTATAAGTCAGTAGTTTGTGTTGTCATTGGATTTTTTTCCTTTTTTTGAGGGAATGGAGGGGAGAAATGACTTCTTTGGTCTCTTGTATTGCAGGTTATATTTTCTCATAATAGGGAGGCACCGTGGTCGAGTAGTTTAGGCGGTCAACTCGTGATCCAGAGGTCGCGGGTTCGATCCCCACTCGGCTCGGTGTTGTGTCCTTGGGAAAGACACTTTACTCCTATTTTCCTCACTCCACCCAGGTGTACAAGTGGGTACCAGCTCTGCTGGGGAAGTATCTGGCGACAGAATAGCGTCCTGTCACAGGGGTGGTGAAAAACCATCAGTTCGCTTAACGCTACAGAAACCGGGATAAGCTCCGGCTCTATGGGCCTTCTGGCTCGAAAGAACATACTTTTTTTTTCTCATAAAGCATGTACATCTCCATCAATACAAAATATTCAGTTCCTTAGTTTTGTGTTTTTTTGCCAACACCCAAAAAAATAACGTTTTGCGCTTTTGTCATTATTTATAAACAACAATAATAATCTTCCAAAATAAAACAATCTTGCTTTTCAAAACACAATACAATTCATAAAAACATAGACCAGTGACAATCTATCCCCTCACCCCCCCCCCCCCCCCCCCCCCCACAACCACCACCCCCAAACACAAAAAAAACAAAGATATCTTCGGCCTTGGAAAATTCGATTTACAGAAAATAAAACTAACTGCTCCATCTGCTACTCACAAAGCCAGGCGCCCTCTCATCGTTTGTAGCCTCCCCCCCCCACCCCCACCCCCTCTCACCTCCCACACCCCCCCCCCCCAAAAAAAAAATAATAATAATAAAGCAACATGACAGGAGGAAGAAGAAGACAGGAAGCAAAAAGAAGAAAAAAAATGGGTAAAAAGTTTTTCAAACGTTGAAGCACACAGAGCAATGACCCAGAGTGTGGATGGGGGAGGGAGCGTGGGGGGTAGAGTGGAGTGGGGTGGGATGTGGACACGTCCTCTTTAAGGCGACTAAGGGGGTGGAGGGAGGGGAGGGGGGAGGGGAGGGGGGGGAGGGAAGGTGTTTAAAGCTCCCTGGCTCTATTGAACAGTGAGCAAAGCTGTTGTCCTCCCTCCATCTGTGCGGGGGGAGGGGGGGGGGTGGCGAGTGCAGGCTGGCTGGCTGGTTGGCAGGCTGGCTATCTTGTCTTGCGGAGTGTGGTTCCAGACTTCTGGGTGCCAGGGACAGGATGGGTCCTGGAGAGAAAGAAGAGGAAAGATCGATGGTTTGGTAAAGAGCCCTGCCTGTCAAAGCGCTGCAGTAATAATACCTTCTGTTGGTGGTGCTGGTGGTATTGGTGGTGGTGGTGGGTGGTGGTGGTATTGGTGGTGGGTGGTGGTGGTGGTGGTATTGGGTGGTGGTGGTGGGTGGTGGTGGGTGGTGTGGTTGGTGGTGGGTGTGGTGGTGGTGGTGGTGGTGGGTGGTGGTGGGGGGGGGAGGGGGTGTTGTGTGTGTGTGTGTGTGTGTGTGTGTGTGTGTGTGTGTGTGTGTGTGTGTGTGTGTGCTCTTCCTCTACTTAGTCTGTCAATCTCTCCAGAGAGAGATATAGAGAGAGAGATGGAGAGAGGAGAGAGAGAGACAGACAGACAGACAGACAGACAGAGAGAGAGACAGAGAGACAGACAGACAGAGACAAAGACAGAGGAATGAAGGAATTAATGAAGGAAGGAAGGAAGGAAGGAAAAAATGAAGGAATGAATGAAGGAATGAATGAAGGAATGAATGAATCTTTATTTTTCAAGGATAACAAAATAACCATACACATACATTTTTTTTCATCTGGCCCTTGCTGTGATGAGGGACTATCAACAAAACAAGGGGAAAACCATACTACAACACGAGAGAGAGACAGACAGAGAGAGACAGAGAGAGAGAGAGATTCTTTTGTTTCTTCTTTTATTTCGAGGATAATGATTAAGCACCCATGTGGGATTTTTACATCCAGTCCCCAGAGAGAGGAAGGGAGAAAGAGCGTGAGGGATAGAGAAAGAGAGAGAGAGAGAGAGAGAGAGAGAGAGAGAGAGAGAGAGAGAGAGAGAGAGAGAGAGAGAGAGAGAGAAAAAGAGAGAGAGAGAAAGAGAAAAGAGAGAGAGAGAGAGAGAGAGAGAGGAGAGAGAGAGAGAGAGAGAGAGAGAGAGAGAGAGAGGAGAGAGAGAGAGAGTGAGGGATGAATAAATACATGTTGGGAAAAAAGACCAGACAAGATAAAACACAGCAAAGACAGAAAACCAGGAGAACACACACACACACACACCACACACACACACACAACACACACACACACACACACACTCGAACATAAACTTTCAAAAACACCATATGTTGATATCCTTGAAGCCCTTGAGTTCAGCTTGCAGCATACATACACACATTTTATGGGAAATAGATAGCATGCCCAGAAAAGCTAGTTACAGAGATAAAAGGACTTGCATTGACCAGGTTTTTGAACTACCCCACATACCATGACAAAACGTCAGCAGCGCCTTTGATCTTCTAGAACTAACGAACCTGACTCTGGAGATGAATAAGGGAATCGATTACAGAAGCAGGATAGGAAAGATAGGGTTTTTTTTTAATTATTCCATCATATCAGGTTTGGATTTTTTTCTGATAAAAGGCTTGAAGCTTGTTGTGCGTGGCTGGTATATAGGATCATGTCATTTGTCTGGAATTGAGGAAGGTGTTCGGTTGCATCAGTGTTTTAAAGTAATGAAGGATTCTGATCTTTAGTTTGGATGCAGGGTTTTTTTCTCTATAGAAGTAGTTTTGTTGTCATCATCGTTTTCACATTATTATTATTATTATTATTATTATGTTTATTAGTACTGTCATCATTCAGTACAGTTGATTTAAAGATATAAAAAAATTAAAGGTAGTGGGCTCAGGTACAGATAATTGGAAGACAGGATAGCTCAGTGGTCAGAGCACTCGCTTTCCCCCAGCCAAGTAAAGCAGCATCGAGCGTGGTTACCACTTGGATGGGTGACCGTTTGCGCACCTTGGCTTCAGTACAGACTCCTAGTTCACCCAGCTGTAAATGGGTACCTGCCTCTTTAGGGTCAGGGAACATAAAGCAGCAAGAGAGAGGAGATGGGCGCCGCCCTCAATATGCTGGCCCCTAGAAAAGTGAGGTCTCTGACGCTTTGCTCACCTACAACCTTATAGGTTATGGGACACCTTTACCTTTTTCCTGGGTTAAGGTGTGTGTGTGTGTGTGTGAGTGTTTTTTTATTTTATTCTTTTATATCGAGGATAATGGAATAAGCACTTATGTGCTTTTTTACATGCAGTCCCCGTGTGTATGTGGTTTGTAAATTTTGTCATCCATTCCCACCGGAACACAATGGCCTACTCTTACAAAAAGCGGAACAGGATTTAACGTGTGCGCAAGATGTTCTGCCTGCGTTCGCACACGGGACCTCGGTTTATAGTCTCATCCGAAGGACTTTTGGGGAGAGTGGAGTCTGCGTTGATGTTAACTCCAGGGGAAAATATCCCCTTGAACGGGATTCCAACCCGGGTCATCATTGCGAGCACAATGTTCTAACCACTAGGCCATCCTGTGTCTGTGTGCGTGTGTGTGTGTGTGTGTACTGTGTGTGTACTTGTGTGTGTACGTGTGTGTGAAAATGGAGGAATTTTGGCATGGCATAGACTATCCCACTTCAGTTGACGCAAGATACACATTTATTATTAATTTGTGGGGTGGGTGGGAGGGGAGGAAGACCTCATACTACAATACACATAATCAGTTATGCAATCAATGTGGCACTAAAGAACTGGCACTGTAATCTGATTCAACAATGTGTTCATCTGCAATGCAAATGCTGGTTAGTACGATTGGCCTTTGGGCATATGCCATCCTTTCACTTCGCCTGTGTAGTTAATATTTATACATTGCATCTCCACACTTTTTTGTTTGGTTGTTCTTTGAAAAAACGAATAGATAAAGAAATGATTTTATAAGTCAGTAGTTTGTGTTGTCATTGGAATTTGTTTTCTTTTTTGAGGGAATGGAGGGGAGAAATTACTTCTTTGGTCTCTTGCATTGCAGGTTATATTTTCTCATAAAGCATGTACATCTCCATCAATACAAAATGTTCAGTTCCTCATTAGTTGTTTTTTTAGTGTGGCTTTTTTTTTCTTTTTTGGGGAGGGGGGGGTTGCCCACACGGAAAAAATAACGTGTTGCGCTTTTGTCATTATTCATAAACAACAGTAATAATCTACCCAAACAAAACAATCTTGCTTTTCAAAACACATTACATTTCATAAAAACATAGACCAGCGACAATCTATCCCCCCCCCCCCCCCAAAAAAAAAAAGAAAAAAATTTCGGCCTTGGAAAATTCAATTTACAGAAAATAAAACTAACTGCTCCATCTGCTACTCACAAAGCCAGGCGGCCATCTCATCGTTTGTACCCCCCCCCCACAACCCCCTCCCCACCCCTTCCCACCCCACACCCACCCCCACCCCACCTCCCACCCCCCCCCCCCCAAAAAAAAATAACAAAGCAGACATGACAGGAGGAAGAAGAAGACAGGAAGCAAAGAAGAAGAAAAAAAAATGGGTACAAAGTTTTTCAACGTTGAAGCACATAGAGCAATGACCCAGAGTGTGGATGGAGGAGGGAGCGTGGGGGGTAAGAGTGGAGTGGGGTGGGATGTGGACACGTCCTCTTTAAGGCGACTAAGGGGGTGGAGGGAGGGAGGGGGAGGGGAGGGGGGGGGGGAAGGAAGGTGTTTAAAGCTCCCTGGCTCTATTGAACAGTGAGCAAAGCTGTTGTCCTCCCTCCATCTGTGGGGGGGGGGGGGGGGGGGAGGGGGAATGGAATGCAGGCTG
>CM054141.1:15397322-15404822 GCA_028751875.1 Rapana venosa | reverse complement strand
GCCGAGAGAGTGGGGATGTGCTGTGGGCAAGGCATCTCCACTATAATCAAATTTCTGCCCAGTTTCCAAAACAGCAGCTGCCTCCTCTGCTGTTTTGGAGGTCATCGTCGGACACGACGGACAAACATACTACCTCCTCCCCAGAGAAGACCAAGTAACAATGGTGAGGCTGAGGACTGGACACTGCAGACTCAGACATCACACGTTCACCAAGTTCCACATTGGTCATTCTGAGGCCTTCCCCCTGCGACAGTGGGAACACTTCCTCCAGACCTGTCCAACACACCCAAACCTGATGGCGAATAATGGCCTACTGACCTGCCGATGAGGGACACACTCTTTATTTTTATTTATTTATTTATTCTTTTATATCGAGGATAATGGAATAAGTACTTATATGCTTTTTGTTACATCAATTCCCCGTATGTATGCGGTTTTGTAAATTCTGTCATCTGTTCCCACCGGCACACAATGGCCTACTCTTACAAAAAGCGGAACAGGATTTTAACGTGTGCGCAAGATGTTCTGCGTGCGTTCGCACACGGGACCTCGGTTTATAGTCTCATCCGAAGGACTTTTTTGGGAGAGTGGAGTCTGCACTGATGTTAACTCCAGGGGAAAATATCCCCCTTGATCGGGAATCGAACCCAGGTTGTCAGATTGCGAGCGCAATGTTCTAACCACTAGGCTGTCCTGTCCCCTTTTGTACCTCAGGATGGCGTTCAGTGCACGGCAACATTTGGCAGGTCCTTAACAGTTGTTGTCTGAGCATTGGAGAAAGAAAAAAAAGTTGGTATGTTTTTTTAGGGGGTTTCCTTGTTGATTTTTTCTTGTTGTTTGATATGTTTTTGGTGTAGGGAGCGAGGTTGTTTTGTTTTGTTTGTGATCATAATGACGTCCCAGCTGAGATATCCTGTCTGGAGACTGAATAATATTTTATAACAACATTTTAATGAAGGCCTTGGCACATTCCTGACGTTATTAAAAAAAGAACAAAAACCGTAACAAAGCTTTTTAACACAGGCTTGGATATTAGAAACCAAACCTTACCATCTCCCAATGCGTAAAAAAAATCATGCTCTATGCAACACAGAAAAATCTTTAGAGCAGATGTTCAGAATAATAAAAACCCAAACCTAGAACCCCATGACGTTAAATATTCGAGCTCTACCTAACATATGGAAGATGTATTGAGAGCAATATGGAAGATGCGTTGAAAGTAATTACCTATGTTTTCATTTATTTTATTGAAACTCTGTTATATTATGAAGATAATGGAATAAGCACTCATGCACAGGTTTTGGGGGTGTTTTTTTCTACATCCAGTCCCTGTTTGCACAGGTAACCTACTCTTCCCAAAGACAGGGCAGGTTTTAACGTTTTCACAAGATTTTCTGCGTGTGTTCGCATACAGGACCTCGGTTTATAGTCTCATTTGAAGGACTTTCAATGTGAAGTAGAGTCGGCAATGATGTTAACTCCAGGGGGGAAAATACACTCGAAGGGGCGGTGATGGCTCGACCTTGGTCTCGAATCTTGAACCTTCATATCACAGCACAACCGCTCAATGCTGTAACCGCCCCAGTCCCGCCCCCTCTAATTAGACATATGGAAATGTGTAGAGAGGGGTGATGTTCAGAGAGCACATAATATATCTACACTTGCATGGTCTCTTCCTACAGGAGAAACCATAAGTGGGACCTCAAAGGTGTAAAAATTCGCCCTCTGTACAACATATGGAAATGCGAAGAGAGCAGAGATGTTCATTGAGTGCATACTACGTTTGGAAGGTTTCTTCTGCTTAGCAAAAAGGGAAAAAAAAAGAAAAAAGGTGCAATAGATCACAGCGTGTTGTCTTTAATTTGCTTATTTATTCATTCTTTTATTTTGTTCATAATGGAATAGGCACTCATGTGCATCTTTACATCCAGTCCCCGTGTCTATGCAGTTTTCTAAATGTTGTCATCTGTTTCCCACAAGTACACAATGGCCTACTCTTCATGAAAGGCGGGGCAGGGTTTAAAGTGTGCACAAGATGTTTTGTGTAAGTTTACACACAGGGACCTCGGTTCTCATGGGAAGGATACATTTTAAGGGAAGTGGAGTCGGCACTGATGTTAACTCCAGAGAAAAAAAATTCCTCTTGAATACGCATCACTCTAACCACCAGTCACATAGTACATGATTAAGCACACTTGCACAATCTCTTTGTATAATAAGAGAATCAAAACTGAGACCTCTAAGGTGTAAACAAAAACAAAAAAAACCTCGACCTCTGTACAAACGACATATGGAAATGTGTAGAGAGAGCAGTGGTGTTCATTGAGTACATAGGCACGTTTGGAAGGTTTCTTGGGTTTGGCACAAAAACAAAAAAACAAAAACACACACAAAAACCCGGCCCATAGATGTCGACCGCCCACAGTGTGTTGTATGGTATCGTGTGTGCTGTACAGCTGTTTTGGGTCTGTGTGAAGTTTTTCAGGTGTGATGGGGGAGTATGGTTGCCTGATTGGAATGGAACATGTTAGACAAGGCTGAAAGGACTTTCAGTTTTTTTGGTGTGTGTTTGTGTTGTGTTGTGTGTGTGTGTGGAGGGGGTTTGAGGAGGGAGTGGTGTGTGTGTGTGGGGGGGGGGGGGGTTGAGCGGGGGCGGGTGTTGTGGTGTGTATGTATGTGTGTGGGGCGGGGGAGAGGGGAGGGGCGGTTTTGTGGTGTGTGTGTGTGTGTTGGGGGTGTAGCATGTGTGTGTTTGTGTGTATTTTGTATGTTTTGTAGTGTGGGGTGGGGAGGTTGTGGTGTGTGTGTGTGAGGGAGGAGGTTGTGGGTGGTTAGTATGTTGTGGGTGTGTTGTGGAAGGGTGGGTGGGGGCTGTTGTGCGTGTGTGTTGTATGTGTGTGTGTGTGTTGTGGAAGGTGGGTGGGGGAGGTTGTGGTTGTGTGTGTGTGTGTGTGTTGTGTGTGTGTGTGTGTGTGTGTGTGTGTGTGTGGTGTGTGTGTGTGTGTGATGGAGGAGGTTGTGTGTGGTTAGTATGTTGTGGGTGTGTGTGGAAGGGTGGGTGGGGAGGTTGTGGTGTGTGTGTGTGTGTGTGGTGTGTTGTGTGTGTGTGTGTGTGTGTGGTGTGTGTGTGTGTGTGTTGTGTGTGTGTGTGTGTGTGTATGTGATGGAGGGGATGTTGTGTGTGTTGTATGTTGTGGGTGTGTTGGTGGAAGGGTGGTGGGGAGGTTGTGGTTGTGTGTTGTATGTAGTGTGTTATGGAGGAGGTTGTGTGTGTGTTGTATGTTGTGGGTGTGCGTGGAAGGGTGGGTGGGGGCTGTTGTGCGTGTGTGTTGTATGTGTTTATGCATGTGTGAGTGTTGTATGTGTCTGTGTATATGTGTGTGTCTGTGTTGTGGTCTCTCTCTCTCTCTCTCTCTCTCTCTTCTCTCCTCTTCTCTCTCTCCTCTCTCTCTCTCTCTCTCTATCTCTCTTATCTCTCTCTCTCTCTCTCTCTCTGTCTCTCTCTCTCTCTCTCTCTCTTCCTCTCTCTCTCTTTTCTCTTTCTCTCTCTTCCTCCCTCCCTCCCTCCCTACCTCTTACCTTCCTGCTCAGCCGTTTTGTTTCTTCTTAATCCTCCTCTTTCCCTCGTTTGCCCTCTATAAGTCTGTCTGCGCGCGTACATATCACACACGCATGCACGCGCATGCATGCGAGCGCGCACACCAACGTTGCCCGTTGTAAGTGCTTTTTAAAAATCGTGCCTTTGTTCGGTCACCTTCATATAAACTCCTCTTCATTATCGTTTTCAACATTTCATCCCCCCATACCCTTCCCTACCACCGCTAAAGGTAGTCTTCTAATCCATCTTCCTCTGCCCAGAAGTTGTGGGGTACATAAACACGTGAGCGAGATGCGAGCGTGAAAAGAGTACAAAGATAAGAGGTAAAAACTACTTAAGTTGGGGAGGGGAGAGAAGAGGTGGAGGTAAAGAGTGAAAGGGAGAAACAAATTCACTAGCCTAAGTCGTGAGCCAACCAACCGAAAAACAGGGCCAGGAGGGGGATACATAAACATGTGCGCGGCGGATGAAAGTGAAAAGAAGAGAACGGGGAGGCGGGAAAACACTTAAAAAATGAGAAAGAGTAAACAGAGAAAGCAAAGCGTGAACCACAAAATGAGGAATAATTGTTGCGGGCGGATGACGTTGTGTAGCTAGCAGCCAATTCGATGCGCGTTAAAAATTTGGGCGAGTCAGGAAAGATTGTTGTTGTTTGCCTCTCATGTCTCTGGTCTGTCTGTCTGTCTCTTTGTCTGTCCTGTCTCTGTCTTCCTGTCTGTCTTGTCTCCTCTTCTGTCTGTCTATCTTCTCTTCTCCTCTGTCTCTCTTCTTCTGTCTCTCTATCTTCTTCTCTTCTCTCTCTCTCTCTCTCTCTCTCTCTTTTCTCTCTCTCTCTCTCTCTCTTATGATGTGATAGTCCCTAATAAGGACAAAAAGGGGGGGGGAGGAGATGAAAAAAATATGTGATGGTGAGGAGGGGGGTAGCCTGGTGGTTAGAGTGATGCGCTCGTGATCTGCTGACCCGGGTTCGAATCTCGTTCAAGTAGATTTTTCCTCTGGAGTTAACATCAGTGCCGACTCCACTCTCCCCAACAGAGTTCTTCGGATGAGACTATAAACCGAGGTCCCGTGTGCGAACGCACGCAGAACATCTTGCGCACACGTTAAAACCCGTTCCGCTTTTCGGAAGAGTAGGCCATTGTGTGCCAGTGGGACACATAAAATACATCACACGGGTACTGAATGTTAAAAAAGCTCACGAGTGCTTATTCCATTATCCTCGAAATATAAAAGAATAAAACAAAAAAATCCTTGGAAAATAAAGATTCTCTCTCTCTCTCTCTCCCCTCTCTCTCTCTCTCTCTCTCTCTCTCTCTCTCTCTCTCTCTCTCTCTCTCTCTCTCTCTCTCTCTCTCTCTTGGATTTTTTGGTGGTGTCTTATTACGCACATGTTGTTGTCGTTTTTGTTTGTATTCTTGTTTTGCGTTCCCCAGCTTAACACCCTGAGAGTCGCCCTAGCTAAACATTCTGTCTCGGTTATTTCATCAGGGAATGACTGTGAGACTAACAGATGTTCTTCCCATGGGGATGCCGGGAGGGGGGAGGGGGCGGCTGGGAGGAGGGGGGGGGTGTTGTCAGTATAAATAGCATCCCCCACCTTCTGGAAATTCTGTGCTAGAAATTTCCTCTTTTCCATCCCCTCTCTTCGTTTCTGCCTTCTTTTTGTTCTTCCTGTCATCACCTCCTCCTTGTCTATTTTTTTCCTTCTTGGTCCATCTTTGCACCCACAGAAATGGACCCTCCCAATCCCAGGATGAATAGATGGTCATCATCGATCCCGATGGACGAAGAAGATCAGAAGGTCCATTCTCCTGCCTTTTTCTCCCCATAAAGACTTAAAAGATAACAATTCTCTCCCGTGCTGAAGTCCGATATGCCGGGCGGCCTGGCTTGTCAGGCGCTTAACGGCAGCGCAGCATATTTTTCGCTCATAATAATTATGACAGACAACAATAGTTGCTGCCTGAACCTTCGGAGAATGAGAAGAAGAAGAAGGAGGAGAAGAAGGAAGGGAAGAGAAGAAGAAGAAAAAAGAAGAAGAAGAAGAAGAAAGAAGAAGAAAAGAAGAAGAAGAAGAGAAGGAAGAGAAGAAGAACAACAACAACAACAACAACAACAACAACAACAACAAAACAACAACAACAACAAGAATAAGAACAAGAACAAGAACAACAAGAAAAAACAAGAAAAGAAAAGAAGACTGGAAGTACACATAGGATGAGAAGTGTTGTGTGTGTGTGTGTGTGTGTGTGTGTGTGTGTGTGTGTGTGTGTGTGTGTGTGGTGTGTGTGTGTGTGTGTGTGTGTTGTGTGTGTGTGTGTGTGGTGTGTGTGTTGGGGGGAGAGGTGGGGTGGGGGTGGTGTGCGTTGTGTGTGTGTGTGGTGTGTGTGGGTGTGTGTGTGTGTGTGTGTGGTGTGTGTGTGTTGTGGGGGGGGAGTGTGGTTGGTGGTGGTGTGTGTGTGCGTGTGTGTGTGTGTGTGTGCGTGTGTGTGCGTGTGTGTGTGTGTGCGTGTGTGTGTGTGTAGCTGCTTTCAAGTATCTTGTTATATATAGGCTGCCGTACTCGGATTTCGGGGCATTTTCCTTACAGGTTGTTAGAGTGATAGCGCATTATGGGTGTCGACAATCTCAACATGACATTGTAAAACATAACAACAACATTTTGATGTAGCTCTTAACACTTTCTTTATATCTATAACTGACACAGCTTTTGGCCTGGGCCAAATTAGTTTTATCATTGTTATTATTTCTTTTTTTCTCTTTTTTTTGTTGGTTTTTGGTATCGTTTGTTATTGTTACAATGTTGGGTTGTTATAGTTATCGTTATGATTAAATGTTGAGTGTTTTATGTTATGTCATAGTTTTTGTTGTGATATATTTTGTTGTGTTTTTGTATGTTGTTGTTTTGTGGTGTGTGTGTGTGTGTGTGTGTGTTGTGTATGTGTGTTTCTCTGTGTGTGCCTGTGTGTCCCTGTGCCTCTGTGTGTGTGTGTGTGTGTGTGTGTGTGTGTGTGTGTGTGTGTGTGTGTGTGTGTGTGTGTGTGTGTGTGTGTGTGTGTGTGTGTGTGTGTGTTGTGTGTGGGAGAGAAGTGAGAGTGGAGTGAGGTGGTGAGTGGTGGGGTGGAGGGAGAGTGAGAAAGGAATTAAATTTTGAATTTTAAATCTTGAATCGTGTGTGTGTGTGTGTGTGTGTGTGTGTGTGTGTGTGTGTGTTGTGTGTGTGTGTGTGTGTGTGTGTGTGTGTGTGTGTGTGTGGGGTTGTGTGTGTGTGTGTGTGTGTGTGTGGTGTGTGTGTGTGTGTGTGTGTCGTTGTTGTTGTGTTGATGTGTGTGTGATGTGGTACTGTTGCGTGCATGTGTGTGATGTGTGTGTGTGTTGTGTGTGTGTGTGTTTTCTAAGCAAGATGGCGTCCGCAGATTCAGCCAAGTTTTATCAACTTTGTTCTGGGTTTTTGTAAGAGTTCTTGATCAAAGTGTTGGCATGGCTTTTCGCTGTTGTGTTGTTGTTGTTGTTGTTGTTGTTGTTGTTGTTGTTGTCTTAGTTGGTGTGTGTGTGTGTGTGTGTGTGTGTGTGTGTGTGTGTGTGTGTGTGTGTGTGTGGTGTGTGTGTGTGTGTGTGTGTGTGTGGGTGTGTGTGGTGGTGTGCTGGTGTGTGTGTGTGTGTGTGAGTTGTGTGGAGGAGGAGGGGGGGTAGGTGGTGAGTGTGAGTGTGTGTGTGTGTGTTGAATGTGAGTGGTAGAGATGAGTAGTGTGTGTGTGTATGTGTGTGTGTGTGTGTGTGTGTTCGCGCGCGTGTTTGTGTATGGGGGGTGGGGGGAGGTGCGTGCGTCCGTGCTTGGTGCTTGAGTGTGTGTTTGTGTGTGTAAGTGTGTGTGGGGGAGGGGAGAGGGGGGTAGGCTGCGT
>CM054141.1:15367322-15382322 GCA_028751875.1 Rapana venosa | reverse complement strand
CACACACACACGATACACACACACACACACAGAGAGAGAGATACAGACAGAGACACAAACCCTGACACAGAGAGAGAGAGAGAGAGAGAGAGAGAGAGAGAGAGAGAGAGAGAGAGAGAGAGAGAGAGAGAGAAGAGAGAGAGAGAGAGAGACAAAGAGAACAAAACCACAAAAAAAACCAACCAAACAACAAAAAAGCCAAAAACAAAGAACAAACGGGAAAATAAAACGCAAAATAGGGAACATAACTTATGGTGATTTCCTAACCCGATAGTGTGACTTCCAGTTCCGTTTTCCGGTGGAGTGGCTAAAATGTTGGTGTGGGGACGGCAGTATATCTGCCTGCCTCAAGCTGTTCCTTCTGCTTTCCTAGCTTTTATGAACAACTCAGGGGACTAGGATGCTCTTAATGCTGCTGCTGCTACTGCTGCTGCTTTTGTGGTGTGGTGTGTTGTCTGTGTGTGTGTGGTGTGATGTGTATGTGTGTTTTAGGTGTGTGTGTTGGTGGAGGGGGGAGTGGGTATGTGTGTAGGGGGAGTTTGTGTGTGTATGTGTGTAGGGGGGAGTTTGTGTGTGTATGTGTGTAGGGGGAGTTTGTGTGTGTATGTGTGTAGGGGGAGTTTGTGTGTGTATGTGTATAGGGGGAGTTTGTGTGTGTATGTGTGTAGGGGGAGTTTGTGTGTGTATGTGTGTAGGGGGAGTTTGTGTGTGTATGTGTGTAGGGGAGAGTTTGTATGTGTGGGTGGGTGGGTGGGTGGGTGGGTGTTTGGGGGTGTTGTGAAGAGGGTAGGCCAGAAGGCTTTTGTTGTGTGTTGTAGTGTGTGTGTGTTGTGGTGTGTGAGTGTGTGTGTGTGTGTGTGTGTGTGTGTTCTGGTGTGTGTGTGTGTGTCAAAGTCAAAGTCAAAGTCAAAGTCAAACTTTTATTTTCAGATGGTACATTGAATAAGCAGTGCATTTGTTGTTTTTTCATCAAGCCATCTATCTAAAGAAAGAAAAAAAAGTGAGAAATAAAAGA
This sequence comes from Rapana venosa, assembly GCA_028751875.1. Lineage (NCBI taxonomy): Eukaryota > Metazoa > Mollusca > Gastropoda > Neogastropoda > Muricidae > Rapana > Rapana venosa. The sequence goes on along the minus strand of CM054141.1, from coordinate 15,381,307 downwards.
TAATGTATATGCAGACATAGAATAAAAAACCTAATCTATGGTAAACTATACAAATCAAACAAAAAAACCAATAACATATGCATATGTGGAATTAAAACAAAACAAAAAACCCAGAAAAATGTGAGACCATACAATTCAAATAATTCAAAAATTTTGAAAAGTATCCATCATAACACAAACAAATAAGCAACACAAAAAACCAAACCAAAACAAACAAAGAAGACAAAACAGAATAAAAATAAAAAACCCACACCAACTGCTTCCCTCCCCCCCCCCCCCTCACACACACATGTACACACAAACCTTCAACCATACAAACAACTGAATAAAACAACAACAAAAGGATGAATCAACAAGAACAACCACAACAAGGAAATAAACAATCAAACAAACACAAAATATACATACACAACAACAACAGCGACAATAACTAACATAGGACAAGAATAACAGCCAAGACAAATGAAGAACAATATAGAACTAACAAAAGACGAGAAAAGAGTCCAAAATATCCCCTCCCCCTCCCCAAGAAAACCATCCTAAACCCAATACAAACAAAAGGCAAAATAAACCAGAACCCCACCCCCACCACTACCAACAATAACAACAACAACAACCAAATGGATATAAACAGAGAAAACTGATGTATCATTTAAACACTTACATACACATACACATACACATCCTGTTTGTGTGTGTGTGTTTGTGTGTGTATGTGTGTGTGTGTGTGTGTGTGGTGAGAGAGAGAGAGAGAGAGAGAGAGAGAGAGAGAGAGAGAGAGAGTTGTGGTAACAATTCTGCCAATCGTTGACACTTTACTGGTGTGCTAAATCCTCCCAAGAAGGAAGTGCAGACGACTTCTTCTCCGCTGTTTAACTGATCGGATGTCCCAGTAAAGAAACTAATCCCTCCTTTCTTTCACCACTAGCTTTAACTGTTTACAACACGCCACACTCCCCCCCTTCCCCCTACACACACAAACACGCACACAGGCACACAAATACACACACAGGCACGCACACACATGCCCACACGCACATGCACACACACGCACGTGTGCATGCACAAATCCACACACACGCATGCACGCTTGCAGGCACACACATACACATACTCTCTCTTCCTCCCTAAAAAGTTCTTCTGGCTTATCAGAAACTGTGGAAAGAATGAATAGGAGACAGGAAAAAACACAACACACAAACGTGCACACACACACACATACACACATGCAGGCATGCATGCACACACACATGAGAAAGACAGACAGACAGACTGACAGACATATAGACAGACAGAGACATACCCAGAAACAGAGACACAAAGAGAACTAAAAATAAACCCAGAATAAAACCAAACCAAACCAAAAAACAAAAAAACAAAAAACAAGAACAAATAACAAACAAAAAAATAGCAAAAGAGGGGACATAACTTATGGTGATTTCCTAACCCGATAGTGTGACTTCCGATTCCGTTTTCTGGTCGAGTGGCTAAAATGTCGGTGTGGGGACGGCAGTATATCTGCCTGCCTCAAGCTGTTCCTTCTGCTTTCCTGGCTTTTATGAACAACTCAGGGGACTAGGATGCTCTTGATGATGCTGCTGCTCTTGTGATGTGATGTTCTCTGTGTGTGTGGTGTGGTGTGTATGTGTGTTTTGGGTGTGGGGGGGGAGTGGTTTTGTGTGCAGGGGGGAGTTTGTGTATGTATGTGTGTAGGGGGGAGTGTGTGTGTGTATGTGTGTAGGGGGGAGTGTGTGTATGTATGTGTGTAGGGGGGAGTGTGTGTATGTATGTGTGCAGGGGGGAGTTTGTGTGTGTGTATGTGTGTAAGGGGGAGTGTGTATGTGTGGGTGGCTGGGTGTTAGGGGGTGTTGTGGAGGGAGGAGGGGGGGAGGCTTTTGTTGTGTGTTGTAGTGTGTGTAACTTCGATCCTTTCACACCGTATGCCTCCGAAGAATTCTCCAGATCTTTTGGCCAGAGAAGATCTCCAATGAAGACCTACTACGGAGATGTAGGCAAGAGGACATGGGAACCATCATCACCAGACGACGGTGGAAGTGGATTGGGCACATCCTCCGAAGAGACCCACAGTCAATCTCAAGAACAGCATTGCACTGGACCCCAGAAGGAAGGAGAAAGAAAGGAAGACCAAAAGCAACATGGAGGAGGACTGTAGAAAGTGAGATGAAGGCCATGCAGCACTCTTGGGGATCAGTGACTAGGTTGGCCCAGGATAGGCAGGAGTGGAAGCGCTTTGTTGCTGCCCTACACACCACTGGGTGTAATGGCTGATGATGATGATGATATATGAGCGCTTTGATTTGTTGCTTTACAAGATTCAGCGCTATATAAATTCCATACATTATTATGATGATGATGATGATGATGATGATGATGATGATGATGATGATGATGATGATGATGATGATGTAGTGTGTGTGCATTCTGGTGTGTGTGTGTGTGTTCTGGTGTGTGTGTGTGTGTGTGTGTGTGTGGTGTGTGTGTGTGTGTGTGTGTGTGTGTGTGTGTGTGTGTGTGTGTGTGTGTGTGTGTGTGTGTGGAGAGAGAGAGAGAGAGAAAGAAAGAGAGAGAGAGTTGTAGTAACAATTCTGCCAATCATGACATCTTACTGGTATGCTCAATCCTCCCAAGAAGGAGGTGCAGACGACTTGTTTTCGGCTGTTAAACTGATGGGATGGCACAGTAAAGAAACCAATCCCTCCTTTCTTTCACCACTTACTGTAACTGTTTACAACACGCCACATTCCCCCCTCCTCCCCCCTACACACACAAACACGCACACAGGCACACACACACATGCACACAGGCATGCACACACATGCCCACACGTGTTCATGCACAAATCCACACACACGCATGCACGCATGCAGTTACACACATGCACATACTCTCTCTCTTTCTCCCTAAAAAGTTCTTCAGGCTTATCAGAAACAGTGGAAAGAATAAATAGGAGACAGGAAAAAACACAACACACGCACGCGCCCACACACACATACACACATGCAGGCATGCATGCACACACACATGAGAGAGACAAACAGACAGACTGACAGACATATAGACAGACAGAGACATACCCAGAAACAGAGACACAAAGAGAACTAAAAATAAACCCAGAATAAAACCAAACCAAACCAAAAAACAAAAAACAAAAAAACAAGAACAAAGAACAAACAAAAAAAGCAAAAGAGGGGACATAACTTACAGCGATTTCCTAACTGATAGTGTGACTTCCAGTTCCGTTTTCTGGTCGAGTGGCTAAAATGTCGGTGTGGGGACGGCAGTATATCTGCCTGCCTCAAGCTGTTCCTTCTGCTTTCCTAGCTTTTATGAACAACTCAGGGGACTAGGATGCTCTTGATGATGCTGCTGCTGCTTTTGTGATGTGATTTGTTCTGTTGTGTGTGTGTATGTTGTGTTGTTTGTGTGTCTGGGTGTGTGCGTGTGTGTTTGTGTGTGAGTGTGTGTGTGTGTGTGCGCGCGTATGTGCGTGCGTGAAAGAGAGAGACAAATGACAAATGACAAATTCTTTTATTCCGAGGATAATGAATAAGCACGAGAGAGAGAGAGTGTGTGTGTGTATGTGTGTGTGTTTGTGTTGGGGGTGTGGGGGTTGTTGTGTTGTGTGGTGTTTATGAGCGTCTCTCTCACACACACACTCTCTCTCTGTCTCTGTCTCTCTCTCTCTCTCTCCCTCTCTCTCTGCAAACAATTCTATTAAGTGCATACACATGCATTGCCATAGCCACAAACAAATTGCATGGCAAATCACTTACATCGGCAAAAATAAATTTTGAAAATGGACTCAAAATCTACTCAGTCATTCTTATCTTCTTCTCATCCCATTTTGTCCCATTTTTATTCCATGTTATCCCATTTCTTAACCCATCTAATATCAGTTCTTGGCAGAATGACGTGAAATTGAAAAATAAACCAACATAATTCTCATCATCATGAATTTATCACAAAGTCGCAAAAACTTGAAAATCCAGCAGCTTTGTCAGCCACTTTAACACAGAAGAAACAAAAGACATCCTTCATCATTATCCACAATGTCAAAACCTTCTTCAAAAGGGCTGTCTATTGCAAGTTCCAAAATCAATACCATTTTTCACCCTTCCTACTTCCTGATCAAAACCGACATGGCTTTTATAAACACCCAAATGTGCCTGAAAATGCCATGGCATCCAATTAATGCCCATAATATGCGTGTGTTTTTCCTCCACTTCCTTGTGGTTGATATGCCTCTGCAAGCTAGTGAAGGCTTTCAGAGAGGAAAGGAGTTTTGAGTTTTTGAAATGTTGGTAGAGGTGATTAGGGTGGGTGAATAACTAGAGAGGAAGTTGTGTGTGTGTGTGTAGTGTTTGTGTGTGTGTGTGTAGTGTTTGTATGTGTGTGTGTAGTGTGTGTGTGTGCATGCGTGTGTGTGTGTGTGTGTGTGTGTGTGTGTGTGTGTGTGTGTGTGTGTGTGTGTGTGTGTGTGTGTGTGTGTGTGTGTGTGTGTGGTGTAGTGTGTGGTTGTGTGTGTGTCGGTGGGTCGGGTGTGTGTGTGTAGTGTCTGTGTGTGCATGTGGGGTGGGGGGTTGTATGTGTGTGTTCGTATTGTGTGTATAGTATGTGTAATGTGCAAAGAATTCTAGTAAGTACACACACACGCATGTCACAGGTATAAAAAAAAAATATGTTCATAGCAAATCAGCCCCATCAGCAAAGAAAAATAATTGAAAATGGACTCAAAATCTACTCAGTCATTCTTATCTTCTTCTCATCCCATTTTGTCCCGTTTTTATTCCATGTTATCCCATTTCTTAACCCATCTAATATCAGTTCTTGGCAGAATGACGTGAAATTGAAAAATAAACCAACATAATTCTCATCATCATGAATTTATCACAAAGTCACAAAAACTTGAAAATCCAGCAGCTTTGTCAGCCACTTTAACACAGAAGAAACAAAAGACATCCTTCATCATTATCCACAATGTCAAAACCTTCTTCAAAAGGGCTGTCTATTGCAAGTTCCAAAATCAATTCCATTTTTCACCCTTCCTGCTCCCTGATCAAAACCGACATGGCTTTTATAAACACCCAAATGTGCCTGAAAATGCCATGGCATCCAATTAATGCCCATAATATGCGTGTGTTTTTTATACACTTCCTTGTCATTGATATGCCTCTGCAAGCTAGTGAAAGCTTTCAGAGAGGAAAGGAGTTTTGAGTTTTTGAAATGTTGGTAGAGGTGATTAGGGTGGGTGAATAACTAGAGAGGAAGTTGTGTGTGTGTTGCGTGTGTGTTTGTGTGTGTGTGTGCGTGTGTGTGTGTGTGTGTGTGTGTAGTGTTTGTGTGTGTGCGTGTGTGTGTGTAGTTTGTGTGTGTGTGTGTGTGTGTGTGTGTGTGTGTGTAGTGTTTGTGTGTGTGCGTGTGTGTGTGTAGTTTGTGTGTGTGTGTGTGTGTGTGTGTGTGTGTGTGTGCGTGTGTGTGTGTGTGTGTGTGTGTGTGTGTGTGTGTGTGTGTGTGTGTGTGTGTGTGTGTGTGTGTTTGTATATGTGTGGTTTTGAGTGGTTTTGTGTTTGTGTTTTATAGGTTTGTGTGTGTGATTGTGTTTTTTTTTTGTAGTATGTGTCTTGTAGAGTGTGTGTGTGTATGTATGTGTGTAGTGTGTATGTAGTGTGTGAGTGTGAAGTGTGTGTGTGAGTAGTATGTGTGTGTGTGTCACTGTGGGTGCATACCTGTCTATCTGCCTGTAAAGCTGCCTCTTTGTCTCTCTTTATCCACCTGTGTCTGTCTTTGAACGTGTGACGTACACACACAAACATGCACATTAAAGAACACTGAATTCATAACCCTTCTTTCTCCCTTCATTACATGCCAAACTCTCCCCACAAGAATGCTCATTAGTGCATCATCATGTCTACACATCCAACAGTACCTGCCTGTGCCCTTGTTCAAAGCATGGTGGTCTAAGAAGCCATATTTGCCCATGCATGCGTGTTTGATCCCATTTGTGTTAGGAATTGCAAGGAGTCTCCAACCCCCATCCCCACTCACCCATTTCCTCTTCCCCCTCTCCTCTCTCCCACTGTTCTATGCACTCTCCATCCTTATTATTTTCCCTCTGGCTCTTCTTGAGGTTAGTAGAGGTCTGATGAGGAGGAACAATAGAAAGCAAAGAGAAAATAGTAGTGAACGAATTTTGGGTTTGGGGGTTCAGAAAGAAAGGAGGTGTTCAGTGTGTATATGTGTGTGTGTGTGTGTGTGTGTGTGTGTGTGTGTGTGTGTGTGTGTGTGTGTGTGTGTAGTATGTGTGTGTGTTCAGCTGTATGTGTGCATATCTCTCTGTCTGTATGAAGAGTGTGTTTATGTATGTGTATGTGCACACACACACACAGTATATGCATCTCTGTCTGTAGATCTGCCTCTCTGTCTCTCTTTATCCATGTGTGTCTGTCAATGAACATGTAATGTTTACACACATATACACATTAAAGAACACTGAATTCATAACCCTTCCTCTTTTTCCCTCTCCCTACATGCAGAAACCTCCCCACAAGAATGCTCATTAGTGCATCATCATGCCTACATATCCAACAGTACCTGCCTGTGCCCTTGTTCAAAGCATGGTGGTCTAAGAAGCCATATTTGCCCATGCATGCGTGTTTGATCCCATTTTTGTTAGGAATTGCAAGGAGTCTCCACCCCTCTTCCCCACTCACCCACTTCCTCTCCCCCCCCCCCCCCCTCTCTCCCACTGATCTATGCACTCTCCATCCTTATTATTTTCCCTCTGGCTTTTCTTGAGGTTAGTAGAGGTCTGATGAGGAGGAACAAAAGGAAGCAAAGAGAAAATAGTAGTGAACGAATTTTGCTTTTGGGTTCAGAAAGAAAGGAGGTGTTCAGGGAAAGTGTGTGTGAGTGTGTGTGTGTGGGTGGGTGTGCTGTGTGTGTGTGTGTGATGTGTGTGTATGTATGTGTGGTATGTGTGTGTATGTGTGTAGTGTGTGTGTTCAGCTGTGTGTGTGCATATCTCTATGTCAAAGTCAAAGTCTAAGTCAAACTTTTATTTTCAGATGCAAGTGCATTTGCTTTTTTTTCATCAAGCCATCTATCTAAAGAAAAAAAGAGCAAAAAAACCGAAATATTTGCAGACAAAGAATTTTAAAAAACATAATTAATGATAGACCATACAAATCAAACAAGAAAAGACAATAACATATGCATACATGGAATTAAAAACAAAACAAAAAGCCCTGAACAATGTTAAACCATACAATTCAAATAATTCAAAAATTTTCAAAATAATGAGTACGATGAGTGTGTTTGTGTGTGTGTATGTACACACACAAACATATACACACACACACATGCACATGCATCTCTGTCTGTAGAACTTCCTTTCTATCTCTCTTTATCTGTATCTGTATCTGTCAGTGAACTTGTAATGTATACACACACAAACATACACATTAACGAACACAGAATTCATAACCCTTCCTTTTTCTCCCTTTATTAAATGCCAAACTCTCCCCACAAGAATGTTCATTAGTGCATCATCATGTCTACATATCCAACAGTACCTGCCTGTGCCCTTGTTCAAAGCATGGTGGTCTAAGAAGCCATATTTGCCCATGCATGCGTGTTTGATCCAATTTTTGTTAGGAATTGCAAGGAGTCTCCAACCCCCTTCCCCACTCACCCACTTCCTCTCCCCCCCCCTCCTCTCCCCCACTGTTCTATGCACTCTCCATCCTTATTATTTTCCCTCTGGCTCTCCTTGAGGTTAGTAGAGGTCTGATGAGGAGGAACAAGGGAAAGCAAAGAGAAAATAGTAGTGAACGAATTTTGCTTTTGGGTTCAGAAAGAAAGGAGGTGTTCAGGGAAAGTGTGTGTGAGTGTGTGTGTGTGGGTGGGTGTGCTGTGTGTGTGTGTGAGTGTGTGTATATGTGTGTGTGTGTGTGTAGTGTGTGTATGTGTGTGTGTGTGTGTGTAGTATGGGGTGTGTGCATGAGTAGTGTGTGTTTCTGTGTGTATGGTTGTGTGTATGAGAATGTGTGTGTGCATATGTGGGTGACTGTGTATGTGTGTATGTGTCTTTGCATGCACACACACACACACATATGTCTGTCTGTTTGCTTCTAGATCTGTGTGTCTCTCTCTATCCGTCTGTGTCTATCTGCAAATGTGTAATGCACACACACAAACACACACATTATCCAACACTGATTTCATAACCCTTCCTCTTTTTCCCTCTCCCTACATGCAGAAACCTCCCACACAAGAATGCTCATTAGTGCATCACCATGTCTACACATCCAACAGTACCTGTGTGTGCCCTTGTTCAAACCTGGTGGTCTAAGAAGCCATATTTGCCAATGCCCACGTGTTTGATCACATTTTTGTCAGGAATTGCAAGGAGTCTCCAACCCCCTTCCCACTCACCCACTTCCTCTTGCCCCCTCCTCTCTCCCACTTTTCTATGCACTCTCCATCCTTATTATTTTCCCTCTGGCTTTTCTTGAGGTTAGTAGAGGTCTGATGATGAGGAACAAGATGAGGAAGCAAAGAGAAAATAGTAGTGAACGAATTTTGCTTTTGGGTTCAGAAAGAAAGGAGGTGTTATGGGAAAGTGTGTGTGTGTGTGTGTGTGTGTGTGTGTGGGTGTGTGTGTGGTGTGTGTGTGTGTGTGTGTGTGTGTGTGTGGGGTGTGTGTGTGTGTGTGTGTGTGTGTGTGTGTGTGTGTGTATGTGTGTAGTATGTGTGTGTGTTCAGCTGTATGTGTGCATATCTCTCTGTCTGTATGAAGAGTGGGGTTTTGTGCTATGTGTATTGATGCCCACACACACACACACATAATGCATCTCTGTCTGTAGATCTGCCTCTCTGTCTCTCTTTATCCATCTGTGTCTGTCAATGAACGTGTAATGTTTACACACATACACACATTAAAGAACACTGAATTCATAACCCTTCCTTTGTCCTCTCTCTACATGCAGAAACCTCCTCACAAGAATGCTCATTAGGGCATCATCATGTCTACATAACCAACAGTGCATGCCTGTGCCCTTGTTCAAAGCATGGTGGTCTAAGAAGCCATATTTGCCCATGCATGCGTGTTTGATCCCATTTGTGTTAGGAATTGCAAGGAGTCTCCAACCCCCATCCCCACTCACCCATTTCCTCTTCCCCCTTCCATCTCTCTCCACTGTTCTATGACTCTCCATCCTTATTATTTTCCCTCTGGCTCTTCTTGAGGTAAAGTAGAGGTACAGGATGAGGAGGAACAATGGACAAAGAAAATTTTAGTGAACGAATTTTGGGTTTGGGGGTTCAGAAAGAAGGAGGTGTTCAGTGTGTATATGTGTGTGTGTGTGTGTGTGTGTAGTATGTGTGTGTGTTCAGCTGTATGTGTGCATATCTCTCTGTCTGTATGAAGAGTGTGTTTGTGTATGTGTATGTGCACACACACACACAATATATGCATCTCTGTCTGTAGATCTGCCTCTCTGTCTCTCTTTATCCATCTGTGTCTGTCAATGAACGTGTAATGTTTACACACATACACACATTAAAGAACACTGAATTCATAACCCTTCCTTTGTCCTCTCTCTACATGCAGAAACCTCCTCACAAGAATGCTCATTAGTGCATCATCATGCTACATATCCAACAGTACTGCCTGTGCCCTTGTTCAAAGCATGGTGGTCTAAGAAGCCATATTTGCCCATGCATGCGTGTTTGATCCCATTTTTGTTAGGAATTGCAAGGAGTCTCCACCCCCTTCCCCACTCACCCTTTCCTCTCCCCCCCCTCCTCTCTCCCACTGATCTATGCACTCTCCATCCTTATTATTTTCCCTCTGGCTTTCTTGAGGTTAGTAGAGGTCTGATGATGAGGAACAAAAGGAAGCAAAGAGAAAATAGTAGTGAACGAATTTTGTTTGGGGTTCAGAAAGAAGAGGTGTTCAGGAAGTGTGTGTGAGTGTGTGTGTGTGGGTGGTGTGCTGTGTGTGTGTGTGTGATGTGTGTGTATGTATGTGTGGTATGTGTGTGTAGTGTGTTAGTGTGTGTGTCAGTGTGTGTGTGCCATAATCTCTCTGTCAAAGTCAAAGTCTAAGTCAAATTTTATTTTTCATGCAAGTGCATATTTCTTTTTTTTTCATCAAGCATCTATCTAAAGAAAAAAAGAGCAAAAACCGAAATATTTGCAGACAAAGAATTTTTAAAAAACATAATTAATGATAGACCATACAAATCAAACATAGAAAAGACAAAAACATATGCATACATGGAATTAAAAACAAAACAAAAAACCTGAACAATATAAACCATTAATTCAAAAATTCAAAATTTTCAAAATAATGAGTTTCGATGAGTGTGTTTGTGTGGTGTGATTATTGTACATGCATCTCTGTCTGTAGTCTTCCTTTCTATCTCTCTTTATCTGTATCGTCTATGTCAGTGAACTTGTAATGTCACAACAAAATAATACACATTAACGAACAGAATTCATAACCCTTTCTTTTTTCTGCTTCATTAAATGCCAACTTTCCACAAGAATTTTCATTAGTGCATCATCATGTCCCTACATATCCAAACATGCCTGTACCCTGTTCAAAATTTCAAAAGACATATTGTGCATGCTCTGTTGATTCAATTTAGTAGGAATTGTAAGAGTCTCACAGAACCCCATAAACCCACTCCCAAATTTCTTCCACGCCACCTCCTGTCCCGTTTTTGCATTCTCCACATTTTTATTTCCATTTTTGGAATTGCAAGGAGTCTCCAACCCCCTTCCCACTCACCCACTTCCTCTCCCCGCCACCCTCCCTCCCCACTGTCTATGCACTCACCACTTTAATATTTTCACTCTGGTTCTCCTTGGGTTAGTAGAGGTCTGATGAGGAGGAAAAAGGGGAAAGCAAAGGAGAAATAGTAGTGTGAACGAATTTTGCTTTTGGGTTCAGAAAGAAAGGAGGTGTTCAGGGTGGTGTGTGTGAGTGTGTGTGTGTGGTGGGTGTGCTGTGTGTGTGTGTGTATGGTGTGTGTATATGTGTGTGTGTGTGTGTAGTGTGTGTGTGTGTGTTTTGTGTATATGTTGTGTGCATAGTAGTTGTGTGTTTTCTGTGTGTATGGTGTGTGTATAAATGTGTGTGTGGCATATGTGGGTGAAATGTGTATGTGTGATTTTCCTTTGATCACAACACACACACAACACACACACACACACACACACACACACACATATGTCTGTCTGTATGCTTCTAGATCTGTGTGTCCCTCTCTCTATCTGCCTGTGTCTATATGCAAATGTGTAATGCACATACACAAACACACATTATCCAACACTGATTTCATAACCCTTCCTCTTTTTCCCTCTCCCTACATGCAGAAACCTCCCCACAAGAATGCTCATTAGTGCATCATCATGTCTACATATCCAACAGTGCATGCCTGTGCCCTTGTTCAAAGCATGGTGGTCTAAGAAGCCATATTTGCCCATGCATGCGTGTTTGATCCCATTTGTGTTAGGAATTGCAAAGAGTCTCCAACCCCCTTCCCACTCACCCACTTCCTCTTGCCCCCTCCTCTCTCCCACTGTTCTATGCACTCTCCATCCTTATTATTTTCCCTCTGGCTCTTCTTGAGGTTAAGAGGTCTGATGAGGAGGATCAAGGGAAAGCAAAGAGAAAATAGTAGTGAACGAATTTTGCTTTTGGGTTCAGAAACAAAGGAAGAGTTCAGGGGAAGTGTGTGTGTGTTGTGTTGTGTGTGGTGTGTTGTGTGTGTGTGTGTGTGTGTGTGTGTGTGTGTGTGTGTGTGTGTGTGTGTGTGTGTGTGTGGTGTGTGTGTGTGTGTTGTGTGTGGTGTGTGTGTGTGTGTAGTGTAGTGTGTGTGTGTGTGTATGGTATGTGTGTGTGTAGTGTGTGTATGTATCTGTGTATATGTTTTTGTGTGTGAGAATGTGTGTGTGCATATGTGGGTGTCTGTGTATATGTGTATGTGTTTATTTGTTTTTGCATGCACACACACACACACACACACACACACATATGTCATATGTCTGTCTATTTGCTTCTAGATCTGCCTCTCTCTCTCTCTCTCTCCTCTTCTCCTCTCTTCTCTCCATCTCTCTCTCTCTCTCTCTTTCTCTCTCTCTCTCTCTCTCTCTCTATCCGTCTGTGTCTATCTGCAAATGTGTAATGCACACACACAAACACACACATTATCCAACACTGATTTCATAACCCTTCCTCTTTTTCCCTCTCTCTACATGCAGAAACCTCCCCACAAGAATGCTCATTAGTGCATCATCATGTCTATACATCCAACAGTACCTGTGTGTGCCCTTGTTCAAACCTGGTGGTCTAAGAAGCCATATTTGCCCACGCATGCGTGTTTGATCACATTTGTGTTAGGAATTGCAAGGAGTCTCCAACCCTCTTCCCCAGTCACCCATTTCCTCTTCCCCCTCTCCTCTCTCCCACTGTTCTATGCACTCTCCATCCTTATTATTTTCCCTCTGGCTTTTCTTGAGGTTAGTAGAGGTCTGATGAGGAGGAACAAAAGGAAGCAAAGAGAAAATAGTAGTGAACGAATTTTGCTTTTGGGTTCAGAAAGAAAGGAGGTGTTCAGGGAAAGTGTGTGTGAGTGTGTGTGTGTGGGTGGGTGTGCTGTGTGTGTGTGTGTGATGTGTGTATATGTGTGTTGTGTGTGTGTGTGTAGTGTGTGTGTGTGTGTAGCATGGTGTGTGTGCATGAGTAGTGTGTGTTTCTGTGTGTATGGTTGTGTGTATGAGAATGTGTGTGTGTATATGTGGGTGACTGTGTAAGTGTGTATGTGTCTTTGCATGCACACACACACACACACACACACACACACACACACATATATGTCTGTCTGTTTGCTTCTAGATCTGTGTGTCTCTCTCTATCCGCCTGTGTCTATTTGCAAATGTGTAATGCACATACACAAACACACATTATCCAACAATTAATTCATAACCCTTCCTCTTTCTCCCTTCATTAAATGCCAAACTCTCCCCACAAGAATGTTCATTAGTGCATCATCATGTCTACATATCCAACAGTACCTGCCTGTGCCCTTGTTCAAAGCATAGTGGTCTAAGAAGCCATATTTGCCCATGCATGCGTGTTTGATCCCATTTGTGTTAGGAATTGCAAAGAGTCTCCAACCTCTTCCCCGTCACCCACTTCCTCTCCCCCCCCCCCCCTCCTCTCCCTCACTGTTCTATGCACTCTCCATCCTTATTATTTTCCCTCTGCTCTTCTTGAGGTTAGTAGAGGTCTGATGAGGAGGAACAATAGAAAGCAAAGAGAAAATAGTAATGAACGAATTTTGGGTTTGGGGGTTCAGAAAGAAAGGAGGTGTTCAGGGAAAGTGTATGTGATGTGTGTGTGTGTGGGTGGGTGTGCTTGTGTGTGTGTGTGTGATGTGTGTGTATATGTGTGTTGTGTGTGTGTGGTTGTGTGTGTGTAGTATGTGTGTGCGTTCAGCTGTATGTGTGCATATCTCTCTGTCTGTATGAAGAGTGTGTTTATGTATGTGTATGTGCACACACACACAGTATATGCATCTCTGTCTGTAGATCTGCCTCTCTGTCTCTCTTTATCCATGTGTGTCTGTCAATGAACATGTAATGTTTACACATATATACACATTAAAGAACACTGAATTCATAACCTTTCCTCGTTTTCCCTCTCCCTACATGCAGAAACCTCCCAACAAGAATGTTCATTAGAGCATCATCATGTCTACATATCCAACAGTACCTGCCTGTGCCCTTGTTCAAAGCATGGTGGTCTAAGAAGCCATATTTGCCTGAGCGTGCGTGTTTGATCACATTTTTGTTACAAAGTGCAAGGAGTCTCCATCCCCCATCCCCACTCACCCACTTCCTCTTCCCCCCCCATCCTCACCCCCCCCCCCCCACTTCTATGCACTCTCCATCTT
>CM054141.1:15352322-15354822 GCA_028751875.1 Rapana venosa | reverse complement strand
CTGCCTGTGTATCTGTGTTTCTGTGTGTCTGTTTGTCTGCTTCTCTCTCTCTCTCTCTCTCTCTCTCTCTCTCTCTCTCTCTCTCTCTCTCTCTCTCTCTCTGTCTTCTCTCCATCTCTCCCTCTCCCTCCTTCTTCTTCTTCCCAATTCTTCTTCTTCATTTTCACAGTTCTTCTTTGAAATTTCTTTTCTCTTCTTCTTCTTCTTCTTTCTTCTTCTTCTTCTTTCTTCTTCTTCTTCTTCTTCTTCTTCTTCTTCTTCTTCTGCTTCTTCTTCTTCTTTGCATTTTTCTTTTTCTTCATAATTTCTTCTTCTTCTTCGCAATTCTTCGCAATTCTTCTTCTGGGAAATTCTTCACAACTCTTCTTCTTCATCATCTTCCTCTTCTTCTTCAAGTCACTGTTCTCCATTCACCACCACCACCACCACCCCCAGCACCCCCACCTCCACCTCCACCACCTTCAACCCTCCCTGCCCCTCCCAACTCCCTCCCCCTCCCCCCTCCCCACTCCATCTGTTGTATGGCTCTTGCTCTGGGTTCTTAACCCTGCAGAGAATGAGGGAGGGTGAAGAGGGGGGGGAGAGGGGGGATTGTGAGTGGAGAGTGGGGAGCGCTAGGGATGTAAATGATGGCATAAAGAAGGTAGCGGATAATGTTGATAATAACAATGAGAGGGTGGGGTGAGAGAGAGAGAGAGAGGAGAGAGAGAGAGAGAGAGAGAGAGAGAGAGAGAGAGAGAAGCCAGTCATATGATGATAAGTATATGACAAGAGAGAGAGAAGAGAGGGAGAGGGGAGAGAGAGTAGAGGAGGAGAGAGAGAGAGAGAGAGAGAGCTCAAGATGATAAGTAATGACAGAGAGGAGGGAAGAGGGAGAGAGAGAGGAGAAAGCCAGTCATATGATGATAAGTATATGACAAGGGAGAGAGATAGGGAGAGAGAGGGAGAGAAGAGAGGAGAGAGAGAGAGAGAGAGAGAGAGAGAGAAGCCAGTCATATGATGATAAGTATATGCAAGGAGAGAGAAGGGGGGAGAGAGGAGAGAAAGAGAGCCAGCATATGAGATAGTAATGACAGGGAGAGAGAGGAGAGAGGGAGAAGAGAGAGAGAAGAGAAGCCAGTCATATGATGATAAGTATATGACAAGGAGAGAGAGGGGAGAGAGGGAGAGAGAGAGAGAGAGGAAGCCAGTCAGATGATAAGTATATGACAAGGGAGAGAGTAGGGAGAGAGAGAGGAGAGAGAGAGAGAGAGGAGAAGCAGATGATGAGAAGAGAGAGAGAGAGAAGCAGTCATATGATGATAAGTGACAAGGAGAGAGAGAGGGAGAGAGGAGAAGAGAGAGAGAGAGAAGCCAGTCATATGATGATAAGTATATGACAAGGGAGAGAGTGGGGAGAGAGAGGAGGAAGAGAGAGAGAATAGAGAGAGAGAGAGAGAGAGAGAGAGAGAAGCCAGTCATATGATGATAAGTATATGACAAGGGAGAGAGGGGGAGAAGAGAGAGAGAGAGAGAGAGAGGAGAGAGAGAGAGAGAAGCCAGTCATATGATGATAAGTATATGACAAGGAGAGAGGGAGAAAGGAGGAGAGAGAGAGAGAGAGAGAGAGAGAGAGAGAAGAGAGAAAAGAACCAGTCATATGATGATAAGTATATGACAAGGAGAGAGGAGGTGGGAGAGAGAGAGAGAGAGGAGAAGAGAGAGAGAGAGAGAGAGAGAGAGAGAAGCCAGTCATATGATGATAAGTATATGACAAGGGAGAGAGGGGGAGAGATAGGGAGAGAGAGAGAGAGAGAGAGAGAGAGAGAGAGAGAGAGAAAAGCCAGTCATATGATGATAAGTATATGACAAGGAGAGAGGGGGAGAGAGAGGGGAGAGAGAGAGAGAGAGAGAGAGAGAGAGAGAGAGAAGAGAAGCCAGTCATATGGATAGTATATGCAAGGAGAGAGGGGGAGAGAAGGGAAGAGAGAGAGAGAGAGAGAGAGAGAGAGAGAGAGAGAGAGAAGCCAGTCATATGATGATAAGTATATGACAAGGGAGAGAGGGGGAGAGATAGGGAGAGAGAGGGAGAGAAGAGAGAGAGAGAGAGAGAGAGAGAGAGAGAGAGAGAGGAGAGAAGCCAGTCATATGATGATAAGTATATGACAAGGGAGAGAGGGGGAGAGATAGGGGAAGAGAGGAGAGGGGAGAGAGCAGTCAAGAGATAAGAAGCAGGAGAGAGAGAAGAGGAGAGAGAGAGAGAGAGAAGAGAAGAAGCCAGTCATATGATGATAAGTATATGACAAGGGAGAGGGAGGGGGAGAGATGAGGAGAGAGAGAGAGAGAGAGGAGAGAGAGAGAGAGAGAGAGAGAGAGAGAGAGAGAGGAAAGCCAGTCATATGATGATAAGTATATGACAAGGAGAGAGGGAGAGAGGAGATAGAGAGAGAGAGAGGAGAGAGAGGGGAGAGAGAGAGATGAAGAGAGAGGAGAGAGAGAGAGAGAGAGAGAAAGCCAGTCA
>CM054141.1:15347322-15349822 GCA_028751875.1 Rapana venosa | reverse complement strand
ATGGATTTAGAGGATGTCGGACAAAGGGTAGTAAGTTATTTGCGGATGGTTTTTGTTGTTGTTGTTGTTGTGTTGTTGATGCTTTTTTGTTATTACTACTTTCTGCTATGATGATGCGTTTGTTGGGTAGGGTAGATGTTGTTGTTGTGGTGGTACATGGTGGTGGTGGTTGTGTGGTGGTGGTGATGGTGGGGGTGGGGTGGGGGGGAGGGGGGATAGGGGCATGGTATGGGGGACGATGGTGGTGGTGGTGGTGGTTGTATGTGGTGGTGGGGGGTGATGGGGGTGGGAGTGGTGATGGGTGTGGGGTTGGTGTGGTGGTGGTGGTTGGTGGTTGTGGTGGTGGGTGTGAAGTTGGTGTGGGGGTGGAGGTAGTATTGTGGCGAGGGGGCGATGGGGGTGGGGGTGGAGGGTGTTACCATTTCTATAACGATTGTTGGTCCCTCTGTTGTGATTTTTGGCTTTTTTCTTATAGATAGTGGTTTGCAGTGGGTGTTGTTGCTGTTGTGTTGTTGCTGATGCTGGGTGGTGGGTGGTGGTGGTGGGTGGTGGTGGTGGTGGTGCGGGTGGTCGTAGTTTTTTTACGATGAGGGTAGGGGGGAAGTAACTTTCTATCACCCTGTTGTGATTTTCTTGCTTTTTTTTCTTGCTTTTTTTTGGGGGGGTGGTATTTTTAGATAGTAGGTTTGCAGCAGAAGCAATAATATTACCGGGAGAGAACATGACAGAAAGAAACGCCTACGCCATATTATTTTCCATCACCCCAACAAAACCCCCAACCTCCCCCCCCCCCCCCCCCCCCCCCCCCCCCCCTTCCCATCCTCCAAAAAGAACCCAGAACCAACAAGAACAACAATTATCAGTAAGTAAACGCAGTTTATTCTCGGCATTTTAACATCCCCCATCCCCACCCCCATCTCTCCACCCCCCCCCCCCACACACACACACACACACACACCCACACCCCACACCACTCCCCCTCAACCCTTTAAGCAATATTTTAACTCCCTGACAATATGTTGACAACAATTCCATTGTGGGATCTGCAGGGCATATTTTGGGACGGGGGAAAAAAGTGTAGTCCGCGACATTAGGTTAGACAAACGTTTAGATAGCGTCCCCCCAGATGTTTATCTTCGTCACTTTACAATCGCTTTGATTCGCAGGGGGGGGGGGGGGGGGGGGGGGGGGGGGGGGGGGGAGGAGAAGGGGGAGTTGCCTTCAGGGTAGGGGTGGAGGGGATGGGGGGGGGGTGTGAAGTGTGTTCGTTGGTTGGTTGGTTCGTTCGTTGGTTCGTTCGTTCGTTTCATCCAAGTCCGTTGTAGGGAGGAGTATCGCGACGGCAATCGGAGATTGGAAACCAAGACAAGACAAAACTGGACTGGTTTTGTGCAAAACGTGCCTGAACGGTATAGAGGGTGGGTTTTGTTGGAGGTTTTTTCGGGGGGTTTGGTTTTGTTTGTTTTGTTTTGTTTTTTTTGGGGGGAGGCGAGGGGGGTGGGAGGGGTGTGTGGCGTATTTTACTGTCGGTTTCTACACAAGTTTTGGGTCATGTGCGCTTTGCTGTTTGTGTGTTTTGCTCAGTATATGTCTTCTCTCTCTCTCTCTCTTCTCTCTCTCTCTCTCTCTCACTCTCTCTCTCTCTCTCTTCTCTCTTTCTGTATATACATACATATGCTATCAAACGTTTCTTAAATGTCCCAATCCATTCGTCAAATACTGTACTATATGGGAGAGAACGGGAAGATATCCTTTAAACATCAGAACGTCTGTTAAGTGTAATTAAGTACTGGCTAAAACTACTGAAACTTCCAGGGTCACGTTTATGTAGGCAGTCTTATGACATGATGCTTATAACAAATGGAGCTGGGTAAGAAGAATTGGGCATATCAAGTTAAAAGTTTTTATCAGAAAATGGTTTTGGAATCGTGTGGTTTGTCTCAGGAAGTAGGTAGCGAGCATGGGTTTATTTCTGAATTGAAAGACAGACTCATTTGTTCATTTTAAACAAAATTGGCACTCGGACATGGAAAGTAAAGATAAATACTGCTGTTTTTTTTCGTTTAAGTGTGCTTTTCAAGCTGAAAAGTATCTTCGAATAGTCACTGACAAATGGCATCGACTAATTTATGCAAGATTTCGACTAAGAACACTCGGCTTCAATGCAAACAAAAGAGGTTTCAACCTGAGACGTCCCACACAGTTCCATGCCCTATGTGTGGTCATATTCTTGATGATGAAGTGCATTTCCTGTTTCATTGTCAATCATATGTTTCCATTACGTGAAAACTGTGGTGTTCTCAATCTAGAAGCTTTCCGAAGGCAAGATATTTTTCTATCTTATCGTCCGATGATGATATTGTGATCAAATCGGTTGCAAAGTTATTGCTGAAGCACTGAAATTAGACAATTACGCTAAGTTCCAATTAGCTTAACATTTGTAAATTACAGCTAAGTTCCAATTAGCTTAACATTTGTGACTAAACTAAAGTAACATTTA
>CM054141.1:15324822-15327322 GCA_028751875.1 Rapana venosa | reverse complement strand
GTGTGTGTGTGTGTGTGTGTGTGTGTGTGTGTGTGTGTGTGTGTCTTGTGTGTGTGTCTGTGTGTGTCTGTGTGTGTCTGTGTGTCTGTCTCTGTCTGAGTGTCTGTCTCTGTCTGTTTGTCTGTCTGTGTGTGTGTCTCTATCTCTCTCTCTGTCTCTGTTTCTCTGTCTCTCTGTTTCTCTCTTTCTCTCCCTGTCTCTCTCTGTCTCCCTCTCTCTCTCTCTCTCTCTCTCTCTCTCTCTCTCTCTCTCTCTCTCTCTCTCTCTCTCTCTCGCTCTCGATCTCCATCTCTTCCGTTAATAGATATGCTTCTGTTTCTCTGTCTCTGTCTCTCTGTCTCTGTTTCTCTGTCTCTTCCGTTGATAAACATGCTTCTGTCTCTCTCTGTTTGTCTCTGTCTTTGTTTGTTTCTCCCTCCCTCTACCCCCCCCCCTATATATATAGATATATATATATATATATATATATATATATACATATATATATATATTATTATATATATATACATATATATATATATATACATATATATATATATATAATATAGGAACAACTCTCTCCATGTCCCAACTCACTCCTTCCCCACCTCTCTCTCTCTCTCTCTCTCTCTCTCTCTCTCTCTCACCTTCTCCCCTTCTCTCTCTCTCCTCTTCAACTTCCCTACTGCCCCCACAATACCTTGCACCTGTCACGTGAGCCTTACAAAGTTTAGCCTAGCCTAGTCCTTCACAGCCAATGGTCGTTGATTGTTCTAAAAGACTGTGGTGTGCTGCTGTGTGTGTGTGTTGGAGGGGGGAAAGGGGGAGTGAAGAAAGGAACTTGATTTTCAGCAATTGTTCCTTGCCCTGTCCTTTGAAGACTCAATTGACTAGCCTACAGGACACCTCCACCCTACCTACTTGTCCAGTTGTCCAGTGACTGCCCATCTGTCCCTGGTGTCCACAGGAAATCTATACTATTATACCAGGTTTGTGGACAGCAGCCGTGGTAATGTTTTAGTGCCCCCATTACAGTAGAAACGGACTATACACTTTCCTTCTGTTTATAGTCAAAAGATGGACCATCGAGGCCTTGTCAGGGTTAGCGCTGACAGGTACGGTACAGAAGGTGACGAAAAGAATTTGAAAATGAAATTTTTTATGATTTGTAGGGGGTTGGGGTGGGTGGGAGGCGGGGGGGGGGGGGGGGGGGAGGAGGGGGGAGAGGCGGGGGAGGGGGGGGGGGGGGGGTAGAGTTTGAAGATAGATGTTTGTGTTTCGAAATTGAAGAATTCTTTTGGAGGATGGTTGGTGTTGTTAAGGCGGTTGTTAGGAGGAGTGATGGGATGATTAAAGATGGGTAAGGTGTGTGTGTGTGTGTGTGTTTGTGTGATGGTGGTGATGGTAGTATGTTGGTGTTATGATGTTGAGTGGATGGGTGTTTTTTTTATTTTTTTTATGTAATTCTTTTATATCGAGGATAATGGAATAAGCACTGATGTGCTTGTTTACATCCAGTCCCCGCGTGTATGCAGTTTTTGTCAATTCTGGCATCTGTTCCCACCGGCACACAATGGCCTACTCTTACGAAAAACGGAACAGGATTTAACGTGTGCGCGCAAGACGTTCTGCGTGCGTTCGCACACGGGGCCTCGGCTTATAGTCTGGTGTGTGTGTGTGTGTGTGTGTGTGTGTGTGTGTGTGTGTGTGTGTGTGTGTGTGTGTGTGTGTGTGTGTGTGTGTGTGTGTGTGTGTGTGATGGTGGTGGTAGTATGGTGGTGTTGTGGTGTTGAGTGGGTGTGGGGGGGTATGGTGGTAGGGAGTGGGGGGTGTGAGTTGTATTGGGCTGGGGTGGGGTGGGGTGGGGTGGTGGTATGGTGTGGTGTGGTGGTGGTGTGTGTTGTATTGTTTTGGGCTGAGTTCGGTTGTGTGTGTGTTTGTTGTGTTAGTGTTGTGTGTGTGCTCTGTATCTGTGTTTGCTGTGTGTGTATGTGCTCTGTGTGTGTGTGCTCTGTATGTGCGTTTGTCTGTGTGTATGTTGCATGTGTGTGTGCGTGTGCGTGTGTCCGTGTGTGTTGTGGTTGTGCGTGTGTTGTATTTGTATGTGTTTGTACATATAATTATTTAGGTGTATACATGTCTTATGCATAAAACACAAGTATACATCAATATACATGTGTTGTAATAGCTTGTATGCATACACAAATATCGGTATACAGTATAGAATACTGTGCATCCCTGTAATTATCTGTACATGCTTTCTTATGTGTCATTGTACATTTTGTACAGAACGTAAACAGACTCAAGCACGTGTGTTTTGCATTCCAGTAAAAAAAATGAAAGAAGTAATATAACGCATGATAACAATAACAACGACATCAATGATAATATTGCTCATAGCAATACCATCATTATCACCAACTTCAAACAGCAATATCATTATCATCAACCTCAAACAGCAATATCATTATCACCAACTTTAAATTCGACCTTATGCATCTTACAGGCCAGTAAACAAATG
>CM054141.1:15299822-15319822 GCA_028751875.1 Rapana venosa | reverse complement strand
TTTCCCTTTGGGGGTGGGCTAGGGTGTTACAATAACATCTCTCTCAATGTTTGAAGGTTTTTTATCGACATGCCGATATAAGGGTCTTTGTTGTAAAATCTTGATGCCAAAACTGGAAACTGTTTGAGTGATGTGTTTGTGTTACACCAAAGAGCAAGAAGTGATTACAAGTTCGTGCTTGGTTGGGTTGTCCCAAAATTGTCGTTTGTAGTTCTATGCGTTGGTGATTGTGTGTTTGTGCTCTGGTGTGTGTGTGTGTGGGTGGGGGGGGGGGGGGGCGGCGGGAGGGGGAGGGGGTGCGTGTGTGTGTGTGTGTGTGTGTGTGTGTGTGTGTGTGTGTGTGTGTGTGTGTGTGTGTGTGTGTGTGTGAGTGGGGGGGGGGGGCGTGCGTTCGTTCGTTTGTTCTTTACATTTCACGTCTTTTCACTATCAGTGATATTGTGTGTGTCACTGTGTAAGTGTGTGTGTGAAGAGAGAGAGAGAGGGAGAGAGAGAGAGAGAGAGACTGTGTGTGTGTTGGGGGGGGGGGGGGGGGGGGGGCGTTTCGTTCGTTCGTTTGTTCTTTACATTTCACGTCTTTTCACTATCATGATATTTGTGTGTGTGTGTGTGTCACTGTGTGTGTGTGTGTGTTTTTATTTATTTATTTATTCATTTATCAATGGAATAAGCACGCATGTGCTTTTTTACATCCAATTCCCGTGTGTTTGCGGTTTTGTAAATTATGTCATCTGTTCCCACCGGCACACAATGGCCTACTCTTTCGAAAGCGGAACAGGATTTAACGCGTGCGCAAGATGTTCTGCATGCGTTCGCACACGGGGCTTCGGTTTATAGTCTCATCCGTGTGTGTGTGTGTGTGTGTGTGTGTGTGTGTGTGTGTGTGTGTGTGTGTGTGGTGTGTGTGTGTGTGTGTGTGTGTGTGTGTGTGTGTGTGTGTGTGTGTGTGTGTGTGTGAAGTGTCTTTTGGGGGCTCTTGAGTTTGTTTCTGTGTGTCTGTTGTTCTCTTTGTGTCTGTGTATGTCTCTATCTGTCTCTGTCTCGTATCTGTCTGTCTGTCTCTCTCTGTCTCTCTCGCACACACACACATGCACACACACACACACACAGTGTGTGTGTGCGCGCAGTCACACACACACACACACGCACAGACACATACACACACAAATATATATCATACATCCATACATCCCTTCATCCATACATCCATCCATCCACACATCCATCCACATCCCTCCCTCCATCCATCCATCCATACATACATGCATGCATCCATCCATCCATCCATCCATCCATCTATCCATCCATACATACATACATAATGCCAACAACAATCAGAAAAACAACAACGATAAACAAACAAAAATAGCTGACACTAGTGTCAACATCGCTCTGAAAATAATTGTTTAAAAATCGCAGAAGCTAAAAAAAAAATTTTTTAAACAGAAAAAAATCAAAGAAAATCGCCACTACATGCCATCCTAGCTAAAACTCGGTGTCCATAGCAATAAGACCCCCTACCCCACAAGACGTTGCCCCGGACAACCGTGTGTTCCTACGTCACAGGCAAGATTTAACAAACCGTTATTTTTCTTGGAGCGGAGGCACCGTGGTGGAGTGGTTTAGGCGGTCAACTCGTGATCCAGAGGTCGCGGGTTCGATCCCCGCTCGGCTCGGTGTTGTGTCCTTGGGAAAGACACTTTACTCCTATTTTCCTCACTCCACCCAGGTGTACAAGTGGGTACCAGCTCTGCTGGGGAAGTATCTGGCGACAGACTAGCGTCCTGTCACAGGGGTGGTGAAAAAACCATCAGTTCGCTTAACGCTACAGAAACCGGGATAAGCTCCGGCAATATGGGCCTTCTGGCTGGAAAGAACATACTTTTTATTTTTCTTGGAGGTAGGTGGCTCGGTGGTCTAGAGAAAACAGCATCTGCCTTCCTGTCTGCCCAGAAAACGAAAAGTCTGGGTCGGGAGTGTTACGGTGGTTCGATCCCTCCTCCTCCCCCTCCCCCCCCCCCCCCCCCCCCCCCCCCCCCCCGCCCCGTTTGGGGCCTGAAACTTTTTTCCCCCTCCCCTATCCATTATTAGACCATGGGTGGTGGTCTGCCTGGGTGCTAGTCTTTTCTTTTTTGGATGAGACAGTAAACCTGAGGTCGGGTGGGTTAGATATTTAGAGATTTAGCGCAAGTAAAATAACCCGCTTTTATCTATTTTTATTTCTTCTTTTATTTCGAGGTTCATGGAATAAGCACTCGCGTGAGGGTTTTTTTTGACATCCAGTCCCCGTGTGTACGCAGTTTTGTAGATTTTGTTATCGATTCTTACGGTAACAAGAGAGTTGTCCCTGGTTAAAATGCTGTGGGGAAAAAAGTCAGTCTCATAGGGAAAGAAATGCAGTTTGCAGACAGGAAAAGAAGAAGAAAATATTGGCTGGCGATGCTCTTGTGGCGATGCTCTCTCTCTCTCTCTCTCTCTCTCTCTCTCTCTCTCTCTCTCTCTCTCTCTCTCTCTCTCTCTCTCTCTCTCTCTCTCTCTCTCTCTTTCTCTCCCTCGCTCTCTCTCTCCCTGGGGAGAGCAGCCCGAATTTCACGTAGAGAAATCTGCCGTGACTTAAAGTGGTATACAATAAATAAGATGAAAACAAAATGAATTGAAATAAAATAAGTTTCTGGGTTATGTTTTGTTTTTTAGCTGAGTGGATGAGATCGCTTGACTTCCAACCCTGTGCCATATCCATGAAGTCGTGGGTTCGATTCTCGGCAGCGAGGTCTGGTGAATGCTGTTGTTCTTGTTGTTGTTGTTGCTGTTGTGCGTTCCTCAGCTTAACACTCTGGGGGGTCACCCAGAATGTAGCACTCTGACTCACTCATCATTCCACTTGAGAATCACTGTGAGATTGAAATTGCCACACTGAATGAGAAAGTTTGCGTGCATGGGCTGGGTTTTTGTAAGTACCTCGCCATAATTATAGGCAGCCATACTCCGACTTCGGAGGATTTTTTTTTATCCTTTAAAAGAAGAGAGCATAGATAGATAGATAGATAGACAGACAGACAGACAGATAAATAGATAGATAGATAGATAGATAGATAGATAGATAGATAGATAGACAGACAGACAGACAGACAGATAGATAAATAGATAGATAGATAGATAGATAGATAGATAGATAGATAGATAGATAGATAGATAGATAGACAGACAGACAGACAGACAGACAGATAAATAGATAGATAGATAGATAGATAGATAGATAATAGATAGATAGATAGATAGATAGATAGATAGATAGATAGATAGATAGAGATAAAGACAGAGAGACGGAAACAGAGACACAGAGAAATACAAAGACAGACAGACAGACAAGAGACAGAGACAAAGACAGACAGACAGAGAGAGAGACACGCATACACACTCGCACACGCACACACATACGCACGCGCGCACCTGCGCGCACACACGCGCAGACACACATACCACAACACAACAAAACACAAAACACACATACCACTACACAAAACAACACAACACAACACACACACAACACACACACACACACACACACACACACACACACACACACACCACACACACACAGAGTAAAACATTCAGGTTATCTGTGTCATTCATTAATTTTAAAAAAAATAATCCGTGCCTGCTGGAATCCAAGCTTCATAATATCGAGGAAATACTGAAGGAAACATATGGGGACCCCCCCCCCCCCCTCCCCTCTCCCCCCTCAGCCCCCCCCCCCCCCTTCCCCTCCTACCCCCCCCCCCCCCCCCCCCCCCCCCCCCCCCCCCCCCCCCACCATATCTTCTGAGCAAAACATCAACACTAAGGAAGGCAATTACCTGCGTATCAATCTGCCTGTCTTTATTGTAATTGCCCTTCATGGGATGATTAAAGTGTTGTTTTTTGACTTGACTTTGACTTTGACTTCCGCCAAGGCTTCCTTCCACCTTGTCCCTCCTCCCTCCCTCCCTCCCTCCCTCCCTCTCGTCCCCTCCTCCTACCCCCACTCACCAACCTCTCCCCCCCTTCCCTCTCCAGCTACCCCCACCCCCAACCCCACTCCCTTCCTTCAACTTTCACCTAGTGTAGAGAGAGAAGGGGGGGGGGGGGGGGGAGAGGGAGAGAGAGGGAAAGAGAGAGGGACACAGTGAGAGAGGGGGAGAAAAAGAGAGGGAGAGAGAGGGGGAGAGAGAGAGAGGGACAGAGACAGAGAGAGAGAGGGGAGAAAAAGAGAGAGGGGACAGAGAGAGGGGGGGAAGAGAGAGGGGGGGAGTGAGAGAGGGACAGAGAGAGAGGGGGGAGGAGTAGAGGAGGGGGGAAAAAGGGGAAAAAAAGATAGAGGAAGAGTGGGAGAGAGAAAAACAAGAAAAAAGAAAAAATTTTATTTATAGGGGTTATAAAATAAGCATAAAAATAGTTTTTTACATCCAGCCCTCTAAAAAAAAAAAATCGAAAGTAATTTGTGAAATACATAGCATGAAGAATGATATAAAGAAAAAAAAATACATATTTTGATGATGGACTTCCATGAAAATTCCCCCCCAATCTAATTTCATACATGAAAAACAAAATTTTTTTTTAAGAAACGAAGGGGAGAGAGAGAGAGGAGAGGGGAGAGAGGAGAGAGGAGAGAGGGAGGGGGAGAGAAAAAGAAAAAGGGGAGAGAGGAGAATCGAACTAGAACTGGAATCAAAAGATTTTTCAAAAAAAACGCCATTACCCCATACATGAAGGGGGTTGCCGAACTGCTTAGTATTTTTAGTGAGAAAAATAGAAAGAAAGAGCGCAAACAACAAAATGTATAACCACACAACCACCATAACAAAAATCATTTAAACAATATGACAGAGAAAGAGAGAGAGACCCCTCTCTCTCTCTCTCTCTAACTCTTAACTCTCTCCACTATTTTTGTTTTGTTTGGGTTTGTTTGTGTTTTTTTGGTGGGGTCTTTTATTCGTTTGTTGTTTGTTTGTTTGTTTTTTTAATATTCCCCTTTGTTTTTACTGTGTGAGAGTTGAGTTTTTGTTTAGGCTATAAATTTTGAAGTTCCCCCCCCGTAGAAAGGGGAATTCCCGGACCGTCTTTTGAAAAAACTTAGGCCTAGGCCCTTTTGGAGGCGTATTGGAGGCCATGGCAAGGCACGTGCCCGACCTTGGGCATCGTTTCCAAGATGAAACGGACAGGGGCCCGATGGGGGGTGGGGGGGGGGGGATGGAGTGGGGAGGGGTGGGTGGGGAAAGGGAGACGAGACGGATACAGATAGAATCAAGAATCGAGAAATTTTAAATTTTATAGGCCATAACAACCCCTTACAAATTGTGGGCAATCAGGAATGTCTGGATGTGTTGAAAATGGTTACGGGAAAAAAACATTTTAAAGGAAACTCGTAAATCAAAGGAATCAAAACTGGGTTTCCTAATGAATTAGCGCCAAAAGAGAGAGAGAGGAGAGAGAGAGAGAAGAGAGAGAGGGAGAGGGGAGAGAGGGGGAGAGAGGGAAAAGAGAGAGTGAGAGAGGAGAGGGGGAGAGAGAGAAGGGGGAGAGAGAGAGAGAGAGAGAGAATGACAATGACAAAATTCTTTTATTCGAGAATAGTGAAATTAAAATCATGTTTGTTGTTTTTGTTTGGGGTTTTTTTTTAATCCCCTCCCCGCCGTAGTAGGGATAATGTTAAAATAAACGCAATTTATACTCCACAAGTAGAAACAAAGGGGAACTTTTTTTAAAAGGTGGGGACAGTTCTGTATGAATCAGGAGATGAAAATCTTGGTTTGAAATAGAAATGTTTAAGGCTGGGTTTGAAGGGGTAAGTAAAAAGACTGAAGTCTGGGTGATTAATTTTTGCATAGAGAGTGTGTTGTCGATAACAACACCTAGATACTTCACAGCAGTGGATAGGGGGACTGATTGAAGCTGTTGTAATGGAAGAGAGTTTGTGTTTGGTCCCTACGAGCATGGCTTCGGTTTTATCTGCATTTAGCTGTAAATTGTTCTGTATGATCCAGTTTGGGATATCTTGAAAGCAGTAGGCCATATTTGTCAGGAGAGAAGGCAGATTTTCAGGAGTAACACTGCTTTGAATCTGAGAGTCATCTGCGTAAAAATGATGGTTGATTTGATGACGGTTTATTATATGTGACAGTGTGGAGCGGGGTAGAGAGTGAAAAGAACAGGGCCCAGAACTGATCCATGTAGGGGGGAAAAAACTGCACTCTGAACGTACCTAACACCCAAGCACTTCTGAACGCAGCCAACACAGCACTATTATCACTCGACATTTTGTAGCAGCTCTAAGGGAATAACAACTTCGACCAAAGAATTAAAAAAAAAAGAGGGCAGGGGAGAGAGAGAGAGAGAGCGAGAGAGAGAAGATAGAGAGAGAGAGAGGAGAGATTGTGAGAGAGAGAGAGAGAGAGAGAGAGAGAGAAAACAAAAAAAGTCTTGGCCATTTCCGATGACCTCTCCAAAGTCAAGTCCTTGTCCACCACGCCTAGTTCCTGAGAGCCTGGCACTTCCGGTCATCCTACCTCCCTCCTTCCATCCCTCCTGACCTGTCTCGTGTTAGTTACTTTGTGCCGGAAAGGGGCGGGCAGGATGGTCAGCCAGTCGGTTCCAGACATTGCTGTGTTGTCTTTGGGTCTCCAGCCTCCGGTCAGCCCCGCACCTCTGCTAAGATCTTATGTCTGGACTCTGTGTGTGTGTGTAGTCAGAGGCCCTAGGCTAGCCCAGGGCTTGAAGCTGTCGTCTGCACATGTGATGCACAGGCACGGAGGTGGCTGAAAGAAGAAGAAGAAGAAGGAGGAGGAGGAGGAGAAGGTGGATGACTTTGGTTACACTCCTGTGTTAGCTTGTTGGTTGATGTAGTGTCTTTATATAGTGTGCTGGTCGGAAATTTATTTTGGTGATTTTCATAGATTTATTTTTTTTTTGTTTAAATAGATCTTTATTCAGAAAAAAACATGAAAATTATACATGCACAAATTGAGAGCTATAAAAAGCAATAGATTTCTTGTTTAAAAGTTTTTTTTAATTGCATTGTGTGCTTGTTATTTTGTTTTTTTTTTGTTTGGGGTTGTTGTTGTTTTTTGTTTGTTTTGTTTGGGGTTTTTTTAGTTGTTTTGTTTTGAGTTGTTTTGTTTGTTTGTTGTTGGTTTTTTTGGGGGGATTGGGGACGATAGAGCAATACCAGGTTAGTTACAAGAAAGTTGGAAATGATCATCAAAATGAGGATTTGCTTATGTTCTTACAGTGTTGACGGACCCCAGTGTATGAATATTATTGCGGTTAGAAAGCTAGCTGAACGCAGAAAACTGAAGGAGATTAAAGTGTTTTGCTGAAATTTGTTTTAAGTTCAAACCTACCAAATTTGTGGGGGGAAAAATCACACGAGTTTTGAGTCTGAGGCTAATCTTTTACACAAAAAGTGTGTATATATGTGGGGTGAGGGGTATTTCTGTAGATGCCTTAGTACGTGTGATATAAATGCATGGGTAATATAGGAAAACAGATTTTGTAATTGAGCACAACATAAGCTACTTGCTTGTTGCTGCTATGTACTGATTACGTTCCTCGTGCTATGCTTGTTCGATGCTTATTAATGAATAAATGTAACGGTAAAGGAGTCCCATAACCTATAAGGTCGAAGGGGAGCGAGGCGTCAGAGACCTCCACTTCTCTAGGGGCCAGCGTATTGAGGGCGGCGCCCATCTCCTCTCCCTCGCTGCTTTACCTTCCCTGACCCTAAAAAGGCAGGTACCCATTTACCGCTGGGTGAACTGGGGGAACTGTACTGAAGCCAAGGCGCGCAAACGGTCACCCATCCAAGTGGTTACCACGCTCGACGCTGCTTAACATGGCTGGGGGAAATCGAGTGATCCGACCACTGAGTTATTCCGTCCTGTTTATTTAATGACTAAACCTTATTTAAACCATAGGAAAACAGTGGCAAACGTTAACTGTGGTGTGTACCCTTAGTAGGGGAGAAAAGTATCTCTGCTGTAGTCAGACTTTGATGTTGACTTCCTTTTTCGTGATTTTGGTTGTACTGCAATGTAAATGATCGGGAACACTTTGTTGCTGGGAACACTTTCTTGCTTTTTTTCCCGTGAGTTTGGTGGTGAGGAGTGGGGGATTTGGTCCTGGGGATTTAAGAGTGAGAGTAGAGGAGCTGTCTAGTAGCTGTACTTGTACTATTAGAGAAATGACAGGCAAAAATATGAAGCAGGAAAGTAGTCAATGCTATGTGCAGCGGTGGGGGGATCCAATGTGCAAATCTTTAGAGTGTGATGTTGGTACTCTGCTAAATGAAAGAGGTGGACGGGTGGATAACCCCCCTAAATCTGCTTGAGTTGCATGGCTTTCATTGTGGTCACTGCTGAGAACGGGATAGCTCAGTGGTCAGAGCACTCGCTTTCCCCTACAAGCTAGTGTTAAGCAGTGTCGAGCGTGGTTACCACTTACATGGGTGACTGTTTGCGCGCCTTGGCTTCAGTACAGTCCCCCAGTTCACCCAACTGTAAATGGGCACCTGCCCTCTTTAGGGTCAGGGAAGGTAAAGCAGCGAGGGAGAGGAGATGGGCGCCGCCCTCAATATGCTGGCCTCTGGAGAAGTTGAGGTCACTGATGCCTTGCTCCCCTACGACCACATAGGTTATGAGATACCTTTACCTTTACCTTTTTACTACCGAGAATCCAACTCAATGAGCGCACTCGCACGTAAACACACACACGCACACACACAAGCTCTCTCTCTCTCTCTCTCTCTCTCTCTCTCTCTCTCTTGAAAAACTATATGTATATTGATTTTATCTAGACATAAGGAAGGTACACTTAGATCAAAATAGTGAATTGTGTTTGATACATATGTATTTTTATGTATTTATGCATTGTCTTCATTATTTCTTTCACTGAAAGTGAGCTTGGTATTGTGTATGTTATCCGGTTTTTGCCCACTCTGTGGCATTGTCAATTTCTTCTACGCCAACCATGTATTATGGCCTAGGGCTGAGATACATTAAATTTCTGAGTTCTGAGTTCTCTCTCTCTCCTTAACTGCACACACAATAGGGACACCTCTTGACCAACAAAGTCCAACTATGGGACACCTTTACCCTTACAGCGGGCACTCACGAGGACACACACACACACACACACACACAATAGGGGCTACACCTCTTGACCAGCAATTCCAACAATTGGGGGGGACAGGATAGCCTAGTGGTTAGAACATTGCACTCGCAATCTGACAACCCGGGCTCGATTCCCGTGCAAGGGGGATATTTTCCCCTGGAGTTAACATCAGTGCAGACTCCACTCTCCCCAAAAGTCCTTCGGATGAAACTATAAACCGAGGCCCCGTGTGCGAACGCACACAGAACATCTTGCACACATGTTAAACCCTGTTCCACTTTTCGGAAGAGTAGGCCCTTGTGTGCCGGTAGGTACAGATGACAGAATTCACAAAACCGCATACACACAGGGGCTGGATGTAGAAAAAGCACACAAGTGCTTATTCCATTATCCTCGATATAAAAAAAATAAAAATAAAAATAAAATAAGCTCTCTCTCTCTCTCTCTCTCTCTCTCTCTCGCCTTAACTGTACACACAACAGGGACACCTCTTGACCAACAAAGTCCAACTATGGGACACCTTTACCCTTACTGGAGCGCTCACACACACACACACACAATAGGGCCTAAACCTCTTGACCAACAAATTCCAACTATCAAAAACACTGCATGTATACATACAGTCCTGCCAGACGTGACCAGAAACATGCACTCCATTCACACCCACTACCAAAAGACAGGAAAACAAAAAACAATCAGCGCAACACACACACACACAGAGCCAACTAGGCCTATAGAGCTGTACAAAAAGGAACTGTCAGTCCTAGTCAAGGAAAATGAAGGCTTAGGCCTCGCCCACTCAGGCATGTTGAAATTTTACCCCTCCCCACTGAAATCTGGCCCCCTACCTCCCAGGGATAAAAATTGAAGACACCTTTACCTTCACATAATTATTGCAGTAGACTGTTTTGGGGGCACCATTGAAGATTTTGCAATCAGTTTTCCTCCACTTCTTTCGGGTTTTCAGTTTTCCATAGCTAATCGTTCCACTCAAGGCCAGTCCATCTCCCTGGTGTTGTCTTTCAAATGTTGTCCTTCCCAACGTCAAATCAAATTAATGTTGTCTTCTCACTATCAAATTGAAGACAATTGACAAGCAAACCTGGTTAGATTAAAAAATTATATTATATATATATATATATATATATATATATATATATATATATATATATATATATATATATATATATACCCCTTTTGTGAGCCAGATTCATACTGCTGTTTGTTATGTATGTATTAAGATAGCAGATAATGGTGATGCCAAATGGTGCTCAGTTATGGGAGCTAGAAATTCCGAAAACCAAAAATAGGAATAATTTCGGATCATAGATTATATTTGGAGTTAGAGTGACAGGGAGGTAATTAGTTACCTCCCATGCGATCAGAGTCCCATCGAAGCCTTGTGTTTCTAAATCGGTACACACCTGCTAATTGTGTGACACTCTCGTTGGGTGGTGGTTTAAAACTATCTGTTGTGTATATATCACCTACATGGTTACGTAGAGAGATGTAGAGAGCCTTAAATGGAAATTCTCTAGGCTGCTAACCCCACTTGATTAGGTGCCAGAAATGGAACCTGAAACGTAATAACATTCATTCATTCAATGCAGTTTGGGTTCACAACTAAATTTCCCTAAACACTACCACTGCTCTAAAACATAGAAGTTACAGATCATACACCAATATAACCTATTCACAAACTTTTATCTGTGTTCGGTGAGAACCGAACTATTAAATACTGCTATTTTTTGTATGTTCATTTTTTTTTAAAAGAAACCTGTTATCTGTGTTACTTTTTAGTTTTCAATACTTTAATCATCAAGACTCTATCTCACATCATTGACCAAAAGATTAACAGAAAGATGTTCAAGCAGAAAAGTTTGTTTTTAAAAACTATGTACAAAAATGAAAACTCTCCGCTCTGCTACTTTAGTATAGTTTGGATTTCGCAGATTCAGCATAAGGTGCAGACCTGCCATTGCTGAAATTGTCATGATGACCATACAGACGTTCCAATATGGTGTGTTAAAGATCCTGTATTTCATGTTTCTGTATGGTTGGTTTCTGACATAATTATGGAAACAACCAACATGCATCATATCTCTTGAAAAGATTGAAAATTCTTATTTATATTGAAATAACACTTTTGCTTCAACCAAAACATAAAAATACAAATCATGCACCAATTTGTATGACAAGTGTAATTAGGCTATATATATTTTTTTTTTTGGGGGGGGGATTAAAACTTTGGATTTATTGTACAAATAACCTATAAGTAATTAATATGTAGAGCAATATTATCTGTTCATATCAGGGTCAGATTTAAAGCTAACTACTAGTACTTTCTCACATTATCGGAAGATAGAAATATATCTCTGTGTGTTTAATTTTTATTTCATTTTATTCTTTTATTTCGAGGATAATGGAATAAGCACTCATGTGCCTTTTTCATCCAGTCTCTGTGTGTATACAGTTGTGTCAATTTTGTCATCCGTTCCCACTGGCACACATGGCCTACTCTTCCGAAAATCGGAGCGGTGTGTGTGTCCTTTACAATAAAATCAAATCTTAACTTATCATCACATCCTAACAATAACTTTCACAAACAACAAACAAAAATTTATCCCAGGAAGGACCCAAAACAGACGAGGGGTGGGGGGGGGGGGGGGGGGCTGTATAAATAAAAACCCATGGACTACACACAGCACCGCTGCTGGTTGGTTCCAGTCGACTAGTCAGTTCCTCGAGGATTAAGAAGGCAGTGTGGGGTGCAGATTACACCTGTAATCTCTCTCTGGGTCTTGCTCTGCCAGCTGCCTTTGCAAGGCATAACCCACTGGAGCGAGCAACACAAAGGCCGCACACCGGTATTAAAAAATCACTCTTTTCCTTCTGTTTTTCTATGTGACTCTTATATTCATTGTATGTTTGTCCGGTCGTGTCCGATGATGACCTCCAAAACAGCAGAGGAGGCAGCTGCTGCTTTGGAAACTGGGCAGAAATTTGATTATAGTGGAGATGCCTTGCCCACAGTACATCCCCACTCTCTCGGCCAAGTGGGCATAAGGACAGTCAGCGTTGGAGATGTTCTCCAAAGGCCAACCAGCCCCCAGGGCTGCAAGCACATAAGGACTGTGCCAGTCAAGCCTCCTAGTCAGAGAGTCATAGTCGATCACTAAAGACTAAGCTGTAAAGTGGATTTCCATGAGTGGGAAAGCCACTGGTCATACAGCCTCTCACCTTGCTGCTGTTGCCACCAGCATCAATGGTTTAATCAAGAACTGTGATAAAGCCCAGGCATACCGAACGTACCAAGGCATCCACAGAAATAAAAAAAAAACCCTTTTTGTGAAAGACTAACCTCTGATTCAAAACTCATGTGATTTTGAACAAATTTGGTAGGTTTGAATTTTTTTAATTTTTCAGCAAACACTGTACCCCCTCAAGTCCTTTGTCGTCTGCTAGCTTCCTTACCAAAATATGCATGCGCGGGATCAACGCTGTAGGAATACAGGCAATCCTCACTTGATGATTATTTCCAACTTTCTCGTGACTACCTGGTGTTGCTCTATGTCCTCAATCTCAAAAACAAGTGCACAGTTGATTTTTTCATGCTTTAAAAAAATCTGTGAAAATCACCAACATTTTTTTTCCACTCACACTCTATACAAGATACTACATGACCCCCAAATTAATACCGGTGTGCAGCCTGTATAATCCCTGAGCTATCCCAAGGCCAAAGGCTGTGCATGCACACAACTATGCGGAAGGTATTGTAGGTATTAAGTTCAGATTCTAGCCAAAAGCACTGTAGGGTGCTATGTATGTATGGATGGACTCTCTCAGACTAGATAAGAGAGTTGTTTGGGTTTTTTAGATTGATTTTCTCTGTGTGTGTGTGTGTTGGGGGGGGGGGGGTGTTTGTCTGTGTGTGTGTGTGTGTCTCTCTCTCTCTCTCTCTCTCTCTCTCTCTCTCTCTCTCTCTCTCTTTCTCTCTCTCTCTCTCTCTTCTTCTCTCTTTCCTCTCTCTCTCTCTCTCTCTCTCTCTCTCTCTCTCTCTCTCTCTCTCTTCTCTCTCTGTATGGTTCTGTCTCTCTTTCTATGACCTCTGTCTGTCTGTCTGTCTTTCTATCTGTCTGTCTCTCTCGATACATACATACATACATACATACATATATACATACAAACATACTACAAACATACATACATACATACATACATAGCTGCCTGCTTACCTACCTACATACATACATACAACACATACATACATACAGACAGACGACATTCATACATACATACATACATGCATAGCTGCCTGCTTACCTATCTACCTACATACATACATACATACATACATACAGACAGACAGACAGAGACATACATACATACATACATACATACATACATACATACATACATACATACATACATACATACATACATACATACATACATACATACATACATACATACATACATACATACATACATACATACATTCATACATATACCTGTGGCTAGCATATTGTGTGTGGGTTGGGTGTTTTTTCTAATGTTAAGGGTCTATCTATGCAATTATCTGTTACATAGTCACATGGTATAGGCACCTGCACTAACACAGACTATTCCTAGTCTGTTTGTTGCATAAGTGTCTGATGTAGTTCTGATGGTTGTCATATGGTGGTTGGCATTGTTTTTGTGTGTTTGTTTGTTGTTTTTACACCGAATGGTGAATAAATTCAGCATTGCAAGGAGGAAGAAGTGCATGAACAGCAGAAATAACAGGAATGTATTCTAAAGGTGTGTGGGTGTGTGCATGCGTGTGCATGTGTGTGTGTGTTGTATGTTGCAGTGTATTGTTTCATTGTTTGTTTGTTTTCTCATTGGTACACTTTATTGTTAAGTGCTGTAATAATGTTGTAGTTAAATATTAGTAATAAGTAATTTTTGTTCCTAGATAGATGGCTTGACGAAAAACTGCATATGCATTGCTTATTCAATTTACCATCTGGAAATAAAAATTTGACATCACTTTTGACACCACCACCACCCACCACTAACCACCAACATCATAAAACCTTCCAGCTAAGAACTTGCACACTAAAAGAAAAGTGAACGGTCGTGACATAGTTTCTTCTCGGCATGTGGCATGCGTGGGTGACTCCACAATCCAGTGGTGGTTCTGGTTCCAGCCAAATTGACCTGTGTACATAGCTAATGTCTTTAGGGCAGAGCTTCAGAGAGGTTTTGACAAAGTAGAGGAGAGAGAGAGAGGATGAGATGAGAGATGAGGAGAGAGAGAGAGAGAGAGAGAGAGAGAGAGAGAGAGAGAGAGAGAGAGAGAGAGAGAGAGATCGTTTGCTTCAAGTGGTCGCTGCTTCAAAAACCACAGTGAGAGAGTATTATTTTAGTATTAGTCAGTAGGTTTTCCCTGTGAGTGGGGCTCGCATTGGTTAATCCCTTGTCTGTGTGAGTTTAGTCTGTTGTTGCTTGTTTGCTCTCTTTTGATTTGTGTCAATAGTGATATGATAGAGTCTACCTACCTACCTACCTACCTACCCTTACCCCTTGAGATTCTGAAATTGATAATGAAGTATTGAAAAGGGAGTGGGGGTGGGGTGGGGTGCCAGCTGGGGTATGGTGTTGGTGTGTAGTTTTGTTTGTCTGTGTGTTTTGTTTGTCTGTGTTGTGTGTGGGGGGGGGGGAGAGGTGTGGGTGTGGATGGTGTGTGTGTGGGGGGGGGGGGGGTATCTGTGTGTACTGTGTGTGTAGTGTGTGTATATGTGTGTACTTGTGTGTGTGTTTATTTATTATGTAATTCTTCTATTCTTTTACTTTGAAGACAATGGAATAACCCCTCATTTGCTCTTTTTTTTAACATGCAGTCCCCGTGTGTATGCAGTTTTGTCAATTTCGCTATCCATTCCCACCGGCACAACAATGGCCTACACTTCCCCAAAAAGCGGAACTGGTTTTAATGTGTGCGCAAGATGTTCTGTGTATGTTCCCACTCAGGACTTCGGTTTATATTATAGTCTCATCCTAAAGACTTTTTTTGTTAGGGAGGAGTGGAGTCAGACACTGATTTTAACTCCAGAAGGAACGATGGTGACAAAGTTTCTTCCCCAGGCATGGGTGGGTGATTCTAGAATCGGATGGCAGTTCTGGTTCCAGCCAAATTGACCTGTGTACATAGCTAATGTCTTTTGGGCAAAGCTTCAGGGAGGCTTTTGACAAGTAGAGTAAAGAGGGAGAGTAGAGAGTGTTCGCTTCAAGTGGTCGGCTGCTTCAAAACCACAGGGAGAGAGTATTATTTTAGTATTAGTCAGTAGGTTTTCCCTGTGAGTGGGCTCACATAGGTTAATCCCTTGTCTGTGTGAGTTTAGTCTCTGTTGTTGCTTGTTTGCTCTCTTTGATTTGTGTCAATAGTGATATGATAGAGTCTACCTACCTACCTACCTACCTATCCTTACCCCTTGAGATTCTGAAATTCATAATAAAGTATTGAAAAGGGAGTGAGGGTGGGGTGGGGTGGGGGTGCCAGCTGGGGTATGGTGTTGGTGTGTAGTTTTGTTTGTCTGTGGGGTGTGGTGGGGGAGGGGTGGTATCTGTGCGTACTGTGTGTGTGTGGGGAGGGGCATGACAGCTGGGGTATGGTGTAGGTGTGTAGTTTTGTTTGTCTGTGTGTGTGGGGGGGGGGAGGTAGATGGGGTTGTGGATGGTGTGTGTGTGGGGGGGGGGGGTTGTCTGTGTGTGGGGGGAGGGGGGGGGTATCTGTGCGTACTGTGTGTGAGTACGTGTGTGTGTGTGTGTGTGTACATGTGTACGTGTGTGTGTACCTGTGTGTGTGTGTGTTTATTTATTATTTAATTCTTGTATTCTTTTATTTTGAAGACAATGGAATAACCCCTCATTTGCTTTTTTTAACATGCAGTCCCCGTGTGTATGCAGTTTTGTCAATTTCACTATCCATTCCCACCGGCACAACAATGGCTTATACTTCCCGAAAAAGCAGAACTGGTTTTAACGTGGGTGCAAGATGTTCTGTATATGTTCCCACACAGAACCTTGGTTTATATTGTAGTCTCATCCCAAGGACTTTTTTTGTTAGGGAGGAGTGGAGTCAGACACTGATGTTAACTCCAGAAGGAACGGTGGTGACATAGTTTCTTCTCCCAGGCATGGATGGGTGATTCCAGAATCGGGTGGCGGTTCTGGTTCCAGCCAAATTGACCTGTGTACATAGCTAATGTCTTTTGGGGCAGAGCTTCAGAGAGGCTTTTGACAAGTAGAGGAAGAGAGAGGGGAGAGGAGAGAGGGGAGAGAAAAGAGAGAGGGAGAGAGAGAAGAGAGAGAGAGAGAAGAGAGAGGAGAGAGAGAGAGATCTTTGCTTCAAGTGGTTGGCTGCTTCAAAAACCACAGGGAGAGAGTATTATTTTAGTATTAGTCAGTAGGTTTTCCCTGTGAGTGGGCTCACATAGGTTAATCCCTTGTCTGTGTGAGTTTAGTCTCTGTTGTTGCTTGTTTGCTCTCTTTTGATTTGTGTCAATAGTGATATGATAGAGTCTGCCTACCTACCTGCCTATCTACCCTTACCCCTTGAAATTCTGAAATTTCTAATAAAGTATTGAAAAGGGAGTGAGGGTGGGGTGGGGGTGCCAGCTGGGGGTATGGTGTGGGTGTGGGTGTAGTTTTGTTTGTGTGAGGGAAGGGGGGGGAGTGGTTAGGTGAGTGGGTGGCTGGTTGGAGTGGGGGAGTGTGTGTGTGTGTGTGTGTGTGTGTGTAGTTTTGTTTGTGTGGGGGTGGGGGGAATGGATAGTTGGGTGGCTGGCTGAGTGGAGTGGGGAGTGTGTGTGTTGGTGTGTGTGTGTGTGGTGTGTGTGTGTGTGTGTGTGTGTGTGTGTGTGTGTGTGTGTGTGTTTGAAAGTCTTTTCACTATAAGTGATATCAGAGGAAGGGAGACAGATAGGGAGAAAAGCAGATGCTTGTGTGTGACTGAAAGTTTGTCTTGTCACCTGTAGTGTGTTCATGTGTGTCCATGCATGTGTGTGTGTGTGTGTGTGTGTGTGTGTGTGTGTGTGTGTGTGTGTGTGTGTGTGTGTGTGTGTGTGTGTGTTGTGTGTGTGTGTGTGTTGTGATTGGTATAGAAGTGTGTGTGTCTGTCTGTCTGTCAGTCTGTCTGTCTCTCTCTCTTCTCTCTCTCTCTCTCTCTCTCTCTCTCTCTGTCTCTCTGTCTCTGTCCCTCTCTCTCTCACACTCACACACATACACACACGCATACACACTTTTTTTCAGGATCTGTATCCCTCCCTCTACCTGTCCCTTTGTCTCTCTGTTTGTCTCACTGCCTCTGTCTCTGTCTGTCTGTCTTTCTCTCTCTCTCGTGTTTATAATCTTGAAGAGATGTTTTAGGCTAAAATCTTTTATTTTCTGGCGTATCAAGGAATGTTTGTTGACTGAGTCTTTCATTCATTTCTAACAACAACAACAAATTTGTAATTAATATGTTCGTTGGTTTCTTCTCTCACAAGGACAGTTTGAAAGACTAGGCTTGGCCCTAAACCTACATCCTTGACTAAGACAATGACAATGACAAATTCTTTTATTTCGAGGATAATGAATAAGCACCCATGTGCTTTTTTACACCAGTCCCCACCCTTAGGGATATATGAGAGAGAGAGAGAGAGAGTGTGTGTGTGTGTGTGTGTGTGTGTGTGTGTGTGTGTGTGTGTGTGTGTGTGTGTGTGTGTGTGTGTTTTGTTGGGGTGGAATTGAACCTAAGACTGTTCGAGTTTTTTGTCCACCTGCTGGACTAAGACAGATCATCAGTTCATTCCGTTCTGTTTGTCTGTCTACCTGTCTGTCTACCTGTCTGTCTCTCTGTCTCTGCCTCTGCCTCTGTCTCTGTCCGTGTGTCTCTGTCTGTCTGTCTGTCTGTCTGTCCGCAAGTTGTGGTTTTGTTAAATTTAATGTACCCCTTGGGTTTTCTTGAAATAAATCTTGAATCTTGTTCTTTCTGTTGTTGTCGTGTCTGCTGTTGTCTGTCTGTGTGCTGTTGCTGTCTGCTCCTCTTCTCTCTCTCTTCTCTCTCTCTCTCTCTTCTCTCTCTTCCTCTCTCTCTCTCTCTCTCCTCTCTCTCTTGCTTTTTAAATTATTTCACTATGATTCGTTTTTTGCTTCCTGTCATCTCTTTCCATCTCATCTGCTACAGTTGCCTGTCTGTCATTACTGTTCCTGATCCTCTTTTCTCTCTTTTCTCCTCTCTTCTCTCTTCTCTCTCTTTCTACTTCTACATCTTCTCATGTCTCCAAATCCTCAATCTCCCATCTATACTTAACTCATTTGCTCTTCAATCTACTCTCTCTTCTTTCTTCATCATCTCTTCCCCATTACCTCTTCATCTCTCTTCTCTCTATGCCTGTATTATAGACTGAATCCTCTGTCTATCTGGCTGTGCAAGCCCCGCCCCCCCCCCTCCATCCCAATGCAGTGTTATGATATTATGTACACAATATTCAGCTAAATTCCTTTGCGTTCAGTCAATCCTCCCTTTACCAACATAACACTTCTAGCATGTACAAAGAGTTAAGATCATTGTATGAAAACTAGTTACCTGATAGCAAACTCTTGTCAATCCAGCTTTGAACACACCTTGTTACCTGTTTTGACCCTCATTACTAGGAATCTAAGGGAATGGAAAGCTATAGTTCAGAAAGCTAAAGGTTTCTCTCCAAGCTAAGTTAATTAAGCAGCATTGAGCGGTTACAAAGTGTGACTGCTTTGTGTGCCTGCTTCAATGCATCCTTTCCCCATTCACCCAGCTTGTCCCGGTGTATATACCCTAAATATTGATATATATTATATATATAATCATATTATAATATATATATATAAATATAATATTATTCATTTACTCTGTTATTTTGAGGATAATGGAATAAGCACCCATGTGCTTTCTTACATCCAGTTCCCGTGTGTATGCGGTTTTGTCACTTTTGTCATCCCGTTCCCACTGGTACATAATGACCTACTCTTCAGAAAAGTGGAACAGGTTTTAACGTGTGCGCAAGATGTTCTGCGTGCGTTCGCACACGGGGCCTCGGTTTATAGTCTCATCCAAAGGACTTTTGGGGGAGATTGGAGTCAGTACTGATGTTACAATCTCCCTTAAATAAATTTTTAAAAAACACCAAAAACAAAAACAAAAAGGATACACCCAAACCCCTGTTAATTAAATTAACGACAGCGGTCTTCTTCTTCTTCTCTGTTGGGCTGTCGAACACTCAGACAGCAACTATTGTTGTCTGTTATATGAGCGAAAATGCGTCACGCTGCCGTTAGGCGCCTGACAAGTCAGTCCCAGCACATCCAGCATTCGTGGTCAAAGTAGCCTAAGAAAAGAAAAGTCATCATACTCTGTCCCACCTTCCCTCTCATCCTCAATCCCCCACCCCTCCCCACCCCACCCACCACCCCACCCACTACCATCATCACCTCCCTCCCTCCTTCCCTCCCTCCCTCCCTCATTCACTTCTCCCCTTTGTAAAAGTTGCCGGCACACGACACACCACACACACACACACACATACACAGTCATCACATCCCAGCCGC
Organism: Rapana venosa; assembly: GCA_028751875.1. Taxonomy (NCBI): domain Eukaryota; kingdom Metazoa; phylum Mollusca; class Gastropoda; order Neogastropoda; family Muricidae; genus Rapana; species Rapana venosa. Next base: position 15,300,064 of record CM054141.1, on the reverse strand, counting down.
AAGAGTGTGCGGACTTAGACAAAACCTTTGTGGCCTCTCTTCAATCTCGCTCTTGCTCAAAGGTACCCAGTAGGCTAGGCTAGGCTAGGCCCGCTTGCCACCAAAGCTATCACGCCCCCTTTTGCAAGTGAGTGCTTGGACTAGAGAGGGAGAACGGTCGCGAACTTGTAGGCCTGGCCTAGTCAGTCAGTCAGTCCTAGGCCTTGGCTAGTAGCCTAGTAGGCCTAGCCCTGTCTGGTTCA
>CM054141.1:15277322-15289822 GCA_028751875.1 Rapana venosa | reverse complement strand
CTCTGTCTCTCTCTCGCGTTCTCTGTCTATCTTTCTATCTATCTAGCTAGTTAGCTAGCTAGCTATATAGTATATGTCTGTCTATCTATCTGTCTGTCTGTGTATGTCTGTCCATGTATCTACCTGTCTACCTACCTATCTATCTATCTAATTATCTGTCTGTGTGTCAATGTATCTATCTATCTGTCTATCTACCTATCTATCTACCTACCCATCTATCTATCTATCTACCTATCTATCTATCTATTTCGTTGTGCTCTTTAAAAATCCTCCCCTACCCCACTCCCACCATACATCTCCTTTGATTAATTTTCTCCTTTTTTATATATATAAAAAAAATTCTCCCAAAAGAAATTTTTTGTCTTCCGTTCTTCACCACAACACCCTAGTGTATCCTCCCTCCCCTCACCCCCACCCCCACACCTCACCCTCCCCCTCCCCTTCCCTTTCCTCTTCTCCTCTCCATCCTTCCACCCCCACCCCACCCTTCCCTCCCTCCCCCTTCCCTTTCCTTCTTCTCCTCTTCTCTTCTCCCCTTCACCCCACCAACCACCACCCACCCCCCCCTTCCCCTCCCCTTCCCCCCCCCCCCCCCCCCTCCCCCCCCCCCCCCCCCCCCCCCACCCGCCTTCCCCGAAATCTCACTTCTTCCTAATTTTTTCCATGTCAAACTTTCAAGATCTTAAGCTTCTGTAGGGTTTTTAATTTCAGGGTCCCTAAAAACCCTTCACCCTGAAGAGAGAGAGAGAGAGAGAGAGAGAGAGAGAGAAGAGAGAGAGAGAGAGAGAGAGATTAGCCAGAGAGAGAGAGAGAGCGCTAGAGAAAAGCGCTAGAGAGAGAGAGCGCGCTAGAGAGAGAGAGAGAGAGAGAGAGAGAGAGAGAGAGAGAGAGAGAGAGAGAGAGAGCGCTAGAGAGAGAGAGACAGAGAGAGAGAGTTAAAAATTGAAAATTTGAAGATTAAAAAAAAAGATATTGAAGAACACACAAAAAACTTAACCAAAAAAAAACCACACACACACGAACAAAATTGAGAGAGGACAGCAGAAAACTTTGACACATGAAGAAATTGATAACAAAATGAAAAGAAAGGAGAGGGAGAGGGTGGAGAATAGAAAAGAAAGAAAGAAAGAAAGAAAGAAAAGAAAAGAAGAAAGAGGAAACTTTAAGATATTGCCTCTTACCTAGTGTCACTTGAGGAGAGAGAAAGAGAGAGCTAGAGAAAGCGAGAGAGAGCGAGAGAGAGAGAGAGAGAGAGAGAGCGAGAGAGAGAGAGAGAGAGAGAGAGAGAGAGAGAAATCGCTGAAAGAATAAGAATGAGTGACGGTGAATAAAGTAGATGAGATGTGATGAGATAGAGAGATACACACATACACACACACACACACACACACACACACACACACACACACACACACACACACACACACACACACACACGGAAACAGAAATAAAGAAAGAGACGGAGAGAGATAGAGAATGAGAGACAGACACACACACGCGCGCGCGCACACACAAAACACACAGAAAAAAAAGAAAGAATGAGAGGGAACAGATAGGACAGACAGACACGGAGGACAAACAGACAGCCCAGACAGACAGAGGACAGAAAGAAAAAAGAGGAGAGAGAGACACTGAGACAGACAGAACCTTGCCCAACTAAAATGACATTTTTGGACAGACAAACTACAGAGACGGGAGGATACATACATACAAAATATTATATATATATATATATATATATATATATATATTATATATATATATATATATAATATTATTTAACCCCTAACAACAACAACAAAGACAAAAAATGTTTATACAAAAAAGGGCCAGAGGGGACTCTGGGGTGTGTGGAGAGACAGACGGACAGACAGACAGAGATTGAGACAGAGAGACAGAGAGAGGAAGAGACACAGACAGACAGATACACACACACACAGAGGGGAAAGAAAGAAAGAGACCGGACACAGACACACACACAAACACACACACACACACACCCCAACACAACACACACAACAGAACACACACAAACACCAACCACACACCCCACACACAAAACCCACCACACACACAAAGACACACACACAACACACACACACACATACACACATACAGAGCAGCCTCAAAGGTCATAATACTCCTAGACTAATGCTAGACAGACAGAGACAGACAAACAGACAGACAGACAGACATAGACAGACAGAGAGAAAGCTGCCTCAACACGTCAGAATACTCCTAGACTAAGGCTAAACAGACGGGAGACAGAAAAACAGACAGAAACACAAAGACAGACAGAAAGACACACAAAGACAGCTTTACAGAAAAGACAGAGAGAAAGCAGAATGCTCCTAGATAATGCTAGACGGGGAGGACAAAACAGACAGACAGACAAAGACGGGACAGACAGAGAGAATGCAGCCTCAACACCTCCCTAAAATACTCCTAGTCCTAGGTTTAATGAAAACAGAGACAGACAAAACAGACAGACAGACATAGAAGACAGACAGAGAGAAAGCAGCTCAACATCAGAATACCCCTAGACTAATGCTAAACAGCAGAGAAAAAACAGACACACAAACACACAAAGACAGACGGGACAACAGGAAAAGACAGACAGACCAGACACGAGAAAAGCAGTTCTCAAACACGTAAAAATATCCAGGTAAGGAATAAACAGAGACAGAACAAACACACACACACACATACACACAGAAAGACAACGACAGAGAGGAAAGACGAAGACACACACACCAGACAACAGACAGAAAAGGGAAAAACAGAAAGACAGACACACAAAGACAGAAAGACAAACAGAAAAGACACACACACACACACACACAAAGACAGAATAGACAAACAGACACACACACACACACACACACACACACACTCACACACACACACACACACAACAGGCATACAGGGCAACAGCCTAAACAAATCAGATACTCCTTCTCCTAGGCTAATGCTAGACAGATGACAGAGACAGACACAGAAACACACAACACACACAGAAATGAGAAAAGACTACAACACACACAAAACAACCCACACCCACACCCACACACAACAAACACCCCCACACACACACACACCACAAAACACCCCCACCACCCCACACCCACTCACACACACACCACCCCACCCCCCCCCCACCCCCCCCCCAACCCCCACCCCAATACAAACAGACGCAAGAGCAGAAGAAAGCAGCTAAGCCTCAAACCTTTTCCGTTCTTACAGTTTATAGAATGCCCCTGGGGCCTAGTTTAGGTAACCAAGGGAAAGAGAAGCTGTAGAAGAGACCAGAGACAGCGAGCCGATCGGAGCCAGCGGTGCTATAGGGACAAAAAGAACCCCTACATGTATGTATACGTGTATACATGTATGTATTGTATGTATATATATATATATATATTACACGCCACCCTGCCGGACAGAAAGAAATACCAGTGACACGACACCTTGCAAGATTAACTAAACATCTAACAACAACAAAAAACCCAAAACAAAAAACAAACAAAAAAACCCGAAAACTTGCTTCTTTTTTTCTTTCTTTGGTTTTTTTCTTTCTTTTTTTTTGGCTTCTCTCTCTCTCTCTCTCCTCCTCTCTCTCTCTCTCTCTCTCTCTCTCTTCTCCTCTCTCCTCTCTCTCTCTGTCTCTCTGTTGGTCTTTTCTTTTCTCTCTCCCCTCTCTTTCTTTCTTTCTTTCTCTCTTTCCTCTTTCTTTCTTTCTTTCTTTCTCTCTTCTCTCTGTCTCTTTCTCTCTCTCGCTCTCTCCTCTTATATATATCTCTCTTCTCTCCCTCTCTTTCTCTCCCTCTCTTTCTCTCTCTCTCTCTCTCTCTCCCTCCCTCTCTTTCTTTCTCTCTCTCTCTCTCTCTCTCTCTCTCTCTCTCTCGCTCGCTCTCTCTCTCTCCCCTCTCTCTCTTCTCTCTCTCTCTCCCTCACTCTCTCCCTCTTTTCTCTCTCTCTCACTCTCTCCCTCTCTCTCTCTCCCCTCACTCTCTCCCTCATCTCTCTCTCTCTCTCACTCTCCCCCTTCTCTCTCTCTCTCTCTCTCTCTCCCCTCTCTCTCTTTTTCTCCCCCCCCCCCCTCTCTCTCTCTCCAGCGTGGGACTGAGACTTTTCTAGGCTTTTTTCTTGTTTCGTTCATATGGGGGGGTGAAGGGGGGTGGGAGGGGTGGGGGGGAGAGAGGGGAAAGTGGAGGGGGAGAGAGGGATAGGGAGAGGGGGTGGGTGGGGGGGGTGGGGGCGAGACGAGGGGGGGGAGGGGGAGGGAGAGGGTGAGGGGGGAGAGAGAGGGAGAGAGACAGACAGACAGAGGGGGAAAGAGACAGGGGAAAGAGAAAGCGAGACAGGCAGACAGAATGTGTGTGTGAGAGAGAAAAAGGAGGGGGGGGGGGGGGAGAGAAAGAAAAAGAGCGAGAGAGAGAGAGAGAGAGAGAGAGAGGGAGGAGGAGAGAGAGAGAGAGAGAGAACTCTGAACTCTGAATGTGTTTGATATGTACGTTGGCCTTTAGGCCACAATACACGGAGTTTGGGGGAAGGAGGGGAATCAATATACTGGTACATTGTAAAGTATACTATAGTACATGGAAGAAAAAAATCCAACCAACAAAACCAACTAAACACACCAACCAAACAACCGATTCATGTGAATCATGACTGCAGTGATCAAGTCTTGGACTATGAACTAGATAAACAATGCTATTAGACTGCGTGAATATTTCTAAAAGAGAGAGAGGGAGGGGGGAAGAGAAGGGGAGAGAGGGGGGGAAGAGAAAAGGGGGAAAAGGGGAGAGAGGGAGGGGGAGAGTGAGGAGAGAGAGGGGGAGGGGGGAGGAGAGGGGGAGAGAGGAGAGGGAGGGGGAGAGAGGGGGGGGGAGAGGAGGGGGAGAGGGAGAAGAGAGGGGAGAGAGAGGAGAAGAGAGAGAGGGAGGGAGAGAGAGAGGGAGAGAGAGGGGAGAGGGGAAGAGAGAGGGAGAGGAGGGGAGAGAGAGAGGGGGAGAGAGAGGGGAGAAAGGGAGAAAGGGAGGGGGGGGGAGAGAGGGGGGAAGGGAGAGAGAGGGGGGAGAGAGAGGGGGGAGAGAGGAGGGAGAGAGAGGGGGAGAGAGGGGAGAAGGAGAGGGGGAGAGAGAGAGGGGAGAGGGAAGAGAGGGGGGGGGAGGAGAGGGGGGAGGAGGGGGGAAGAGAGAGGGGAGGAAAAGGAGAATGAGAGAGGTAGAGGGAGGGAGGGAGAGAGGAGGGAGAGGGAGGAGAGGGGGAGAGAGGGGAAAAGAGAGGGGGGGGGAGGGAGAGAGAGAGGGGAGAGGAGGGGAGAGAGAGGAGGGGGAGAAAAGGAGGGGGAGGGAAAAAAAGGGGGGGGGGGAGAAAAAGAGAGGGGGGAGAGAGAGAGGGGAGACAGAGGGGTCGACACTGGGAGACAGAAACAGAGAGACAGGGACTCATGAAAACTGAGAACATGGATAGGGGTTTTTTCATTTCATTTCATTTCATTTCATACCACTTTAAGTCACGGCAGATTTCTCTGCGTGAAATTCGGGCTGCTCTCCCCGGGGAGAGCGCGTCGCCACAAGAGCAGCTCCACCCATTTTTTTTTTCTTTTTCCTGTCTGCAACTGTATTTGTTTCCCTATCATGAGTGGCTTTTTTCTACATAATTTTGCCAGGGACAACTCTCTTGTTGCCGTGGGTTCTTTTACGTGCACTAAATAATTATGTGTAACACACGGGACCTCGGTTTATCGTCTCATCCGAAAGACTAGCGCCCAGACCACCACTCATGGTCTAATGGATGGGGGAAAAGTTTCGGGTCCAAACGGGGTATAAGGAAAGAGAGACAGAGACAGACAGACAGACAGACAGACAGACAGACAGACAGACAAACAAACAGACAGACACTTGAGACAAGAGACACAAACAGATAGAACAGAAGGGAGAAGGAAAGACGTATGAAGGGAGGTGAGGGGGGTGGTTGGGTGGTGTTGGGGTGGGGGATTAGTTAGAGGTGGGGAATAAATTAGGAGTTTTGTGAGTGTGTTGGGGTGTGTTTTGTGTTGTGTGAGTGTATGTGTGTGTTGTTGTTGCGTGTGTTGTGTGTTGTGTTGTGTTGTGTTGTGTGAGTGCATGTGTGTGGTGTGTGTGTTGGTTGTGTGTGTGTTTTGTGTGTGTGTGTGTGTGTGTGTGTGTGTGTGTGTGTGTGTGAAAGTCAAAGTCAAAGTCAAAGTCAAATTTTATTTTCAGTGGTACATTGTGTGTGTGTGTGTGTGTGTGTGTGTGTGTGTGTTTTGTGTGTGTGTGTATGTGTGTGTGTGTGTGTGTGTGTGTGTGTGTGTGTGTGTGTGTGTGGTGTGTGTGTGTATGGTTTTGTGTTGTTTTGTGTCTGTGTGTGTTGTGTTTGTCTGTGTTGTGTGTGTATTGTAATTTGTATTGTTGTTGTTGTTGTTGACTTCAATTTTACGTCTGTTCACTTCTAGTGATATTAGACGAGGGGGAACAAATGGAGGGGTGGATGTCTTATTTACAACAAAAAATAGATAAATATAAAAATAAAAAAAAATTAGTCCCCCCCCCCCCACAACAACAAAAACACACACCAACAACACCAACCATGCTTTTACAAAAAAATCACATAAAGAAACTTGGCAATGCAACAGGAATTATAAAAACCTAAAAACATGTCATTAACATTAATGCAACTATAACAAATGTCCTAAGGGACTGCGATAAAGGCCTTTCACAATTTCAAATGCCAGTTTAAAATTATTGAATATGCTGGTAAGGGAATTTTCAGAAAAATGGGGCATGAAAGGTTTGACACTCTGGCAGTCAAAAAGTATATGAGTATTGGTGATATTCTCACTCCATAGACATTTACCATTTTTGCTGAATTTGGTTATCAATGCATTTAATTTCATTCTATAAAATAAAGCAGCTATTCTTCTTGACGTAAAAACATTTACACAATTTGTATTGTGTGTTGTGTAGTGTTGTGTGTGTGTCTATCTGTCTGTCTGTCTCTGTTTCTCTTTTCTTTCTCTATCTCATACAAGGGGAGGGTGTGGTTTAAAAAGGGAGTGGTACTGGTAGTGGGGAAGGGAGACAATATAAGGGAAGTGGGGGGCAGAAGAGGGAAGGAGAGGGAAGGACACAGTGGCAGGGTGGTGGTGGTGGTGGTAGTAGTAGTAGTGGTGGTTTAGGGGAGGGGAGGGGACGGGGGAGGGAAGGGGGGGGAATCTAACGAGCCCATCAGTGCAGTTACAATCTTTTGGAAGTTGGCTAAGAACTATCGCCCAACCCCCACCACACCACCCCCCCACCCCCACCCACCCCTGCCCTGCCCCCTTCCCAACCCCCTCGCCTGTCACCCTCACCTCCCTCCCCACCCCCCCCCCCTTCTCCTTAAGTTTCTGGAGATTCAGGGGGAGGGGGGGGTGGGGGGGGGGGGGGGGGGGGGGGGGGTAGAGGAAACCGAAGAAGTGGACTGTTCGACATGCGCGCGGATTTCAGTGTAGTAGAAAGTAGAAAAATGAAGGTTTTAGGTAGTTGGGGGTGTTGTTGGTTTTTTTGTGGTTATTTTTTTGGGGGTGGGTTTTTGGGTTGGTTTTCTTTGTGAGTTTTTATTTTGGGGGGGGTGGGGGGGAGGGGGAGTGGGGGGGGGGGGGGGGGTAAGGGGTGGGTTTTGTTTTGTTGTGTGGGGTTTTTGTAAAAGGGAAAAAACCAGAACACGAGCCGATGGAGCCGCGGTGCTAAGGGACAAAAAAACCCCCTACAATTTTAAAAAAAGTGTTACATGATGTATTTATGTATTATAAAATTTTAAATATATATACACGCCCCCCTCCCGGACAGAAAGAAATTCCAGTGACACGAACCTTGCAAATTAACTCAAAATCTAACAAAACAAAAAACCCAAAACAAAAAACAAACCAAAAAAAACCCGAAAACCTTGCCTTTTTTTTTTTTCTTTCTTTGGTTTTTTTTTCTTTTTTTTTTTGGCTTCTTCTCCCCCCCCCCTCCTCCACTCTCTCTCTCTCTCTCTCTATCTCTCTCTCTCCCCTCCTCCTCTCTTCTCCCTCTCGTCTCTCTTTTTTCCCTTTTTTTTCTCCCTCCCTCCTTTTCTTTCTTTCTTTCTCTCTCTTCTCCCCTTTTTTTTTTCTTTTTTTTCTCTCTCTCTTCCTTTTTCTCCCGCTCTCTCTCTCATAAAATCTCTCTCTCTCTCCCCTCTTTCTCTCCCCTCTTTTCTCTCCCTCTCCTTCTCCCCCCCTCTCTTTCTTTCTCTTCTCTCTCTCTCCTCTCTCTCTCTTTTTCTCCTTTTCCCTCGCTCCTCCTCTCTCTCCTCTCTCTCTTCTCTCTCTCTTTTCCCTCACTCTCTCCCTTTTCTTTTCCCCTCTCTCACTCTCTCCCTCTCTCTCTCTTTCCCCTCCCTCACTCTCCCCCTTAAAAATTTTTTTTTTTTTTTTTTTTTTTTTTTTTTTTTTTTTTTTTTTTTTTTTTTTGGGGGGTTTTTTTTTTTTTTTTTTTTTTTTTTTTTTTTTTTTTTTTTTTTTGTTTTTTTTTTTTTTTTTTTTTTTTTTTTTGGGGGGGTTTGGTTTTTTTTTTTTTTTTTTTTTTTTTTTTTTTTTTTTTTTTTTTTTTTTTTTTTTTTTTTTTTTTTTTTTTTTTTTTTTGGTTTTTTTTTTTTTTTTTTTTTTTTTTTTTTTTTTTTTTTTTTTTCTTTTTTTTTTTTTTTTTTTTTTTTTTTTTTTTTTTTTTTTTTTTTTTTTTTTTTTTTTTTTTTTTTTTTTTTTTTTTTTTTTTTTTTTTTTTTTTTTTTTTTTTTTTTTTTTTTTTTTTTTTTTTTTTTTTTTTTTTTTTTTTTTTTTTTTTTTTTTTTTTTTTTTTTTTTTTTTTTTTTTTTTTTTTTTTTTTTTTTTTTTTTTTTTTTTTTTTTTTTTTTTTTTTTTTTTTTTTTTTTTTTTTTTTTTTTTTTTTTTTTTTTTTTTTTTTTTTTTTTTTTTTTTTTTTTTTTTTTTTTTTTTTTTTTTTTTTTTTTTTTTTTTTTGGGGGGTGGGTTTTTTTTTTTTTTTTTTTTTGTTTTTGGGGGGTAAGGGGGGTGGGGGGGTGGGGGGGGGGGGGGAGGAGGGGGGGGGGGGAAAGGGAGAGGGGGGGGAGGGGTGGGGGGGAGGGGGGGGGAGGGGGGGGGGGGGGGGGGAGGGAGGGAGGGAAAAGAAGAAGAGGGAGAAAGGGGGAAAGAGAAGGGAGACGGGGAAAAAGGTTTTTGGGAGGAAAAGGGGGGGGGGGGGGGGGGAAAAAAAAAAAGAGGAGAAGAGAGAGAGAGAAGAGAGAGAAAAGGAGAGAGAGAAGAGAGAACTCTAAACTCTGAATGTTTTTGATATGTACTTTGGGCCCCTTTAGGCCACAATACCCCGGGTTTGGGGGGAAGAGGGGAATTTAAATTTAAATTACATATAATGGGAAAAAAAAAATCCCAAACCCAAAAAAACCAACTAAAACAAAACCAACCAAACAACCCATTCATGGAACAATGACTGCATGACAAGTTTTTTATAACAGATAAAAAGTTTATTGTGGTTTTTTAAAGAGAGGGGGGGGGGGGGGGAAAAGGGAGAGGGGGGGGAAGGGGGAGGGGAGGGGGGAAAAAAGGGGGGGGGAGTGAGGGGGGAAAAGGGGGGGGGGGAAAAGAGGGGGAGAGGAGAGGGGGAGAAGGGGGGGGGGGAGAGAGGGGGGAGAGGGAAAAAGGGGAGAAGAGGGGGAAGGGAGGGAGGGAGAGGAGAGGAAGGGGAAAGGGGGGGGGGGAAGGGGGGGAGGGAGGGGAAAAAGAGGGGAGGGAAAAGGAAAGGGGGGAAAGGGGGGGAGAGGGAAGAGAGAAAGAGGGGGAGGGAGGAAAGAGGAGAGGGAGGGGGGGGGTGGGAAAGGGGGGGGGGGGGGGGGGGGGGGGGGGGGGGAAGGGGGGGGGGGGGTTTTTAGAAGGGGGGGGGGGAAAAAGGGGGGGAAGGGGGGGGGGGGAAAGGGGGGGGGGTAAAAAAAAAAAACCCCCCCCCCCCCCAAAAAAGGGGGGGGGGGGGGGGGGGCCCCCCCCCCCCCCCCGGGGGGGGGGTTTTTTTTTGGGGGTTCCCCCCCTCCCCCCCCCCGGGCCCCCAAACCCCCAAAAAACCCCCCCCCCTTTTTTTTTTTCCCCATTCATTTTTTTAACCCCCCCCAACACCCAAAATTTTTTCGGGAAATTTGGGCCTCTCCCCCAAAATTGCCACCGCTCCCCCAAAAATTTTTTTTCCCTTTTTTCCGTCCCCTTATTTTTCCTACTAGGGTTTTTTTTTCAATTTTGAAACCCCCTTTTTCTTTTCCCCCCCCCCCCTTTTTTTTAACCCAATATTTTTAAAAAAACCTTTTTTCTTCCACCAAAAGACCCGGGCCCCGCCAATCATTTTAATGGGGGGGGAAAAGGGGTAAAGGGGGTTGGAAAAAAAAACAGAACCGGGAAAAAGGGAAAAGAAACGACCCCCAAAAAAGAAAAATTTAGAAAGAGGAACAAAAGAAAAAAGGGGAAAAAACAAAGAATGGGGGGGGGGGGGGGGTTTTGGGGGGGGAATTTGGGGAAAAAAAAGGGGGGTTGGGTTTGGGGGGGTTTTGGGTTTTTGGGTGATTAGGGTTTTTTTTTTGGGTTGTGTGTTTGTGTTGGGGGTTTTTGGGTTTTGGGGGCTGTGTGTGTGGGGGTTTTGTTTTGTGTGTGTGTGTTGGTGTGTGTGTGTTTGTGTGTGTGTGGTGTTGGGGGTTGTAAAGTCAAATTTTTTAGTTAAATTTTTTTTGGGGGGTTTTTGTGTGGTGGTGTGTGTGTTGTGTTTGGGGGTTTTTGTTTTTTTGGTGTGTGTGTGTGGGGGTGGTGTGTGTTGTGTTTTTGTTTTTGGTTGGGGTTGTTGTTTTGTTTCTGTGTTTTTGGTTTGTTTTGTTTGTGTTTTGGGTTTTGTTTTTAAATTTTTTTTTTTTTTGTATTAGAAAGGGGGAAAACAAAGGGGGGGGTGGATTTTTTTTTTTTAAACAAAAAAAAATAAATAAAAAAAAAAAAATTTTTCCCCCCCCCCCCAAACACAACCCAAAAAAACACCAAAAACACCAACCATGCTTTTACAAAAAAATCACATATAAGAAATTGGCAATGCAAACAGGATATTATAAAAACCTAAAAAAACAATGTCATTAACATTAATGCAACTATAACAAATGTCCTAAGGGACTGCGATAAAGGCCTTCAATTTCAAATGCCGTTTAAAAATTATTGAATATGTGGTAAAGGGAATTTTCAGGAAAAATGGGATGAATGGTTTGACACTTGGCAGTCAAAAAGAATATGAGTATTGGTGATATTCTAACTCCAAGACATTTACCAATTTTTGCTGGACTTTGGTGATCAATGCATTTAATTTCATTCTTTAAATAAGCAGTATTATTCTTGACGTAAAAACATTTACACAATTTGTATTGTGTGTTGTGTAGTGTTTGTGTGTGTGTCTATCTGTCTGTCTGTCTCTGTTTCTCTTTTCTTTCTCTATCTCATACAAGGGGAGGGTGTGGTTTAAAAAGGGAGTGGTACTGGTAGTGGGGAAGGGAGACAATATAAGGGAAGTGGGGGGCAGAAGAGGGAAGGAGAGGGAAGGACACAGTGGCAGGGTGGTGGTGGTGGTGGTAGTAGTAGTAGTGGTGGTTTAGGGGAGGGGAGGGGACGGGGGAGGGAAGGGGGGGAATCTAACAGACCCGATCAGTGCAGTTACAATCTTTTGGAAGTTGGCTAAGAACTATCGCCCAACCCCCACCACCACCACCCCCCACCCCCACCCACCCTGCCCTGCCCCTTCCAACCCCCTCGCCTGTCACCCCTCACCTCCCTCCCCACCCCCTCCCCCTTCTCCTTAAGTTTCTGGAGATTCAGGGGGAGGGGGGGGTGGGGGGGGGGGGGGGGGGGGGGGGGGGTAGAGGAAGCCGAAAAGTGAGACTGTTCGACATGCGCGCGGATTTCAGTGTAGTAGAAAGTAGAAAAGTGAAGGTTTTAGGTAGTTGGGGGTGTTGTTGGTTTTTTTGTGGTTATTTTTTTTGGGGGTGGGTTTTTGGGTGGTTTTCTTTGTGAGTTTTTATTTTGGGGGGGTGGGGGGGAGGGAGTTGAGTGGGTGGGGGGGGGGGGGTAAGGTGTGGGTTTTGTGTGTGTGTGTGGTGGGTTTGTGTTTTTTATATTAAGTTTTTTTTTGGGGGGGGGATTTTTTTGTTTTTAGGAGTACCATCATGTTCTTTGATCTTTAATCAATTTGTTGTTGTTTTTTTACTTTGTTGTGTGTGTCTCGCTCTCTCTGTGTCTGTCTTTTGTCTTTGTTTGTCTTGGTATGTGTTTCTTTTTCTGTCTGTCTTTCTGTCTGTCTTTCTTTCTCTGTCTTTGTCTCTGTCTCTGTCTCTCTCTCTGTGTCTGCCTGCCTGTCTGTCTTTCTGTCTGTCTGTCTCTCTCTCTCTCTC
>CM054141.1:15259822-15274822 GCA_028751875.1 Rapana venosa | reverse complement strand
TTTGTTGGGGTTTTTTGGTTTTGTGTGGGGTTTTTTGTTTTTTTGGGGGTTTTTTTTTTGTTTTTTTCTCAGCACAACATTTTGGCTGTGCATTAACCCCCCTCAACCTTAAACATGCATTGACTTGGTTTTTGTTTTTAGACTAGTGGGTGTTTTTTGTGTGTGGGGGTGGGGGTGTGTGTTGTGTGTGTGGTTTTTTGGGGTGTGGGTGTGTGGGTGTTGTGTGTGTTGTGTGTAGGTATGTATGTGTGTGGTTGGGGGATGTGGGTGGTTGGGTGTGTAGTGTAGTGAGTGTGTGTGTGTGTGTGTGTGTGTGTGTGTGTGTGTGGGTGTGTGTGTTGGTGGTGTGTTTTTTTGTGTGTGAGTAGGTAGTGGTGTGTGTGGTGTTGACTGTTTCCCCGAAAAAAACACAACAACAACAAAATAAATCAGACAAAAATATATTATATTAAATATTATAATATATATATAGGTAACGCAATGATGGTATTCATATGTTTTCGGATGAATCAGATTTTCTCGGAACCCGGGATATTAATACAATAAATAAAAAAAAATTTTTAAAAATAAATTAAAAAAGAGAAAGAAAACCCCCCAAAAAAATTATGAGGTTTTCTGAAAAATAAACACTTAAAAAAAAGCACCAAGATTTTCAAAAAAAAACATCGAAGGTTTTTTAGGATTGCAAAGAATGATGGTCTGGGGGAACGACAATATGGTGGTGTGTGTGTGAGGGGGGGGGGGGGGGGGGGAGGGGGTTTAAAAAAAAAAAAAAGAAAAATATTGATATAGCATTTTTTTTATTTTATTAATTCTCTCCACCTCTCTGTAATATGATGAACTTATGTATGTATGATGTATTTTATTTATTATTATATTATTTGTATGTGTTGGGGTACTTCTCTCCTTTTCCTCTCTCTCCTCTTCTCTATATTTAAAATAATATATATTATATTAAAATATATATATATATATATATATATATATTAGGGAGAGATAGACAACGACAGAGACAGATAGATGATGCAGCATACATACTACATACATACATACATACTACATACATACATCGTCGTCGTATACTACGTACGTACGACTACATACATGATACAGCATACTACATAATAATAATACATAATACATACAAATACTACATACATACATACATACATACATACATAATTACCCGCAAGGATTTTTTTTCCCTTTAAATTTTCATAAAATGAAAGAGAGAGGAGGGGGGGGGGGGGAAGGGGGGGTGGGGGGGGAAAAGGGGGGGATGAAAGGGAATAAAGGAAAAAAGGAAGACTGAAAAATAGCAAAATTAAAAAACAAAGAAGGAAAAAGGGCCAGACAAGAAAAAATGAAGACAGAATGAAATGAATGGATGAATGAATGGATGAATGAATGAATGAATGAATGAATGAAGAAAGGAAGGGAGGAATTGGAAAAAGGATGAATGAATGAGTGAATGAATGAATGAATGAATGAATAGAAAAACGAATACATGATTGAAAGAACGAAAAAAAATAAAGATATACACCCTGATTTTTAAAAAAGGAAAGAAGGAAAGACAGAAAAAAAGCTCAGTCAGCAAAGAATGAAAAAGTTTTTTGGGTTTTTTTTAAACCCATCAACTTAAGAAAATAATTCCAAAGTGAACAAAGACTTTTTTAAAATCAAAGACAGACGGTCAGACAGAATCAAAACAAACCAACTAAACAAACAAAAACAAAAAAAACCAAGAAAACAACAGCAACACTAACAACAAAAAATCCATGCACAGACAGTCACAGAATGCAAGAAAAGAAAAAGAATGAAAGAAACGAAGGAATGAATAAACACCAAAAAAATTTTATAGATGGATGATGGATGGAGGATGGATGGATGGATGGATGGATGGATGGATGGTGGATGGATGGATGGATGGATAGATAGATAGATAGATAGATAGATATATAGATAGATAGATAGATAGATAGATAGATAGATAGATAGATAGATAGATAGATAGATAGATAGATAGATAAACTAGAAGAAAAGATAAACAGAATAGATACTTTTAAAAAAGATGAAAAAAATATATATCGTTCAATTCTCTTACTATAGCAAAACGCTGCTTAATCTAAGATCTAAAGAAGTAGGTAAAACAACAACAGCAACAACAACAACAACAACAACTAGATTGGAGGGTTTAGTTGGGTTTGGGTTTTTTTCTTTTTTTGGGGGGGTGGGGGATGGTGGTGGTTCGGGGTTTTTTTTGTTCTGGTTTGGGTTTTTTGTTTGGTTTGGGGTTTTTTTTCTTTCTTTCTTCTAAATGATACAATCAAGTTCAATGGCTGGTCTTGAAGAAATGTAATGAATAGTCTTCTTATCTTTTTTCTTTTCTCTTTTCTTTTCTTTCCTTTTCTTTCAGAGTTTCTGTACTTTTCCTTTCTTTGTTTCTTTCGTTCTTTCTTTCTCTCTTTCTTTCTTTGTTCCTTTCTTTCTTTCTTTCATCTGTAAAGGTTTTGTTTTCTTTCTCTCTTCTTTTTCTTCTGTTTCTATCTTTCTTGATTCCTCACTCCCCCCCCCCCCCCCCACCCCCCCCCCACCCCCCACCCCTTCTCTAACTGTCTGTTTGTCTATCTGTTTGTCTGTCTCTCTGTCTGTTTGTCTGTTTGTCTGTCTGGGTTTTTTTTCTTTCTTTTATCTATTATTTCGAGGATAATGGAATAAACACTTGGGTGTATTTTTTACATCCAGTCCCCATGTGTATGCAGTTTTATAAATTTTGTCATCCGTTCCCATCGGCACACAATGGCCTACTCTTCCGAAAAGCGGAACGTGTGTGTGTCTGTCTGTGTGTCTGTCTGTGTGTCTGTCTGTGTGTCTGTCTGTCTCTGACTCTGTCTGTCTGTCTGTCTGTCTCTCTCTCTCTCTCTCTCTCTCCTCTCTCTCTCTCTCTCTCTCTCTGTTTTCCTTCTTTCTTTCTTTTTTGTTCTTTCTTTCTCTCTTTTTCATTCTATTTTTTTCTGTCTTTCTTTCTTTCTCTCCTTTTTCTGTCTGTCTGTCTGTTCTCTTTCTCTCTCTCTCTCTCTCTCTCTCTCTCTCTCTCTCTCTCTGTGTTTTCCTTCTTTCTTTCTTTTTTGTTCTGATTCTCTCTTTTTCTTTCTATCTTTTTTTCTATCTTTCTGTCTGTCTTTTCTTTCTTTCTCTCCTTTTCTTTCTTGTTTTTTATTCTTTTCTTTTTTTCTTTCTGTTTGTCTTTCTCTTTTTTTTTGTTCTTTTTCTTCTTTCTTTCTTTTCTTCTCTGTCTGCCTTTTTTTTTTCTTTCTGTTCTTTTCTCTCTCTCCCTCTCTTTACTTTCCTTTTCTTTTCTTTTCTTTCTTTCTTTCTTTCTTTCTCTCTTTCTTTCTCTCTTTTTTCTCTCTTTCTTTTCTTTCTATCTTTCTTTCTTTCTCTTCTTTTCTTTTCTTTTCTTTCTTTATTTCTCTCTCTTTTTTCCTCTTTCTTTTCATTTCTTTTCTTGCGTCTCTCTCTCTCTTTTTCTCTTTCTTTTCTTTTCTCTCTTCCTTGCTTTTTCTTGTTTTTCTGCCCTCCTTTCTTTTTCTTCTTCTTCTTCTTCTTCTCTTTTCTTCTTCTTTTCTTTTTTGGGGGGAGGAGGGGGGAGGTAATCACAAAGAAGAATGTATTCATGACTTTATTCCACCCTCTCTTATTCACAAAGGTAGTCAAATATTCATGACATAAGGCAAAGCAAGCCACTGCAAACAGTCAGTCAGCCAGCCTCTGTAATCTACAGGATATTGCTTTGTTGAAAGCAAGTATCGATTCCTGGGGCAAGAGATATTGATGGAATTTCATCGACATGTGCATGTATAGATAGATAGGTAGAAAAGAGAGAGAGATAGGAGGGGGGGGGGGGTAGATAGAGAGATAGAGATAGAGAGATAGAGAGAGGTAGGTAGGTAGGTAGGTAGATAGGTAGATAGATAGGTAGGTAGGTAGATAGGTAGGTAGATAGATAGATAGATAGATAGATATGTAGATAGATAGATAGATAGATAGATAGATAGATAGATAGATAGATAGATAGATAGATAGATAGATAGATAGATAGATAGATAGATGCATATTACATTGGGTTGTGTTTTTTTAGTGATGGTTTGGTCGGTGGAATGCATGTGGGGTTTATATTTAACATAATCCTTTGGTTTCTTTTGATGGTTCAATTTGCTTGCTAAGTCTGTAAGTGATGCTTTGTTTTGTTGGGTGGGTGGTGGGTGAGTTGAAAGGGTGTGTGGGTTGGTGGTTTGGGTGGTGTAAGGGCTGGTTGGTTGGTTGGTTAGGTGGGTGCTTGAGGGGGTGGGTGGGTGGTTGTTGTGTTGGTTGGCTTGGTGGGTGGTGGGTGGGTAGGTGGGGGGTTGGTTGGTTGCTGGTTTTTGGGGGTGGTTGGTTGGGTGGGTGGGTGGGTTGGTGATCATAGCCGACATAGCAAGATTCAGAGTCATCACTGCCCTCTGGGAGCCAGCAAAATTGAGGGCGGCGCCCATCTCCTCTCCCTCGCTGCTTTACCTTCCCTGACCCTAAAGAGGGCAGGTACCCATTTACAGCCGGGTGAACTGGGGGACTGTATTGAAGCCAAGGCGCGCAAACGGTCACCCATCCACTTGGTAACCACGCTCGATGTTGGTTAACCTTGGTAGGGGTAAAGCGAGTGCTCTGACCACTGAGCTATCCCTGATATGGCGAATGACAATACTTGAAGCAGAGAGCAGTTGCTTCATAAAACTTAAAAACAGAAACACACTCACTCACTCACACACACACACACACACACACTTCTCTCTCTCTCCTCTCTCTCTCTCACTCTCTCTCTCTTCTCTCTCTCTCTCTCTCTCTTCTCTCTCTCTCTCTCATAAGAAATGTCTTGGTTTCTTAAGTCATATATTTGTTACTGATTTTTGTGGTGGTGGTGGTGGTGGTGGTTGTTCTACAATAACATTTGGGGTGTTTTTTTCGGTTTTTCCTTATTTTTCTCACAAAAATCCTAAGCATTTCAGCAACCCCCTTCATGTATGGGTCAATGGCCTTTTAAATCTTAAGTTCTCTCTCTCTCTCTCAAAAATTGTTTGCAAGATAAAATCATAGCTCTCTCTCTCCCTCTCCCTCTCCCTCTCCCCCTCTCTCTTTCTCTCGAGATAGATAGATAGATAGATAGATAGATAGATAGATAGATAGATAGATAGATAGATAGATAGATAGATAGATAGATAGATAGATAGATAGATAGATAGATAGATAGATAGATCTTCATTTCAAAAATTGTTTGCAAGATAATATCATAGCTCTCTTCCCTCCCTCCCTCTCTCTCTCACCCCCCCCCCCTCTTCTCTCTTACTCTCTCTCTTTTTTAGCTCTCTCTCTCTCTTTTGTAGCTCTCCCTCTCTCTCCCTTTCAACAGTTGTTTCCTAGATAATATCAGAGTTTTTTTTTTGGGTTTTGTTTTGTTTTCTTTTGTGTTTTTTTTTGGTTCTGTTTCGTTTTGTTTCTTGCCGTTTCGCTCTTTTGAGAAGCACGAAGCACTTTACCTTTCCTTCCTACGTAAATCACTTGGACAAACATGTCCCTTACTGTTTTGAGACCAAGTGGAAGAAAAACGTGGAAAAAGAAAGAAAGAAAGAGAGAAAGACAGACAGACAGACAGTCAGGAAGAAATGAAGGAAGAGAAGAGAGAGAGAGAGAAAGAAAGACAGACAGACAGAAAGAGAGACAGACAGACAGGAAGGAGGAAAGAAAAGGGAAAGAAAAAAAGAAAGAAAGAAAGGAAGAAAGACAGACAGACAGACAGACAGACAGACAGACAGAAAGGAAGGAAGGAAGAAAGAAAGAAAGAAAGAAAGAAAGAAAGAAAAGAAAGAAAGAAGAAAGAAAAGAAAAGAAGAAACGAAAAGAAAGAAAGAAAGAAAGAAGGAAGGAAAGTAAGGAAAAAAACAAATGGAAAGAAAGAAAGAAAGAAAAGAAACAAAAAGGAGAGAAAAAAAAAGAAAGAAAAGGAAGAAAGAAACGAAAAGAAAGACAGAAAGAAAAAAACGAAAAAAAGAACGAAACGAAAAGAAGAAAGAAAGAAAGAAAAAAAGAAAGAAAAAAGAAAGAAAGAAAACAAGAAAACAAGGAAAGTAAGAAGAAGGGATAGAAAGAAAGAAAGAACGAACGAAAAAAACGAAAGAAAGAAAGAAAGAAGAAAGAAAGTGATAAAATAGAGTAAGAAAGACGGACCAAATAATCACAACGAAAAGATTTTAAGGAGAAAGCTAAGAGAGAGAGAAAACAGAAGAGGGGGGCGAGGGAGAGAGGGGGGGGAGAGAGTGAGAGAAAAGGGAGGGAGGGAGAGCGAAAGGGAGAGAGAGGGGGGGAGGGAAGGAGAGAGGAGGGAGAGAGGAGAGAGAGGGGGGGGCGGGGGCGGGGGCGAGGGGGGAGAGAGGGGGGAGAGAGTGAGAGAAAAGGGAGGGAGGGAGAGCGAAAGGGAGAGAGAGAGGGGAGGGAAGAAGAGAAGAAGAGAGAGAGAGATGAGAGAGAGAGAGAGAGAGAGAGAGAGAGAGAGAGAAAAACATACAAAAAGAAAAGGTACAACAATTTGTCAGAAAGAGCAAGAAAACTAGCAAGCTTGACAAGTTGAAACAGAGCCTGAGATAGACAACCCCCTACCTCCCCCCCCCCCCCCCACACACACACAAAGAAAGAAAACTCCAAAAACCAACAGACAGAGAGAGAGGAACAACAACAACACAAAAACTAAAGCCAAACCAAAACGACAGCTAAACTCCTCCTCCCCCTCCCCCCAAAAAACCCAACAACAACAAAAACAACCAACCAACCAAACAAACAAAACCCAAAAAACCCATCCAAACAAAACAGCCACAATAATAACAACAACAACAACAGTTGAAGCAAAATATGAAACACATACACAAACATAAAACCAACCACAAAAAAGGAGGAAAAAAAAGAAAACAACCACATCCTTTTTTCTTAAATTCTACTTTTTTTTTTTTTTTACAATTTTGGGAAAACTACAAATACATGTTCAATTCAAAAAACGCACTCTTTTTCTGTGGTCTCATCTCTATCCTTCGTCCTTTTCCCCTCCCCTCTCCTCTTCTCTCCTCTCTCTCTCCTCTCCCCCTTCCTCCCCTCTCTGTTGGCCCCTTCGTCTCTCTCCCCTTTTTTTTTTTTCGCCTGTCGCCCCCACCCCTTTTGTTGCTCTCTCTCTTTCTGTCGGCCTTTTTTCCTACTCTTCGTCTCTCTCTATCTCTCTCTCCCTCTCTTCTCTCCTCTCTCTCTTCTCCTCTCTCTTCCCCTTCCTCTTTTTTTTCTTTTCTTGGGGCTCACCCCCCCTCTTTTGGTTGCCTCTCTCTCTCTCTCACCTCCACCCCCTCTCTTTTCCTCTCGCCTCTCTCTCGCTTCTCCCTCCTCTTCCTCTCCTCTCCTCTCTTTATGTCCCTCTCCTCTCCCCCTCTGTGTTCTCTTCCTTCTCCTTTTCTTCCTCTTCTTTCCCCTCCTCTCCTCCCTTCGGGGGACCCCCCTCCCCTCCCCCCCCCCCCCCCCCAATCTTTCTTTTTAACCTCTCCACGATCTCAACCCCCCGGGCTCTTACCTCCCCCCTTCCCCACCACCACCACACCCCCCCACCCACCCCACCCCAACCCCAATCCTAAAACCCCCCTTTCCCCCCTACTCCCCCCTCCCTCCTTTCCCAATTTTCCCCAGCCTCCAAAATTTTCTTTTGGTTTTTTTTTTTTTAATCATGCAGGTTGCATTGCGCGTCCCTGTCCTTTTATTTTCGAAGCTTCCCATTTTTGGCGAGAAACAATTAGTACCCAAGACAATGCATTGTTAGGTTTTTTAAAATTTCTGCTCTCTCGCTCTCTCTGTTGGTGTGTTTCTTGTTTTCTGTTTGTGTGTGTGGTTTTTGTGTGTGTGTGTGGTGTGTTTTGGTTTTTGGGTTTTTTTTTTTTGGTTTTTTTTGGTGTTTTCTCTCTTCTCTCTCTCTTTCCTTTCCCTTTTTCCTCCCCCTCTCCCTCTCTCTCTCTCTTTTTTTCCATTTCCCGAAAATAAAAGAATAAAATAAAATAAAAAAATTTTTAAATTCTCTCCTACTTCTCTCTCCCCCCTCTCTCTCTCCCCCCCCCCCCCCCCCCCCCCCCCCCCCCCCCAAAAAGCAACAAAAAAAAAACCCCCCAAAAAAAAAACACATTTCCCACCCCCCCCCCCCCCCCCCCCTCTCTCTCTCTCTCTCTCTCTCTCCTCTCTCTTCTCTCCTGCGGGAAATATCTCTCTTTCTTCTCTCTCTCTCCTCCTCTCTCTCCCCCTCTCTCTTTTTCCCTCTTCTCTCTCTCTCTCTCTCTCCCCTTTTCGGAGGAGTATCTGTCTCGTTGTTCGTCTCTGTCAGTGTCTGTCGTCTTTTTCTCGCTCTTCTCTCCCCCTTCCTTTCTCTCTTCTCTCTCCCCTTCCCCTCTCTCTTTCTATCTCTCCCTCTCCTCTCTCCTTTCCTCTCTTGCTCTTTCCTCTCTCTCTCTCTCCTCTCTCTCGTCTCCTTCGCTCCTCTTTCTGGGGGTATCTATCTCTTTGTCTCGTCTGTCTCCCGTTTTTCTCTCTCTCTCTCTCTCTCTCTCTTTTCTCTCCTCTCTCTTCCCCCCCTCTCCCCTTCCTTCTCTCTTCTCCTCTCTCTTTCCCCTCTCTTCTCACACCACACCCTTTTCCCCTCTCACTCTGGATTTCTAGGGGGATGTCAAAGAAATTTTTTAGGTGACTGTGTGTGGTCCCGTTTTGTTTTTGGTTGGTGTGTGGCGCGCGCGGGGTGCGCGCGCGTGTGTGTGTGTGTGTGTGTGATGTGTTGTGTCTTTTTGTGTATGTGTTTGTTGTCTTGTGTGGTGTCGTGTTTGTGTGTGCAGGTTGCGTGTTGTGTATGTTTGTGTTTTCTTGGGTTTTTGGTGGATGTTTTTGTGCTTTTTGTGGTGGTCTTTTTTTTGCGGTTTTTGGGGGTTTTTTGGCTGCTGCGTGCGTGTGTGTGTGTGTGTTCTTGTTTTGGGTGTCTTGTGTGGTGCATGCGTGCGTGTGATGTTTGTGTGTGTTTTTTTGTGTGCGGTGCGTGTGGTGTGTGTGTTTGCGTGGTGTGTGTGTTGTGTGTGGGGTTTGCGTGTTTTGTGTGTGTGTCGTACGTGTGTGTGTGTGGTGTGGTGTGTGCAGTGTGTGTGTCTGCTTTTGGCCCTGCATGTTTTTTTTATTGGTTCGTCGCGCCGCCAGTTTTGTTTTGTACTTAGTCTCTGTGTGTGTGGGCCCTTCCCTTTTTTTTTTGTCTGTCTCTCGCTGTTTCTTTGTCTTTTCTTGTCTTGTTTTCAAGTTGGGTTTTTCTGGTCTTTTGTTTTGTCACGTGTCATAGTTTTTGTGTGTTTGGGGGGGGGTGGGGGGGGGGAGGGGGGGGGGGGGGGGGTGTTTGGGGGGGGGGGGGGGGGGGGGGGGGGGGGGGGGGTGTGTGTGTGTAAAAAAAACTGTATGAGTGTGTGTTTTGTTTGTTGTGTTTTGTGAGGGAAGAGAGAGAGAGAGGTTGTGGTGTGTGGTGTGTGGGTGTGGTGGGGGTGTGTGTGAGAGAGAGAGAGAAGGGGAGGTTGTGTGTGTGTGTGTGGTGTGTGTGGGGGGGGTGTGTGTGTGGTGGTTTTTGGGGTGTGTGTGTGTGTGAGAGAGAGAGAGAGAGAGAGAGAGAGGTGTGTGGGGGGGTGTGTGTGTTGGGGGGGCTGTGTGGTGGGGAGGAAGAGGAGAGAAAGTGGGGTGTGTGTGTGGGGGTGTGTTTTGGGGGGGGTGTTGGTGTTTGTGTGTGTGGGGGGGTGTTGGCAAATGTTTTTTTTGGGGGGGGGGGGGGGGGGGGGGGGGGGGGGGGGGGGGGGGGGGGGGGGGGGGGGGGGGGGGGGGGGGGGGGGGGGGGGGGGGGGGGGGGGGGGGGGGGGGGGGGGGGGGGGGGGGGGGGGGGGGGGGGGGGGGGGGGGGGGGGGGGGGGGGGGGGGGGAGGGGGGGGGGGGGGGGGGGGGGGGGGGGGGGGGGGGGGGGGGGGGGGGGGGGGGGGGGGGGGGGGGGGGGGGGGGGGGGGGGGGGGGGGGGGGGGGGGGGGGGGGGGGGGGGGGGGGGGGGGGGGGGGGGGGGGGGGGGGGGGGGGGGGGGGGGGGGGGGGGGGGGGGGGGGGGGGGGGGGGGGGGGGGGGGGGGGGGGGGGGGGGGGGGGGGGGGATGGGGGGGGGGGGCGGGGGGGGAAAGGGAAATTTTTTTTTTTAAAATTTACTCCTTCTTTTTTCCCTCCCCCTCTCCTCTCCTCCTCCCTTTTTCCCCTCCCCTTCCCCTCTTCCCCTTTAAATACAAAATTTTCTTTCTTTTAACCAACCTGTAAACCAATTTAAACCCAACCAAAAAAAATTTCCCCTTTTTTCTTTGACAACCCCAACATCTTTCCTTTTTTTTCCTTTTTTTTTCCCTCATTTTTCTTCTTTCTTCTTTAAAATTAAAAATTCTCTCTTTTTTCTCTTTTTTGGGAAGTAAACATTTTCCCCTTTTTTTCTTTTCCTTTTTTTTTTTTCCCAAAACCAAACAAAAAAAATTCCCCATTTTTTTTCCCCCCCTTTTTCTCTCCTTGGTTTCACAAAACCAAATCCCTCCCCCCTCTCTCTTTTATTTTCCCCCTTCTCCCCTTCTCACCTCCTCAAACACACTTCTCCCCTTTCCCCCAAAAAAAACAAAAAAAAAAAAACCCCCCCCCCCCCCCACCCCCACCCCCCCCCCCCCCCCCCCCCCCCCACCCCCCCCCCCCCCCCCCCCCCCCCCCCCCCACCCCCCCCCCCCCCCCCCCCCCCCCCCGAGTTTTTCAACACACTCCCCCCTCTCCCCTTTCCTTTTTATCTTTCCCCTCCCCCCTTCTCCCCTTTAAAAAAACAACAAAACCACACACAACAAAAACAACCCCCCCCCCCCCCCCCCCGACAACAAAAAATTTTTCCCCCCTTTTTCCTCCCCTTTTTTCCCCCTTTTTTTCCCCCCCCCCCTCCCCCTCTCCCCTTTCCCCCTTTTTCCCCCCCCCCCCCCCCCCCCCCCCCCCCCCCCCCCCTTCCCTTTTCCTTCCCCCCTTTCCCTCCCCCCTTTTCCCCCCCCCCCCCCCCCTTTCCTCCCCTTTTTTCTCTTCTCTCTCTCTCTCGCCCCCCCATTTTTTTTTTTCTTGTTTTTTTTTTTTTGTCTGTCTGTCTGCTGCCGTCCGCGGTGTGGTGTGTGTTTTGTGTGTGTGTCTCCCTTCCTCTCTCTCTCTCCCTCTCTCTCCCCCTCCTTTTCCCCTCTCTTCTCCCCGCCACCTAGTTTTTCCGAGCGCAGAGATCTCTTCCCTTTTTCCTGCCCTCTTGGCTCTCTCTCTCTCCTCTCTCTCCCTCTCTCTCTCTCTTTTCTCTCCCTGTCTCTCTCTTCTCTCCTCCTGGGTCTTCCCCTTCCCCCCCTCCTCTCTCTCTCTCTCTTCTCTCTCTCTCTCTCTTCCCAGCCAGTTTTTCCGACGCAGGAACTCTCCTGCTTCTCTCTCTCTCTGGCTCTCCCCTCCTCTCTCTCCTCTGGCTCCTCCTCTCTCTCTCTCTCTCTCCTCCCCTTTTCTCTCGTCTCTTCTCCTCTCTTCTTCTGGCTCTCTTCTCTCTCTCTCTGGCTCTCTCTTGGGTCTCTCTCTGTGCCGGGGATTTTTTTTTTATGTAAGGGATTTTACTGGTTTTTTTGTTGCAATTTTCCGCTTCGTAATTTAGGTTTTTTGGAAGGCTTTATCACAGCTTTTTTTATGGTTTGGTGGTTGCTTTTGTGAAAAGAACAGGAGGGGGGAGAGAACAAGAGGTAACGGGGAGGGAATGGGGGGTGGGGGGTGGGGGTGGGGGGGGGATGGTGTGATAAGGGTGGAGGAAGAATAGAGAACTCTGAACTCTCACCTGAGGAAAAGAGGGGGGGGGGGGGTATTTTATTTCATTCTTTTATATCGAGGATAATGGAATAAGCACTCATGTGCTTTTTTTTTACATCCAGTTTCCGTGTGGATGCGGTTTTGTCATTTATGTCATCCGTAATCACCGGCACACAGTGGCCTACTCTTCCGAAAAGCGGAATTGGTTTTAACGTGTGCTGAAGAGAGAAAGAGAGAAGAGAGAGAAAGAGAGAGAAGAGAGAGTGTGTCGTGTGTGGTGTGTGTGTGTTGTGTGTGTGTGTGTGTGTGTGTGTGAGTGTGTGTGTGTGTGTGTGTGTTTTGTGTGTTTGATATTTCTAGTTTATTATTAGTTGTCGTTAGCTGTGGCGATGATAATGACGATGATGTGATAATGATGAGGAAACGACGTTTCGACGTTATTCTGAAAACACATACAGTTTTATGTTGAAATATTCAACAACAACAACAACAACAAAGCAAAAACAAAAGAAAAACACTTTCTTGTTTTTTTCAGTTGGATATTCAAAACGAAGAGAGAAGAAATGGATAACAAAGAAAGACAGCTAAGGTGTTGACCTTTAGAAACAAAAATCCCCACAACAACAACAAACCAAAAAAAAAAAACCAATTTTTTTAAAAAAGATTTTGCTCGCTCAGCAAAATTCTTGCTTATTCAACTTTTCCACCGACGTAGTAAACATCATGCCCCACCTCCACCTCCACCTCCATCCCCCCCCCTCCCCCACCTCAATCATGATTTCCCTCTCCTACCCCCCCTACCCCTCACCTCCCAAGCCTCTCCACTCCTTCACCACCACCACCACCACACACACACACACACACACGTGTACACACCTCCATCGATAAGTGAAGGTCTTTCACAGGTTCAACCATCTGTCCATTAGTACAGGTCAGAAATAAAAAATTGCCTTATAGGGGGGAGGTAGGATAGCTCAGTGGTCAGAGCTCTCAGCTTTCCCCCCCAGCTAAGGTTAAGCAGCATCCGTAGGTAGCGTGGTTACCACTTGGATGGGTGACCATTAATTTGTACGCCTTGGCTTCAGTACAGTTCCCCCCCCCCCCCCCCCCCAGTTCACCCAAGCTGAAAATGGGTACCTGCCCCTCTTTTAGGGTCAGGGAAGGTAAAAGCAGCGAGGGAGAGGAGAGAGGAGATGGGCGCCACCTGCCCTCAATAATATGCTGGCCCCTTAGAGAAGCAGGGAGGCACCGTGGTCGAGTGGTTTAGGCGGTCAACTCGTGATCCAGAGGTCGCGGGTTCGATCCCCGCTCGGCTCGGTGTTGTGCCCTTGGGAAAGACACTTTACTCCTATTTTCCTCACTCCACCCAGGTGTACAAGTGGGTACCAGCTCTGCTGGGGAAGTATCTGGCGACAAGACTAGCGTCCTGTCACAGGGGTGGTGAAAAACCATCAGTTCGCTTAACGCTACAGAAACCGGGATAAGCTCCGGCTCTATGGGCCTTCTGGCTCGAAAGAACATACTTCTTTAGAGAAGCAGAGGTCTCTGATGCCTCGCCTTCCCTTACCACCGACCACATAGGTTATGGGACACCTTTAACCTGTTTATGCAGGACGAGCTTAATTGTGTAGTCACGAGCCGAGAAGCGTAGGGAGTGGAGTAATTGTTGATTGATTAATTAAGCAGGTCTTTGTTCTCCGGGGGGGGGGTGCTAATGAGACTACTTTGTGTATGGCTTGGTCAGAGTGTGTTTAGTTAGGAAGAGAGGGGGAGAGGGTAGGGGGGAGGAGTGAGAGGGAGTGTGTGTGTGTGTGGGGGGGGGGGGGAGGGTGGGGGGGGGGGGGTTAGGTGAGAGAGCAGATTAAGATGACCTCAGCTGGTTAAAGTACAGTTGGTGCTCTGTGAGTACAAAGGTGTTTGTTTGGTGGTGGTGGTGGTGGTGGTAGGTGGTGGTGGTGGTGGTGAGTAAGAGGGGGTAGGGGTGGGGGGTTGTTTGTGTAAGATGTTTGTGAGGATGTGGGTATGGGTCCAGTGGGGTGGGGGTGGTGGTGAGGGGGGGGGGGGGGTGGGGGTGGGTGTTGTGTGATTTATAACAGTTTCACTTTAGTTTGCTTTGATATTGTTTTTAAACACACACACACACACACACACACACACCACACACACACACATACACCAACACGCGCGCTCGCACACAAACACATATACACACACATACCACACACACACACGCACACACACACACACACACACACACACACACACACACAGGCAGACAGGAACAGACTAGACAGAGAAAAAAAAAATCAAAACCCAGTTTCTTTTATACTCAAATATTTAAAACCAAAAAGCTTCTTTTATTTTTTAAAAAGTCAGCTAACTTAAAAAGAGCAAAACAAAAATCGAAACGACCATAAAAAAAAGAAAAAAAGAAAGAACGTACTCAACCTCACGCCCACCACAAAAAAGTCAACAAACTCCATCAAAAAAAAAAGAAAAGACAGAAAAGGAAAAAATAGAATAAGCTCTCCCCCTCCTCCCCCCCCCCCCCCAAAAAAAAAAAAAAACACCCCAAAAACAAACACATAAAAAGCAGTACATGCTTTTATAACACCTAAGGCTTTTGTTCAACAACCCTTAACCTTCGCAATCCCATCCCTCCCCCTTTCCCCCCAACACACACACACACAACACACACACACACCTAAACTCCACAATCACATCCATCTATCCGCCATCCATCCATCCATCCATCTACCTCATCTATCTAACCAACGGCCCCCATTGATTAAAAAAAAAAAAAGAACAGAACAGAACAGAAAAAATGCCACCATCCTCTTCTCTCCCCCCCCCCCCCCCCCCCCCCCCCCCCCCCCACCTTCCCCCCATATGGGGGAGATAATCCTCTTTTGTTTCCTCTTCTCCCCCCCCCCCCCCCAACCCTCTCCATTATTATATGCTCTTTGACGTTCCCGGGGACGACTGAGAGCTTAAGGCTTAAGCTCGGGAGCGAGAGCGAGTTTCTTCCCTTAGATGCTGATGTCTTTTTGTTTT
>CM054141.1:15254822-15257322 GCA_028751875.1 Rapana venosa | reverse complement strand
GGGGGGGAGGGGGGAGGGGGGTTGTAGTGGTTGACCTTTACCCGCATCTGCTGTGAAAAGGACAAATAAAATAAAATCACCACAATTTTAAAAAAAATTAAAACCCCCAAAATTTCTATTTCCTAAGGATGGGCTGGAAACAGTTATTAGCTAGCCCCTTTCCATATAAGGAAAACTGCAATCGAAACTTTTCCACCTTTGTTTCCTATAAAAACCAGGTAACGTAATAAAAAAAAAAAAATTTAAACACAAAAAATGGAGAAAAGAAAATCGGCATTTTTTTCAATTCTAACCCTGCACGTACTACATCTCTCTGGTAACTGTTTATTTTACGTGTTATCATCTGTGTGTGTGTGTGTGTGTGGTGTGTGGGGGTGTGGTGTGTGTGTGTGTACGTGTGTGTGTTATGTGTGTATGTGTTGTCGTGTGAGTGTGTGTTTCGTTGTGTGTGGTGTGTGTGTGTGTTGTGTTTTGTTTGTGTGTGTGTGCTGTGTTTGTGTTGTGTGGTGTAGTGTAGTGTAGTGCGTGTGTGTGTTGTCGTGTGTGTGTGTGTGTGTTGTATGTGTGTGTGGTTGTGTGTTCCTGTAACTTTCTTACGTTTAATCACTTTTGTGTGTGTGTCTGTGTGTGTGTGTCGCGTAACTTTCTTACGTTTTATCACCTTGTGTGTGTGGGTGTGTGTGTGTGTGTATGTGTGTGTGTGTGTGTGTGTGTGGTGTGACTCAGGGAGTAGATTTGTTTTTCTCTCTCTTCAAGCTTACGTATCGTCAATACCTTGATTAGAAAAAACGTAAGGTGTGTACGCCAAACGAAAGACAGACAGACAGACAGACAGACAGACGGGATGATAAATCTGTCAATGATTGCGTCATTAGAATGTCTGCGAAGGTGAAGTTAAAAAGAACGGAAAAAAAATAAAGAAGAAAATAAAAGAAAGAAAAAAGAAAATAGAAAGAAAGAAACAAAAGGAAGAAAGAAAGAAAAGGAAAGTAAAAGGAAGGGAAAGGAAAGGAAGGGAAGAAAGAAAGAAAAGAAAAGACAAGGGAAGCAAAAAAAGACAGACAGAAGGAAAGAAAGCAAGAAAGAAAGAAAGAAAAAGAAAGAAAGAAAAGAAAAGGAAAAAAGGAAAGAAAGGAAAGGAAAGAAAGAAAGAAAGATAGACAGACAGACAAACAGACAGACAAAAAGAAAGAAAGAAAGAAAAAAAAGACAGAAAAGAAAAGAAAAAACAAAGAAAATAGACAAGACAAGACAAGACAAGAAAGAAAGCAGAATAAGAACGATACAAACCAACCAATAACAACAACAAAAACCCAAAAAAAACCCCAAACAAAAAAGAAATTAAATCTTTACATTGCTGAGAAAGCAGAGCTGGGTAAAAAAAAAATACACTGACTGGTTTTATTGAACATGACTCTCACGCGGTAGATACGGTTAGGGTGTGGGTTTTTTTAATAAATATATTATTTTGAGTTTTGGGTGGGGGGGGGGGGGGGGGGGGTGTTTTTTCTGATGGTGGGTTGGGTTTTAACTTTTACGGCTGGTACGAAATTACTGATATCACGCGCTGGTACTTGTTCGTGAGTGGTGTGTGGGTGGGGGGGGGGGGGGGGGACAAAACAAAAAAAACACTGCCGTAAATTGTATGTCGACGCACGCGCATGCACGCATGTTTTAAGACACACAGGTAGACAAAAGTCGAAATACAACAGTTTGCGCCGGTTAGGCCTACTCGCTGTGTGTGTGTGATGTGTGTGTGGTTTTGTGTGTGTGTGGTGTGATGATTGTTGTCTGTCTGTGTGTCGCTCTTCTGTAACTAATTTATCCTCTCTCTCTCCCTCCCTCCCCCTCCTCTCTCTCTCTCTCTCTCCTCCTCCCCTCCCCCTCCTCCTCCTCCCTCCGTCTCTCTCCCCCTCTCTCCCCCTCCCTCCCTTTCTCCCCCTCCCTCTCTCTCCCACAATTATATACACACACGCACGCACGCGCGCGCGCGCGCGCACAAAACACACACACACACACCACGGAGAGAGACAGACAGACATACACAGTCAGACAGAGACAGATACACAGACCGATAGACTGAGACAGACTGACAGACAGACAGACAGACCGATTTAGCCTTGAGACTGGACGAGTTCAATGATCAAAGAATGACAACCAGACAGACAGACAGACCGACAGATAGAAAACACACGCACACACACACACACACACATAGAGTCAAACCAAAAATACTTTTGACAAGTTAATTGAACGAGAAATAAACTTTTACAGCCCTGCCCCCCCCCCTCCCCCCCCCCCCCCCACCCACTCCCCCCCCATCCTATCGTCCTCTCCTCCCCCCCCCCCCCCCCACCCCAGCAAAAAAAAAAAAAAAAACTCTTTCATAACCAAATCTTACTTTGCATGACTCGACAACAATCTGGACTAGTGCGAATGTCCTTCGCATCAAGTACCAACTCGAAAATTATAGCATCCTAAAGCTAAACCCTCTTCAGGT
>CM054141.1:15209822-15229822 GCA_028751875.1 Rapana venosa | reverse complement strand
CGCGCTCATCAGTCTCTGTCACCACACACACACCACACACACACACGAGAGACATCTGTTGTCTCGCACTGATTGCAACCCGCTATCTTTCGAACAGAGGCAACCAACGCGAAGGACTGCAAGATATACTGTGTTCATCATACGCCAGCTGTCCTCACAAACGAAAAGAATAGCTCAGAAAATAGAGAGAGAAAACACCGTTGACAGTCTCAATACCTCATAACGTATTCGTTTTTCTAAGCCAAACAATTGGGGCGACACGTGTGCATTTTCCGCTCGCTATCATTTTCGCTTCTATTATACATTCATAGAAAAGCAGTCAACGGTGTCGCGAAAGAGCGAATCAACAGCTGACAACACTCTTTATTAAGTCTGCCCAGAAGCTGTAACTGAAAGTTAACTTGTGAGGAGGGAAAGAAACTGAGAAGTCTTTCTGTGGAGATAGAACCATTTTGGAAGAAAAATAAAACTTCTAAAAATACCTTTTCCGAGTTAAATTACTGCCACAAACTTTTTTCTTTTGCCAACACGAAGGAGGAAACAACTGTGTTTTGCACTCTTTCGTTGAGAAATCAGATACGGTTCAGGAAAAAAAAAAAAACACCACAAGGAAAGCAGACGACAAATAAACAGAGGTGGAAAGGAGAACAATCGCCTTCTTTTGTCCGTCAGCGAAGTGTTAGATTGCTGAAGGCGTGGTAGCACCTCAGACACTGATAACTTCAAACTGCCAGCCAGCCTCCCCGCCGTGCGTGGAGCCAGACAAAATAAAAGAGAGCGGAAAACAGTGGACTGCACAGTCTGTCAGTGCCAGTGCGTCGCTGCACGCGAAGGGACTCCTTCTTTCGTCTGTCGTGGTAATCTCAGGAACTCTGAAGACTTGACTGAAAACTTTCAAAAGTTCCTGCCGCAACCGGAGAAGACTTGGATACTATAAAAACGTGACCCAAAAAAAAAAAAAGTTAACAACAGAAGAAGACAACGAACAGGAAGATGGCACCTAGCAGACGTGAGGTGTGCACCTTTGTGGTGGTGCTGTGTGGCTTGGTTCTTTTGAGCCGGGCACAGACCAGTGACATCACTTACTCCATCAAAGAGGAACTGGCTCCTGGATCTGTCCTGGGTTACATCATCGACGACTCCGATCTGAGACGAAAGGTAAGTTTTTTTTGTTGGTGGCAGTCTTCTTGTTGTTAGATAGTGGTTGTACTGTTTGGTTTTGTTGAAATGAATTATGACTAGCGCCATCAGAAATGTTTCAACGAATCACGACTGTAGTCACCATGATTATAATCATCAGCGTCCGTTGTTAAGACGTCTGTCAGTCTGTCTGTCTGTCTGTCTCTCTGTCTGTGTGTCTGTCTGTCTCTCTCTCTCTCTCTCTCTCTCTCTCTCTCTCTCTCTCTCTCTCTCTCTGTGTCTCACTCCTCATCTCTCTCACCCACTTACTCACACACACACAAACACACACACACAACACACACACTTTCTCTCTCTCTCTCTTCTCTCTCTCTCTCTCTCTCTCTCTCTCTCTCTCTCTCTCTCTCTCTCTCACACACCACACACACAACACACACACACACACACACACACAAGTGCATGTTTGTAGCAAAACTCTATCTCTCAGTTGAAAAAAAATTTCGGGGAAATTGTTATCTGTTACATAGAATTCTTTGATAAGAAGGCACTGACTCTTCATATAAATATATAGCAATCAAGTTTCATTTCCTGAGAATCTAAAACATTAATTTATTTTGTATTTGTACCTATTCTTTCATCATTAAACAATCGATTTATTTATTCATCTATTTATTTATTTATTTATCCATTCACTTATTTACGTACAGGTGGGCCCTGATGAGTTGAGCAATTTGCGGTTCAGTTTCTTGACGACCGGCAACCCGAACAGCAAATACTTCTCTGTGGACACCAAGACAGGGGTGTTGTCTGTGGCCACCCGTATCGACAGAGAAACTGTCTGCAGCTTCCGCCACGATTGTCTCTTGTCGGTAAGTTGTTCTCTCTGCGTGTGTGTGTGTGTGCGTGCGTGTGTGTGTGTGTGTGTGTGTTTGTGTGTGTGTGTTGTGTGTGTGTGTGTGTGTGTGGCGCGCGCGTGTGAGAGAGAGAGAGAGGGGGTGGAGTTAGAGTGTGTGTGTGTGAAGAGAGAGAGAGAGAAGAGAGAGAGAGAGGGAGTGTGTGTGTGTGTGTGTGTGTGGTGGTGTGTGTGTGTGTGTGGTTTGTGTGTTTGTATGTGTGTGTAAGAGAGATGGAGTTAGAGAGAGTGATAGTGTTTTTTATTTTATTTTATTCTTTTTTATCGAGGATAATGGAATAAGCGCTTATGTGCTCTTTTACATCTAGTCCCCGTGTGTATGCGGTTTTGTGATTTCTGTCATCTGTTCCCACCGGCACACAATGGCCTACTCTTACGAAAAACGGAACACGTTTTAACGTGTGCACAAGATGCTCTGCGTGCGTTCGCACACGAGGCCTCAGTTTATAGTCTCATCCGAAGGACTCTGCCTTTGTGTGTGTGGTGTGGTGTGTGTGTGTGTGGTGTGTGTGTGTGTGTGTGTGTTGTGTGTGTGTGTGTGTGTGTGTGTGTGTGTGTGTGTAGAGTTTAATCGAATATGTATAACAA
Organism: Rapana venosa; assembly: GCA_028751875.1. Classification (NCBI taxonomy): domain Eukaryota; kingdom Metazoa; phylum Mollusca; class Gastropoda; order Neogastropoda; family Muricidae; genus Rapana; species Rapana venosa. The sequence goes on along the minus strand of CM054141.1, from coordinate 15,227,181 downwards.
CAGGACTTGGACGCATGTTTCATAAGCCACAATAAAAATAGAATACTGATGAGAACGATAGAAATATGATGGCGATGACGTAGATGCGGGTTCGAACTATAGGATACTTAGTACAGCAACAATAATTAATAACAACAATGTGATAAAACATCCTCTCCCTCCCTCCCCCCTCTCTCTTTCCTCTCTCCTCTTCTCTCCTCCCTTCCCTCCCTCCCTCCCCCTCTCTCCTCTCTCTCTCCCCCCCTCTCTCTCTTTCTCTCTCCCCCTCCCCCTCTCTCTCCCTCCCTCCCCCTCTCTCTCTCTCTCCCTCACCCCTCTCTCTCCCTCCCCCTCTCTCCTCTCTCCCTCCCCCTCTCTCTCCTCTCCCTCTCCCCTCCTCTCTCCCTCTCCCTCCCTCTCTCCTCCTCTCCCTCCCTCTCCCCCCTCTCTCTCTCTTCCTCTCTCCCTCCCTCTCCCCCCTCTCTCTCTCCTCTCTCTTTCTCTCTTTTCTCTTCTCCCTCCCCCTCTCTCCCTCTCTCTCTCCTCCCTCTCTCTCTCTCCCTCTCTCTCTCCCTCTCCCTCTCCCCCTCCCTCTCCCTCTCTCTCCCCCCCCCTCCCTCTCCCCCGCTCTCTCTTTCTCTTTCCCTCTTTACTCTCTCTCTCTCTCTCTCTTTCTCTTTCTCTTTACTCTCTCTCTCTCCCCACCCCTCCTCTCTCTCTCTCACAGGTGAGCGCCGTGGTACAGTCAGAGCTCGGCCCTTTCTTCCACATCATCAACGTTCAGGTGGAGGTGAGGGACGTGAACGACAACACCCCGACCTTCTCCCAGCCCCATTTCCACATCACCATTCCCGAAGACGCCGCCCTGGGCCGAACCTTCCCTCTGCCCACAGCTTTCGACCGTGACACGGGCCGCAACAACACGGTAAGGATTGCTTGAAGAAGGTGTGGGACCAGTGTTTGTTGTGTTGTGTTGTGTTGTGTACCTACGTGTGGTTTTATGTATGTGTGTGTGTTTTAGTGTGTAGGTGTGTGTGTGTGTGTGTGTGTTGTGTTTTAGTGTGTGTGTGTGTACTCACACATATATATATATTTTTTGTTGTTGTTGTTTGTTTTGTTTGATTGTTTGTGTGTGTGTTGGAGGGGGGGGGGTGTCTCTGTGTGCGTGTGTTCGGGGGGGGGGGGGTGAGGAATGAGAGTGTGTGTTGGGGGGTTGAGTGAGTGTGCATGTCTGTGTGTGTTTGGGGGGAGGGGGGAGTGAGTGTGTGTGTGTGACCGTTTGTCTGTGTGACCGTTTGTATGCATATCTATACATTCTTTTGTTCATTTTGTTTGTTTGTAGGTGTGTGTGTGTGTGACCGTTTGTGCATGTGTGTGTGTCATTGTGTGTGTGTCACTCTGTGTGTGTGCATTTTGTGTTTTTACTTCGAAAGATTTATGTTTTTTGGAACAGTCATGATGAATGTTACATTAGAATCAAGTTTAACTCCCTCAACAGTATATACTCTCCTATTGGTTCTTTAGCTTTTTGCTGCTGTTCTTGAGGAGTTTACTTTTGGGTTTTTTTGCGGTCTTTTCTTTGTTGTTTTCCACCATCTAAGCCAAAAAATAAGGTCGATGTTAAGACAAGCAAACAACTTATGAAGAAGAAAATGGATGAGACACAAAAACAAAAAAATGCCCAAACCCCATCAAATAAGGCTTCTCTCTTTACTTAGAAAGAACCTTTACATCTTCTTTCTCCTCCTGCTCCTCCTCTTCTTATCCCTCTTTTTCTTTCTTTCTTCTTTGCAATTTCTTTTCTTCTTTTTTCTTCTTTTTTTGCTTCTTTTTCTTCTTTCTTTGTTTTCTTCTTCTTCTTTTTCTTCTTCTTCTTCTTTGCACTTTCTTCTTCTTCTTCTTCTTCTTCTTTCTTCTTCTTCTTCTTCTTCTTCGTCGTCGTCGTCTCTTCTTCTTCTTCTACGTCCTCTTCTTCTTTGCACTTTCATTTCTCATCTTTTTCTTCTCTTGCCTTTCTTTTCTTCGTTTTTCTTCCTCAGTGAAGTCTTTGTTTTTCTTTTTTTTTTTCCTGAAAGAGCTTTTTGCTACAAGATGGGGAGGTGAAGTCTCTTAACTCCTTTTTTTTTGGTTGTTGTTGTTGTTCTATCTTTCCTTTGACTTGTTTATTCTCCTCGTGGGTTTTTGCTCTCTCAGCCCTCCTCCATCTTATCTCCTTTTTCTTCTTGTATTACTAAATTACTTTTTTTCTTTTTTAGATAAACCTACAGGGTTGTTTTAGAGAGAGGTTTTTTATGGTTTTGTTTGGACAGTGTTTTTAAGATTTTGGGGTGGGGTTTTTTTTTGGGGGGGGTTGTTTACTATTATATATATGCCCAAAGTCCATCCGTCTTTAGTCTGTTGAGGTTTTTTGTTGTTGTTGTTTTTATATTTTCTGTATGTTGCACAGGAGTCGAGTACATGTTGTTTTCCTCATCTGGTAAGATGGCTTGGTTTGCAGACTGGAGTGAACACATAACTCCTGTAGCCCACCCCCACCCCTTCCTTTGTAACTGTTAACTAGTCACTGCTACATATAATCCATCATATGTTATGTGTGTTTGTATATATATATATATTAATCCTACAACAGAAGTCTTTTGTTTCTTTGTGTGTGGGTTATAATATACAGTGTATCACGCAACAGTGGGGAAGTCTGCTATATTTCTCTCTTTTTTTTTTCTTCACGGTTAAGGAAAAGGTTCGTGGAGAGAGAGGGAGAGAGAGAGAGAGAGAGAGAGAGAGAGAGAGAGAGAGAGAGAGAGAGAGAGAGAGAGAGAGAGAGAGTTGTATCAATATTTTAGTTTGTTATCTAAATACCTACTTAATGCTTTTTTTTCAAAACAATATCAATTCTGACTTAACAAACAAACCCCGTTTTCTAAAAGGCAGTGTTTGTTTTCTTCTGTTCTGAAATTAAAATTTTATTTTCAACAAAACAGAACAGAACTTAAGCCACACACAAAAAACACCAGAGTTAAAACTTTTGGTGTTATTGTTTGTTTGGTTTTTTAATCAAAGCTCCAGCTAAAAATACCCGTTATTACAAAACCGTTATGTTTTGGTCTCGAAGAGGAAACAGGAGTTTAAAAAAAATAACAACGAGAAAACGACAACCACCCACACGTCCATAGAGCGTGCGTGTGTGATGCTTAACTTACGATACAAAAGAGATCGCGTTTCGCGTTGTATTTCGCCTCCGTGTCTTTCTTGGCTAAAGTTTCGCTATTTCTGTGTTAGGCGTAGGCGTTCGCAATCGACGTTAAGTCTTTTATATGTATGTCTTTTGTAACCGTTAAGAAATGCGCTGGTAATCGGGTTTTACTTAAGTGGTTCAATAGAAACCCCAAACCAAAAAAAAAGAATGTTGGGAAGAGGGGTTGCTGCTATCGTTTTAAACTACGGTGGTAGATCAAAGTCGTAGAAAAATAGATTTCAGTTATCGTCAAGGATTACATATTATTTTGAAGCTAAAATAGTGATGCATACTGTTTCAAACATTGCGAAACTAGACTGAAAGTATTGGGCCACTTTCGGCAGGTAATGTAATTTGGTAATAACCATTTATGGCTGTTTTCTTTCTTTGATAAACCATTTATTCTACAGTTGTACTCTTTTTTGGGGGGAGAACTATTTATAGTTTACTTCTGTAATAACTTTCGAATTTTGAACAGTTACATCATAAGCGAACATGTAGGTAAGACCTGATAATCATGACTTCCCATTCTCTGACGTGATCACATTTCATCATTGATATCAGCAGAACTTTCAGAAATGTGATATCCCAAAGCAATGATCTCTTGTGCATAATGAGCGTTCTTGGTGCTAAATCGTCTTTATAGTGGCGAGGGTGGGTGTGTTTTTTACAATCTTTTCTTGCTGGTTAAATATTATCCCATAGAAGTACAGTCCAGTCACCCCTCAAGGCTGTAGGTAGCTAGGTGGTATAGGAGACAAACAAGTGTATCGTGTGCCCTGGTTTAAAGCCTCCTCGTGACTAGCAACAACCTTGGTGCCTATACTAACGGAGACGGAGTCTTCGTTCTCTCCAGCAAGACTTAATTCTGAAACAGCGATTCTCTTTGAGATGGTAAAGGAATATCATTTTCCGTCCTTTGATCAAAACGAAATGGTGTCTACTCTTGCCAGACGAATTATGTACGTTGATATATATTTTTTTTGGTCTTCTTCTTTTTCTTTTTTTGGTTAGTTAAAGGAATGTGTTCATTTTTCAGCCTTTTTTTAACAGCAGGAAAATGTGTATTTTATCTAAATGAATGATTTTACTTTTTTCCGTTTCTCTTTTTAAAGGATAAACGAATGCTGATATTTTTTTTATTTCGGGAGGGGGGGGGGGGAGGACTGAAGCCAAAACGATAACATTATTGTTTAAGCTTCTAAAAATTAATGAGATACATTGCTATTTTGGGGGGAATAGTTGTGAGCCTGGAAGCACAATCTTTTAGGAGTGGATTGATGTCGTGTACGGGGGGAAAAAATAATTCCAGCCACTTTCTATAAAGTTTTAATGTCCTTAATCTCTTTCTCGTTGTAGGCGTTTACTTTCAACAACGAACGATTGAGAGAGAGAGAGAGGAGAGAGATGAGAAGAGATGAGTGAGGACAGAGAGAGAGAGAGAGGAGAGAGAGAGAGGGGGGGGGGGGTGGAGAGAGAAGTGAGAGAGTGGGGTGAGGGAGGGTGGGGGGGGCATACAGGCGGACAGAGAGACAAATTGCGTCATATTCAACCGGCAGTGCGTAAAAAAGCCGTACACCATTCTTTTTTCTTTTTCTTTTTTTCTTTTTTTTTTTTTGGGGTCTGCGTTGTTCTGGAGTCTGGGACAGCTCTCCAGTTGAAGATCACGGCCTATCGGAAAATAACTGGCTGCGACAGACACAGACACCGGGAGGAAAGGTTATCATCTTCGCAGGCTGCAGACAGTCACCTACCTGATACGCATGCCAAGGACATGGAGGTTTCCATAATCAATGCCAGAATAAGGCCACTCCCCTTCGCCCAGAAGACTCGAGCATCTTGAGGGGGGTTGAGGGAAAGAAAAACATCAATTTCGTCAGCGAAACGAAATATGACATGTATGGGAAGAGGGGAAGGGGGATGGTGAGAGGCGTCTTGTGTTGTTTCTATTTGCAAACGCGAAGAAAGCGCGGGTCGAATTTTGAATTTTAAAGTAGAAGGGATCTTTGCTACCGTCTGGAATATCCAATTTCGAGATGATGTGGACAAAAACAAACATAGATGTTGCAATTCCACAGACAGACTGGCGAGCTATTGCTCTTGAGTATATCCCTTTTTTTTGCCCTCTGTCAAATGAAAAAAAGAGTTTTAAAAAAACAACAAAATTGTGTTTTATTTGAAAATTGTAAAAGTGTATTATGTAGAACATCAGCTCTGCTTTCAGTTAAAATTTTTTTTAAAAACACACACAAAACCCGCGCACGTGCGCGCGCGCACACACACACACACACACACACACACACACACGCGCGCGCGCGCGCGCGCGCGCGCGCGCGCACACAGGGGGAGAGAGAGAGAGAGTTTCTTGGTCTTTAAAATAAAAATGGAGTTACCCACACTCAAACAGCTTTACAGACATATTCCATAATAATTATACTGATATCTACTTCTTTATATGTTTTGCTGTGTTTCTTTTCCGCGTGATTACCCTGTGATATTGAAAAAAAAAAGACTTGGGTGAAAGGATAATTGTATCGTATATAACTGAAGTATATCACTCAGTCATATTGCTATCTCATATATTTTCCCCTTGTGTGGTTTTTTCCCCCTCCATTTCCGTTTCTTAACCTGTTTGGAATGCTATTATTCTGTTTACTTACATTTTGTGAGTTTGGTCCTTTTTTTGGCACGTTCTTGCTGGTGTTTAGGCAGCCGTTATTGGTCTTCGGTGGCAAATATACGCTAGGGGGATGCCAAGGGAAGAGTCAGAGCCTCAAAAATTCTTGCTTGCTTGCCAATCCTTGAATTAACACAGCTGTGTAGAAATTGTGCCATATTAGTTTTCTTGTTATTTTTACCATCGCTACCATCATCGGTTTTCATAGACATGTGTAAGCTTTTACTATATGTAGGTCTTCTTGCTTTGGGGGGGTTAATGTTTACACTCTCCTTTGACTTGTGTTTCGCATGGCCGTATTGTTCAATGGGAATGATTATGGGTGAAGTTTGCAAGGGTGTGTATGCGAGCATGCAGGTGTGTGCTTATGCGCAGAAGAAAATATCGAAGCATTGCTATCATCATCATCATTATTATTATTGTTATTATTATTATTTTCTATAATTCTGCCATGTCTTGAAATCAAATGTACCTAATGGTATTGCTGCCTATATGCATGTATGCACGATATGTATCAGCCTGTTCATTTCCCACGAAGTTTTGGCATAACAAAAGATCTCTGTCCCTAATCTGTCCGTCTGTCTTTGTCTGTCTATCTATATATCTGTCTCTGTCTCTCTGTCTCTCTGTCTGTCTCTATCTATCTATCTCTATCTATCTCTATCAATCTATCTCTATACATCTATCTCTCGCTATCTGTCTATCTCTATCTATCTCTATATATATATCTATCTCTCTGTCTATCTCTCTCTCTCTCTCTCTCTCTCTCTCTCTCTCTCTCTCGCCATGTGCGATGTCAACGCACTCGCTGTCTTCTACCGTATGTAGCCAGATACACGGCGTAATGTTTATGAATGCCGAGTTTCACTCTGTATCGATTTTCTGCATGTTTGACGCAGGACAGTGTGTGCGTGTGTGCTCGCGCACGCGCGCGTGTGTGTGTCTGTGTCTGTAAGTCTGAGTGTGTTGGAAGGTGGGTGTTGATTGGTTGGTTGATTTTGTTTTTCATATCCAGGTTTTGTCAAATATTCTGATGTAAATTTGAGAGGACAAATTAATTTAAGAACTACAAAATAGGCATTAATTCATACTTGAAATTTTTTTTTAACGACCCTCCCTCTCTCTCTCTCTCTGTCTCTCTCTCTCTATGTCAACTATGTTGATTATGGAAACAGATGACAGAATTTACAAAACCGCATACACACGGGGACTCGATGTAAAAAAAAAGCACATGAGTGCTTATTCCATTATCCTCGATATAAAAGAATAAATATACAAAATAATAAAATCTCTCTCTCTCTCTCTCTCTCTCTCTCTCTCTCTCTCTCTCTCTCTCTCTCTCTCTCGATACAGATTAGTCTGATTTCACTGTTGTTTGAATCAGAGTAACACTAATCCCGCTCCACTGTCGGATAATTAACTTTGCCAAACGAAGGACTAATGAGCTAACAGTGCACTGGTAACGAGGTGACAGCCCTGACACGGCCTCTGTGGTTTGCGGCGGCTATAAACAAGTATCAATGATACGCCCCGGAGTGGCTAACGGCAAAGCTGTGAAGCTGTCTATTCATCCATACTCGGGCTTACTGATCATATCTATCTATCTATCTATGCTGTTTATGGTATTGTGACAGATCAGAGACATAGCGAACAAGAATGGGAGCTCACATAATGGAGAGACTAATTAACCGGAACTGGGGTGTGTAGATTGAGAATGTAGCCAAGGTCGTGATGACTATGGTGGTGGTGGTGGTGGTGGTGGTGGTGGATGATGATGATGATGATGATGATGATGATGATGATGATGACATAAAGTGCGAAGAAAACGATGTAGATGGTAAAACTAAAAATAATGGCTTGACTCTTTGCTGACACACACACACAAACCGAGACTGCTGCTGCTGCTTTCACTGCGTGTAAATATAATAACGATACCTATACACAATTTTACAACACTTATAATGAAGAAAGAAAAAACTAGAATAAACCAATCACAATCACAGATAAAATAACCATGTTGAATATGATGATGACGATAATCACGTCCTTGATACTGAACCTGACCAAAACGTAATATTACAACAGCAGCAGACAGATGAATGAATATCGTTTCGCAATAATGACAATGCTGACGATGATACCACAACAATGAGGTAACCGTTGACCAGATTATTGTGAGCAGTATGCAGACACAACACTACTGATGATGATGATGATGATGATGATGATGACGATGACGATGACGACAACGATGATGATAATGATGATGACGATGACGACAACGATGATGATAATGATGACGATGAAGACGACGATGATGACGATGATGATGATGATGACGGTTATTTTGGTCGGCAGGTGAGGGACTATTTTCTGGCGTCGGGACAGCGAGGGCCTTTCTCTCTACGCACGGCCACAGACGACGCCGGCAACATGCAGACGGCCCTGCAGCTCGTGCGGGAATTGAACCGCGAGGACACGGCCTCCATCACGGTATGTCTGGGCCAACGGGACGTGTCCTTCCTTCCTTCCTTTTCTCTTGAAAAGATAACCGTTTTCTCTCTCTCTCTCTCTCTCTCTCTCTCTCTCTCTCTCTCTCTCTCTCTCTCTCTCTCTCTCTCTTCTCTCTCTCTCTCTCTCTCTCTCTCTCTCTCTCTCGCGTGCCGAAGTCGGATGCGCTGGGCCTGGCTTGTCAGGCGCTTAACGGCAGCGTGACGCATTTTCGCTTCTTTGTCTTGAAAAGATAACCGTTCTCTCTCGCGTGCCGAAGTCTGGGCCTGACTTGTCAGGCGCTTATTGGCAGCGTGACGCATTTTCGCTCATACTTATAACAACGTTAGTTGAGCGTTTGAGGAAGAAGAAGAAGAAGAAGAAGAAGGTGGTGGTGGTGGTGGTGGTGGTGGTGGTGGTGAAGTGTTGTACTTAACGCACACCCGGTGTTTTAAAAGTCTGCAGGGGAAAATCGTTAGAAGGGGGAAAAAGAGAAGAGAGCAAATTGTTGTTGTGAACAAGAACAGATGTGCGAGAGAATGAAAGTGAATGTTTTGTTGTTGGTTTGGGGTTGGGTTTTTCTATAGAAAAAGTAAAAGGAAGGAGCTTGAAAATATGGAAGTGAATGGGGATTCCAAAAGGAGAGAGAGAGAGAGAGCTGTCTGTCATTGCTGAGAGCATTATGGAAGGCGTGATAATGGGCGTGGTGGTGGTGGTGGTGGTGGTGGTGGTGGTGGTGGTGGATGGAGGATGGTTGTGGGGGAGGTTGTGTGTGGTGTGTTGTGTGTTATTGTGTGTGTGTGTGTGTGTGTGTGTGTGTGTGTGTGTGTGTGTGTGTGTGTGTGTGTGTCCGTTCTAGTCGTGAGTGCGTTTACAGTTACATGCCAATCTACAAAATTTTGAATGAAAGTTTTCAAAACCTAAAGGCAGGTCTACATACATGTGTGTATGTATATACACACACACAGACTCACTCACACAGACACACACACATGGTCTCACACACACACACACAGTCACACAGTCCTTCGGATGAGACTATAAACCGAGACCCCGTGTGCGAACGCACGCAAAACATCTTGCGCACACGTTAAATCCTGTTCCGCTTTTCGTAAGAGTAGGCCATTGTGTGCCGGATGGGAACAGATGACAATTTACAAAACCGCATACACACGGGGACTGGATGTAACAAAGCAATAAGTGCTTATTCCATTATCCTCGATATAAAAGAATAAAATAAAATGAATAAGATACAATAAACAAACACACAAACACACACACACATACAGTAGTATACACAAACACACAAACATACACACAAACACACACCCAAACACACACACACACACACACTCTCTCTCTCTCATCTCATCTCAGCCTACAAGAAACACTCCCAATAAATATATGTGAGTCTCATACCTCGCTTCCTCATCAATTCCACGCCTTTCTCATCATCTCGTTCCTAGGTGTTAGTGGGAGCCAGAGACGGTGGCAGGCCTCCTCTGACGGGTACCCTGACGGTCCATGTGGATGTAGCAGACGTCAACGATAACTACCCCATCTTCGACAAGTACGCGTACAATGTCAACGTGTCTGAAACCACCCGTATGACCGACCCTTTGGTCAAGGTATGTGTTGTGTGTGTGTGTGTTGGCTGTAGTGTGTGTGTGGTGTGTGGATGTTGTGTGATGTTGTGTTGTGGGGGGGGGGGGGGTGTGGGATGTGTGGTGGTGTGTGGGTGTATGTGTTGGAGTGTGTGTGTGTGTGGTGTGTGTAGGTGTGGTGGGATGTATGTTTGGTGTGTGTGGGGTGGTGTGTGTGTGTGGTGTGTGTGTGTGGTGTGTGGTGTGTGGTTGGTGTGTGTGTGTGTGATATAGTGTGGTGTGTGGAATGCAGGATGGTTTAGTTTGTGTTGTTGTGTGATGTGGTGTGTTGCGTGGGGTGTGTCAAAAGTTAGTATAGTGTGATGTATGTGTGGTGTGGTGTGGTTGGTATATGTGTGTGTGTGTTGGTGTGTGTGATATGTGTGTGTGTGTGAAATGCAGGATGGTTTAGTTTAGTGTTGTTGTGTGATGGTGGTGTGTTGCGTGGGGTGTGTCAAAAAGTCTGGTATAGTGTGATGTATGTGTGGTGTGGTGTGGTATAATGTGGTGCGTGTGTGTGGCGTGGTTGGTGTGGTGGGGTGTATGTGTACATGGTGTGATGTATGTGTGGTGGTGATGTGGTGTGGTGTATGTGTGGTGTGTGGCACGGTGTTCTATGTCGTACTGTATACTGTGCAGTATTTTGGGGGATTGTATCCTCGTGTTATAGTCTTTTGTGCTGTGCCTCTCTCTCTGTGCTTACGTTGTATTCAGTCAAGTCACCTCAGACATGTCTGTGCCCTGTGTAGGCTCAGTGTTAGGTAAGACTTGAGAAAGGACAGGAGAGAGAGAGAGAGAGGAGAGAGAGAGAGAGAGAGAGAGAGAGAGAGAGAGGAAGGAGAGAAGACAGACAGACAGACAGACGAAAGATCGGAGAGAGAGAGTGGGAGACAGACAGACAGAAAGATCGAGAGAGAGAGAAAGAGGGAGACAGACAGAAAGAGGAGAGGAGAGAGAGAGAGAGAGAGAGAGAGAGAGATAGGTAGACAGACAGAGGGAGAGAGAGAGGGGGATAGAGAGAGAGAGAGAGAGAGAAAGAGAGAGGAGAGACAGAGAGAGAGGGAGAGAGAGAGAGCTCTCAACATCCCCTCCTGTGTTTTTCAAAAGATGCTTTCTCTTTCCTCACCCAATTCAGCTAGTGGCTCCTCTCTCTTAGACAGAGACATTCGTCATCTGTGTATTACATTCCAAAGGCGAGGAAAATGGAGGGAAAGGGAGGGAGGGGGGGGGGTGAGGGAACCGGCGCGAAAGGGCACGGTCACGTGATCGGTCATGTGACTCCCTGTGTACCACAATGCACTGGGCTTGGCCTTCTGACCCACGGGGTCATCCATATTTGTCAGCGATGCTATGCCCCCCCCCCCCCCCCCCCCCCCCCACCAAGTTGGCTTTGTTGTTAATCTTCTCATTTATCTTCTCCCTGTTGGGGTGGGGGGTAGGGGGGTGTTGCGGGGTTTTTTTTTTGTTTTTTTTTTTTTTGTTTCTTTTATTTATCTTCTTTTTTTTTTCGTTTTTTGTTCGTTGTGTATCTATCCCCCTTTTTTCTATTGTTTGTTTGTCTATCTGTTTGTAGTTGAGGAGGGATTTTTGGGTTTTGTTTTTGTTTGGTTGGTGTGTTGTCTTTTTTTTTTTGGGGGGGGGGGGGGGGAAGGTTCTTTGCCAACCCCTTTTACTCATACTGCAACTAAGATTGAACTTGGCTAGTTTTTATCTATTGCTGTTTTCTCTCTCGCTTTCTGTCTCTAGCTCTCTGTCTCTGTCACTCTCCCGCTCTCTCGCTTCTCTCTCTCTCTCTCTCTCTCTCTCTCTTCTTTCTCTCTCTCTCTCTCTCTGTCTCTGTCTCTCTGTCTGTCCCTCTCTCTCTCGCGCTCTCTCTCCCGCGCGCTCTCTCTCTCTCTCCCGCTCTCTCTCTCTCTCTCTCTCTCTCTCTCTCTCTCTCTCTCTCTTCTCTCTCTTTCTCTCTCGCTCTTTCTCTCTCTGTCTCTCTCTCTCTCGCTCTCTCTCTCTCTTTCTCCTGAGATATGCGCAATTTGTTTTTTTATTATTTTTCCGGAAGTGTAGGAATACCCCCTCACCACCACCACCACCACCCCCACCCCCCCCCCCCTCCACACCACATCCCACCCAACCCTTCATTTCATTTCTTTAAAACATTATTCAGCCGAAATGCTCATTTGAAATGGCACCCAGTTGAAGTCTTTAAGGGTACTCCCCCCTCCCCACCCCCCAATAAAAAAAACACATGCATTTCAAGCATCTTGGATGTCAATGGACTCTTTGTGTCACATCATCTGACACATTTAATCAGCGCACGTTGAGAGGTCTTCTTTGAAGATCAGTTTCTTCAAATTCCCACTCTTAATTAAGCCTAATTCAATGGAATCGTGGCCAGGCTGGCTTGCTTGCTTTTGCTTTTGCTTTTGCTGTCCATGCGCGAGTGTTTGGTTGGAAGGAGAGAGAGAGAGAGAGAGAGAGAGAGAGAGAGAGAGAGGGAGGGAGGGAGGAAGAATAAAGTGTGTGTGTGTGTGTGTGTGTGTAGTAGTAGTAGTAGTCTCAGTTAACGTCCTCACAATAGTGATATCAGAGGAAGTGTGTGTCTCGACGTGACTTGTTTGGTAGTGTAGATGTATAATAGTGTGATGGTGAGGTCGTGGTGACGATGATGTGTTAGTGTACGTATGATGATGATGATGATCGTGATGAGTTGGTGACGATAGTGATGTGATGATGTGTATGATGATGTTAGTGATGATAGTGATATGATGATAGTGATGATGTTGGTGATAGTGATGATGATGATGATCGTGTTGATGAAGATGATGATGTTGGTGACGACAGTGATGATGATGATGACGGTGCTGATGTCATCAGGTGCACGCACGCGACGCTGACATCGGACTGAACGGGAACCTGTCCTACACCTTCTCTCAGCTTCAGCCCCCTGAGGTGCTAGCCCTCTTCAAGATGGAGGAGTTTACTGGCACCATGTACCTGGCCCAGAGGTCAGTGTGCTAGTCTTGCATTGTCCCATCCCACCTGCAAGTCTTGGTTTGGTTTGGTTTGGGGGGACAGGGGGGAGGAGTTTCAAGAAATTTTTTTGGTAAAAGGTTTTGTTTAGTCTTGTTTTACTCAGTGGAGACAGCGGATTTGGACTGATACATTTTTTGTGATTTATTACGGGTTTGGTTTGGGAATTATCAATTTAAATGGAGAGAATTGTTTGATTATTTTTGGGTTTAGTGGGGGTGTGGAAGGTGAAGGGAGGAATAATGCTAGAGTCTCTTTTTTTTAACATTTTCATTCTTGTAATAATTTTTTTAATCAGATTTTTATATTTGTTTTCGATTCTTCTCTGTATGCTTCTTTTCCTTCCACTCATTTGTCTTGTACTTATCTACCTTTCCTTTTATTCATTTGTCTTCTCCTTATCTTCTTTCTTTCCTTCTCTCTTTCTTTTTCTTTTTTCTTTCTTTCCTTGCCCTTTCTTCTTTTTTGTGCTCCTCCCTTTTCTTCGTCATTGTCATTGTCACTTTCGTATTCGTCTTCTCCATTTTAGGGGATTTTATTTCCTGGCATCGTTGTCTTCTCCTGCTTCTCTTACAAGTCCTCCTCTCTCTCTCCTCCTCCTCCTCTTCCTCCTCCTCCTCTTCCTCCTCCTCTTCCTCTTCTTCTTTTGATACCCGCATGTCTCCTTGATATAGTGTGATGAATTACACGGGCAGAATCTCTGTCCTCATCTCTTTTTTCTTCTTTCTTTCTTCGTTCTTCTTCGCTTTTCTTTTAAAATTTCTTTTTATTCTGTAGTTTCTCATCCTTTTCCCTTTCCTTTCTGTAATCCTTCCCCCACCTCTTTCTTTCTCTTTTTTCTTTTATTTCTGTTCTTTAATTCTTTCTTCCCATCCATTTCTTTCTGATCGTGTGTCAATGTTGAAAGTAGGGAGAGAGAGAGAGAGAGAGAGAGAGAGAGAGAGAGAGAGAGAGAGAGAGAGAGAGAGAGAGAGAGAAATCACAAGGATATATTAATGTTTTCTCTGCCTTCTCGAATAATTCTTTTCTTCATTTGAGAGGGATCCTCAGTTTGTGTGTGTGTGTGTGTGTGTGTGTGTGTGTGTGTGTGTGTGTGTGTGTGTGTGTGTGTGTGTGCCTGTGTATGTGTGTGTGTGCTTCTCTGTATGTGCCTGTGTGTGTGTGTGCTTATGACAATGACAAATTCTTTTATTTCGAGGATAATGAATAAGCACCCATGTGCTTTTCTTTTTTACAATCACTCCCCGCCCTTAGGGATATATAAGAGAAAGAGAGAGAGAAAAAAAAAAAGAGAGAGAGAGAGAGAGAGAGAGTGTGTGTGTGTGGTGGGGTGGAATTGAACCTAAGCTTTTCAAAGTCAAAGTCAAAGTCAAATTTTTTTTTCCAGATGGTACATTGAATAAGCAATGTATTTGCTTTTTTTTCATCAAGCCATCTATCTAAGAACAAATTTCTTAAATGATTATATTGAAATACTACATTATTGCATCCTTAACCATTAAATTAAACCAGTAAAGAGGAAAATCGATTAAGGTAATACATTGAAAAATAAAAAAATTACCACATATACATATACACGCACACACATACTGATACTCATACACACCTGCGCGCGTGCGCGCTCCACATCCACACACACACATTTAAATAAGGAATGTTTTAAGAATTAAAAAAAAGAAAATCATAAAACGTCAGGACAAACAAATTACTTCACCTGCTGTTTCATCCATTTCTTATGTGTGTATGTGTGTGTGTGTGCGTGCCTGTGTGCCTGTGTGTGTGTGTATGTGTGCGTGCATACCTGTGTGTGTGTACACAACAGCGTGGAGAACCACACAGGCAGGATTTTTGAGCTGGTGGTTGAGGCCAGAGATCAGGGTCAGCCGCCCAAAGTGTCGCGTGCTCTGGTGCGCGTGCGCGTGCTGGACACGGTCAACAGCCGGCCTGACATCATCGTGGACATCCTCCGCTCCAGCTCCGATGGACAGTCTGAGGTAAGGGGTCGTGATTTTGATCATAGTGGTGGTGGTGGTGGGGGGTAGAGGAGGAGGAGGTGGTGGTGGTGGTGGTGGTGGTGGTGGGGGGGTGGTGGTTGGTTGGTGGGGGGGGGGGGGGGGGTAGGAGGAGGGTGGTGGTGGGGGGGGGGGGTAGGAGGAGGGTGGTGGTGGTGGTGGTGGGGTGGTGGTTGGTGGTGGTGGGGGGAGAGGAAGAAGGAAGAGATAGAGAGAAGGAAGAGAAGGAAGGGGAGGAGGAGGAGGAGGGTGGGAGTGAGGAGGGGGGGGGAGGATGGAAGAAGAAGAAGAAGAAGAAGAAGAGAAGAAGAGAGAGAAGAAGAGAGAGAGAGAAGAAGAAGAAGAAGAAGAAGAAGAAGAAGAAGAAGATGATGATGATGTGATGAGGTGTGGTGATGGTGATGGTGATGGTTTTGGTGGTGGTGGTATTTATGATGATGATGATTGTCATTATTATTACTACTTTTATTATCATCATTATAATGATAAAAGAGGAACAAGAAATAATCAGAATCTGAAGTGTGATGTGAACAGTAACAACAAACTTACAGGAAGAAAGAGTAGGCCATTGTGTGCCGGTGGGAACGGATGACAAAATTGACAAAACCGCACACTGGATGTATGTTTTTAAAAAAAAAAAAAGCACATGAAAGTGCTTATCCCATTCTATCTATCTATCTAGAGCACTTTGCTTATTCCATTATCCTCGATATAAAAGAATAAAATATTTAAAAACAAAAAACAAAATTTTAACCACTGTTCCACCGTGTGCGTGCATGTGCACATGCAGGTGTCGGAGTACGCAGAGGTGGGCAAGGTGGTGGCCTATGTGTCAGTGACAGACCGAGATTCCGGAGAGAACGGGGTGACGGTGTGTCGTCTCAACACCAACGACTTCGAACTCCAGCCCCTCAACAACCAGGGCCAATATAAGGTAAGGGTCTTGAGTGAGGCCTTTTTGGGATGAACCACATAGAGAGAGAGAGAGAGTGAGAGGGGGGTTGGGGTGGGGGGTGGGGGAGGGGTGTGGAGGGAGGGAGGGGGTGGGGGGGGGAGGGAGGAGGGGGGGAGGAGAGGTGGGGGGGAGAGGGGGTGGAGGGAGGAGGTGGAGAGAGAGGGTGGGATGAGGGAGGGATAGAGAGTGGGGAGGGAGGGGGGAAGGGAGATGGAGGGAGAGAAAGAGGGGGGAGAAGGGAGGAGTGAGGGAGAAGATGGGGAGAGAGGGGAAGAGAGGGATGGAGGGAGAGAGAGAGAGATGGAGAGAGAGAGGAGGAGAGGAGAGAGAGAGAGAGAGAGAGAGAGAGAGAGAGAGAGAGAGAGAGAGAGAGAGAGATAAGAAGAGAGGAGGAGGAGAAGATGTTGAACTTTGATGCTTAAGTTGATGCAGTAGTGTGTGTCGTGTGTCGTGCGTGCGTGCGTGTGTGTGTATTGTGTTGTGTGTGTGAGTTGTGCGTTCGTGCGTGCGTGCGTGTGAAGATAGAAATAAGAGACGAAAATACACAGAACGACTCTATTCTATCATGACTTTAATTGATGTTTTTTTCAACTTCATCTCTCAGGTCATTCTGGTGACAAACTTGGATCGGGAACGAATCGCCAGGTACCAAATTTCAGTGGGGTGTACCGACTTTGGCTTCCCACCGCTGGAGACGACCAAGACTTTCCAGGTACCTTTTTCTTAATTTCACGAAAAAATACAGAAATGTTGTAGCTTCGTTCCTTTCTGTTTGATTTGTGTCCCGATGGTTTGAAAAGTAAAGGTAACACGTTTAAGTAAAAGTAAAAATAATACGATAAAGTAAAAGTAAAGATAAAACAATAATGTAAAAGTAAAGATGATATGATTCTGCTGCTGTTGTTAATGAAGTCAGCAATATATTGTTTGGGAACTAAATAACAGTGATCATGATAATTATTGATGGCTGAATCTACCAAGCTTTTCTTTGTAACACCAGTAAAACATGTTGTGCTTTCTTCTCTTCCCCAAAAATGCACAACTTTTTTTTCCCCCTAGATAAATGGCTTCATGAAAAAAGCAAATTCGTTGCTTATTCGAAGTACCATCTGAAAATTTAAAAAATTACTTGACTTGTCTTGTCTCGACTTTGTTCTATGTTGATTCCTATAGACGCACATAAACGTTTGTACATTTTCCATTCCAACCTAGATTTGATCTTTAAAAACCCAAAACCACACACTTCCATTCCTCTCTCCTCTCTCTCCCTAAATGTCCACTCTTCTCTATCTTCTCTATCCTTTCCAAGGTGAACGTGCGCGACGAGAACGACAACGCCCCGAC
>CM054141.1:15192322-15204822 GCA_028751875.1 Rapana venosa | reverse complement strand
CAAGAAAAGTAATAAACAGAATCAACAAACACCAAGTACTAACCCTCTCCTCCTCTTTTCTACCCCCCCCCCCCCCCCCCCCCCCATCCCAAACAAACAGATCAACGACAGCCTGTCCATCCCCCACACCTTCCCCCTCCGCACGCCCATCACCCAAATCCGGGCCACTGACCGAGACGCCGGGCAAAACGCCGCCCTCATCTACTCGTGCGTTTCCGCCAACGGCTCGGATCTGTTCGGCATGGACCCGGCCACCGGCGACCTGTTTCTGCAGCGCTACGTCAGTCGCCGGCAAGTAGGGCTGTACATCTTGCGGGTGGCCGCCCATGATGAGGGCACTCCGCAGAGATCCAACCAGACCTTGCTGTTTCTGGACGTGTATTTCGATAACAGGTGAGAGAGAGAGGGGGGGAGGGAGGGAGGGGAGAGAGAGAAGGGAGAGAGAGGGAGAGGGGGGAGAGAGAGGAGAGGAGAGGGGGGGAGGAGAGGGGGGGGAGGGGAGGGAGGAGAGAGAGAGAGAGAGAAGAGAAGGAGAGAGGATTGATTGATTTTTTTATTTTATGTATTTATTTATTCTTTTATATCGAGGATAATGGAATAAGCACTCATGTGCTTTTTTACATCCAGTCCCCGTGTGTTTGCGGTTTTGTAAATTTTGTCATGTTTCCTCCGGAGAGAGAGAGAGAGAGAAGGAAAGGGAGAGTAAGAGAGAGAAAGAGAGAGAGAAGGGAGAGAGAGAGAGAAAGAGAGATAGAGAAAGAGAGAGAAGAAAGAGGAGAGAGAAAGAAAGAGAGAGAGAAGGAGGAGAGAGAGAGAAGAAGGAGAAAGAAAGGATGACGGAAGACAGAGAGGAAGTGTGGTGAAAGAGTGATGTTGGATAGAGTGTTTGAGATGGAAGGATGTGACAAATTATTGTATAAAATGGATTTGTATCAATTGTTGGGTATTCACTTTTGCTTGTGAGTACGTTTGTTCAGGTTTTCATCTTTTATTTTTTCTTAAAAAAAACAACAACAAACAATCGCTTTATCAAGATTACGCTTTGGCGACTTGCAGAAACCCCTGGTGTTCGGTTCTTTTTCCCATTTTTACCACATGATTCTATCATATAGACACTTATTCAAAAATTCCCATAGCCTCTACATCTCTCTTCTTCTCTTCCAGTAACTGTGATGATTCAGCAGCACATTACGCTCAAACTTTCATGTAGCATATCATGATCAGGTTCATAAACATGGTAGACCCCCAACCCTCTTCCCATCACAGATTGCATATGCTTAATTTGTTATCCTCCATACTATCAGTCTAACCTGGTCTATATGGTTTTTTTCTTTTTGTTTTGTTGCAGAGGGCTGGATGTAAAAAAGCTGTTGTTATGCTTATTCTATAACCCTCTATAAATAAAATTTGTTCATTGTTCATTTGTTCATTATTCACCTGCAAAAAAAAAGGTGGCCTGAGGTTTAACCTGTGTGCAGGATCTTGGTCAACTCAGTTCGAGTCCAGTCAAATTTTTTATGTCCAGATGGTACATTGAATAAGCAATGCATTTGCTTTTTTTTGTTGTTGTTTAATCAAGCCATCAGGGTCTTGGATGTTATGCATGCATTCCTACCCCCAGGAACATGAGTTTATAGTTTCCCAGAAAATATTTTATTTATTTATCTATTTATTTATTCTTTTATATCGAAGATACTGGAATAAGCACTCATGTGCTTTTTCTTTTTACATCCAGACCCCGTGTGTATGCGGTTTTGTAAATGTTGTCACGTTCCCACCGCCACACAATAGCCTACTCTTCCAAAAAGCGGAACAGGATTTAACATGTGCGCAAAAAGATGTTCCGCATGCGTCCGCACACACACGGGGGGGGCCTCCTCGGTTTATAGTCTCACCCGAAGAACTTTGACATTCACTTCGATTTTTTTTTTTTTTTTGTGGTCAAACTGGGAAGAAAAGAAAAGGCGAGACTGGGGAAATTGAAACCCAGAAGAACCTCACGGGTTTACTCGTTGGCAGACGAACGTCTTAACCATCCTGCCACCTTCCTTCATACATAACATGAATAAAATGAATAAAATAATTTTTTTTAAATCGTTCCTCTGTCTCTTTTGGTTGGCAGCACTCTGCTGGACCCAGCCAAGGCCACAGCTCCCTCCAGAGCCATGGTGACGGTGCTGGTGGTGGTCGGGGTGGTGCTGGTGTTGGCCGTGGTGGTGGTCAGCGCCCTCATCTGCATACGGCGGCAGGAAGCTCGCAGGAAGAAGGCGGCCGCCACCTCGGGTGGATGCCCGCAGCCCACCCCGCCCAAGCTGCAGGGTGAGTCAGGGTGCTAGTCTTTTGCTGCTATATGGGTGGGTTGGGTTTTTGGTGGTTTTTTTCTAGTTTGTTTTGTTTTGTTCTTTTGTATATCTGTTCTCTACTTTCCTTCTTATGTAAGGAATAGTTGGGTTTATTTGTCTTTAACGTTAAGTGTGTCTGCTTTGTGAAATGGTGGGGTTTTTTTAAATTTCGTTGGTGTTTTTTCTCCTAGTTTATTTGTTTGTTCTTTTGTATCTTTGTTCTCTACTTTCTTCTTATGTAGTGAATAAGTGTTTTTTTTCTTTACGTTAAGTGTGTCTGCTTTGTGAAATGTTTTGGGTATTTTTTTTATTTCGTTGGGTTTTTTTCTTGTTTGTTTTGTTTTGTTCTTTTGTATCGTTGTTGTACTTTTCTCTTAGGTTGTGAATAGGCGTGGGTTTGTTTTTTTTCTTTAACGTTAAGTGTGTCTGCTTTGTGAAATGTTTTGCATCTAGCATTTAGAAAAGCTTCTTTTTTTAATTTTAAAAAAAAACCGTAAGAGTGATATGATAACGAAGTGACTAAGTATTTAAAAATAAAATCAAGTAAAGCACACACACACATGTTCGTGTGCGCGCGCACACACACACGCGCGCACACATCCACACACACACACACACACACTGCTGCCTTCTCTTTGCCTGATTTTTCACTTGTGTAAATTCAACAGCCACACATCAACAAACTTGGGACTAGAATAACCTCAATAGAACGATAAAAAAAAAAATCAACAACTGATCAACAGGCATGATCCTAGTCAGCAACACACAAAAAACAACCCCTTCCACACCAACCTACCCAACAAAAACGCAAACTCTGTCCAAACCCAATACCAAAAAATCAATACAATACAATACCACACCAACCAGTGTGCAACCACTAATATCATTAGAAGAGAACAGATGTAAAATTGCAGTCAACAACAACCACACCAACCTACACAACAAACCCAAACTCTGTCCAAATCCAATACAAAAAACCCCAAGCCAATACAATACAGTACCACACCAAACCGTACAACACAAAAACACCAACACCAACACCACCAACACCACTACCACCAACCAACCACCACCAACAACATCATCAACACGACCACCAACAACAACCAACACCACCATCAACAACAACCACACCATCACCACAACACCACCACCACCAATCAACACCAACACCACCAACCAACACCAACACCAAAACCAACAACAACACCACCACCAACCACCAACAACACCAACAACCAACAACCACCACCAACCACCAAAACCAACACCCACCACCCACCAACACCCACCACACCACCAACACAACCAACCACCACAACAACCACTACCCACCCACCACCACCCACCAACCACAACCAACCACCAAAACCACCACAACCACACCAAACCAAACACCAACCACAACCACTACTAACCCAAAACACCACACAAGTCTGAAACCCAATGCCCAACCCGGTTTTCAGGAGGCTACTATATTGCTCCAGGGGTCTGCGAGTCTCCGGCCTTTGGCACTGGCAGGGACGGTCTGATCAAGCCCGTACCCGAGCAATCCCTGGACGGCAGCGGAGGAGGAGGTCTTCCCCGTCATGGGTATGCGTCATCGGGGCTGGGGCTGGCCTCTGACGTCAGCAGCTTACGTGCCTCCAACCCTTACGTCATCATGCCGCCCACAGCAACTTCAACGACGCTGACGGGCCCCCTGAGGTATGTAAAAGGGAGTGGTGTTGGTGTGTGTGTGTGGGGGGGGGGGGGGGGGGGGGGGGGTTGGTTGGGGGGGGGGGATTGGTGATGGTTTGGGGGGGGGGGGGGGACTAGGTGTGGTGGGGGGTGTGGGTTGGGGTGGGGGGGGGTAGGGGGATGGGAGTTAGGAGAGGGGGGGGGGGGATATGTGGTTGTGTTTGGGTGTGGATATATGTGTGTGTGTCTCTCTCTCTCTCTCCTTCCCTCTCTCTTCTCCGCCCCCACCCCCCCTTCTCTCTCTCTCTCTCTCTCTCTCTCTCTCTCTCTCTCTCTCTCTCTCTCTCTCTCTCTCTCCTCCCCTCCCCTCCCCTCCCCTCCCCTCTCTCTTTCCACTCTCTCTCTCACTCTCTCTCTCTTTCTGTCTCTCTCACTCACTCACACACTCTCTCCCCCCTCCATCTCCTTCTCTCTCTCTCTCCCTCCCTCCCTCCCTCTCTCTCTCTCTCCCTCCCTCCCTCTCTCTCTCCACCCTCCCCCTCTCTCTCTCTCTCCCTCTCTTTACACACACACACACACACTAGTCAAAAATCAGGCACTCTCAGTACAATTTCTTTTTTTTTTCAAAAACCGTCCATAATTAATCACATTTTTTCTCATCCTCGATGTGCTGCAGATCATCGAAATCTCCCGGAACGGCACCTTCCACCGCACAGAGGACCCCTGTCCTGACGACGAGGAGGAGGAGAACGAGCCGGCAGACAACAGTCGCTTCTCCACTTTCCGATCACTGGAAGGCGTCCTGAATAACAGCTACCGGCAAAATTCCCTCCAGAGAAATGTAAGCTGAGATTTCTTGATTTGAACAGAGAGAGGGTGGGGGTAGGGGTTGGGGGATAGGGGGGGGGGGAGGGGTTGTGTATGCAAATCTTTTAGAATAGTAGAAGAAAAATGTAAGGATGTGGGGTGGGGGAGGGAGTGATTTTGTTGTGTGTGTGTGTTTGTGTGCGTTTGTAATGAAGCCAGCACTTAATGTCTCAGTCCTTTTCTTTTTTGTAACAGAATTGAATCGGGAGAAAATGTTAAGAGACGCTTGCTCATCTGTGCGCTGAAAGTACACGGTCCAAGGTTTACAGCAACAACAAAAAACCCACATGTAGAATTGTTATGTAGAAGAAGACTGGTATTCCTTGTGTATAGAATAATATAATGCATAGGAAAAGAGCAAATCTGTAAGTTTAAGCATTGTTTTCTGATAGAAGAAAATGAACAAGAACTACGCCAGACCAATATATGTTGATTTTTTTTTTAGAAGGGAAAGAATCACAAGATTATATTTAATTCACCCTTCGATTATAAACCCTTATAGATTATAAGCGCTTGAAGGTGAAGGTGAAGGAGTCCCATAACCTATAAGGTCGTAGGGGAGCGAGGCGTCAGAGACCTCACTTCTCTAGGGCCAGCATATTGAGGGCGGCGCCCATCTCCTCTCCCTCGCTGCTTTACCTTCCCTGACCCTAAAGAGGGCATGTACCCATTTACAGCTGGGGGAACTGGGGGAACTGTACTGAAGCCAAGGCGCGCAAACGGTCACCCATCCAATTGGTAACCACGCTCGACGCTGCTTAACTTGGCTGGGGGAAAGCCAGTGCTCCGACCACTGAGCTATCCCGTTATAGATTACAAACCCTTATAGATTTTAAACCCTTACAGATTATAAACTCTTATAGATTACAAACCCTTATACATTACAAACCTTTATAGATTTTAAGCGCTTATAGATTACAAACCCTTATAGAAAAGCTGACCGCGACAAATGACCAGTCTCATTTATGTATTTTACTGAAAATCTGTCTTTTGTCCTTCAGTCTGTAGACACCATGGACGAGGAGAAGCGAGCGGACGACAGTTTGAGTCTGAGTGAACTGTCCTACCAGAGCACCAGTGACAGTGGAAGAGGCGGCTCCGAGTTTGACGTCAACAACGCCGGACAGAAGGAAAAAAGTATGTACAACAAGTAGTACTGTGAAGACGTTGAAAGAAAACCCACTGTTTCGTTTTGTTGCAGAATGCATTTAGAAATAACAACAAAAAAACACAAACAAAACGCTGTTTGATTTTAAAGTCTTTTAAGGGTATGGGTTGAGGAATGGTTATTAAAAGTGAAAATGAATTACTGTTTGATTTTAAAGACTTTAAGGGCATGGATTGAGGAATGGTTATTAAAAGCGCAAATGAATTACTGTTTGATTTTAAAGTCTTTAAGAGTTTGGGTCGAAGAATGGTCATTACAAAGTTTGGCAATTTTTCCGTAATTGAGTCGAAATCAGCGATTTTTGAAACAAAAACGAGAAGGACTCATTGTTTACAGGCTGACGCCGCTTTTTGAAAAGACGGTTTTATTAGAAGAAATGAAGTTTCTTTGGCCTAGTTAGACAGATGTTGCTCATGTTTAGAAAAAGTGTTGAAGACTAATGGGAATAGTTTGTAGATATAGCAAGCAATTCTCCAGAATAACTGTTAGCTTGATAACAGTTTGTGTTTCTTTTAGTAATGAAAATGAAGGAGAATGGATGACCAGACATCGACGATCAGGTGTTTAAAAAGAGAGTGTGTTTTTGTCAGCTTAGTCTGTAAGTGACTGCTATTGCTATAAACATTCTTGGTGATTCAAATACAAAGATTGAAATGATTTCCTTGCGATCTTCTCAGAAACATCTTTTATACATTCAAATACAAAGAATGAAATGATTTCTCACAATCTTCTCAGAAAGATATTTTTTACACATCACCTATCCCCGAACCCCAGAACGTCCCTTTTTGTGAGTTGCGGGACATGTGTCCCTTACGGCAGCGCTAACAAAGTGACGGGAACGAGATAGCCTAGTGGGTAGAACATTGCGCTCGCAATCTCACGACCCGGGTTCGATTCCCGTTCAAGGGGGATATCTTCCCCCGGAGTTAACATCAGTACAGACTCCACTCTCCCCAAAAGTCTTTCGGATGAGACTATAAACCGAAGCCCCCCGTGTGCAAACACACGCAGAACATCTTACGCACACGTTAAATCCTGTTCCCGCTCTTTGTAAGAGTAGGCCATTGTTGTGCCGGTGGGAACGGATGACAAAATTTTAGAAAAACCGCGTACACACGGGGAGAGTGCTTATTCCGTTATCCTCGATATAAAAGAATAAATAAATGAATAAAAGAATAAAAGAATAAATAAATGAATAAATAAATAAATAAATAAATAAATGAATAAATCACTAAACGAATGACCCTGACGGTGTTTTCAGTGAGCAAAGCGCACAGCACCTCCTCCCCTCTCGCCAACAAGGGCCCCACCAGCGCCTCCTTCCGCCCACGGGACCCCGAGGTCAGCTTCACCACCTTCAGAGGAGAGTCGCCCTGCAGCTTCCGCTTCGACTCGGACAGCGACACCCTCAAACGCGGCCAGCGTGGCAGCACCACCACCTCCACCAACAACACCAACAACAACAACAACATCAACAACAGCCTGGCACGGTCCAGCCCCCAGCACAAGATGCCTCAGCAGCCTCACACTCGCAGCTTCTCCACCTCGGCCTCCCCGACCACCTTCCGTCCCCACGCCGTCAGCTACTACGGCAGGGATCCGGCCAGTGCCGAGGATGCAGGCAGCAACAACAGCAGCCTGGAGAGGCGCTGCAACGCTCTGAGGAGGTCCGTCACTCCAGGAGCGGATTTTGCCCGTCACGGTTACGGGCCTGTCGTGGGCACGGGGTCTTCTTTCTTGCTGGGGCAGAACAGCCAGAACAGCCAGCACAGCCAGCAGCAGCAGCATCCCGGGAACCAGGGGACTGGGCACTACAGCCTGGGTCTCAGCGTGGACAGGGTGGGCAAGTCTTTCTCCGGCCTGTCGGCCTTCTCCGCGGCTCCTTTATCCACGCACTTAGGAGGAGGGTCTGCTTACACGGGGCAGACCAGCGTCGTACCCCCTATAGAGTTCCGCGGGCGGAACAACCTGGGTACGGCCACGCCCACCCGGCAGATCTCGGACTATGTGAACGCTTACAGCGACCTGGACAGTGGGGATGACACGCATCAGGGCAGCGAGCTGGAGTCCACGGAGAACGACTACCTCTTGCCCCAGTACCCAGCGCTGCTGGAGGAGCAGGAGGAGGAGGAGGAGGAGGAGGAAGCCGCCAGAGGAGGAGCCCCAGTGTCCGAGCGGAGTGCCTTGAACTTCGTGCCGCCCGGCTTGTTGAACTTGAGCAGGAGTAGCGAGGACTCGTACCAGCGAGCCAGGCGGTCATCAGAACTGTAAGCTGAATTACAGGGAGAGTAGTTGTTGCTTCAGCGCTGAGTTGTGACCCATTTTGTCAGTGTTGGCCCGAAAGAGACCCGCAGAAGGCTCACAAACAACGACTGCTAACCTTGAGCCTGGCTGTGGATCTGACTCCATCAGGGCGCGTTTCTTCGCCCTAAGATGTTGGCACTGATTTTGTTAGTGTTCATTCACAAACGTGTCCATCAACTGCTTTGTAAAGCTACCAACAACAACAACAAAAAGAAAGAAAATGAAAGACCAAGCCCAAACTCTGCCATATCTGGTTCTATTTTCATATCACTGGAAAAACTAACCATCCACTTTTATCTCAGCTTTGTGTGATTACCTAAAACACTCAAAATACTCTGGATGAATATTTTTTAAACCCGGGAAAAACAGATATTTGTCCTTGCTACTGACCCTTGATGTTTTGTGGATGGACAGAGAGTGTGTGGATTGTGTGACGTTGTATCGCTGCTGGCCTTGTTGTAGTTTTTGGTTTTGTTTGGTTTTTTATAAGAGAGTGAAAGAAAAGGAATCAAACTCTGTGCCAAGCTGGGAGTTGAGTCGATGCCGTCGATCTTTACTGGTTGTTTTAAACTTATTCTAAGTCAGCGTGTGACTGAATTTTCTGTTTCTCGCAACCGGCGTGGAATTCTATACACGTGTGAAGCTGATAAATAATTGTGAAGAATCTCCTGTGGTACAAGCGTGTGAAGGATGTCTGTGCTTCTTACGGAGCTGCTGGATTATTCTCGACTTTCAGGATAAGTCGGATAACTATTTTGGTTGACATTAGTTACTAATGGACATTTCATTTCTTCACTAAAAATCTACCCATAATTTGAAACTGGTTTTCATTGTTTATATGGGGTTTTTGAGGTGTTGATGGTTCAGTTCATTTCTTTAAATGTTGTATTAGTATCACCGCAAATTTATATATTTGGGGCTTTTTTTAATGATTTATATATAGCTTTTCTTTAAATGTGAGCAAACAGACTTTAACTTTTTTTTTTATTCCTAGCCATGCAGCATCACATCACAATAGTGCAAACTCCTTGTGGAAAAGAAAGCAAGTACATGTTTACACTTGCTCACCAGTGAAAAGCTACTCCGGTGTAATAACAAAATGCTTCTTTCATTGGCAGTCCAACAAAAGAGTGTTGTTAATTATGGAGTACTGCCATAGCTGCGTTACTGGAAGAGTTTGGGGTTTTGTTGTTGTTGAAAATTGCTGCACAGAATATTTGCTCTTACAGTTGGCTTCTTTTGGCTCTGCTAACTTGCCAAAAGTTTGAATTGATTTTTACTGTGAATTCTTGTTAAGATTTTTTTGTTTTTTGTTTTGACCAGTTGTTTATATATGAATGAATTTTTTGGTGGCCCCTGAATACTGACTACTCTTTTAAACACAGAACAAACCCAGTGTGTTTGTTTGGATTCCTTAAAGAGCTGTTCATGATGAACAAGTTAAGTTTACTGCATTTTTAAACGCAGGAATGGGGGTGTTTATTGTCAACATATTTTTTTAAATGACGAACATTAAATTGGTTTTGTGAACTGTAATTTTTACTTATTTTCTGTTACCGGGTCAGTCATTCAGCTACTTTTGTAGTAAAAAGACTGCAGGGAGATTTTTTTTTAAAACCAGACGAAAGATATCAAAGTAGAAAGAACATTGACAGAGCCAGAAAGATCAAACTTCTTAAATTGCATAAACTTGTTTTGCAGTCTGCAATTACACGTGCATTATATTTTAAAAATATTTTCTTTGTTAAATCTGTTTGGTTCACATATATTTACATGTCGTAAATGTCGTGACAGGTATTCATTGTCCCTTGGCTTTTGCGCTTTATTTCCACTCTCCCCACTCCTTCCCCTCTTACATTCCCTCCACCCCCTTCCAGCCTCACTCACATAAATTTATATATAGATAGTTATGCTGCCAGCAAAATGTGTGAACGACTGAACACTGAACGAATGGATGCCTACAAGAGATACACGTTCAGAAAGGATATTTATGGAGTTATTACACCTTCATCCTTTCCTCTCTAGTCCATTTAAAAAGAAAAACAAACTCATTGTGTCATGTAAATAACATATGTAAATAATGTTGTTTGGTTTTTTTCTGTCTGTTTTAATACATAACCAGCATTTGAAAACCGTCAGAAGAGAGTGTTAACCTTTATCTGCCAAGATTATGAACACACATGGTTTTTTACTGTAATTTTCAGTAAAATGATAACTCTTTGATAAGTTTGGTTTGTCATTTAAACATAATTGAGTTTGATCATAACAGAAGCTATTTATGATGACGACAGTGTGATGTATTATTACACAAAATGTATGTATTTTACATATCACAGTTTACTCACACAGGGAGATAAGTGAATTTATAAACATGGCAAATGCCATCAGTGTAGATTTCCACTACCTGTTTCAAAGCTGAATTTTTTTTTTTAAAGTACCATGTTAAAAACGATCAATAATGATGTGACAAAATGTTATTTTTATAATATACAATTATGTCTATAAAGAGTATTGTAATTATGGTTATCGCAGTCATGTTTTGAATGTCTACTTCCCCACATCTTTAAACATATTGTTTTAATGAGCAGCTACCTTCGAAATGTTTGTTGTTTTCCATGTTAAGAATATTTTTTACAACATTTGCAGAACGACCCTTCTCTACTCTGAGTAGCCTCAGAATCAAACAAAAAGACCAAACCATTGTTATATAAAAACGAATGATCTAACCAGCAACCTTGTTGTGTTCTGATTTACAGATACTGAGATAATGTAGAACTTTAACATATTTATTTAGCCAAAAAGGAAGAGGAAACATCTGACGTAAATGTGTGTGTATATATATACACACACATACACACTTACACACACACACACACACACATACACACACACACATACACACACACAAACACACACACACACACACACACACACAACCTGACCAAACTGTGAACCAAGTAAAATGTGATTTAACATTGAAAGAACAAATCTGCTGATGACTTTTTTTTGTTAAACCATATTAGGATCAGACAGAGAGAGAAAATATACAAGCTGAGACACAGACACACACTCTCTCTGTCTGTCTGTCTGTCTGTCTGTCTGTCTCGCTCTCGCTCTCGCACACACACACACATATAAACACACACACGCACGCACGCATGCACATGCTGCATTCGTGATCTGCTGACTCGAGTTTGAATCTCATTCAAGAGGATTTTTCCTCTGGAGTTAGCATCAGTGCCGACTCCACTCTCCCCAAAAGTCTTTCGGATGAGACTATAAACATAGGTCCCCTTTGCAAATGCATGCAGAACATCTTGCGCACATGTTAAAACCTGTTCCGCTTTTCGGAGGAGTAGGCCATTGTGTGCCGGTGGGAATGGATGACAACATTTACAAAACTGCATACACACGGGGACTAGATTTTTAAAACAAAGCACATGAGGGCATATTCCATTATCCTCAAAATAAAAGAATAAAATGAATAAATAAAATAAACATTCAAAAACAGAGCGTGCTTGTATTATTATATGTATATCCATACTCCTGGCACTAGAAAAAGGATTTTCAGTGCCAAGTATGGGGGGCAAGAAAGGGAAAATGTTGGTTTCAGTTTCAGCAAGTTAACTACTTCAAATCGGTTTTCTTTGGAAATACTGTGATATATGACAACTACCCAGAATTTGTGCTATTTCTTCATTTTTCTAGACTTCTTTTTTTTTTTTTTACGCAAGGAAGCTAGCATGTTTATAATTTTGTTCAGTAGAACCACTTTGCGTCTTGCCCTATGTGTTGTCTGATAGTAGATATACTACGCAGTAAAGCCAATTTACTTTCCAAGGTCTGTACATTGTGTGTGTGTGTGTGTGTGTGTGTGTGTGTGTGTGTGTGTGTGTGTGTGTGTGTGTGTGTGTGTGTGTGTGTGTGTGTGTGAAGTCAAGTCAAGTCAAGTGAATTCAAAATGATCTTTATTTAGGGTAAAAGATTAAGTTTACACAACTTTTTTTCATCCTGCCCGCAGGTGTGTGTGTGTGTGTGTGTGTGTGTGTGCTCTCATACATTCAGGTACAAGTGTGTGTGTGTCTGTATGTGTGCGACTAAATCCTTTTCTTTTCGTCAAGAAGAAAAGTATGTGTATG
>CM054141.1:15177322-15182322 GCA_028751875.1 Rapana venosa | reverse complement strand
TGTACAATTACACAAATACTTAATGAAAACGGGCTATCCTTTGTATGGCATTATCCACAGTCGGTGTCTACAACATGGTTGGAAAAAAAATGATAATAATAATACATGGAATTTATTTTAGCGCTATATCTTGCAACAAAACAAATCAAAGCCAAAAATAACCTGTCACACATACTTCAAAATAGTTCTTTTGCTAAAAATGGGTAGACTTGATTTTTTAATTTCGAGGATAATGGAATAAGCACTCATATGCTTTTTTTTTCAACTAGCCCCCGTGTGTATGCAGTTTTGTCAATTTTGTCATCCGTTCTCACCACAACACAATAGCATACTCTTCTGAAAAGTGGAACGGGTTGCGCAAGATGTTCTGCGTGCGTTCGCACACGGGGCTTCGGTTTATAGTCTCATCCGAAGGACTTTTGGGGGGGGGAGAGTGGAGTCGGCACTAAATGTTAACTCCAGAGAGGAAAAATCCTCTTGAACGAGATTCGAACCCGGGTCAGCAGATCACGAATACATCACTCTAACCACCAGGCTATCCCCACCACCCCCATCCAGAAAACTGCCGAGACTGCCAGAGGGCCAACAACTGCACTGTGTACAAGCTCCAAACATCCTTTGAACAGCATCTAGACAGCCTACCGTATGCATGTTTGTCCGTCGTGTTCGACGATGACCTCCAAAACAGCAGAGGAGGCAGCTGCTGTTTCGGAAATTGGGCAGAAATTTGATTATAGTGGAGATGCATTGCCCACAGTACATCCCCACTCTCTCGGCCAAGTGGGCATAAGGACAGTCAGCGTTGGAGATGTTCTCTAAAGGCCAACCAGCCCCCAGGGCTGCAGCACATAAGGACTGTGCGAGTCAAGCCTCCTAGTCAGAGAGTCATAGTCGATCACTAAAGACTAAGCTGTAAAGTGGAATTCCATGAGTGGGAAACTCTCACTTTGCTGTTGCCCCGAGCGTCAATGGTTTAATCAAGGACTGTGATAAACCCCAGGTGCTGACTGCAAGACAGCTTACCACTGTGCTACTATAGCCTGTCCATGTCAAATATCAGAAGGCTACACACTGGTATTAATTTTGGGGTCATGTAGTATCTTGTATAGAGTATTAAAAAAAAAAGGTAAAGGTGTCCCATAATCTGTAAGGTCGTAGGGGAGCGAGGCGTCAGAGACCTCACTTCTCTAGGGCCAGCATATTGAGGGCGGCGCCCATCTCCTCTCCCTCGCTGCTTTACCTTCCCTGACCCTAAAGAGGACAGGTACCCATTTACAGCTGGGTGAACTGGGGGAACTGTACTGAAGCCAAGGCGCGAAAACGGTCACCCATCCAACTGGTAACCACGCTCGATGCTGCTTAACTTGGCTGGGGGAAAGCGAGTGCTCCGACCACTGAGCTATCCCGTATAGAGTGCCAGTGGGGAAAAAATGTTGGTGATTTTCACAGATTTTTTAAAGCATGAAAAAATGGACTGTGCACTTGTTTTGGGGATTGAGGACATAGAGCAATACCAGGTAGTCACGAGAATGTTGGAAATAACCATCAAATGAGGATTGCCTGTATTCCTACAACGTTGAGCCCGCGCATGCATGTAAGGAAGCTAGCAGACGACAAAGGACTGAGGGGGTACAGGGTTTGCTGCAAAATTTTAAAAAATTTCAAACCTACCAAATTTGTTCAAAATCACATGAGTTTTGATTCAGAGGCTAGTCTTTCACAAAAAGTGGTTTTTATTTCTGTGGATGCCTTAGTACGTGCGGTTTGAATATAAGAGTCACATAGAAAAACAGAAGAAAAAGAGGGATTTTTTTAATACCGGTTTGCAGCCGAACTAGTAACCATAAACTGCACAGAAAGGATGAGGTGTACATTTACCACATGATGAAAGATTCTGTACTCTGTGTGATAATTAGGAATCGTCTAGGTGATGAATATCACTTTGTTATGGAATACCCAGCACTGCAGAACTTACGTAACCAAATACTTGCCCAGGTGATACACAAATGCCTTAACCTTTAATATGAAACACTAATGAAAATGGCCGACAGAAAAGAAAAAAAATGTACCAAATTTTGCTAAATTCATTTAAAACAAGGAGTACAAAATGTTTCCCTAAATTATTTTTCATATACTTGCATAACCGCTTAACCATTTATGTCTATCACTTTTGCACTGCACAGTTCTTCATTTTTTTCTAGTCATAAGCTGTTTCTATGTCTAATTCACAACTGAAGTGTGCCTTCTAGGCTCTCTAGTCTAACTTGTATGTGGTAAAAGAGAGAGGCTTTGACTCTTTGCCAAATTTATTGTCATTGCATTGCCTAGTGTGGCCTATTGACAAAGAGGTTACACGCACTTTCTTATGTAAGTACAAATAAATACAAGAAAAATTACATGATGCATTTAACGTAATGAAAAAAAGAAGAGCTCTCTATGAACGGATACGACTTAGTGCTCTGGCGTAAACTCAGTTTCAAACTGATCACAAAGTAATGTCAAGGATAAACAACAGGAACCAATAAACAATAACTAATAGTAAAAAAAGAGAGAGATTTTTATTTTATTTTATTCTTTTATATCCAGGATAATGGAATAAGCACTCATGTACTTTTTTACATCCAGTCCCCGTGTGTCTGCGGTTTTGTAAATTGTCATCTGTTCCCACCGGCACACAATGGCCTACTCTTACGAAAAGCGGAACAGGATTTAACGTGTGCGCAAGATGTTATGCGTGCATTGCACAGGGGACCTCGGTTTAGAGAGAGAGAGAGAAGGGGGGGGGGGGGTAAAAAGGGGGAGGGAGAGAGAGAGAGAGAGAGAGAGTATCTATTGTTGTTCTTTTGCATTTATGTTCTTGAATTATTGTATTATTCTTAATGTTTTATTTTTGTTTGGGTGTTTTTTTCTCATAGCTTGATCCATGATGGTGATGTCTTATCCAGTTAATGGCTCATTTCTCCCATCATGATTAAGTAGCCTAACTTTTGTGTTTGCTCTCTCTCTCTCTCTCTCTCTCTCTCTCTCTCTCTCTCTCCTCTCTCTCTCCCCTCTCTCTCTCTCTCTCTCTCTCTCTTCTCTCTCTTATCACTTCAGATACCTGTACACTTCCTGAAAGTACAGAGTAATTTGCCATCCATTCAAGGTGCATCAACCAACCCTAATAGTGTATAACCATGTCTCTAATTCATGTTCATTATTACTGTCTTTTGTGCACTTGTGTATTTTGCTTTTCCGCTTGCCACCCATCATTCATGTATTGATTATGTATAGTTTTTATTTCTCTAAAGCTCAACTGACTTAATGAGAATAAAACATTGTGAAAATGTGACCCCCACCTCTCGGTCAAGTAGAAGGGGAACAACTCTATATAGCTCTGTATTTTCTAGTAGAGAGCAGTTATCTTTCGTAGATTTTGAGAGTGTCATAATGATCTGTTCTTAAATGATTCTATAGAATTTTGCCAGGGACAACTCTCTTGTAGGTTCTTTTAAAGGAGGTAAAGGAGTCCCATAACCTATAAGGTCGTAGGGGAGCGAGGCGTCAGAGACCTCACTTCTCTAGGGCCAGCATATTGAGGGCAGCGCCCATCTCCTCTCCCTCACTGCTTTACCTTCCCTGACCCTAAAGAGGGCAGGTACCCATTTACAGCTGGGTGAACTGGGGGAACTATACTGAAGCCAAGGCGTGGCGCAAACGGTCACCCATCCAAGTGGTAACCACGCTCGACGCTGATTAACTTGGCTGGGGGAAAGCGAGTGCTCCGACCACTGAGCTATCCCGTTACCTTTAGGTTCTTTTACGTGCGCTAAATAACTTTGTGTAACACGGAACCTCGGTCTATCGTCTCATCCGAAAGACTAGCATCCACACCACCACTCATGGTTAAATGGATGGGGGAGGGGGGGGGGGAGTTTTGGGCCCAAACGGGGATCAAACCACCGCACACTTCCGAACCAGACTTTTCGCTTTCTAGACAGGCGCGTTACCTCTAGACCACCGAGAACTTTCTGAGGGAGTGGATCGAGTGGGCACTGATGTTAACTCCAAGGCACAAAAAAATCCCCATTAATTAAACAGGGTGATTCAGTGGTAGCTTTAAAACCTGGGAGACGGGATAGCTCAGTGGTCAGAGCACTCGCTTTCCCCCAGCTAAGGTTAAAACAGCATCGAGCGTGGTTACCAAGTGGATGGGTGACCGTTTGCGCGCCTTGGCTTCAGTACAGTTCCCTCCCCAGTTCACCCAGCTGTAAATGGGTACCTGCCCTCTTTAGGGTCAGGGAAGGTAAAAGCAGCGAGGGAGAGGAGATGGGCGCCGCCCTCAATATGCTGGCCCTAGAGAAGTGAGGTCTCTGACGCCTCGCTCCCCTACGACCTTATAGGTTATGGGACTCCTTTACCTTTACCTTTTACCTTAGAGAAAATGAGGTCTCTGACGCCTCGCTCCCCTACGACCTTGTAGGTTACGGGACACCTTTACCTTTAACCCTTTCTATTAAAAAAAACAAAAAAACAACCCTGGGATCTAAATCGGAAGGGTTCACTTCGTGAGTGTATGTAACGTTCTGAAGAAAGAATCAGGTCATTCTCCCGTCTCTCATCTACATAATAGTTACAAAGTCTGGTGGGGAGAAGGTGAATGACCTAGCTAAGCTATGCAGTGTATACGTTAAGGCATTTGTATTTTTTCTGTGTGTGTGTGTGTGTGTGTGGGTATGTGTGTGTGTGTGTGTGTGTGTGTGTGTGTGTGTGTGCGTGTGTGGTGTGTGTGTGTGTGTGTGTGTGTGTGGTTGTTGTTGGGTTGGCTGTTGTTTTTTTAACTTTTGAAGGAGAGTTATGTGACAAGAGTCGTGTTTTTGCTGGCAAACATCCCTCGGTCTAGTACTAATGGACTAAGGTGGTTTTTATATAATATGGTGGGGGGGTGGGGGGGGGGGAGGTGTGTGTGTGTGGGGGGGGGGGGGGGGAGTGGGGGGGGGTAAAGGTGTATGGGATGGAAG
>CM054141.1:15164822-15167322 GCA_028751875.1 Rapana venosa | reverse complement strand
GTGCGTGCGTGTGTGCGTCTGTGTGTGTGTGTGTGCGTGTGTGTGTGTGTGTGTGTGTGTGTGTGTGTGTGTGTGTGTGTGTGTGTGTGTGTGTGTGTGTGTGTGTGTGTGTGTGTGTGTGTGTGTGTGTGTGTGTGTGTGTGTGTGTTAGTTCTTCAGTTTAACGTCCTTCCACCAAAAAGTGATATTAGACGGTTAAGTGTGTTTGTGTATGAGTGTTTGCGTGCATACGTGTGTGTGTGTGTTTGTGTGTGTGTGTGTGTGTGTTTGTGAGTGTGTGTATGTGAGTATGTATACGTGCGTGCGTTATGTGTGTGCATATATGAGTGTGTATGTATGTGCGCGCGTGTGTGTATGTGTGTGTGTGTGAATGAGGGAGTGAGTGTGAGTATATGAGTGAAATTATGTGCGTTTGTGAGTGTGTGAGGGTGTGAGTGTATGTGCGTGTATGTGTGTGTGCGCGCGCGCGCGCGCGCGTGTGTGTGTGAATATATCAGAGAAATTGTTATGTATGTGTGTGAGCGTGTGCGTGTATATGTGCGTGAGTGCATGCGTGCGTGCGTGTATGTATATATGTGTGTGTTTGTGTGTGTATGCATGTGTGTGTGTACGCGCGCTTGTTTGCGTGTGGCATGCGAGTATGTGTGGGGGTCTTGCGTGCGTGTGTGTGTTTGTGTTGTGTGTGTGTGCGCGCGCGCGGGCGTGTGTATTTGTTTGTCTGTGTCTGTGTGTGAGGTCAAGGCAAATTTTTATTTCCAGATGGCACATTGATTAAGCAATACATTTTCTCTGTGTGTGTGTGTGTGTGTGTGTGTGTGTGTGTGGTGTGTGTGTGTGTGTGTGTGTGTGTGTGTGTGTGTGTGTGTGTGTGTGTGTGTGTGTGTGTGGGCATGCATGCATACGTGCCTGTTGCCTGCCCCCGCTTATGTGTGTGTAGGGGCGGGGTAGGGAAGAGGGTAGGGGAATGAGAGTAAGAGGTGACTTTGCCAGGGGAGGGGGGGGGGGGGGCTTGTGGTACGTTTGAAGGGGGGGGGGGGGGCAGGGATGAAATCGATGGGACAGATAGGTTTGGGGAAGAATGAGAGAAGTGAGGAATTATGATGATGGGGAAATAGGCTGGCGTGGGGGAAAGGAGGGGGGGTATGGGAGGAGAATATGGGGGAGGGGGAGGGAGGGGGGGGTACCAAGCAAACCTTGGGAGGGGGGGGGGTGATCATGTGGGAAGGGTGGTGGGGGTGAGGAGAGAGGGAGGGGGAGAATTGAGATGATAGGAGGTAGACTGGGGGGGGAGAGGGGTATAATAGATTCGGGAAGCATGTTTGTTTTGTTTTTTGGTTGTTGTTTTTTGGTTGTTGTTGGGTTTGTTTGTTTGTTTGATTTTTTTATTTTGGGGGGGGGGGTATTGGGAGAGGGGGGTGGTGGGAGAATTTGTAGGTGATGATGGGTGGGGGGGGGGGGGTAGGATAGGTTTTGGGGAGAAGAGTGGAGGGGGAGGGAGGGAAGATGGAGGAAGGATGATGGGCGAAGGGGTGGGGTTGTGGAAATGGGGGGAAGGGGGGGGAGGGTGAGGGGGAGAGAAAAGCAGGTGATGATGGTTGTAGGCTTGAGGGGGGGGGGGAGGAGGGAGGAGGATAGGTTTGGGGAGAATGCTGGGGGTGGTAGGTTGGGTATGGTGGGGGAGGAGAGATTTAGGAGTATGATGAAGGGTGGAGGAGGGGGTTTATGTCGTGGGGGTGGGGGGGGGGGGAGAGAGAGAATAGGAGGGCGGTGATGGTAGTAAGATAAATATTATATAGGTTCGGAGGAGTTGGAAAATTTGGGGACAATGTTGGGAGGTGGTGCGGGGAGGCGGGGGGGGGGGGGTGTAGGAGTGTAATAGCTTTGGGGCAGGTAGGTAGGTGGGAGGAGGGGGGTTAGAGAGAGAGAGAAAGGAGAGAGAGAATAAAGGAGGAGAGAGAGAGAGAGAGAGAGAGAGGAGAGAGAGAGAGAGAGAGAGAGAGAGAGAGAGAAGAGAGGGGAGAGAGAGAGAGAGAGAGAGAGAGAGAGAGAGAGAGAGAGAGAGAGAGAGAGAGAGAGATAATAAAGGAGAGAAAGAGAGAGAGAGAGAGAGACAATAAATGAGAGAGAGAGAGAATAAAGGAGAAAGAGAGAGAGATAATAAAGGAGAGAAAGAGAGAGATAATAAATGAGAGAAAGAGAATAAAGGAGAAAGAGAGAGAGATAATAAAGGAGAGAGAGAGAGAGAGAATAAAGGAGAGAGAGAGAGAGAGAAAGAGAGAGAGAGAGAGAGAGAATAAAGGAGAGAAAGAGAGGGGGAGATAGAGAGAGCGAGAATAAAGGAGAGAAAGAGAAAGAGAGAGAGAGAGAGAGAGAGAGAGAGAGAGAGAGAGACAGACAGACAGACAGACAGACAGACAGACAGACAGAGAGCAAGCCACCACACAAAGAGTATAGCGTGACAATGATGACACAACAAAGACACCATGATAGGGGGAAGAAG
>CM054141.1:15137322-15157322 GCA_028751875.1 Rapana venosa | reverse complement strand
ATTTACACTACTGCTGATTTTTTGGACTTAGAAAAAATCGAGTCAAGTCGAGAAGCAAACAATTCGAGATTCTTATCCCAACCTCTGTTGTGGGCTCTTGAGTATCCGACATGTGCAGAAGTGCACTTATCAGGTATTGAAAATTATACAAAACTATTTTCGATCAACAGAAATTGATGTAAATGTGAAACGGCTTTGCACTTCGGACATAAACGCTAGTGTTGGGTTATATTAGCCTACACTTAATGCTTGTGCTTGAGCTGACCATAAAATTCAAAATTTAAATATGGTGTAGTTTTCCAGATATTTGTAAAAAATATGTTTTTCCCTGTCTTGAAAACAAAGCTTTATGAGTAGCCATTTTTCTCATCATGCTAACGGACAGGCTGTTTTCAAGCCGGGTGAACTCAGTGTTCATGTTGACATTTTCTTCGGGTGTCGCGCAGACTGGCTTTCTGTTTATGCACTGTTATTCTGTTGACCAGCAGTGATATTGAACTGAACCCTGGGCCTGAAGAAAACAGCGTGTTTCTACATGTGGATGGAGTTTTCTCAATGATGAACTGTTTCCAGTTTTCATCTTCAAATATCTCCAGTTTACTGGAAGAAAAATTTCAAGAGCAGGATGTGCATTTTCGACGTCTTACGGCCGAAATAAGCAAGCTAAAACCCACCGTTGAGAGAAATATGAAGAAATCACAGATCTCCGAGAGGAAGAGGGGTTGATGGCAGAGCGAATTGACGGGTGGAAGAAAAAAATAGAAGCCACTGAAGTTGAATCAAGAAGAAAAATTTTTAAAATTCTTTGGCATTGATGGAAAATGGTACGGAGACGGGAAATGTCAAACGAAGAACTGATAGTAGACATCTTGAACTCCATTCCTCCGATGATGTTGGCAGAGGTCGGACAATTGAACGCGCCTACAGAATAGGCAGCCGACACAAGGGACGACATGCCACGCCCACTACTTGTTCAATTCTGCCAGTGGGGAGTAAAATCAGCATCCTCAGGGACCAAGAAACTACGTGAGGCTCTGCGAAAAATAAAAATCAGAGTGACTTTGATCTCACCACCCGTCAGAGAGAAATGGTGAATTTCCATAGGGCCAGGGCAAAGTGGCCTATTTTTGTAAACGGGCGTCTCCACGTCAAGGAGAAAGGACCAGCACCCCACGCTACAACTCCTACCGCCACTATCGCAGCAGGAGCCTGGGGGGTGCCACCCATGCCCTGCAGGTGGAAGAATGGCCGCGCCCTTCAGCAACAGGGGCGGCAGGGGGATCGTCAGAAAATTCGTCAGCAAGATCGTCAGGGCAGTCGTCAGCAAGATCGTCAGGGGGGTCGTCAGTGGGAACTTCAGCGGGATCATCAGCAAGGTTCTTCATGGGCTTCGTCAGGGGGACGTGGGTGGGCCAGCAGTGGGATCATCAGAGGGATCATCAGGGGGATCGTCAGGGGGTCGGGATCATGCAAAAAGAGGCGCAGAAGCGGAGAGAAAGGCAGCCTAAGTCAGGGGGACGGTACAACAGCCAGCCTCGCTCATCCAGGTACTACAGAGGAGAACCAAAGGTACAGGATTTCTAAAGGTATACAGACCAAGGTAAGAAAAATTTCCTTGACAGAAATGTGAATGATGAGGATGTGACAGAGAGACCTTGTGACTTGATGGTTCATCAGTGAGAGAAAAAAGACAGAACTCAAACAGAGGCACTTACTGAAACATCGTCGGAAAACTGGAGACAGGACCAGTTCTACACAGGAAACAAACGGTCATCCAAAAACAAACCTGTTGTACCAGGACAACTCACGTACAGCAAGGTGTCCCAGCTGAAACTGCCATCAGGAGCAGACTCTGACAGAGGATCTAGAATCCAAAACACACTGCTTGAGGAACAGTCACAAAGACGGTCAATGCACATGCAAAGAAACATAAAGACACTAGTTTCCCTCAAAGAGGCCCCAGGTAAGACTGATGTTATAGACAGAGTAGACGTGACAAACCCCCAGACTGAAGGCTACAATGGAGATGACAGTGATCTGGACATTAGTGACGGTACTGACAAAGAAAAAAGACTTGGACGAAAAACCTCCTGTCTCTAACATGAGGCAGGAGCCCTACAGGATACAGACAGGAATGCTTCCATGCAAAAGCAAACGGGAAAATTAAAACCTGTGAAGCGGGAGAACATGCTCAGTGTAGAAGCCACGGAAGGACAGGAGGCGCCAGTAATGCTTTGACAGCAGCTGGACGTCAGCAAAGAAAGGTACAGGGTGTAGAGAAGGGGGCAAAGCTTAAACAGAAGGGTATAGAGGGCGAACAAAGGGCACACTAGGGAAATGAAAGGGGGCCACTGGAGGCACAGGGAGAAAAACGAGGGGAAACTGCTGTGGCAAAGGAAAAGGGATAAACACACAGTCCAGCAGGATTCTGGTGCCACTGAGCAAAGCAGTCATAACATTGACACAGCACATCAGACCGAGACAGTCTCCAATGGGGCAAGAGATACGTTCCAATTTGGATGGTACCCTTGGAGAGCACAGGCAACCCGGGGTGGCCTCCAAAACAGAGCCAACAGAGAAAGACTGCCAGGGCTAGGGCTGCCAGTCAGAACAGCATTCTAGACAGCTTTAGACGTGTGCAGTCTAATGAGCAAAAACAAGGGGCTCAGGATAGGGGGCGCACTAGAACACGCACTGAACGGGGTTCTCCCCCACAATAGGAAATCGGCCGGGCCAATGTAATAGTAGTAAATAAAGGAGAGAAAAAAATGACAGCAGACGAAAAGCAAGTAAGATTTTTTGTAAATACTGTTCTAGCAAATAGTGTTCATAATGCTGATGTCAATTTTCCTTAACTTTAATGTAAATGGATTGCTTCCTAAGCTGAAATTACAGATTTTGTACATACATAAAATCCCATGACTTTATATGTTTAAACTGAAACTTTTGTTGGCACTAATTTTGAATCTAACCTTTTTCAGTGATTATGTTATATTCAACTCTGTTGAAAAAAATTTCTTAAACAGGGTAGATATTCAGGGGGAGTCATTGTCTTGAAAAAGAAGGCATTTGCACAGTTTGTAACTAGGGTTGATTTGATGTAGACAATATGATCATTCTGAATATTGATAAGCAACTTTTCAGAACCGATATGAATATCTTTGGTTTTTGTACATACATACCACCACATGACTCTGTTGTTTGGGAAAAACAACGATAATGGATATGGTTTGGAAACATTAGAACAAACACTGTTGCATTTGTATGAATTATATGACTTTCATTGCTATTATGTGGAGATCTTAATGCAAGAACTGCATCCAAAAAATAATGCTTGTTGTAACTTAAACGAGGGTTTAGTTGTGAATTAGATTATCAATCCCCTTTAGCAGAGAAATCACATGATGTAAACAAAAACTTGTTTGGAGATCATTATTGGAACTTTGTAATTCTTTTGATGTTAATTATTCTAAATGGCTTGTGCGAATGTGAATTTGATGGTAGCTACACCTACATATGTAACACGGGATGCAGCACGGTTGACTATTTTATCATGTCACATGTTTTTTAATATGATGTTGGTGGTCTGTCCTTAGATGGGGAAGATTCATCTGAATCAGATCATCTCCCAGTTGTATGACCTGGTCTACAGCACTCAACACTAAAAAAAATCAAAAACAAGGGATAAACTTCTACATTAACAAACTTATATGGGATAAAGAGAAAGACAGGTTTTGTAGACAATCTAAATAGTGCTAATTTCCAGAGTAAGATTCAGTTAGCAGTTAGTATTTTAGATGATAATGTAGACAGTGCACTCGAAAATGTTTATAAAATTTTTTATTATCAGCCAGTAGTTGTATGGAAAGAAAGGTTTTTACCCTAATTTGCAAAAACATATTTCTGAATGGTTTTGACAATGAATGTCAGCAAGCCAAACAGAAATGTAGAAAATCTTTGAGGAGTTTTAGGGAAAATCTAGAAGTGACGAAGATAGATTAGAATATATTACTGCAAGGAAAGAATACAAGGGTTTACTTAAGATTAAAAAAAGAAACTTTAGACGGGAAAAAGGTTGAAAAGCTTAGTGCAAAAAATTAAGATTAACAAAGTTGGAAGCAGTTAACTGAATTGGGGTGCGGGAAAGAAAGAATTAAAGCATAAAAAACAATATATCTCTCAATGAATGGTTACAATCATTTCAAAAATGTGTTTTCTACAGATAGTGATGATTTCAATGAGGGAAAATCAAGATCACTTTGATCTTTCTGAGGAAGACCAACATGCACTGAATGATGAAATAACTTTGCAGGGAAAGTAACCTTGCAGTTTAAAAAAACTAAAGGGTGGCAAAGCGTGCGGAATGGATTGAGTGCTTGCAGAAAAGCTTAAGGCAGGTAGCCAAAAATATTATCCCTTTTTACATAAATTATTTAATGAAGTATTTAAGAAAGGCATTATATCCAAAGGAATTGGGAAAAAGGCCATTGTCATTCCCAAATTATAAAAAAAAGGGAACTAGAGAATGTAGATAATTTTAGAGGTGTATCTTTACTAAGTATTATTTCAAAAAGTTACAGCACAATATTAAATAATCGGCTCTACTCTTGGTTTTGGGAAAAAAACAGCTTGATATCTGAAAATCAAGCAGGATTTCGTAAGCATTATTCTACTACTGACCTATCTTTTGTTTATACTCTGTTGTGCAGAAGTGCTTGTCCCAGAGAGGTAAGAAGTTGTATGTTGCTTTTGTCGATTTAAGAAAGCATTTGACTCAGTAAGGCATGATAAATTATTACAGTGCATTAGAAACCAGGGTGTGTAAATGGAAGATTCTTCTGGTTCGCTGCAAGCAATGTACAAGGCTTTAGTTTCATGTGTCAGATCCGGCTTTGATATACACAGCTTTTTGACTGGCCAATAGGGGTGCGCCCCAAAGGGTTTTTTACTGAGTCCTACTCTGTTTCAAATGTTTATTTAACCAGCTGCAAATGATATGTCGCGAAAGGTAAACATGGCATTCGCTAATGCCAGGTCTCATGGAATTGTTTGTGCCCTTTTTTTTGCAGATGATGTTGTCTTGTTATCATCTATCCCCGGGGGTCTTCAAAACCAGTTGAATGTGCTCAAAGCATGCTGTTCTAAATGAAATTAAAAGTAAACAAAGATAAAACTTTAAAAATTTTGGTTTTTAGGAAAGGTGGGTTTTTGGGCAGAGTGAAGAATGGTTTTTCGAAAATGTTTTAAATTAGAAGTAGTAAAAAAGTATTGTTTTTTTGGGATTCAATTTTTCAACGAAGGCTAAGCATCAAAGTTGGAACTGAAAATCAAATTATAAAGGAAAAAGAAAGCCTTAATTGTTTAATAAAGGCGTTTTTGAAAAACAAGATATTACCTGTCGATATACTTTAAGTATTTGATATCAAAATCCCGCCTATATTATTGTAATCTTCGGAAGTTTTGGGGGTTAAGTCGATTAGACTGTTTAGAAAAGATTCATTTAATGGCATGCAAGCGTTTTCTGGGCTTCCCCTCAAAACTCCTAACAAAATGGTGTACGGAGAACTGGGAAGATACCCTCTATATGTCAATACCAGCATTTTTTGCTTTTCGATTCTGGTTTAAAATATTCAGATGGACCATCACAGATTACCTCGTCAGGCATACGAAATGCAACTAAGCCTTGATAATAATGCAAAAAGATGCTGGGTTTCTAACATAAGAGTGTTATTATGTGAATGTGGTTTTAATATAGTATGGGGTTTCAGCAGGGTGTTGGGATGTTTTATAAATTTATGCAGGTTTTCAGGCAAAGACTGATAGATTTGTTTATTCAGGAATGGCAAAGTGTTATAAACGATCATGACAGATACTCCATTTACAGATCATTTTAAAACTGTGTTTGAAAGGGAATCTTATATTTGTAGTATTGATGTGTATTGCTTTAAAGTTGCTTTGTCACAAGCCAG
Organism: Rapana venosa; assembly: GCA_028751875.1. Lineage (NCBI taxonomy): Eukaryota > Metazoa > Mollusca > Gastropoda > Neogastropoda > Muricidae > Rapana > Rapana venosa. Next base: position 15,151,353 of record CM054141.1, on the reverse strand, counting down.
ATTAAGTGTCTTACCACTAAATAGTAATCGCCACAGATACAGTCCTAATTTGCAAGACAAATGTGTCCTTTTTGTAAAAATGTAAGTGAGGAAAGAATCATTTGATATATATGTGTTCAATGTATGCAGATTTAGAGTAAAATTCATTATAACATTCTTCATTTTTCCGTTGTCTGATGTTCTTTGTGCTATAATACACGTTTTTCTTTGCAGAAAATCAAAGTACATTTTTTATGCATGCGAAGAAGACAATGCTCAAAAACAGTTCAGCTAGAATTTAAGGCTTAGTTTAAATTTTTTGTGCAATTTTTAGCTCTCGGTTTCATCTTGGAGTAAGTAACAGAATAAGATTGGCTTACGCTCTCTTCTCTCTCTCTCTCTTCTCTCTTCTCCCCTCTCTCTCTTCTCTCTTCTCTCTCTCTCTCTCTCTCCTCTCTCTCTCCTTTTAAGAATGAAATCATTGGCAGAGACTAATAACTGTGATTATCCCTTTTATGTACACTTTCCCTATTCATTCCTTTAAAATTTAATGACCAAGTTGTTCTGGTTTTGTTCATTGAACCCAAATACAAAAAGATGCTTAGTAATTGTAAGTGACCCTTTTAACGTTAACAGTCTGTAAACGTATGTTGATCAAGCTAAAGGAAGATACGTATTTAAAATTACCTTTTAGTACATAATTTATAATCTGTTTCACTTTGATATTTCTAACAGGATTGTTATTGAAAATGTCAGTCATTGTTGTTTTTTTTACACGTTTTATTACATTGTCACAACTGGCTGGGGTGAATGAACGAGTTTTAAATTTAGCTTGCTGCGATTCTGATGACTAGCTTTTGGGTAAAAAAAACTAAACGAGTTTTGGTGTGAAAGTAATACTGCTCTTTTCCTGTTGTAATTGTGGCCTAATGGCCGATGTACATTAAACAAGTTCCGAGTTCGGGGTTCCGAGTTCTCTGTCTGTCTGTCTTTTCTCTGTCTCTCTCTGTCTGTCTGTCTTCTCTCTGTGTTGTCTCTGTCTGTCCCCTCTCTGTCTGTCTGTCTGTCTTGCCCCTCTGTTCTCTCTGTTCTCTCTCTCTCTCTCTCTCTCTCTCTCTCGTCAAAAAAACCCCTATTATGTATGGGTCAACGGCCCTCTCTATGAATGATTTCTTTCAGAGTTCGGAGTCCTCTCTTTCTTTCTTTCTTTCTTTTCTCATCCCTCTATCTCTCTATATACATATATCTCTCTCTCTTCTTTCTTTCTCTCTCTCACTCATACTTTTTAGTTTCGTTTTTACTTTTAGTGTTTATCTGAATTGGGATTGGGTTGGTGGGTGTTTTTTTCAAATAGAGAGTAACAATCTTGCACATGACCACACACACACGCACACACGCGCACACAGAATTTTTTGTTTCGTTTTTAATTCCACGTATGCATATGTTATTGGCTTTTCTTGTTTAATTTGTATGGTTTATCATTGATTAGGTTTTTCATTCTATGTTTGCATATATATATTATCTGGGTGACCGTTTGCGCGCCTTGGCTTCAGTACAGTTTCCCCCAGTTCACCCAGCTGTAAATGGGTACCTGCCTCTTTAGGGTCAGGGAAAGGTTATAAGCAGTCCGGGGAGGAGGTGAATGGGCGGCCGCCATCAATATGCTGGCCCTAAGAGAAGTGAGGTCTCTGGAGCCTCGACTCCCTACGGTCCTTATGGGTTAGGGGGAATCCTTTTACCTTTACCTTATTATCTTTTATCTATTGTGTTTTTGCTTTAGATAGATGGCTTGTTGAAAAAAAAAAAAGCCAAATGCAACTGCTTATTCAATGTAAACATATGAAAATAAAAGTTTGACTTGTCTTGACTTGTTTTCTTGACTTGACCTGAACGCGCACACCACACACCACCACAACACCACCACCACACACTCCAAACACCACCACACCACCACACAAACACACGCCACACGCTACCTGCAACACCACACAACACACACGCACACGGCACACCACCACTACACACCACACACACCGCACACGCACATGGCACAACCAACACACCACCACCAACGTACACACACACCACACACCACCACCCCCCACCCACCACACCACCCCACAATGCACACACCAACTCACACCACCACACACGCACACACACACCACCACCACACCCACAACCACCACCACCACCCCTTACAAACCATACCACCCCCCCACAAACAACCCCCACTCACACATCACCACCAACTACCACCAACCACACACACGCACACACCACCACCACCACCACCACACAAACACACAAAAACACATAAACCACACTCCCCCCACACAACCCTCCCACCCACCCCCACCACCACCACCCACCTACAAAAAAATGTACAAACAAAAACAAAACAACAACCTACTCTTTACACGGAAGATAAATAAAAACGATACAACACACTGCAACAACATTTTCAACAACAACAAAATGCATGATGTAATCGTTTAGTAGCAATGAATGTTCCTTTGGAGAATTTAAAAAAAAAGTTTACATTAATAATTAAATGTGTGTGATGTCAAGAAAATAAATAAAAGAATATAGGCCATGGTGAATGGAATCAGAAGGATAAAAACGATGGAGCTGTGGCTGAAATTTTTTTTTAAAAAAGGAGAAAAAAATAGGTAAATCAAGATGTTTACCTTTACTCCTCTGCAAATCTCATATCTTCTCTGTAGGGTGTTAACACGCGTGCAAGGATAGGATCTTCTTGCGGGATTGGATAAGACCATAAAACCAAAGCCTCTCCCCCCCCACCCTTCCACCCCACCCCCTTGTGTGTTACACAAAAAATTATGTTAGCGCAGTAAAGAAACCACGGCAACGGAAGGAGAACCTTGTCCACCGGCATAATAATTTATGTGTAGGAGGGGCAGGGGGGGGGTTAGGCGGGGGGGGGGGGAGCTAGAGCTAAGCTATGCCTAAGCAGCTTAGCAAGGGCAGAGCTGCGTTGCTATGGGCTAAGAGGGCTAGCTAGCTTAGCTAAGAGGTAGCGCTTGCTAGAAGCTAAGCTACTCTAGTAGCTAGGGCTAGAGTGCGCTAATAGCGAGCTAAGGCTAGCCGAGTAGAGCGAGCAGCTAGGGCAGCGCGGCATGCTTAGCTAAGATGCTACTCTTGATAGGAGGAAGGACAAATACGGCAAGAAAGACAGGAAAAGAAAAAATGTTAATTATGCGTGGTGGCGCTGCCTACTTGTGGCGGACGCTCTCTCTCTCTCTCTCTCTCTCTCTCGCTCTACTCTCTCTCTCTCTCTCTCTCTTTCTCTATCTCTCTCTCTCTCTCTTCTTGGGGAGGGAGAGCAGCTGGGGAATTTCACGCAGGAGGACATCTACGTGACTTTAAAGTTGGTATAAAATGGGATAAATTTAGATAGATAGATTGATAGATAGGTTAGATAGAAAGGGATAGGATTAGGATAGGGATAAGGATAGATAGATAGGATAGATAGATAGATAGATAGATAGATTGATAGGATATAAAATGGTTTAAGGTAATGGAGTCCCATAAACCGAGAAGGTAGTAGGGGAGCGAGGCGTCAGTGGGGACCTATGCTTCTCTTCGGGCCAGCTTATGAGGCGGCAGCCCATTCTCCTCTACCTCGCTTGCATTTACTTCCCTGACCTAACGAGGGCAGGGTACCATTTTACAGCTGGGTGAACTGGGGGACTGTTCTGAAGCCAAGGCGCCGACAAACGGTCAACCCATCCAATGGTTAAAACCCGCTCGATGCTGCTTAAACTTGGCTGGGGGAAAGCGAGTGCTCCGACCACTGGTGCTATCCCCGGTCCCCACATAATTATATATATGGTAGATTAGAAAGGCATACTTGTTAGTTATCCCTAACTTTCTGAAAGTCAGTGCTGGTTGTGGGGGGTGGGGGGCGGGGGGAGTATAAGCGCCATGAAATGATAATTCTGTGGATGTTGTGTTGGCCGGTTTTAGAGATGAGAGAGAGTGTGTGTGTGTAATGTGTGTGTGTGTGTGTGTAAGTTGTTGTGTTTGTGTGTGTGATTGTTCTGTGTGTAGGTTGGGGTGTTTTGTGTGTGTGTGTGGTTGTGTGTGTGTGTGTGTGTGGTGTTGTGTGTGGTGTGTGTGGTGCGTGGTGGTGTGTGTGTGTGTGGTGTGTCTGTGTTTGTGTGTGTGTGTGTATGTGTGTGTGTGTGTGTGTGTGTGTGTTTGTTGTGTTTTGTGGTGTGTGATTGTAATAGTGTGTGTGGTGTTTGTGTGTATGTGTGTGTTTTGTGTGTGTGTGGTGGTGTGTGTGTGTAAGTGTGGTGAGGTGTGTGTGTGTAGTGTGTGTTTTGTGTGTAAGTGTGTGTGGTGTGTGTGGTGTGTGTGTGTGGTGTGGTGTGTGTGTGTGTGGTGTTGTGGGTATGTGTGTGGTTTTGTGTGTGTGTGTTATTGTAAGTGTGTGTAGGTGTGTGTGTGTGGTGTGTGTAAGTGGGTTGTGGTGTGTGGTGTGTGTGTGCTGTGTGTGTGTATGTGTGTGTGTGTGTGTGTGTTGGTGGTGTGTGTGTGTTTGTTGTGTGGTGCGTGTGGTGTTTGTGTTGTGTGTGTGTTGTCTGTGGTGTGTGGTTGTTGTGTGTGTTTGTGTGTTTGTGTGTGTGTGTTGTGGGTGTGGTGTTTGTGTGTATGTGTGCGTGTGTGTGTGTGTGTGTGGTGTGTGGTTCTGTGGTTGTGGTGTGTATGTGTATGTGTTGTGTGGTAGAGTGTGTGTGTGTATGTGTGTGTGATGTGTGTTTGGTGTGTGTGTGGGAGGTCTTGTGTGTGGTGTGTGTGTGTGTGTGTGGTGGATGTGTGTTGTGTGGGTGTGTGTGGTGTGTGTGTGTGTGTGTATGTGTGTGGTGTGTGTGTTGGAGGGGGGGGGGGGGGCGACGCACGCGCAGCTGGAGGCATTTCTCTTCTCTCTTTCTCTGTTCTATCTGTGCACCGACCAGGAAGAGAACAGACAGGAAAACACCACAGTCACACAGGGAGTAGAAAAGTGCGAGAGAAAAGAGAGAGAGAGAGAGGAGATGGAGGAGATGAGAGAGAGAGAAGAGAGAGACAGGAGACAGAGACAGAGACGGAGTATAAAAGAGTGAAGAGAGAGAGAGAGGAATAATGGGAGAAAGAGGAGATAGACAGAGATAGAGACAGTAGAATAATAGAGAGGAGAAGAGTAGAGAGAAATAAAGGAGAAGAAAGAGACAGAGAAAGAGAGTAATAAGAGAGAAAGAGAGGAGAATAAAGGAGAGAAAGGAGTGAGACAGAGACAGAGACTGAGAATAAAAGAGAGAAAAGAGAGAGAGAGAGAGAGATAGAGAGAGAGACGGAGAGGAGATGAGTGAGTGAGAGAAAGAGAATAAAAGGGAGAGAGGAAGACAGTCAGAAGACTGAGCTGCCACCACACAAAGAGTATAGTGTTGTGTGACAATGATGGGGGGTGGGGGGGGGGGGGGGGGGGGGGGGGGTGGGCAAAAAAACACAACAAAAGACACCAAATGGTAACTGGCTCTGTCAGCATATGCTTTAAATACCCGCCCCACCCCCTCACCCCCCCGCACAACACACACACATCACACACACACACACATTGTCTCTCCAGTGTATTCGAGTTTCACCGGCACTTAAGAGTGGGAGGTCAGTACTGATAGCGTGGACAATAACTTGTCAACGAAACAGACTCTTCAGTACGTTTCAACAGTGTGTGTGGTGTGTGTGTGTGTTGTGAGTGTGTGTTTGTTGTGTGGTGTGTGTGTGTGTTTTGTTTGTGTGTGTGTGTGTGTGTGTGTGTGGTCTCTGTGTGTGTCCTTGTGTGGGTGTGTGTGTGTGTGTCTCTGTGTGTGTGTATGTGTGTGTCTGTCTGTCTGTCTCTGGTGTGTGTGTGTGTGAGTGTGTGTGTGTGTGTGTGTGTGTTTGTGTGTGTGTGTGTGTGTGTGTGTGTTGTGTGTGTGTGTGTGTGTTGTGTGTGTGTGTTTGCTGGATCTTTACTTTAATTTAAAACGTTTCTGTTCAATCATGGGTGTTATTAGACCAAAGATAAACGTGTTAAATAATATTAGAGCACGTGTGTGTGTGTGTTGTGTGTGTGTGTGTGTGTGTGTCGTGTGTGTGTGTGTGTGTTGTGTTGGTGTGTTGTGTGTGTTGGTAATGTGTTTTGTGTGTGTTTGTGTATTTGTGTGTGCACTGCGTTTGTGCTGTGGTGTGTGTGTGCGTGTGTGTGTGTGTGTGTGTGTTAACTATTAGAATGGAGCGTGGTCCACAGCCACTCTCTCCAGTGTATCGGAGTTCATGATGTACTAAAGAGTGAAGGTCAGGAAGAAGTCGTGTGACACAAGCATCTCCAGTGCATTCAGTTCATCTGTATTAGGGAGTGGAAGTCAGGGATTGATGCGTGGGACACAGCACTCTCTGTGCATTCAGTTCATCTGTATATTAGGGAGTGGGGAAGGTAAGGAAATGAAGCGAGGGACACAGCACTCTCAGTTGCATCGGTTCACGTTGTATTAGGAGTCTGTATTTGTCTAAGGAATGAACCGTAGTCCCACGAAAAATTATCATCTCTCAGTTCTTTTCAAAAGTGTGTGTGTGTGTGTGTGTGTGTGTGTGTGTGTGTGTGTGTGTGTGTGTGTGTTGTGTGGTGTGTGGTGCTGTGTGTGTGTGTGGTGTGTGTGAACTTTTCATTCATTGTTTTTAATTTCATTCTTATTCTATGGTGGATAAAGGAATTAAGCACTTATGTGCTTCTTTTTTTTACTTTCCAGTCCTAGTGTGGTTTGCGGTTTTGTCAATTCTGTTTCATCTGTTACACCGGCTCACAAAATGGCTACTTGACGAAAAAGCGGAAAAACAGGATTTAACGTGTGAGCAAGATGTTCAGCGTGCGTTCGCACAGGGATCTCAGTTTATAGATCTCATCCGAAGGACTTAACCCTTTTTGGGGAGTGTGGATGTCTGGCATGATGTTAACTCCAGGGGAAATTATTCACCTTGAACGGGGAATGAACCCGGGTTAGTCAGATTGCGTGGCGCCAAATGTTCTAAACAGCATTGCGGCTATCCCATCCCCGGTGTGTGTGTGTGGTGGTGTGCGTGCGTTACGTTGCGTTGCGTGCGTGGCGGTGCGTGGTGTGTGTTGTGTTTGTGATGTTGTGTGGTGTGTGTGTGTTTCCTTTCTTTAATGTAACGTATGTTCTCTCAAGGTTGATATTTAGACCAAAGATAAAAGTGTTACATTGAATATAGAGAGTGCATGTGCGTGAGTGCGTGTGTGTGTGCGTGCGTTGTGTGTGTGTGTGTGTGCATGCGTTCGTTGCGTGTGTGTGTGTTGCATGTTTTCGTGCGCGCGCCGCGCGTGGCATATTGACTTATAATTTTTTTCAATCAACCCCATAAGCACTTTGGCGGCGTTGTGTGTGTGTGTGTGTGTTAACCTATTTAGAATGACAAGCGAGTACCAGGGCCACTCTCAGTGCACTCAGTTCACCTGTACTTATAGGAGCGGGAGGTCAGGAATGAAGCGGGTTACACAAAGCACTCTCCAGTGCACTCAGTTCCACATGTAACTTAGGAGTGGAGGTCAGGAAATGAATGCGAGGACACAGCACTCTTCAGTGCACCTCGGTTCACATGCAAGTAGGAGTGGAGTCAGGAAAATGACGCGCAGGGGACACAAGCCAATCGTCAGTGCACTCCGTTCACAGTGTGTACTTAGGATTGGGGTCAGGATGAAATGCGTGGACACAGCCAACTCGCCAGTGCATCCTGTTCACGTGTGTAATTACGAGTGGAGGTCAGAATGAAGCGAGGACACAGAACTCTCCAGTGCACTCAGTTCAGGTGTACTTAGGACGTCTGTCTCTTGCCTCAGGAATATAAACCTGCCCTACGATACTACTCATCTCAGTACTTGTCAACTGTGTGGTGTGTGTGGGGGGGCGGGGGGGGGGGGGTGGTTGCGTGCGTTCTTTTTTACATTAAAAAACGTCTGTCTTCAAAGGTGATTATTAGGACCAAAGATAATGTGATATCCAATAGAATAAAGAGAACGGTGTGTGTGCGTGCGTGCGTGCGTGGCGTGGCGTGCGTGTTGTGTGGTGTGTGTGGTGTGTGTGTTGTGTGCGTTTCGTGCGTGCGTGCGTGTGTGTTGTGGTGTGTGTGTGTGTGTGTGTGTGTGTGTGTGTGTGTGTGTGTGTGTGTGTTGGTGTGTGTGAATTTTCATTCATTTTGTTATTTCAATTCTTTTTTTTTTTTTTTCTATGAAGGAAAGCGGAATAAAGCACTTTTGTGCCTTCTTTTTTTTAAATATGTTCTGTGTGTATGGGTTTTTGTACATTCTGTCATTCTGTTCCCACCGGAACACAATGGCCTATACTCTGGGCCGAAAGCGGATTAAGGAGTTTAACGTGTGGCGCAAGATGTTTGCGTGGTTTGCACACTGGGGCCTCGGTGTGTAGGTTTTCTCATCGAAGGACTTTGGGAGAGGGAGTCTGAATGATGTTTAATCCAGGGGAAAAATATTTCCCCTTGAACTGGGAATTCGATACCCAGGTCGTAAGATTGGCGAGCGCAAGTTTTCTTTGTTGTATTGTATTTGTTTCCATTGTATTGCATTGTATTGTTATCGTACTGAATAGCTATCGTAATTCTACCTGTGCGTACAACTTTTAGTCATAAAAAATTTCTAAGCTTTGTAACACAGGATGCTTCTCCCCGAGGGGGGTTGTGGGGGGGGAAGGTGCCATCGCCACAAGACCAGCGCCACCCATTCGAGTTCTTTTTTCTTTTCCTGGTCTGCAAAGGTGTAATTTGTTTCCCCTATCAGAAACACCTTTCCACACGAAATGTGGACTGGCCAAGGAATTGTCCTACAGGGAAACTGTACAAGGAGGGAGGACGAAAGAGGGTAGGACAGAGAAAACGATTGGGAAGGACAACATCAGAGAGTGGACTACTGGCCTTGAGTGGAACGATTTGCTACGGAAAGCAGAGGGGACCGCGGGGAGTGGAGGAAGCTGGATGCAGGTATCTTCAGTGAAACCCCACGATCATGGACTACGGGATAGGTGAGGGGAGGTTGTTGAAAGGAAGAAAGAAAAATCTGACTGGAATTTAATGGTTGTTTTGGATATAATTTGACAACTGATTTTTGAGTTTTGGTGTTTTCCTTGGTGTTTAGTACTGCTTTATAAATGCTTAAAATCGGTGGTGTGTGTGTGTGGTGTGTCGTTGGGTGTGTGTTGGTGTGTGTGTGTGTGTGTGTGTGTTGTGTGTGTGTGTGTGTGTGTTATTGCAATGACAAAAAACAATAATGTTGAAAATATCAAAAGTACCTCTGCAGATGTTACACTTGAGAGGTCAACCATGATTTTCTCTTTTTATAAATGTCAATTATCACATCCACACACGGCATGCTCGTGCGAACATGCACATGCACAACACTTCCACAGACAACACAACCAACAAAACACAACACAACACACACACTCAAACACACAACCCAACTAACAAATTTAAAAAAATGTCTAAAGTTACCACAGCAATGGGAGAAATCTCACCTTTTTTTCCTTGTCATACATTTATCAAATACAATTCCAAAATCACTCCCTTACATGAACTAACCTTCCTACCTAACCGACTAACTGTAGCTATCAGTTAATCCAAGGTTTATTGGGCCCTAAATAGTTAAAGTACCACAGTTACTTAAAAAAGGTTACACACCGTGCATTAATTTGGAGGGGTCATTGTAGTATCTTGTATAGAGTGGGTGTGACTGGGGGGAAAAAAATGTTGGTAATTTTTACTGATTTTTTTTGTAGTATAAAAAAATGCACTTGTGTACTGTTTTGGGGGCTTGAGGACATAGAGCAAATTAATCAGGTAGTCACGAGAATGTTGGAAATGATAAATCAAATGTGGATTGCTTTGTATTGGTCCTCGCGCATGATATTTTGCGGTAGGAACGGTAAGCAGATGGACAAAGGACTGAGGGGGTACAGTTTTGATGAAAGTATTTAAATATTCAACTACCAAATTTTTCAAAATCTCAACGGGTTTTGTGTCAGAGGTAGCCTTTCACAAAAAGTGGTTTTTATTTCTGTGGAGGCCTTTAGTAAGCGCGTGCGGGGTGGGACTCAAGAGTCACATAGTAAAAACAGAAGGAAAAAGAGCGAATTTTTTTAAATTGGCGGGAGTGGCAGCCTAAGTAGGGCATAGTACTCTTTTTGGCTATATTCAGTTGTTTAGAGCCCAACGCCCATGTCCCTTTGGGGTCAGTAAACGATACTTGGAGTTTTCGGGAACTAGGTAGGTAGAGAAAGAAAACTAGGGGACAAAGTTGATGGAAATTACTCTCCATGAAATTTACGCTATGTTTTTGTGGGGTTGAGAGTAATTGTTTTTGCAGTTTTAATATTAAAATGAAAATAATATAATGATAATAAAATCATGGGGGGGTGGATGGGGGGTGGGTGACGGGGTGAGGTTGTTGTTGTTGTTGTTTTTTTACTGATAGGAAAGTTGTATTGTTTTGAGGTATGGGATTGGTTGTTTTATTGTTGGGTTATGGGTTGGGTTTGTTTTTGAGGGGTGTGGGTGGTGGTGTTGTTTGTTTGTTTGTTTTTTTAAATTAAAACTGATTATGAATGTTTTATCGCTTGTAATAACAATGAATCTTTTGTTTTGGTTTTTGTTTTTTTTTGGGGGGGGTTCCCAATTTAATTGATACGGAAATGTGTTTTTGTTTGTTATTAGGAGGACGGGCTAGGCTTACAGGGGATTACAAAGCACTCGCTTTCCCTCAGCCAAGTAAGGCAAGCGTCGAGCGTGGTTTACCAGTTGGATGGGTGAAGTTTGTGCGCCTTGGCTTCTGTTAACAGTCCTCTTTGTTCACCCAGCTGTAAATGGGTACCGTCCTATTTAGGGTCAGGGGGAGGTAAAGAAGCGAGGGAGAGGAGATGGGCGCCGCCTCAATATGGCGGCACGTGGTTATATGTGCGTGGTGGGCGTGCGTGAGTATGTGTGTGTGGTGTGTGTGTGTGTGCGTGTGTGTATGTTGGTGAGGGGAACTGTTTGTGTGTGACGTGGAATGTAGGCTATGTGTGTGCGAGTGTGTGTGCATTCCAGTGTGTTCGTGTGTGCAAACACCGAGTGCTATTTTGGAAAATAAAGCGTTCGCGGCACATAATGATGTTGAAGTCGTGGCGTTTTTCCTGTTTACATACCAATGTTAGTTGTACATGTTATTTTTTTGTCAAACAAGAATTGGCTGGCTCATATATTTCTATGTCATTGTTATTCGAGTAAAGGTTTCTTACACTTTGGACAACAATGCTCCAAGGTATTAATGGTATTCACTGCCCTTTAAATTGTGCATATATATTACACGTAGACCATACATGTCTTCTATGTGTGCAGTTTTCTGAAAGTTCATGCGCAAGGTGTTGGTCCGAGTGCATTACGTTTTTATATCTGTCTAGTTGGATGGGATGTATGGCTGGATTGGATGGATGGATGGATCGGGAATGGATGGATGGATGGATGGATGGATGGATAGATGGATGGGGGTGGGTGGATGGAATGGATAGATTGGGTGAAATGGATCAGATGGATGGATGGGATGGATGGAATGGATGGAAGGGATGGATGGATGGGATGGATGGATGGATGGATGGATGGATGGGATGGTTTAGATGGATTAGAATGGATGGGATGGAGGGTTTGGATGATGGATAGATGTATGGTTTGGATGGGAATGTAATGGAATGGATTGATGATGGATTGGATGGTGGATGGGATAGATGGATGGAGGATTGATTGATAGGATATGATGGATGGAAGGATGGGATGGATGGGTGGATGGATGGAGGTTGGATGGATGGATGGATGGTTGGAGGATGGTGGATGGATGGAGGATGGATTGGATGGAATGGTATGGGATGGATGGATGGTGTTGCGGTCAACGTGTACATATCTCTCCACATTTTGTATTATTTCCTTCGGATGAGACTATTAAAACGAGGCCCAGTGTTCGAAACGCATGCAGAACATCTGCGCATACTTCTAAATCCCTGTTCGTTTCAGAAGTGGTAGGGCCATTGTGTGCAGGTGGAGGAAAAACAGGATGAAAAAAATTACAAAAACCGCTATTAACAGGGGAATGGGTGTAAAAAAAAAGGACATGAGTGTTTATTCCATTATCCTCGATATCAAAGAATAATAATAAATAACATATGTGTGGGTGCACGGGCGTTCATTTCATAAACAGAGAGAGAGTGCGGAGGGAGAGATAGAAAGAGGAGTGAAAGACAGAGAGAGAGAAGATGGATGGATGCTGGTTTTGGTGATGTAGATGTTGAGGATGATGGTGGTGGTGATGTAAGATTGTTGAAGGTCATGATGATGATTGATAATAATAATAATAATATCATCATCTTCATCTCATTATCTTCATCATATTAGAGGGGTGAAAATGATGAAGTAGGTGATGTGGGAGAGAGAGAGAGAGGAGAGAGAGGGAGAGAGAGGAGTGATGAGAGAGAAGGAGGAGAGGAGAGAGAGAGAGAGAGAGAGAGAGAGACTAGAACGATGAGAGAGAGAGAGGAGAGAGGACGAGGAATTCTTTTACATTCAGATTAATGTAAATAGTTTGTTGGTTGAATCTTAAGTTTTTTACGTCTGGTCACATAAAAGTCACTCGTGTGCTTTTTTTACATTCAGTCCTGGGGGAAAATCCACTTGAACAGGATTGTACACGGGTCGTCAAATTTCGAGGGGGCAATGTTTAACCCCTTGGCTAATTTTCCCCGTCCCCAAGGAGCGACGAAGAGAGAGGAGAGAGAGAGAGAGAGAGAGAAGAGAGACGAGAGCGATGAAGAGAGAGAGAGAGAGAGAGGGACAGACAGACAGGACAGACAGGAAGACAGAACAGGACAGACAGAGAGGACAGACAGACAGAAGGTGCGAGAGAGACTCAGACTTCAGACTTCAGATTTTTATGTAACCATGGGCCTAGGCCACATTAAAAGGGAATGTTGGGGTATGGAGTGGACATTTGACATCAGTATTATAAAACACATTACTATTAATGTTTACAAATATGAAAAATGATATATCAGGCAATAATAAAGAAATTTCTTCATCACATTTCTTGAATAATTCATCACAAATCAATTTCACGTTCATTCATAATCAAGAGGAGAGAGAGGAGGAGAGAGAGAAGACGAGAGAGAGAGGAGAGGAGTAGAGAGAGAGAAGAGAGAAGGAGAAGAGAGAGAGAGAGAGAGAGTACTCGAACTCGAATGTGTATTCCACAAAAAGGCCCATTGGCCATACATGAAAAAACAAAAAGGGGTTGACGAACTTGCTTAGTATTTTGGTTTTAAAAAAAATAGAATAAAAATAAACAAAAAAAAAACCACAAGGACAACATGTAACTGTATAAAACAAAAAGTCAGCTACAAAAATATCACTTAGGATAACATTATTTCTCTTATTCTGAAAGCTCTACAAAAATATTTAAAAGTGAGGTGCGCACAAATCCTCAGGATGACTTTGAAGCCAGGAGTAAACAGAGTCTAAATAAAGTAGGCTGTCTACAATATTTACAGGGAAGTAGTTCTGCTAACATCCTCCAAAAACTGGACAGAACAACACAAAATGTATTCATTCCTCCGGTGCTTGCTTACATAAGGGCACAGCAGCTGGAGGGTCGTCAATATCATGTTCTCTGTATCTGGAATTTATGAACAATTTATATCTGATACACCAAGTCTAAAACTTAGGACATAATTCTTTTCAGAAATGTTATAAATCGTATCAAAGTTTTAGATAAGGTTTGACATTCATTGGAACTTATAAATTGTTGTACATTTGAAATCTGTCACTGTTTTGGTATATGATCACTCCATTGCTGCCATCGGTAGTCAATCAATCTTTGCTGAACGGCTTAATAAACTCATACAATTTCCGGACTCCTTGATTGGAGTCCAAAACAATCCAAACCCGAGTTCACAACATCAGGTA
>CM054141.1:15125890-15136822 GCA_028751875.1 Rapana venosa | reverse complement strand
TGTCTGCTGTCTGTCCGTCGCCCGTCCTCCGTCTAACCCCTATCTTCTCTTCTATCTTCTTCTTCTTCTTACTATCTAATCAAATCTATCTATCAAATCTTATCTATCTATCTTATCTTCTGTCTGTCCTGTCTGTCTGTCCGTCTTTTCCGTCCGTCCAACCGTCCGTCTCTGTCGTCTGCCCTGTCTGTCTGTCTCTTTCTATCTATCTATCTATTTTCTATCATCTAATTATACTATATCTATCTATCTATCTAGAAAACATCATTTTCTTTGGGCGAGGGGCGGTAAAACAATACTTTTGTTTCCAAATTTTTAACTGGGAATCTTGAAAAAGAAAATGGGGAAACCAGATTGTTCACAACTATAACATAAAAGGTAAAAGGTAAAGGTGTCCCATAACCTATGTGGTCGAGGGGAGCGAGGCGTCAGAGACCTCAGCTTTCTCTAGGGGGCCAGCATATTGAGGGCGCCCCCACCCTCTCCCTCGCTGCTTTCCCTTCCCTGACCCTAAAAGGCAGGTACCCATTACAGCTGGGTGAACTGGGGAACTGTACTGAAGCCAAGGCGTCAAACGGTCACCCATCAATTGGAAACCACGTCGATGTTGCTTACCTTAGTTTTGGGGAAAGCGATACTGACCACTGAGTATCCCACCCCCTGGAGGAATTTATACACTCTTTCAATTTAACTTCTGTCGTTAGAATCAGACGACGGGGAAATGGCCTTTCCAAGGAATAACAGTTCACAGAAAGTCATACACATCGCGAATGCGAAGTAAATTTGCACCCCAGCAGACAGCAGCAGCAGCAGCACCCACAGCAGCAGCAGCAAGCAGCACAGCAGCACAGCAGCAGCAGCAGCAGCACAACACAACAGCAGTAGCAGCAGCAGCAACAACAAGCAGCAGTAGCAGCAACAACAAAATTAGAGCAGCAGCAGCAACAACAGTAGTAGCAGCAGCAACAACAACAAAACCAATAGCAGCAGCAGCAGCAGCAACAGCAACAAAATCAACACACAGGACAACATTCAAAAGGAGGTTTCGATGAGGATCGGTGGTCTAGAGGTAACGCGCCTGCCTAGAAAGCGAAAAGTCCGGGTCGGAGGAAGTGTGCGGTGGTTCAAATCCCGTTTGAGCCCGAAACTTTTCCCCCATATCCACTAGACCATGAGTGGAGGTCTGGATGCTAGTCTTTCGGATGAGACGACAAACCGAGGTTCCCGTGTGTTCCACAACATTATTTAGCGCACGTAAAAGAACCCACGGCAACAAGAAAGTTATTCCTGGCCAAATTCTGTAGAGAAAAAAAAGCCACTCTGATAGGGAAACTAACACAGATGCAGACAGGAAAAAGAAAAGAAAATGGGTGGCGCTGGCTGCTAGCTCTTGTGGCGAAGCGCACGCTCTCTCGAGACCGATTTTCACACAGTAGTTGTACCAAATGATGTGCGCTTAATCTGTGGTATGAAAAAATAAATGTCGCATCATACCCGGGAAAAAGGTCAAGTCACAAAAGTGACCAACGCGCAAACGTCCCATAGGAGTGGTCTTAACAAGTTATATATAATCATTATCATTCTGCCTCTATTTCCTTATGTGTAACGACTTAAGGACACACACCTCCACAAAGTGCTTATCACAGCCAAAAAAAAAAAAATTAGGGGTGAGATTTTTTAGTTGTTCTGATGGTTGATGACGGTTGTAAAAAGAACGCTTGTTGGCAGTGTGGTATCTCCCCTGCCAGTGTTAAGGGATGCTTGCTTTCAATGGTCTAGCTTTATTATAAAGGTCTGGTCCTACCCCGTCCCACCACCCACCTCCCTTCCATCCGATTTTTTCAGGCACCTTTTTTTTGTGATCGGCTCGCGCCCTTGTGTTGACTTCCGCGCTCGATTTACGTTCAGTTCATGTACAGTTAGTCAGCGGTGCCCTTTTTATAGGAACGGTGTAAAGTGAAACCTTCCCACCAGCTAAAAACGGCTTCTGCCCGATGGCCAAAATAATAAAAAAAGAAGTCTGAATATCATGAAGGGATTTATAGGCCTGATATAAATTAAAGTGGTGTATTATGTTTGTTATATATATATATATATATTATAGTCGGGTGGCGGTGTGATAATTTATTTCACCAAAAGGTATGTAAGGTGCCTCCTTCCCTCCGCTAGCCTGTGGGTGGATCCTTGGCAGTTCGGGCTACCAAACTTAGCCTTCCCCAATCAGGTTAAGTGAAGTCATGGAAGGCAGGTGACGGATGATGTGTTGAGCAGCCGATTGTTTTTGGGAAATGTGTCAGCATTTTATGGGTTAGGCGATGATACTATATGAAACAATGGATCTTAGACAACTCGGCCTCTCAGTACGTGCACTGCTCTATAGAAAGTATTTGCACAGCCTACTATAGGATCTTCTGCAAAGAATGTCATGAGTTTATCAGAAAGAAACAGAATAACTGATAACAGCGTGTAGGGGGCTTCCAGTTTACTCTGGAAGTTCCTCCGCTCGGTAGAGTGCGTTTATGTGCGAATGGTAACCACCTCGCTCGTCATCCAGCGTCTGTCCGCATCAGAAAACATCTAAGAATGGGTCTACTGCGAACGTAAGGACTATGATACAAAAAGGAAAATTGGAAAATTCTCAAACATGAAAAGGAAAGAATGAACCTCATTTATACTAGGACTTTCAGTAGTGTGATGGATTGGAGAAGGATGATATAAAATCCGACAACTAAACACATTCTTTTCTCAGAGGTGATCAACAACCAGAAAGGTGTTGGCTTGATTCTAGATCAAGAACATCAACAGCCCTTCAAAAGGTTTCTGGACAGTAATTGGACAGAGTCCTCCCTGTTAGTAAAACTTATAGGGACACCTTTCGGACATGGAATTGTACATAGTATTTGCTCCTTACTGCTGATAAGTGACGCAGAATTTGAGGGTTTTTATGATAAATTCGAAAAAGGCATTGAAAGCAACTGAAGTCTCAAGATATACAGATATAATGGGTGACCTCAATTCAAAAGGTGGGGAAAAGGGATAAAGATGTGAAACCAACAGTTGGACCTTTTGGTATTGGACGTGAGTAATGAAGAGGGGAGCGGCTCACGAATGGTTTGCATAGGATCATATAGAGGGTGTTTTGAAAACATCTTGGTTGGAAAAACCATCCATTGAAGAGCCTGGACTGGAAAAGCCATGGCGACAGAACCAGGAATCAAATAGATTACATCCGGATTCATAGAACGCTTCCGTTTATCTCTATAACATCTTGTAAGTCATGACATGGGGGCTACGTCTGTGGAAGTGATACATGGTTCCCAGTTTTATCGGGAATCACAGTTGCGACTATAAATTTGAAAAAGTGGTCAATCGTCAAATGCAAAAAAAGTAATACACCAATAACTGCAAATGAACATGCTACAAACCGACGAAGAAATCAATGAAAAAATACAGATCAATGTTGGAAACATATTCGATGGCTAGATCAATCACATATCAGAGGAAAAAGGATGATGATGTAAAGATAGCATTTCAGCGAGGCAGCCAAAAGAATGTATTACCAGTCTTAAATAGAAAGGACATAAGAACGTGGAATGAGCTCCGAGATTTTAAAACTAATGGTAATACAGGAGTAAGGCTATAACGTAGATGAAAAGAAGATAAGAACTCGACAAATCTGGTTTCAAGTAATGATTAAATATAAGTGCTAATGATGCATTGGTATGTATGGTTCTTTATGCAGTGCAAGGTAATGTGATATTGTATGGCAATTGTTGATGGGTTTCTTTTGCATGATATATAAATTTAATTGATGTGTAGGGTAGTTATAATTTGCTTTTTATGGGGGTGTATGGCGGTGAGGGTCGTGTTTCCTCTTGGATTTGTTGAGTGACTGTAGGGGGTGTGGCTGTGTCTTGTGGCCTTGTGCCGCGATAGTGTTGTGGTGGGGCTTGGTGTGTGAGGAGTTGTGGGGTGTGCAGATGAGGGCATGCGGATGAACAGGCTATGGCGCTCCCCCGGGCTGCTTGGGCGTGTGGCGCTCGTGTGGGGTGTCGGAGGCGCCGGACGGTGGTACTCGGTGTTGGAGGGTGTGTGGCATTGGGCAGGGGATGGGGCGCGTGTGCGTCATAGGATCTGCCTATTTCTGGCTTTCGGGGTTGGTCCCGTGATTAGGTGTATAGTGTCTTCGTGCTGGGTGCTGGAGTGGGGATGGGTGGCGGGTCGAGCCCCAGGGTACTGGCTCGCGGGGTGTGAAGGAGGCGTGTGGGGCAGGCGGCCTGTTGGGTTCAGGCGCGGCGATGCTGAAGTCGTGTGGGCTTGGCGAGCGGCGGGGGGAGGTGTTGTTGCGGGGAGGGAGCCGGGACCGGAGGGGGGGGGGGGCGTGTGGGGGGTGGGGGGGGGGAGAGCACCTGTGGGGAGGGTCGGAGTGAGCAGGGGGGGCCGGTGAGGCGGGCCCCCATTGGTTGGACCGGGGCGTGGCGGTCAGGTGTGGGCCGCGGTGTTGGCATGGTGGTGGGCGGGGTGGGTGGCGCGAGGGAGCGACTGGTGCTGGAGACATGGTGGTCTGGGTGGCGGGTGCGGATTCGGCAGCCGGAGGGCGTTTGTGTGGAAGGGTGGGTGTGATGTTGTGGTGTGTTGTCCTGTGGGTCTGGCGTGTGTGGAGGTGGGACCTGTTGCAGTGTGGCTGAATGCAGGGAGCGTGGCGGTGGGTGGAGTGGACGTTGAGCTGGACGGTCAGGGGCCAGTGTGGCGGGGGGCGAGCGGGCTGTGGGGGTGAGTCCGCGTGGGCGGTTGTTGCGGCCTGATGGGGGATGGGCGGGTGGTTGTTCTGTGGTGTGTTGTGGTTGTGATTTCTGTGTGGATGGGTTGGTGGGGCGGGGGATGCGACCGTGGGGGTGTTGGGGAGGCTGTGCTGGGGCGGTGGGGTTATGTTGTGGGCAGAGCTTCCGATGGGGGCAGAAAGGGGTTTGTGTTGTTAGTGAGGTTGGTCGGGATGTCCCTGGTGGGGCGGCGCGGTGAGGGTCTGGGGCCTCGGAAGGGCGAGGCATGGGCCTCGTGTGGCCCGGCAGGGTGGTGTCGCGGAGTTGGGAGGTGGGGACGTGCAGACCATGTTGGCCTGGTGGTCAGTTGTTCATATGTGGACCAAGGCGGCTGGGTGGCACGCGTGCGTGGTTGTGCTGGCCCGAGGACCTTATGGCTCGGGTTGACGGAACCGACTGGTGTGGATGTGAAGGGTGGCGTGGTGTGCCGCCTAGCCGTCTGCGTCGCGGGGACTGAATGGCGCCGCGGGCGTGTGGTGTCGCGATAGCAGCTGTGGGGTGGTGCAGGGCTGGTGCGCGCCGGGCCTCCCGGCAGGTCGCACTGTTGGACGGTGTGGGTTTGTGTGTGGTGGGGACGGCTGTGGGGTGGTTGGGGGTGGCAGGCTGCCGGCCTGCTGCGTGGTGTAATCCTGTTTTGGTTCAAGGAAGTCTTGTCTCCCTGTGGTGGGGGGCCGTAGGCGGTGGTGGCAAGGATTGGCAGAGTGCATTTCGGTTTTATTTTTTCTTTAGTGCGAGTTTTGGTACACCCGCTCTGGGTTACGTGGCTTGCCTGGTGCTCTTCTGTTTTGGTGGATGTGTTGTTGTGGCGCTGCTGCCTCCGCCTCGGGGCACTGGTGGGTCTTGTTGCGAGGGTACTGTTCAGTGGGCTGTTGGTTGCACCCGTCCTGTAGCGGGGGGGATGGTGAGTTGACGGAAGGCGTTTGCCGTGGGGGTGTGGGGCACGAGCGGCGCGCGGGCGTTGGAGGTGGGTGCGGGCTGGAGTTTTGGGGGCGGGGTGTGGCCCCTAGGTGGGTAGAGTAGGCACGGGGGGAGTATGGGCGCCCGGTTGGCGGGAGAGGGTGGGTGGGGCGCACTGTGTGGGCCGTGTGCGGCGTCTGTTTAGGGCGTTGGACTGTTGTTCTGCGGGTGTGGTTTTGCGACGGCCCGCTGCTCGTGCAGCGGGTGGTACTAAGTGGGCCGAGAGGTGGGGACCCGTGGCTGGGGGGGCTGGGGGAGGTGTCCTGGTGTGAGGGTGTGTATTGTGTGGCCGGAGTTGCTGGCGGTAGTTGGGCAGTTGTTGGGAGGGGCTTGTGACGTGAGCGCCGCGGGGTGGCCCGCTGGACAGGGGATGGGAGAATGGCTTCAGGACTGGGAACGGGGGGGCGGGGGGGTGGGGTTGCCGGGGTATTCTGGCGCGGCGCGCGCTGTGGGGGAGGCGTTGTTGCTGTGCGAGGTGGTGGGCGGCGGGGGGTGTGGGCAGGTGTCGGTGGTGGGGTGCCCCGCCCTGGGCGCGGGGTGGCCCTAGCGGTGGGGGTGCGTGTCGCATACGAACAACTAGCGTGGACGAGTACCCGGGATGGGGGTGTAGAGGGGGGGCTAGCCGGCGCAGCGACCATTCAGGAACCCCGTTAGGTGCTGGGTGATGGAGGGTGTGAGGGGAGACCATGCCTGACCGCAGGTGTCCAGCTTCGATGGGTGAAGGAAATGGTTTGAGGGGGTGGGTGTGGGATCGCGTAGTGGGCATTAGTTTTCGCGTGTGTGGGTGTTCACGAGTGCGAGCGACCTCCCTAGCTGCGCTACCCTGGAGGAGTGGCGCGGGCCCAATGGGCCGGCCCCTGACGTTGTGCAGCATGTTGGGGTCTACCCGGGATGGTCTGGGTGCTGGCGGGGGTGTCGAGTAGGGGGGATGGACGGAACCACCCCCCAAACCCAACTTAACCCCACCGCCCCGCCTTGTGGTGTTGAGGGTATTATTGTGGGGGGGGTGTGTGGGAAGGTGATGTGTTTTGGCGCTGTGCGTGATTGTTGGGGTTGAGTGGTGGTGTGAGGGGCCTGATGGAGGTTAGTGTTTGAGGCCGCCGCTGCGTGTGTGCGCCGGGGTGCGATACGTGGCCGGGGTGTGTGGGGTGGTGTGCTCTAATGAGCTGCCCGGGGCTCGGGGGGCGAAGGATTCTCCGTGTGGGATGTTGCGTAGTGAGTGTTGGTGTGACTGCGTGGGGTACTGTGGCGCGGCTGTGCGGACCACCGGGATGTGGTGTGTGTTTGTGTTGCGGTTTGGGTTGGGGTGATAACCGTATACTTTGGTGTGATGGTTTGGGTGATGTTTTGGTGAAGGACTGTGAGTTTGTATTCTTGTTTTGTATTTATCAGTTTTTTTAAGGTAGATATATAGTGGTTTGTTGGTGTTTTTTTTAGTGATGTGTCTTATTGGTTGTATTGTTATGTTATTTATTTTTTTATTTTATTGTAATTTTTTCTCCATCTAGTTGATGATTGTAGTTTATTTCTTTAGATTGTATGATTTTTGTAGGTTAGTTTACTTTTTTTCTATGTTTTGTTTTGGTTGGTAGTATGTGTGGTGATTTTGTTTGAGATTTTGTTTTTGTGCATGCGTGGTTTTGGAGGGTGTTTGAGCTGGTGGTTGTTGGGGGTTGGGGTGGTGGTGTGGGTGTTTTGGAGGTGGTGGTTTTGTGTTGATTGTTGTTTTTTAATTTTTTTGTTTTGCTTTTTTGATCTTTGTTTATCTTTTATTGTGTGTTTTTATGAGTTTTTTCTTTGGGTTCTCTTTTGTGTTGTTTTTAGGAAATTAGAATTTTTTTACTTATTTAGATTTTTTTATTTTTTTAGTTCTAGTTTTTAGAGTTTTTAGTTTTTTCTTATTTTTTAGATCTAGTTTTTTTATTTTTAGTCTCTTTTTTTTTCGTTTTTTTTTTTTTTTTTTTCAGATTACATCGAAGAGTTATACTCGACGACAGAGGTCCAACCTCTCATTTTAGCACGTAGGTGGCCACATAATCATGGAAGACGAAGTGGAGACTTGCAATCAGATAGTTGAAAAGTGGTAAGGCGACAGGACCTGGATGAATAATCCCATCTGAATGATTAACAGCCCTGGATGATGTGGGGAATAAGCGGTCACAAAAACTACTATACAATATATATGACACTGGAGTGTTTCCGACTGTTATGTAGATAGTCCATCTAATTGCGTTCCTAAGAATCTGGTACATGATGAATGTGACCAAACATCGTACAACAGCCTGATGTGTCACCTCACAAAGTTCTTTTTACGAATACTCATGAAGAGAATGAGAATTAAAATACTCCCAGGGAAAATATCAGAAACGCCAATTTGGAGTCATTGGCAGGACAAAGGCACCAGGATATGCATATCTTCGCACTTTTGAAAACTATCATGGTAAGATCCATCGAGGTCCAGAATGTCCTGTACCTATGCTTCATTGATACTCAAAAGCGTTCGGACAAAGTACGACACTCGACTTGTTCGATTATTTCTGGCAGGGCTATACATCACGGGAAAGATCTTGAGTCCTCAGTAAACAAATATATTGGGAACAGGAGGCAGCCATTAGTAGTCGACTAATAAAAATCAGTCAATATAGACCAATCTGCAGGGGGTGAGGCATGGGTGCGTGTTCTCGCTTGATTTTTTTAATGTTTATAGGTGAAATAATTCTACGAAATATGAGATTCATGATGGGTATTTAGTGTAGGTGGCCACAACATCAACAACCTGAGATATGCAGATGACACAGTCCTTATCGCGGACTCTGAAGAAAAAACTGCAAAAAGATTTTAACAACAGTACAGACGAAAGCGAAAGAAGAGTTTACCAGTCAATGCAAAGAAGACAGAATGCATGGTGATCTCGAAAAAAGCTGTATACCAAAATGCAACCTTAGCTTGTAAAGGAGGAGAATCAGACTTAGGAGTAAACACTTTAATTACCTTGTTGTACTATACCCCGGACGGCAGTGTGACACAGGTAATCAAGATGAGAATCGGTCAATCTAAGGCAACTTTTAATCAAACATGAAATGCATTTTTACCAACTGTAAGATAAGCCTCAAGACAAAAGATAATGTTTTGAGAGCCTACGTATGGTTCATTTCTTCTGTACGGATGTGAGTTGCTGACCCTAGCCAAGGACACGACAGCGACTAGAAGCGTGGAAATGTGGTTCATCCGGTGAAATCATGAAAATATCTTGACAAATAGAAAAACTAATGCAGAAGAAGTATGGAAATGGATGGGTAACAAGAGATCCCTTCTCAACAACCATCAGAGAAAGACTAGCCTCAAATTTTTTCGGGCCATATAATCAGGGCTGACGGTCTTGTGAATCTGTTTATGGAGTGGCAAAATCTGTGGAAAAAAGGCAGAGGAAGACAACGCACAAAATTCACAGACTGATTAAACAAATCGCTACGAATAAAGTCGGGCACTAACAATGAGCTCATGAGATGGGACCGAGAGCAGGGATGAATGGTGAGCCATGATAGTCGATGTCTGCAGGACCAGACGGACACTTGAGAAGAAGAAGAAAGAATAATATATTTATTTATTATATTATATTATATATATATTATTTATATATTATATATATATATATATATATATATATATATATATTATTTGTCGTGTTTTGTTGTGTGTGTGTGGTGTGTGTTGTGTGTGTGTGTGAGGGACGGGATAGCTCAGTGGTCAGCGAACTCGCTTTTACCCCAGCACATTGTTAAGCAGCGTCGAGCGTGGTTACCGTTGGTGGGTGCGTTTGTGCGGCCTTGGATTCAGTTCAGTCCCCACAAGCTGTTATGGGTACCTGCCCTCTTTAGGGCTGGAAGGTTAAAAGCAGCGAGGGAGAGGAGATGGGCACGCCCTCAATATGTGGCCCCTAGAGAAGTTTGATGGTCTCTGTCGCCTCGATCCACTACGACCTTTTAGGTTATGGGACCCTTTACCTTTAATGTATGTAATGTATGTATGTATGTTTGTATGTATGTATGTATGTATGTATGTATGTATGTATACTCAAACACACACACACACACACACACATTATATATATATATATATTTATAATATATTTATATATATATTATATATATATATATATATATAGATAATACTATATATATCTATGGTTGAGTATTTTTTCAGCTGTGTATAGGAAAGCAGTGTCTTGTTTGATTTCAAAGCCGGCCTTTTGGATTGTTCTAAGGTCGTTTGATAATTATCATCATCATCATCATCGATCATCCATCAATCACCTGGTTACGATACCTTTCTTACATGCCGGGCCATGGTTTTAGCTATAAAACTTTCCAAGTTGTCAGTGGATGTCTCTGTCTCTCGTCTCTCTCTCTCTCTGTCTCTATCTGTGTGTGTGTGTAGGGTGTGTGTTTGCGCGCGCGTGTAACTATGTGCGTGCTTGTGTGTTTATCTGTGTGTGTGGTTTTTGGAGGTGTGTGTGTGTGTGTGCGTGGTGTGCATCACGCGTACGTGTGTGTATCAGTATGTGCATATGTGCTGTACGTGTGTGTTTTTTTAAATTTATATATCGAGGTTAAGGGATAGCACTTGTCTGCTTTTTTACATCCAGGTACCCATGTGTATGCGGTTTTTGTTAAATTTCTATCATCTGTTCCCATTGGGCACACAATAGCCTACTCTTTCGAAAAGCTGAACAGGATTTAAAGTGTGCGAAAGATGTTCTGCGTGCGTTCGCACACGGGACCTCGGTTTATAGTCTCATCCGAAGGACTTTTGGGGAGAGTGGAGCCTGTACTGATGTTAACTCCAGGGGAAAATATCCCCTTGAACGGGAATCGAACCCGGGTCGTCAGATTGCGAGCGCAATGTTCTAACCACTAGGCTATCCCGTCCCCCCTGGCATTAGCTATAGCTTTCCAAGTTGTCTCTGGTTGTCTCTGTCTCTCTGTCTTTGTCTGTGTGAGGTGTGCTTGTGTGTGTGTACGCGCGTACCTATGTGCGTTGCTTGTGCTGTGTGCTGCACGTGTGTGCGCACGCGCGCGATGTGTATAAGTATTTTGTATATGTGTGATTCGCGTGTTGTGAGTGTGTGTGCATAGGTGTGTTTGTGTGTTTTCTT
>CM054141.1:15115890-15120890 GCA_028751875.1 Rapana venosa | reverse complement strand
TCGGATGAGACTATACACCGAGGCCCCGTGTGCGAATGCACGCAGAACATCTTGCGCACACGTTAAATCCTGTTCCGATTTTCGTAAGAGCAGGCCATAGTGTGCTGGTGGGAACAGATGACAGAATTTACAAAACCGCATACTCACGGGGACTGGATGTAAAAAAGCACAGAAGTGCTTATTCCATTATCCTCGATATAAAAGAATGTTTTAAAAAAAGCAGCCACAATCATCGAAATAAAAAGAAAAAGAATAATAACAAAAGGTACCCCCCACACACTTCCCATCCCTCATCACTTTGTTTCTACAAATGTTCAGGGTTCTCTCCTGTCCCATGGACTATGTTTTATTTTAATTTTATTTTATTTCATACCGCTTTAAGTCACGGCAGATTTCTCTACGTGAAATTCAGGATGCTCTCCCCAGGAGAGAGCGCGTCGCCACAAGAGCAGCGCCACCCAGTATTTATTTTTTTGCTGTCTGCAACTGTATTCGTTTCTCTACCAGAGTGGCTTTTTCAACAGAATGTTGCCAGGGACAACTCCCTTGTTGCCGTTGGTTCTTTTACGTGCGCTAAATATCTGTCTACAGAATTTTGCCAGGGACAACTCTCTTGTTGCCGTGGGTTCTTTTACGTGCGCTAAATAATTTTATGTAACACACGAGGCCTCGGTTTGTCGTCTCATCCGAAAGACTAGACCTAGACCACCACTCATGGTCTAATGGATGAGGGGGAGGGTTTGGGGCCTAAACGGGGATCGAACCACCGCACACTTCCGACCCGAACTTTTCGCTTTCTAGGTAGGCGGGTTACCTCTAGACCACTGATCTATATATTATGTTGTTTGCTGTAACCAACCGGAAGGCTTTTGGGCTGATCTGAATTAAAACAAGAAAAAAGAGAAGAAAGAATGAAAAGGAAGAAAGAAGAAAGAGAAAAAAAATTAACAAAGCGCGAAAAAGCAAAACAAACAGATAAAGAAAAAAATGACAAATGAGAAAAAGAATATGTAAGAAACGGAAAAAAGCAGGAGAGGGATATAGAAAGGAAGAGTAAATAAAAGGAAAAAGGAAATAAAGAGAGAGGAAAAGGAAGAAGAAAAAAAGAAAAAGAAAGTAAATAAATTGGATAAGTAAAACTGAATGAAAAAAGGGAAGAAAAAAACACAAAAAAGGAAGAAAACAGAAGAAAGAAATAGAACAGAGAAACTAAAAGAAAAAAAAAAGAACAAAAGATAAAGAATGAAACAAAGATGAAGGAAAGAATGACAAAGAGAAACAAACAAACAAACAAACAAAACAAGCCAACAAAGATGTCGAACCTGAAAAAAAAGACAGAGCAAAAAAACAACAACCGAAAATAAAACAAAGAACAAACACACAAGAAATCATACTAGGATCTTAACCTGAAAGAATAAGTAAAAGACAGACAAAAGGAGAAAAAGAAACACACAGGAGAAAACAAAGCAGCCAACCAAACAAAACAAAAAACGCAAACAAGTAAACATAAAAGAACGAAAACAAAAACAAGAGAATGGGACAGGGAGAAAGGACAGAGCAAATCAGAAAGCCAAAAAACAAGTTAGATTAGTGTGAAAGAATGAATGAATGAAAGAAAGAGAACTGTCAAAGACAGTAGAACAATCTAACAAGTAGATCAGTGTCAAAGAATGAATGAAAGAAAGAAAATTGACAACGAAAGAACAACCTAACAAGTAGGTCAGTGTGAAAGAATGAATGAAAGAAAGAGAATTGACATCGAAAGAACAATCTAACAAGTAGGTCAGTGTGAATGAATGAATGAAAGAAAAAGAACTGTCAAAGAAAGTAGAACAATCTAACAAGTAGGTCAGTGTGAAAGAATGAATGAAAGAAAGAGAATGGTCAAAGACAGTAGAACAATCTAACAAGTAGGTCAGTATGAAAGAATAAATGAAAGAAAGAGAATTGACAACGAAAGAGAACAATCTAACAAGTAGGTCAGTATGAAAGAATAAATGAAAGAAAGAGAATGGTCAAAGACAGTAGAACAATCTAACAAGTAGGTCAGTATGAAAGAATAAATGAAAGAAAGAGAATTGTCAAAGAAAGTAGAACAATCTAACAAGTAGGTCAGTGTGAAAGAATAAATGAAAGAAAGAGAATGGTCAAAGACAGTAGAACAATCTAACAAGTAGGTCAGTGTGAAAGAATAAATGAAAGAAAGAGAATGGTCAAAGACAGTAGAACAATCTAACAAGTAGGTCAGTGTGAAAGAATGAAATGAAAGAAAGAGAATTGACAATGAAAGAACAACCTAACAAGTAGGTCAGTATGAAAGAATAAATGAAAGAAAGAGAATTGACAATGAAAGAGAACAATCTAACAAGTAGGTCAGTATGAAAGAATAAATGAAAGAAAGAGAATGGTCAAAGACAGTAGAACAATCTAACAAGTAGGTCAGTATGAAAGAATAAATGAAAGAAAGAGAATTGTCAAAGAAAGTAGAACAATCTAACAAGTAGGTCAGTGTGAAAGAATAAATGAAAGAAAGAGAATGGTCAAAGACAGTAGAACAATCTAACAAGTAGGTCAGTGTGAAAGAATAAATGAAAGAAAGAGAATGGTCAAAGACAGTAGAACAATCTAACAAGTAGGTCAGTGTGAAAGAATGAAATGAAAGAAAGAGAATTGACAATGAAAGAACAACCTAACAAGTAGGTCAGTGTGAAAGAATAAATGAAAGAAAGAGAATTGTCAAAGACAGTAGAACAATCTAACAAGTAGGTCAGTGTGAAAGAATGAAGTGAAAGAAATAGAATTGTCAAAGACAGTAGAACAATCTAACAAGTAGGTCAGTGTGAAAGAATAAATGAAAGAAAGAAAATTGACAACGAAAGAACAACCTAACAAGTAGGTCAGTGTGAAAGAATGAATGAAAGAAAGAGAATTGTCAAAGACAGTAGGACAATCTAACAAGTAGGTCAGTGTGAAAGAATGAAGTGAAAGAAATAGAATTGTCAAAGACAGTAGAACAATCTAACAAGTAGGTCAGTGTGAAAGAATGAAGTGAAAGAAATAGAATTGTCAAAGACAGTAGAACAATCTAACAAGTAGGTCAGTGTGAAAGAATAAATGAAAGAAAGAGAATTGTCAAAGAAAGAGAACAATCTAACAAGTAGGTCAGTGTGAAAGAATAAATGAAAGAAAGAGAATGGTCAAAGACAGTAGAACAACCTAACAAGTAGGTCAGTGTGAAAGAATGAATGAATGACAGAAAGAGAACTGTCAAAGAAAGTAGAACAATCTAACAAGTAGGTCAGTGTGAAAGAATGAATGAAAGAAAGAGAACTGTCAAAGACAATAGAACAATCTAACAAGTAGGTCAGTGTGAAAGAATGAATGAAAGAAAGAGAATTGACATCGAAAGAACAATCTAACAAGTAGGTCAGTGTGAAAGAATGAATGAATGAAAGAAAGAGAACTGTCAAAGAAAGTAGAACAATCTAACAAGTAGGTCAGTGTGAAAGAATAAATGAAAGAAAGAGAATTGTGAAAGACAGTAGAACAATCTAACAAGTAGGTCAGTGTGAAAGCATAAAATGAAAGAAAGAAAATTGACAACGGAAGAAATACCTAACAAGTAGGTCAGTGTGAAAAGCACACAATGAAAGAATTAGGGGACGGGGTGGGGGGGGAGGGGAGACGGGATAGCCTGGTAGTTAGAGTAATGTACTCGTGATCTGCTGACCCAGGTTCAAATCTTGTTCAAGAGGATTTTTTGCTCTGCAGTTAACATCAGTGCCGACTCCACTCCCCCCTAAAAATCCTTGGGATGAGACTATAGACCAGGAAACCTTCCAGAGGAACATTGCAAACAGCAAAATCACGCAGAACATCTTGCGCACACGTTAAAACCGTTCCGATTTTCAGAAGTGTAGGCCATTGTGTGCCAGTAGGAACGGATGACAAAACAAAATTTGTTTTTACGAAACTGCAAACACACAGGGACTGGCTGTAAATAAAACTACGCGAGTGCTTATTCCATTATCCTTGAAATAAAAGAATAAATGAAAAGAAATGAATGAAAGAAAGAGAAATAATGCAAAGAAACAAGAAGATAAACAAAAAGAGGTTACCACGAAATGATAAATAATGAAAGATAGGCACAAACAGAAAAAAAAGAAAAAACCCAAAGATACCCCTCCCCCCCCCCACAACAAAACAACCCAACAACAAACCAACAACAAACAAGCAAGCAAACAAGTGGGTTACCATAAAAAAAAATAAATGAAAGAAAACACACAAAGAAAGAAAGCAACCCTGCCTCCCCCCCCCTCAACAAAACCCACACACAAAAAAACTCAGCGAATCATTTGCTTGTGCACTGCTCATTAACACAACTGTCAGTTTCACAAAAGCTTGGTCATTGTCATCCTCCCGACTGTCCTTTATCTCTAGAGCACATTTTGGATAACTATTCGCTTCTTCTTCGGGAGTTCTCTGTTTATTTTTTAAAACAGCAGTCCAGTTAATATCTACCTTTGATTCACGTTAAGCTGTTATGTGAAGATTCGGTTGTGTTCATATTAGTTATGTTAAACTAGTTAGGCTAATAACATTATGTTATTTTTTTCCAGTAATGTTGTACTAGTTTTTGCTCTCTGGGATTTCTTTTTCGTTTTTAAATAGTTCTTAATAATATTTCTTCTTCAACACATTTCCTGACACCCCCCCTCTCTCTCTTAAATTTTTTTAAAATGACAAATATGACAAAAATTTATTTGTCATATCATCTCTCTCTCTCTCTCTTCTCTCTCTCTCTCTCTCTCTCTCTCTGTCTCTCTCTCTCTCTCTCCTCTCCTCTCCTCTCCTCTCCTGACTCTCTTTCTATGTACGCACTTGAACTTACACATGCTCATTCATACACATACTTTCCTCCCCCTTTTTTTGGTTTTAAACCTTTTCCCCTGTGGTCTGATATCGCTTAATTTATTTTCTTTTCTTTATTCTTTTACATC
>CM054141.1:15110890-15113390 GCA_028751875.1 Rapana venosa | reverse complement strand
GAGAAAAGGGGGGGGGGGGGGGGAGGGAAAAAGGGGGGGGGGGGCGGGGGGAAAAGGGGGGGAAAAGGGGGGGTTTTTTTTTTTTTTTATATAAATTTTTTTTTTGGGGGGGTGGGGTGTTTTTGGGGGCGGGGTGCGGGTGGGTGGTGGTGTGGGGGGGGCCAACCGCCTGGTTTTTGGTTTTGGGGTCCAGGGGCTCCAGGTTCTAAAAAGGGGGGGGGGGGGGGGGGGGGGGGGGGGGGGGGAGGAGCGAGGAGAGGGGAGAGAGAGGAGAGGAGAGAGAGTGAGAGAGGGCAAAGGAGAGAGAGAGAGTGGTTTAGGTGTGGTGGAGAGAGGCCAAAGAGAGAGAGAGAGGTGAGTGAGAGTGTTGGAGAGAGAGGAAGGGGAGAGAGAGTGAGTGAGAGAGAGGCAAGAGAAAGAGAGTGAGTGAAGTGTGTGAGAGGAGGCAAAGAGGAGAGGGGTTGGGGGAGAGAGGCAAAGGGAGAGAGTGAGTGAGAGGAGGGAAAAAGAGAGAGAGTGAATAGAGAGAGGCAAAGAGAGAAGAGTGAATGAGAGAGGGCACAAGAGAGAGAGAGTGAAGAGAGAGAGCGCAAGAGAAGAGGGGGAATGAAAGGCAAAGGGGAGAGCCCAGTGAATGAGGAGAGCGCAAAGGAGGGAGTGAATGAGAGAGAGGCCAAGGGAAGAGTAGAGGGGAGGAGGGCAAGAGAGAGAGGAATGAGAGGAGCAAAGAGAGAGAGTGATGATGTAGGAGCGGCAAGAAGAGAGAGGAATGGAGAGAGGCCAAAGAGAGAGAGAGTGAATGAGAGAGAGACGGAAGAAGTGAGAGTGATGGAGGAGGCAAAGAGAGGAGTGAATGAGAGGAGCGGCAAAGGAGAGGGGAGTGAATGGAGGAGGGAAAGAGAGGAGGTAGGTGAGAGGGAGCGCAAGGAGAGAAGTATTTAGAGAGAGGCAAAGAGAGAGAGAGGAATGAGAGAGCGGCAAAGAGAGAGGAGTGAATGAAGGGGGCAAAGAGAGAGAGAGTGATGAGAGAGAGCGGCAAAGAGAGAGAGAGAGTGAGTGAGATGGAGCAAAGAGAGAGAGGATGTGGGGAAAAGATAGAGAGGCAAAGGAGAGAGAGGGGGGAGAGAGAGGTAAGAGAGAGGAGAGTGATGAAGTTAGAGAGGCAAAAGAAAGAGAGTGGTGGAGAGAGGCAAGACGAGAGAGAGAGAAGAGAGGAGAGAGGAGGGGGCAGAGAAGAGGAGAGAAGAGACGGAGGGAGGGAGGGGGGAAAGGGAGAGAGAGAGAGAGAGGAAAAGATAGAGGAGAGAGAGAGAGAGAGAATGTGTGTGTAAGAGAGAAAAGGAGAAAAGAGAGAGAAAAGAGGGGCAGAAAAAGAGAGAGAGAAGAGACGGAGGGAGGGAGGGGGGGAAAAGAGAGAAGAGAGAGACAGACAGAGAGAGAGAGGGGGGGGGGGAACATAGAGAGAGAGAGAGAGGGAACAGAGAGAGTGGGGGGGGGGAAGCACAGAGAGAGACATAGAGACAGAGTACGGAATAAAAGACCAAATAGTTTAGGAAAATAAATGAGTAGGCAACATGCAATTTTTTCCTCGATCCTCAGCTAAAGCTGCAAGGTCCGTTCACCAATGATATGTTGCGTATCCAGCGACCATGTTCACCCACCATTAAGGTAGCCGCATTTCGACTTCAGGGATGGTGTCTACACACCACACCGATATGTATGCCTTTACCACACACACACACAACACACAACACACACACCACACACACACACACACACACACACACACGCACGCACACACGCACGCACCCCGCGCACACACACAAACACCAAAACAACACACGCACGTACGCACACACACACACACACACACACGCACGCACGCACGTACGCACGCACGCACGCACACACACACACACACATACACCCCAAAACACACACACACACACACACACACACACACACATACACACACACACACAACACACACACACACACACACACACACACACACACATACACACACACACACCACACACGCACGCACACACACACACACAAACTTCTCTCTCTCTGTCTGTGTGTGTGCGTGTGTCTCTCTGTCTCCTTCTGTCTCTCTCTCTGTATCTCTCTCTGTCTGTCTTTCTCTGTATCTCTGTCTCTGTCATCCTACTGGGATGTAATGGCCTACTCTTTCTAAAGACAGAACGGGTTTTAACATGTGCTGAAGATGTTTCTGCACGCGTTCTCACATAGAACCTCGGTTTATAATAAAATCTCATCCCATGGCCTTTCGGGGGACTGCACTGGAGCTGGTACTGATATCAACTCCCGGGAAACAGTCCCCTCGAAAGGGTGACTTAGTGAGGGTTCGAACCCGGGGCCGAGGGGTCACAAGCACGTCATTCTAACCATTAGGCTACCTGGTGACCAGTACCATGAATAAAACAAGCAGTTACTAAGCCATGGAGTCTTTCGCATCTGACTTTGCTTTCTACTG
>CM054141.1:15093390-15105890 GCA_028751875.1 Rapana venosa | reverse complement strand
ATTTTTTGGGGGGATTCTAGCCTGTCCTAAATCTTCAGCTTATGTCTCGGCTTTGTCCGTGTTCTTGTACTGTTGTAACCAGCTTGCAAATGTTATTTGTTTTTGGGGGGTCTTGTGATAATAGCAAGTGGGTATGGGATCAATCTATTTTGGCCTATTTTTTTTTTTTTGCTGCCTCATCTTCTGTGACGTCCCCGTTCCTACTGTTCCCACGCCGCTCATTCCAATCTCCCCGCCACAACCACACCCAGATTCGTTATGTCTCATCCTCAGGGTCAGAAGTCCACAGG
Organism: Rapana venosa; assembly: GCA_028751875.1. Lineage (NCBI taxonomy): Eukaryota > Metazoa > Mollusca > Gastropoda > Neogastropoda > Muricidae > Rapana > Rapana venosa. Next base: position 15,105,600 of record CM054141.1, on the reverse strand, counting down.
GAGCCCGTCACTATCAGGCCGCCGTGGGGCCACCAGCCAGAGGGGCCATGCACTGCTGCTGGGTCACTTTGGTGGTGTTCAGTGGTGCCTGTTCTGAGCTAACACACGCAGGACACCACCTACTAAGCCTCCTACTAACGACAGTATTAGCTCAGTCGCGGAGCCAGACTGAGTGAGTTGCCCACCTGAAGTGGCAACCACCACAACGTCCCTCCAACGACCGTCCCCCGTGAACCTCCAACCCCAAAGGCTTTGACACAAACTCACCACAGGCACAGAAGTGTATGGGCAAACCGAATCTGAGGTCACCTTGAGACCAGAGCAACTTGGACCACCGAATCAGAGGCTTTTTATTTTTATTGCATGATGATCAATGACAATGAGGATGACGTTATGATGTTGCTGTGGAAGTGCATATGCTTTGAGACTACTTGACAGGGTTGTACTCTACACTTACTATCATAATATATCCCGGCGTCAACCGAGCCCGAGAGATACAGACACCTGCAGTGTTGGCCAGGTAATTTGAGAAACACTCTCAAACTCGCATCCGTTAAGTGGAAGCTCGATTGTGTGGTCCCAGTCTTCCCACTGAGCCCACAGCACACTCACTCTGGGTAGGAGCCGGCCGGAGTCCGAAAAATCCCTATGACTCTTATGGGAATCCAACCCGCGACCTTCCAGTCCGTAACTCAAGGCGCTAACCACTGCGCCATGGCGGCCGGTTATTTTGGCCTACTTTTTCTGAGGCACTTTTTTGGGGGAAACATTATCAGTAAGAGAAGTATGAAATTGTATTTTTCAACAGGGCAAAGGTCAAAACTGTTCTGAGCTTATCTAACTTCGGAAAAACCAAAGGGATGGTTTACAACACAGTCAAACTCACAAAGATCGTTTTGCTGAAAACAACAGAATAAAACATTCTACAAAATGCAAACAAAAACCCCTTTAAAATAAGAAAAAAAACCCATAGAAAGTATCGAATTCAAGGTGCGCGGTGTTGAAATATTTTGAAATGATTGCCAAATTCCGATTTTATTGCCGAGAAGTGCCTGAGATAAGAGCCCAAAGCTATCTTACGCACACACACGTGCACGCACGCACGTGCGCATGTGCGCTTGTGATTTGCTCAACCGAGGTTTGAACCCGGTTCAAGGGGATTTTCCTCCTTGAAGTTAACACCAGTGGCGACTCCATTCCCCCAAAAAGAAAGTCCTTCAGATGAGACTGTAAATAATAATAATAATAATAATAATAATAATAATAATAATGATAATGTATGGAATTTATATAGCGCTGAATCTTGTAAAGCAACAAATCAAAGCGAGGCCCCGTGTGTGAACACACGCACAACATCTTGCACACACCTTAAACCTCTTCCACATTTCGGGAGAGTATGCTACTGTGTGCCGATGAGAACAGATGACTAAATTTACAAAACCACAGGCACACGGAGATTGGGTGTAAAAAAAATCACAAGAGTACTTACTTGAATATCCTCTTATAGTCTTTTTTGTGTTCTACAATCCCTACCCCTCTGTCTGTCTGTCTGTCTGTCTGTCTGTCTGTCTGTCTCTCTCTCTCTTCCAGTCTTTTTTTAAAATTTTCAATAAACTCTCTCTCTCTCCCCCCACCTCTCTCTCTCTCTCTCTCCTCTCTCTCTCCTCCAGTCTTTTTTTTGTTTTGTTCAATAACCCTCTCTTTCTCTCTGTATCTGTCTCTGTCTTTCTCTGTGTCTGTGTCTCTGTCTGTCCCTCTCTCTGTCTCTCTTCACCTCCCCCCCTCTCTCTCTCTCTCTCGTCACCTCCCTCTCTCTCAGCGAATGTGTCAAACCTGCCAGTCAATAGGCTGTTGACGTTAATCTGGAGTCACTGTCCCTGACACGTTTTTGTTGACAGTTACCACCCCTTGTCAACTGACTGTCATGGCTGTCTTTCCAGACAGAAAAAAGGGGAAGAAAGATGGCGATTAAAGAGGTGATATGAAATGAACTTTTTTTTGGGGGGTGACTTTTAATTAGTCATTCCTCTGCCGCTGTCTGTTTCTTATCTGTCTGTGGTAATCTGTTTGCTATTTTATTTTTCTGTTGTTTTTTTTGGTGTTGGTTTTTAATAACAAAGTAAGAAAGAAGGTGACACTGGGTTTGGTGAAGTGTCGTGTTGATGAACACGTTTGTTTGGCCTGGGTGAAAAAATGGATGAAACAGTAAGTGAAGTAATTTGTTTGTCCTGACGTTTTATGATTTTCTTTTTTTAATTCTTAAAACATTTTTTATTTAAATGTGTGTGTGGACGTGAGCGCGCACGCGCTCAGGTGTGCATGAGTATGTGTGTGCGTGTATATGTATATGTGGTAATTTGTATTTTCAATGTATTTCCTTATCGATTTTTTCCTCCTTTTTTATTATTATTTTTTTTAATTTTTTTTTTTTTTTTTTACTGGTTTAATTTAATGGTAAACGATGCAATAATGTAGTGTCTTAGTATAATCATTACGAAATTTGTTCTTAGATAGATGGCTTGATGAAAAAAAGCAAATGCATTGCTTATTCAATGTACCATCTGGAAATAAAATTTTGACTTGACTTGACTTGACTGGGTGGTCTTGATTACTTGGTTCTGTTTTTCTCACTGTCATTTGTTGTGAGAGAGAGAGGGAGAGGGGGGAGGGGGAGAGGGTAGAGAGAGAAGAGAGAGAGAGAGAGAGAGAGAGAGAGAGAGAGAGAGATAGAGAGAGAGTCTCTCTTTTTTAATTTTGAGGATAATGGAATAAGCACTAACATACTTTTTTTAACATTCAGTCCCCGTGTTTATGCGGTTTTGTAAATTTTGTCATCTGTTCCCACCGGCACACAATGGCCTACTCTTTCGAAAAATGGAACAGGATTTAACATGTGCTCAAGATGATCTTTGTGCATGTGCGTTCGCACACGGAGTCTCGGTTTATGGTCTCATCCGAAGGACTTTTGTGAAGAGAGGAGGCTGCACTGATGTTAGGGGGAAAATCCCATTGAATGAGATTCAAACCCCGTTCATCAGATTGCGAGTGCAATGTTCTAACCACTAGGCTATCCCATCACCATAAAGAGGTGATAGGAAGTGAGCTTTTTGTGAATTTTAATTAGGACTTTCCTGTATCGCCCTTTGTTTCTTTATCTGTCTGTGGTAATCCGTTCGCTATTTCATTTCTCTGTTTTTTGGGGTTTTGTTTTGAATAAGAAACAAAGAAACAAGGTGACACTGGGTTCAGCGAGGTGTCATGTTGATGAACACGTTTGTTGGCCTGCTCTGGGTGGTCTGGATTGGTTGGTTCTGTTTTCCTCCCCCTGTCATTTGGAGAACGTTGACACTTGAAACTTTTTATTGGGGGAAATGAATAAGTACACATAATGGATTTTTTATTTTAATTTTACATCCATTCCCTAGTCAAAGAAAATCCTAATGAAAACAAATTAACAAAGACAAAGCAAATTTTTTTTTTAATAGAAAAGACAAAATCTCATAATAAGGAGAGAGGGGGAGGAAAGAGAGAGAGAGAGAGAGAGAGAGAGAGGGGGAAGAGAGAGAGAGAGGGAGAGAGGGGGGGGGGAGAGAGAGAGAGGGAGAGAGAAAGAGAGATGGCGGAGAAGAGAGAGGGAGAGAGAAAGAGAGATGGGGGAAGAGAGAGGGAGAGAGAGGTGAGAGAGAGAGAGTTAAAGGGAAAGAGAGATGGGGAAGAGAGAGAGCAGAGAGAGAGGGGGAGAAGAGAGAGGGAGAGTGAGAGAGGAAAGAGAGAGGAGGAGAGAGAGAGGGAAGTGAGAGAAAGACAGAGACAGAGAGACAGAGAAAGAGAGAGATGGGGAAGAGAAAGACAGAGAACGAGAAGGAGAGAGAGAGAAGAGAGAGAGAGGGAGAGAGAGAGAGAGAGAACGAGAGAGAGAGAGAGAGAGAGAGAGAGAGAGAGAGAGAGAGAGAGAGAGAGAGAGAGAGAGAGAGAGAGAGAGAGAAAGAGAGAGGAAAGAGAAAGAAACAGATAATCAGGCAATGAAAGACTTGAACAAAAGAAATACAGAAAACACGAAGTCTACAGCAAACGAAGGCTACACTCCACACTTTTGTTCGATAATAATAATAATATATTACTCAGAACTGAGTGACCATACAAACACACCTTAAAAGTGCCGATCAAGTCACCCGAGTCAATGTCGTTTTCATGAAGTGTATGACACTGAACTGATGTGGACGCAAAGTTTCCTATTTTAGCCCTATGGCAGATGTCAGCTCTTGATACAGGAACCAGAGTTGTTGAGACAACGTCTAGGAAATCATGATGATACAATCCATACCTTTGGCAGAATGGAACCACAAACTCTTGTCTGACAGCTTGTCAGTGTAACCACTTGACATAATGGCTCTGTCACGTTCGAGTGTTGTATTCTAACCACGGCATCCTTCAGTCTCGGAAGACTATGGAGTTGCGCTCTAGGTGTTCATTCTGGTACAGCGTCGGGTGTGGCTGGCCAGTCCCACACAGGGAATGACAGTCTCTAAAGATTGTTGGGAAAACACATGGTTTTTCTTTTCGCTTTTTGGGATTGCTGTGTTCCATTTAATACATGGTACGACGTTCCGAGACAACACAAATAAAGCTGATTTTTTTCCCCTCCCAGTAAAGATGTACAAGTTTTTGAGACATTAGAAATAGGTCTAGCTTATGATGATAGTTACTGATTGCCAATTTTCTTCGTCGAACGCTCAGACAGCAACTAACGTTATTTGTCATATGAGCGAAAATGCGTTGCGCTGCCGTTAAGCGATTGATAAGTCAGGCCCAGCACATCCTACTTCGGCATGGGAGAGAACATCTTTTAAGCCTTACTGAAAAAAAAGGGCAGGAGAATGGACCAAGAAGGCAGAATATAGACAAGAAGGAGGTGACAGGAAAAAAAAGGAACAAGGCAGAAACAAAAAGAGGGATAGAAAAGAGGAAATTCCTTGCACATAATTTTGAGAAGGTGGGGATGCTATTTATATTGACAGGCCCCTGGCATCCCTACTAGGAAACTGCCAATGTTAAAACTTGGATAGAAACAAGAAAGAAAAGGCAACAAAATTTTGCTTGACAATAATCTCTATAAAACAGTAGTCAAATAATGACAGTAGAAGGAAGATAATTTTTCACACACACATATTCCGAATTACAACACTTTCGTTACGTTTGTCAAGAACAAACCCCGCTGCGTCAAGAGTTTTCTCCATAACACACAGATTCAAGAATAGCTACAAAAAAACCACAAAAACAAAACCAACCAACCCCTCCCCCCAAAAAACCAAAATCCAACCCAAAACAAAACAACCAACCAACCAACCAACCAACCAAACAAACCAGGTAGGCAAAACAAACTAATAAGTTAGCTAACAAACAGAACTCCCGACTCTGTGACAGCCAGGGTCTACTCACCTTCTGTTAACTAAACCTATCTCTGTCAACAGCTCTTTCTCTAAGTACGAGTGTTGGTCTGTGTGTTTTCCAATCTCTGCTCCTCTCTCCCCCTTTCTCCCATAACTACAGCTTAACAAACCATCTTGCTGCGGGCATTTGTGAGAAAAGACTGCCTCGTTCCTTTTTTTAAAGGGTTATTCCCCTTTGCTCCTACTGCGTGAGAGTATAAGTATTGGGTTATTATCAAGATGTATCCCTAAGGGCGGGGACTGGATGTATAAAAGCACATGAGTGCTTATTCATTATCCTCGAAATAAAAGAACGTCATTGTCATTGTCTTCTTGTCACCTCCTTCTCGTCCTTTTTCTGCCTTCTTGGTTCATCCTCCTGTCCTTTTATATCTCCCCACCCCCTGAAAGACTTTAAAATATAACAATTCTCTCTCCGATGCCAAAAGTGGAATGTGCTGCGCACCTGACTTGTCAGGCGTTTAACGGCAGCGTGACGCATTTTCGCTCATATGACAGACGACATTAGTTACTGTCTGAGCGTTGGACAAGGAAGAAGTAAGAGATTGTAGCACTAGCAGTTTTTTTTCTCTCTTCCCAACCTCTCCTCTCCACTGTCATTTTTTAAAGACTCTACATTCACACACTTATCAACCATTGCCCTCTTTCTTCAGTAAAGGAAGTATCTGACAAAACTAATCTATAAAAAAAGACAAAGGGGGGTTAGGTAAGGTTTCTTGTCTCTGTAACGTCAGCCTTTGTCTACAGAAAGTGAGGCGACTGTTAGTTTAGCTTCAACTTTTTTTGTTGTTTGTTGTATTTTTTAGCTTTTAATTCTTTTTTTTTAAAAAGTTCTGTCTTTAACTGTTCGTTTGGCTTCAACTTTTTTGGTTTTTTTATGCTTTTCATTTTTGTTTTAAACTTCTGTCTTTAACTGTTAGTTTGGCTTCAACTTTTTTGGTTTTTTTATGCTTTTCATTTTTGTTTTAAACTTCTGTCTTTAACTGTTAGTTTGGCTTCAACTTTTTTGGTTTTTTTTATGCTTTTCATTCTTGTTTTAAACTTCTGTCTTTAACTGTTAGTTTGGCTTCAACTTTTTTGTTTTTCAAGATTTTAATTCTTGTTTTAAACTTCTGTCTTTAACTGTTAGTTTGGCTTCAACTTTTTTGTTTTTCAAGATTTTAATTCTTGTTTTAAACTTCTGTCTTTAACTGTTAGTTTGGCTTCAACTTTTTTGTTTTTCAAGCTTTTAATTCTTGTTTTAAACTTCTGTCTTTAACTGTTAGTTTGGCTTCAATTTTTTTGTTTTTTAAGCTTTTAATTTTTGTTTTAACTTGTGTCCTTAACCGTTGGTTTGGCTTCAACTGTTGTTTTTTTCATAGCTTTTAAATCTTTTTTAACTTGTGTCTTTAATTGTTAGTTTGGTTCCATCTTTTTGTTTTTTAAGCTTTTAATTCTTGTCTTAACTTCTGTCTTTTATTGTGGTGTCATCCCCTTTCTTTTTCAAAGCTGCCAGTCAATAGACTTTTGACACAGGGGAGACTATTGATGTGGATGCACTGTTGCTGACATGTTTTCATTCAAAGTTATCCCCTCCTTGTCTGCTGACTGTCATGGCGCGCGTCTTCAGTCAATCGTGTCTCTTTTCGGATAGAATGGGGAAAAGATGGCAATTAAAGAAAGCAATATGGAGTGAGCTTTTTTTTGTTGATTATATATCAATCTGTTCTCCACTTTTTTCTTCTCTTTTTATGTTTCTCTGGGTAATCTGTTCACACATCTCTTTCCCTCCCACTGTTTTTAACAAACAAAATAAACAAGGTGACACTGGGTTCAGCGACGTGTCATGTTGATTGACAAGTTTGTTGACCTGGGTGTTCTTGATTATTTGGGTTTGTTTGTTGACATGTCAGCTGTGGAGAGAGAGAGAGAGAGAGAGAGAGAGAGAGAGAGAGAGAGAGAGAGAGAGAGAGAGAGAGAGAGAAGGAGGGAAGGAGAGAGAGGAAGGATGAGAGAAAAGAGAGAAAAGAGAGAGAGAGAGAGAGAGAGAGAGAGAGAGGAGAGAGAGAGAGAGAGAGAGAGAGAGAGAGAGACGAGAGAGGAGAGAGGAGAGGAGGAGAGGAAGAGACGAGAGAAAGAGAGAGAGAGAGAGGAGAGAGAAGACCGAGAAAGAGAAAGAGAGACAGGAGAGGGAAGAAAGAGAGAGAGAGACAAGAAGAAGGAGAGAGAGAGAGAGAGAGAGGAGAGAGAGACGAGAGAAGGGAGAGAGAGGGAGAGGGAAGAGAATGAGAGAAAGGAGAGAGAGACGAGAGAGAGAGAGAGAGAAGAGAGGGAGAATGACAAGAGAGAGACGAGAGAGCAGAGAGACAGAGAGAAGAGGAAGAGGAGAGAGAGAGAGAAAAGAGAGAGAGAGAGAAGAGAGAGAGACAGCACTAAACTGACAGAGAAAGAGAGAGAGCACTGTCACGACAGGAAAAAAACGAAATAAAGAGGACAGAACAGACAGACACAAGAGACTGAAGCAAAAAAAAAAAATCCCTACACACATGACATACGCAAAGTCTACTGTAAACAAGAACTACACTCCATACTTTTATTTGGGGTGGTGGTGGTGGTGGAAAGAACAATTTACTCAGAGCTGATTGATCCCCACATACACCTAAAGTATTGATCAGGTTATACAAGTCAATGCCATATTCACGAAGTATCGTTAACTGTGAAGTGTTGTCTACGTCAAATTCTGCGAAGTGTATGACACTTAACTGTGTGACGCAGCACTTCTCATCACCATACCCGTGGCAGGGTCAACTCTTGACAGGGACCACCAGAAAACTGTTAAAAGAATAAACTTCTGCAACATCAGGACGATGCAAATTTCTTCAGATGAGAATGGAACCGCAGACTCATTCATGACTGACTGACAGTCTGCCAGAGCAACCACTTCACTAATGCATCTGTCATACTCGAGTGTTTTACATCTGAAGAGTTTGTTGTTGTTGTTGAGAAAACGTGTTATTTTCGTTCTTTGGGAGTTATATGAGTGCATACAATAAGGCGTGGTGCTCTGAGACAACACATAGAAAGCTGATGTTGGTAAATATGTACAGTTTTGAAAAATCTGTGAAAATGAATCTCACATATTTATGGTGGTATATACACCAACTGGTGATCTTTCAATTTGGAAAGAAGCAAGAAAGGCACTGAGCAAAAGGCAACAGATTTGCTTGACAACAATATCTACGAAATAGCAGTCAAATAATAAGAAAAAACCCATAAGCATAGAGTATTTTTCATACAGAAATTCTGAACTGCTACACTTAACATTTAGATTTGCCAGGAGCATGCTTTACTGGGTCAACAGGGAATGTTTTGGTAACACGTTAACTTAAGAATAGTCACCCACCCCCAAATAAACCTCACAACAAACATAGCAACAACAAAACAACAACAACATCTACAACAACAAGACAAAGAAATCCCCCAGAAAACAAACCAAAACACGCAAATAAAGTAACAAGAAAATAAAATTTCTCTAACTTCTATGGCTGAAACCTGTCTCTTTAGGCTCTACCTTCTACAGCTAAAAACTGTCTTTTCAGGCTCTACCTTCTACAGCTAAATCTGTCTCTTCAGGCTCTACCTTCTAAAGATAAACCCTATCTCTTTAGGCTGTACCTGCTATAGCTAAATCCTATCTCTTTAGGCTCTGCCTTGTATAGCTAAATCCTATCTATTTTGGCTCTACCTTCTACAGCTAAACATATCTCTTTAGGCTGTACCTTCTATAGCTAGCTAAACCTATCTCTATAGGCTCTACCTTCTATAGCTAAACCCTATCTCTTAAGCCTCTACCTTGTAGAGCTAAAACCTATCTCCACAAGCTCTACCTTCTAAAGCTAAACCTATCTCTATAGGCTCTACCTTCTATAACTAAAACCTGTCTCTTTAGGCTCTACCTTCTATAACTAAAACCTGTCTCTTTAGGCTCTACCTTCTACAGCTAAAACCTATCTCTATAGGCTCTACCTTCTACAGCTAAAACCTATCTCTATAGGCTCTACCTTCTATAACTAAACCCTATCTCTTTAGCCTCTACCTTCTATAACTAAACCTGTCTCTTTAGGCTCTACCCTCTATAGCTAAACCCTATATCTTTAGGCTGTACCTTCTACCGCTAAAACCTATCTCTATAGGCTGTACCTTCTATGGCTAAAACCTATCTCTATAGGCTGTACCTTCTATAGCTAGCTAAACCTATCTCTATAGGCTCTACCTTCTATAGGCTCTACCCTCTATAGCTACCTAAACCTATCTCTATAGGCTCTACCTTCTATAGGCTCTACCCTCTATAGCTAGCTAAACCTATCTCTATAGGCTCCACCTTCTATAGCTAAATCCTATCTCTTTAGGCTCTGCCTTCTACAGCTAAACCCTATCTCTATAGGCTCTACCTTCTATAGCTAAACCTATCTCTTTAGGCTGTAACTTCTACAGCTAAACCTATTTCTATAGGCTCTACCTTCTATAGCTAGCTAAACCTATCTCTATACGCTCTACCTTCTATAGCTAAACCCTATCTCTTTAGCCTCTACCTTCTAGAGCTAAAACTATATCTATAAGATCTACCTTCTTAAGCTAAACCTATCTCTATAGGCTCTACCTTCTATAGCTAAAATCTATCTCTTTAGCCTCTACCATCTATAGCTAAAACCTATATCTATAGGCTCTACCTTCTACAGATAAACCTATCTCTTTAGGCTCTTCCTTCTATAGCTAAAACCTATCTCTTCATGATCTACCTTGTATAGCTAAAATATATCTCTTTAGGCTGTTCCTTCTATAGCTAAACCCTGTCTCTATAGGCTCTAACATCTAAAGCTAAAACATATCTTTAGGCGCTATCTTCTATAGCTAAACCCTATCTCTATAGCCTCTACTTTCTATAGCTAAAACCTATCTCTATAGGCTCTACCTTCTATGGCTAAAACATATCTCTATAGGCTTTACCTTCTATAGCTAGCTAAACCTATCTCTATAGGCTCTACCTTCCATAGGCTCTACCCTCTATAGCTAGCTAAACCTATCTCTATAGGCTCTACCTTCTATAGGCTCTACCTTTTATAGCTAGCTAAACCTATCTCTATAGGCTCTACCTTCCATAGGCTCTACCCTCTATAGCTAGCTAAACCTATCTCTATAGGCTCTACCTTCTATAGGCTCTACCTTTTATAGCTAGCTAAACCTATCTCTATAGGCTCTACCTTCTATAGGCTCTACCTTTTATAGCTAGCTAAACCTATCTCTATAGGCTCTACCTTCTATGGGCTCTACCCTCTATAGCTAGCTAAACCTATCTCTATAGGCTCTACCTTCTATGGGCTCTACCCTCTATAGCTAGCTAAACCTATCTCTATAGGCTCTACCTTCTATGGGCTCTACCTTCTATAGCTAGCTAAACTTATCTCTATAGGTTCTATCTTCTATAGCTAGCTAAACCTATCTCTATAGGCTCTACCTTCTATAAATAAAACCTATCTCTGTAGGCTGTACCTTCTATAGCTAGCTAAACCTATCTCTTTAGGCTGTACCTTCTATAGCTAGCTAAACCTATCTCTTTAGGCTGTACCTTCTATAGCTAGCTAAACCTATCTCTATAGGCTCTACCTTCTATAAATAAAACCTATCTCTGTAGGCTGTACCTTCTATAGCTAGCTAAACCTATCTCTTTAGGCTGTACCTTCTATAGCTAGCTAAACCTATCTCTTTAGGCTCCACCTTCTATAGCTAGCTAAACCTATCTCTTTAGGCTGTACCTTCTATGCTAAAGCCTATCTCTATCCACAGCTCTGCCTCTCACTCTCTACTACCAGTATTCCTTTGTCTGTTTTCCTCGTCTCTTTACCTCTCTCCACTCTCTCTCTCTGCCACAACTGCAGCTTAACGAACCATTTTGCTGCAGGCACTTGTAACAACAGACTGTAGCCATACACAGTCTTCCCTTCTGTGTGTCTCTCTCTCTCTTTGTCTCTCTCTTTCTCTGTCTGTCTGTCTTGTCTCTCTCTCTCTTTGGTCTCATACACATCTCTCTTCTCTCTCTCTCTCATCTCTCTCTCTCTCCCCTCTCTCCCACTCCCCCTCTACTATTTTTCTACTCTCACACATACTCTCTCCCCCTCTCTCCCTTCCCCTTCTCTCTCTGCCTCTCTCTTTCTCTATCTCTCTCTCTCAGATCTCTCTCCTCACTCTCCTCTCTCTATCTCCCCTCTCTGTTTTTCCATAACACACGCAACACTCTCCTCCCCTTCTCACACACACATTCTCTCATACACACATTCTCTCTCTCTCTCTCTCTCCCCCTCTCTCCCCTCTCTTCTCCTCTCTCTCTCTCTCTCTCTCTCCTCTCTCTCTCTCTCTACTCTCTCTCTCTTCTCTCCCTTTCTCATAAACACAACGCACACTCTCCTCCCCCCTCTCTCTCTCACAACACATTCTCTCATACACACAATCTCCCCTCTCTCCTCCCTCTCTCTCTCCCCCTCTCTCTCCCTCTCTCTTTCTCATAATAACGCACACATTCTCTCCCCCCTCTCCTCTCTCACACACATTCTCTCATACACACATCCTCTCTCTCTCCCCCCCTCTCTCTCACAAACATTCTCTCTCTCTCATACACACATTCTCTCTCTCTCTCTCTCTCTCTCTGTCTCTGTCTCTCTCTCTCTCTCCCTCTCTCTCTCTCTCTCTCTCTTGTTTGTTTCTTGTTTGATGGTTGGATGGTCTA